>CM031239.1:970343368-971025868 GCA_018340775.1 Taxus wallichiana var. yunnanensis | reverse complement strand
AATTAAATTACTAGATTCTTAACACATAAGATGCATAGTTAATAAAAACATTTCCTAACTCTAATTACAAATGAAAATGATTACTTAGCCAATATTTTTAGGTGAAGCACAATTAGTAATTTTTTTCCTAATCGCAAGCAATTTCATTAGTCCTGCAAACCTCTTTTGAAAATAAACATCACTCTAAAATTGGAGAGGTTTGATAAAACCATAAGAAATAGGATTTGAAATGGTTTCATATAAATCTAGTCATCCCTCAACTTGGAGACGATTTACCTCACCATATGCCATCACTTTATGCAAACAATAAATATAATTTTAGTAGAGTATCATCACCAAACATAAAACCATGACATATTTGCATTGATCACCTATATTTAGGAAGATGTTATTTTGATTTTATGACCAATATTGAAGATGATTTTTCCTTGATTCGTGTAACCTAGGATCGGTGAAGCTAAAGATCATGGAGAAAATAATTAAGATTACATTAAAAAATAACAAGAAAACAAAAACACAAGAAATTATGATTAAACATATGTGCATTGGATTTTGTCGGCACAGTCGTAGTTTCCATAGGTGGAAGACATGTTTGAAAAAATTGCAGGAAAGAAGAACAAGATGATTGTGTTCAAGAAATACTCCTCAACAAACACAAAATTATTTGAAATGTTTGTTCTGTAAAGCTTTGTATTTATAGGTAGAAGAATATAGTAAAGTGTGGACCGCTATAAATGTTGTCGCCCTTTCTCTCTTTTGCTGAGTTGAGAATCAAATTGCATTATTAACTCATTTCATGACCATGAAAGGCATGTAAATCAACACTAGATTTCATAGTGCAATAAATGAGGTAATCTCCATAATAAAAATTGAATTGTGAAATCAAAGATAGCTAGTTGCATAGTTTTACTTAGGAAGTGGTCCCATGGGAGGGGGGCTCCTAAATTTTCTTAGCTGGTGTGGAGAGTAATTTTAGGAGTATTTATAGTAAATGCTCATAGTATAAAAGTATTTTTGAGAGTATGCTGCAATTTTTAGGGAAGATATTTTAAAATATTATATTTTAATTTGCAATAAAATTCAAAATTAAATCTACTCATTTATAAATTGACATTTGGCATAATATGTTCCTACAAAATAGAAGTGGGTGGGGAAAATTTTAGTCCCCACTTTTACCTTCCCTTAAACTCTCCTCCTACAAAAGTGGTGCTCCTTGTTTTTAGGAAAAGATTCTAAAATTTCCCATTTCCCTAAATTTATTTTATCATTAGACCACCCGATTAATAAAAATAGAAGCATCAACACCCTACATGGGACCCCTTCCTTACACCCATGGCGGACTGCCCAAATAAGGAAATCCACAATCCTATTCATAAAAAATAAAAAAATGCAAGAAAATCATAAAGTTATTTTGGGAAATAGTTAGTGCAACTGTCTGCTTTAAAAAAGAATAAGTTTTGAGGAAAAAAATTCCTTTTAAATTCGTATTTATACTTTATTGAAATTTTGGAGTTTTTTTTTGTATTTGAAGTAATTTTATTGGTCATAAATGTTTTTGCTAATAAAAAAAATTGTTCTATGAAGAATAAAGGGGAGAGCTAATGAACCAATGGAATGATGGATAAATACCATATTTTATTAATTACAAATCTTGTATTTAAAAAAACTATAAGCTAACTATCAAATTTGTTAAGTGGCATAATTCTTTTTTTTGTTTGGAAGACCTCGATTACATAGATATCAACATCTATGCCCATGGTAAACCAAAGATTACATATAATTGATTTACACTTTATGAATAGGCATACATATACATATAAACCATTCCTTTAGCTAAGCAACCATATGTAGGGGGCATCCAATTTGTCAAAAACACCCAGGGAACGATCCTGACCCTATCTACTTGGCTCTTCGTGTCGGGTATCTCCAGGCCTTGCACTCAACAAGACTTGATCTTTGGTGGGATTATTCTAAGCCATTCAACTTCACTAATGAACCAGGGTCCCTTTGATTAAGTGAAATTATTTAATTGGAAGGAGTTATAAATGTAATATGAAATATGATGCCTATATACTTGCCTTGGAATAATAAACAACGTGAGTCTCAAAATATGCAATTTTTTTTTGAGTTATAAATTTAATAATAAAAAGTCTCAAGTCTTTGGATAGTGGAATGCCATGTATGTGTATTTTTTTTTTTGATACATAAATAAGTAATTTATAATTTAAATCCTCAACTTAGAGTCTATAGTTTTATATTTGTAAACTAAAAGTTGGTTTATTTCATTAGTTTTTAAAACTAAATAAGTGAAGAAACTATTATTGAATGTATATTCAAGTGTTGTTCTATAAAATAATAAAGTATTTATTTTTTATTAATATGTCATATATGTGAGACAATTGTAAAAGTTAAAATTAAAGTGTAGCATCATAGTCAAAAGAGTCAAATTAAAAAATTGTTTTTGTTTTATTTTTATCGTGAAGTTAAAAAGTAATTACAATTTACTTTTTTTAGTATAATTTTTCAATTCAAAAGTTTTATTGTATTTTCCTTGTCAAAATAATTCAATATTCTTGTCATTGTAAAAGTCCAAAAACTAAAAAAATTACTTGCATTTCTATTAGACACATTTTCGCTTGTATGCGACATCTAACTTGTGGTGGGTATTTTTGATAGTTATGATCAAATTCAGCCGAGTTAACAAAATCATGATGGAGGATGGAGGAAAGAAAAGAAGGAGGTCAATCAACAACCTCTCTCCATCCATAAGCAATGTCACCACACAATGATGTTGTAGTAGTTGTGTGTTTTATTTTTGTTGTGTTAAAATAAGAATAGATGATCATTCATGTTTAATTATTATAATAAGTGACCTCCTGCGTGAGTGATATTTCTTACTTTTTTTGTTGATGTCAAAATGTTTTGAAGGAAAAAAACACTAGTGTAAGATAGTTCATGGATTTTGAAAAGGTTTGTTGTAGATCCATAAAACTATCCCAAGTTGTGTTGGTACCCAAATCGGTCCTTCCTTTTAGTAGTTAGCAAAATCAACAGATTGGGTAGGATGCCTAGAGAATTATTGATCAAGTTTAAAGTCATTTTGTAGCCGGGGAAGGATCTCATCATCTTGTTTTCACTTGAGCTTGGAGGAGTTGGATCGTATCAAGCCGAGGGTATGACCTACCCTCCTACTTTAGGATCTTCCTTCAACCAGGGTGAGAGGACCCATTTTGTAGTCTATAATTGTGAGGGAAATGAATATATCAACAATATTTGACACTCCTTTATAAGGAAATTAAGAAATAACCTTGGGAAGACATGGCCAATTTAACAAAGTCTAACTCTCACGAGTTGTCACTCTAGACAATGTAGATGTCTTATAAAACAAGGATCAAACTACTAAAGACAACAATGGAACCAACTTGCTTATGCATATTTTGTCTTTAACAAGACAAGCATGGATATTTTCGATGGGATTTGTTAGTTTTAGATGTATTTGGTTGGGGAATTAAGTAAGATAAAGTTGATTATACCAAATTTCATAGAAATTTTAACAAATGCTAGGAAATCTGCCAAGTGAAAGACAACAACATCTCAAATAGCTCATAATGAACCTTTAACTAGAAGATGTACATCCATGGAAGCCTAAGAGTGCACGTTTTCACACATTCTTCGAGAATTTAAATATAAAATATCCTGTTAAAGACTCAATTAAACATCAATAATCCCTAATTTATCATGCCTAAGATACATTCATAGACTAATGAATAATTTATATCAAAAAAATGGAAACAAAGTGAATTTAAAACTATTTATTGCATAATGAAATGAAATATCTTCTCACAAGTACAATTGTAGTTACCAAAATACTATCATAAGAACGAGATCTTGTTTGATATAGAGGAATTCCTAACATAAGACTCTGCAACAGGAACATGAATGACTATTTGAAACATCTCAACTAAAATAAGATGCAACAATGTTCATGATCAAACAAAATCAACTCGAAACTCAAACAAATTTATCAACAAGGGAAATCTTGATTTACTGATCTCACTTCTTGTCATTAGTTGTACACTTCCAACCATCTTGATATGACTTAATTTTAAGGCTTACATAAATTAATGGGTTTCTTAGACGAGTTCTTGGGAAAATGGTTTTCTCTTAGTTTTCATTTCTCTTTTAAATTTTTCCTTTTAAAATTTTCCTTCTTTATAATATAAATTTAAATTTATGTTATTCTCATGGAGATGACTCATCAAATGCTCCCAAGTGTGAGAAATATGAGCCTTTGACTTTTTTTTCTCTATTTACATATGACTAGGATGCCATGTCATCACTTTTTGTCATTTATTTTATTATTCTTTTTCACTTGGTGACTAGATATCCTCTTTTGATGATTTTTGAGCACCTCTAGGTGATTTGATTTGACAAATGCTCTTATTTTCTTTTCAAGAATCCATCTTGGATGTTGTGTATTTATTTTCATGCCTTTCTGGGTTAGTTATCACACATGGTTCTTGTCAAATCAGATCAATCACCATTTTCTTCTCAAATTCCAATTCATTTAACCTTTATTTTCCTCATGTAAATATCTTATTAGGATATCTGAAGCAATTTCACCATGATGTACCTAGCTCAGCTCTCTTGCCTCGAATTTCCTATAAAAATGCACCATTTACTTCACCATTTCATACTTTCTTCTTTGCGTATAATAAATTTGAGGAAATCCATCTGTATTATGGTAGGAAAACTAGTGGCATCCAATTTGAAGGAAATATCCCATGAAGATTTGCACTCTATCTTTGATTTATCAGGTCTAGATGAAATGTTTGTGAGGATACTTTTTGAAATTACGACCCTGAGGATTACACTGGGTCCTTGACACCTCCAACTTGTTTGAGCTGCATTAGTTAGGATACTTGTCGATTAAGTCCCATGTTCTCTTCCTTTCAGATGATGTAATTTCACTTGTTCAATATTGAACATTAGAGAACTCTTGAGTCACTGAGGAAATTTTGGCTTGTGAGTAGGACTAAAGGTATTGGCAATTATGTATGCCCATTATTTTTTAATGAGGAATTTTTGTGAAAGAAATCCCTCTAGAGTCATATGTGATTGATGGAGAGCTTTCGTTAGGCATAGGTCCTTCCCTTTATCACCAATTAAATGCATTGGAGAAGCGTGTTTCAGTCTTGGAGGAAAAACAACCAGTGAGTACACCCCCTCCAGCTCTTGAACCATCATTTCATTTTGTGAAAAAACATAAGGGTGAGTCTAGCTCTAGGCCTTCTACTCCAATTACTACTTCCATGCCTTCTACTCTAGTTACTACCTCTATTCCTTCTGTTCCAGTTGTTCTAGAGTCAGTTGTGGTTGCACTTCCAGCCCAAGCTTCTCAGCCAACTTTCTCTGCTAAAACAATAGGGAAAATAGAATTTTCTAAAGGTGGTTTGGATATGAGTGAATGGGTCTCTTCTTACAAGATGAGGTTAGAATTTATTAGTCTGTTAAATGGTCCCTTGTCTAGTATGGATGATATTTTGTTAATGAGAATATCTTACAAACTGGTAGGAGACATTTTTTTTTCAAGTGGCACCGGGGACGAATGAACATGGGCTTAGGAAAAAAAAATTAGTGAAGAAACTTCCTCTTTCTAAAGATGATTTTGTAACAAAGGTGTTTTTGGTATTGGATGACTGAATTTTATTATTATTGTCTTTTCTTTTGTGATACATCTCTTAAGGATTGATGTAATCTCTCTTTTCATGGGTTACGGCCCCTATAGATCGCCATTTTTCCATTTTCAAATTATAGAAAGTACAAACATCTCATTAGTTTATATACTTCTACAATGGACATAAAATTTCATCTAAGAAATATAAAAATCTAATGCATTGTATCAAATTATAATTTATATAAGAGAATAACAAATTTAAAAGTGATTTTCATCCTTCATGAAGAAATAGTATCAAATGAAACATCAATTACAAATGAAATATGAAAAGAAGATAAAGTTTTAAGAATGACAAGCCTAATATTGTTTATCATCTTTCATGTCTGCATCCTTTTCTTCTTTAACTTCTTCTCCTACTTCTTATTCTTTTGGTATCCTTGCCACGTATGCATCATACCTTTGAAAAAGATCATTGATTTCTTCTTCATCTTTGTATGGTGTTGAAAAATAATGTCTATATTGCTATTACATCAACACAATGACCCATTTTCCACTTAAACTCTAATGGTTTAGCCCTCAAATCTGTAATTCTGTTCTCAATTTTCCTCATTGCTTTAATAACTTCATAAGAAAAGTTATATTTCTGAATGCTTTTCTCAAAAGAACTAAAAAAGTTAGTCTTTAGATCACCATAGATTTTCTTGGATTTTTCAAAAACTATACCTTCAAGTTTAAAATCAATAACATCTAAGGTATCATCAACCCATTTCCTCTTGGTTTCTATCTTTTCTTTGATTCTATTCAAAACTTCCACCTTGATCCTTACTAACTCCTCTAGAGCATGTTGAGTTCCCCTAAATTTTTGTGGCATAATTCCTTATTTTTCAACCAATTCATCATTGAGTTGAGTTATATGGTCTAACTTGGGAAAAATTACTTCAAAGTAGAAGATTTCGTTATCACATTGCTCAATCAGTTCATAAATTTCATTAAGCCTATTCTTGATCTCTTCATACTTTGTCCCGATTTCTTCAATTTCTTCTTTTCCCTTTTATGTCAACTTATCAACCCATGTGTGCATAACATGGAATTTTTAACAACCTTATCAATATTTTCCCTTCCTTCAGGAGTGTTGGCATAAGTACTTTCTTGAGTTTGACTAGACTATCCAATCAATTTTTTGAGACTGGAACTTAAATCTTTGACTTGTTATTTCAATTGTTTCTTAGTTACTCTACAGTCACCAACCTTCTACAACAAATCACTTACTACCTCTCATAATCCCTTTTTTAATTGGCATCCTGAAGGATTTCTTAAAGAGTAAGTTAGACACTATAATAATTAGTTATATTTTCTCTTGTCTTTACCTCATGAGGGATTTCCACTTCTAAAGTTTTAGATCCCAGTGGATCAGTGTGATTTTTGGTGAGAACTCTAGCCCTTTTAGAGGTTCTTACTGGTTTTAGAAAATATAGATCCATGAGATCTATAGCCTCTACAGGGAAAATTTCCTTTTCTTCCTTTGAGATAAAATCCCCTATCCATCCCTTTGTAAGAGTGGTCCCTAATTTTGTTTCATGCAGTTATTGTTGGGATTTCTTGTGGATAATCACCAACTACTTAGACACCTATTGTACCTCTTTGCATGAGATGGTTCTACTTGATTTTATTGTTCAACTTACAAAGTTATCTCTTCATTCTCACTCTGTCTTGGCACACTTCCTTTGATTATATTCCTCTTTGGTTTTGAATTTGGGGCTAGCCAATTTGGGGAGTTTCTTGAGATGATATTTCTATTGCATGCACTCCTTTTCCTTCCATGACCTCCATCTCCTTTAGAGGTTGCTGAGCTAACACATTATCATATTTTTTCTCTGTTGATACCTCATGTTCTAACATGGTGGGTTGGATTTCCATTATTGGTTCCTTAACCTTACCCAAATCTTGCATACCCATACTATCAACAACCTTATCTTTAATAGTTGCATCTTGTGTAACCTTTGCTATCTTTTCATCTGTAGAGTCACCTAATTGAGATGGTTCACTATACTTAGTGACCTTGACTTCATAAGAGAGATCCTTCTCATCAAATACCTGTATACTTACACTTTTTCCACTAGGCACTTCCGGCTTGTTCAAATCTAGAGCTGTATGATCTCGGAGAGAATACATATAATGTTTGATCTTTAATTTTAGTGGTTGGCATATGAGTAGTTTTTTCTACTTCTTCACTGATTTGAATATCACTTACATTCTTTAATATTTTTTCATCAATAGACATATCAAATGCATCTAATGTGGTAAACTCCTCACCCATATCAACATCCATTATCTCTCCCTGACTTTTTTCTTACTCTTGTAATTGTTCAAATAAAGGTATACTGACATTTTCAACTGACATGGCTTCAAAATTTTTCACATATTGATTCAAGACATCACTATTTACTAGATCGGATAAGACATTACCTATAGTTGTTTGTTCATGAGTACTCTAATTGTCACTCCCTCGAAGAAATAGATGAAAATAAAGTCACTTTGGTTACCTAACTTTTGTTTGCATGATGCTACATGTTATACTTGGGAAAAATCAATTATTTCATGTTACGGGGATCAATCACTACATCCTTATTCTTATGTTTGTTATGTGTATGAGCACCTTCTCTTACCAAAATTGGCTCATACACAACCTTATGTCTCTTATGTTCCCTTTCAAACTTCTTAAGGTATGGTACTCTCTTTTCTTCACCATGTGGCTTAGATTGGATGTTGCCACTAGTTATGGTTCCTCTCATTAAATTTTCAGTATTTTGATATTTTGGAAACACTTCTAGAGGGGCCCTTTGTGTAGCTTTGTACCCTTTTATTTTGATTGTAGTGGAACTACAAAAGTGATAGTATCATTCAAGATTGATTTCGACATCTCTTGATCTTCTCATTTAGAGAAGACATAGAAGTACCAGTCCCACGATAGCAGAAGTCCATTCATCTATAAGTCTTGAAGTAGGCCTTTTTGAAGGCAATTGAGGAGATTTTCCTCCCAAGGGATCCATTCTGTCAATTCCTTCTTTCAGGGGAGGAAGGTCATCTTTCAATTTTCCCAAATCCTTGAAATTATTAAGAATTCTTGTGCTTTGAATTGATAAATCAATTTTTTTCTGGGATAACCAATTCAATGTTCTTCTCATTACATTAGTTATTCAAGCATACGAGTTATTTGACTCATCTTCATTCCAATAAAAGGGGACCATTGGTTTTCCCTCCACCTTTTGATCAACATAGTATTGACACACAATATGTGGATCATCCACAACTCACTCGGGGATAAAAAAATATTGAAGTCTATAATTTGGTTTAGGGTCATTCTTGAGAAGTTTATTTTCCTAAACTCCTCATCTCTGCAATTCATCCAATAATCCTCAAATTGAGGATCATATTCAAAAGTGTTTGCAAGATTGTTGAATACCCACCTGATGTCATAGTTGGCCATTGCCTCGAACCTTTCCATCTCAAACTTGTTCATCTCATCTTCCATTAATATGGAATTTTATAATTGAAGGGTAGGAGTACCTTCCAATCTTGATGGGGATATTGATGTTTGTCTTGTGTTTTCCAATAATTAGCTTGTGAAATGGTGTCAACTGTCTTGCCAATTCACACAAGGCCATTTTTTCATCTAAATATCTTGGCAGCTTACATGGTTGGCCTTCAAATCCACTAACCCTGATGTATGTAAAATTCATGTACTAAATGAAATAACATCCATACTCCATGATTAATTTTCTATCCTCTTCATAAATCCTGTATTGTTCCCATTTTGGCCTAAATAAGTAAATGAGTGGTGCAAATAAGGCATCATTAACCAATCTCACATTCTCTTTCCAATTACTCAACTGTAATTGAGGAAGATATCATGCATTTGGCATTTTTAAAGTCGAGAATGTGGCACAAGGCTAGGAAACGACCATTCCTTGTAATATTATGAATAAAGTAGGTCATCATGTAAAAATCCAATTCTCTAGTGCCACCCATATCAATTTTTTTTTCGGTTCTATCATGTGGTCATGAAGTGCTTCTGCGATGAAGGTTACCTAGTAAATGTTCCCCTTATTCTCTAAAACTATCCACATATAGGTGCACATCCAATCCTTGAATTCATTTGTTGTTTCTAATCCAGCCATTCAACTCAATAATACAATCACATCCTTTGATTCCTTAATGAATTGTGCACTAACCAATATTTTAGGGATTTAAGTGGCTGCTTTCTTTTCTAATAAAAGCCACTTGGTATTTATAAGACAGAGACATAATCTTTTTTCTTAGCTTCATAATATTTTAGGGAAATATCTAATCATAGGGTTATTGGAGTTTTGATATGAGGAAGTTTCAACATTATCCTAATGGCTATAGGAATCAAAGTTAATACCACTTTGCCACTTCAATCTAGTACTTCCCTCTTCTTTAGATCATAATTCATGGCAAAGAGTCTTACTAGTTTTGGGCAGCGTAAAGAGGGTGGAATAACACCAACTAAAAAAATATCACTATCTTTAATTTCTTCCATTAATTCACTCTTGTTTGGGTTATTTAATCTTTTCAGAAATCATCTAGGTCAATTTTCATTAAATCAGTATCCATTATCTTGTCTAGATTACTAGTGATCCTGGAAGTAACAAGAAAACTCAACGACATGGTCCTCATCTTTAATTCCCTCATTTTACTTAAAATTTCCTTACAAATGAATAAGAGTACGAAAGTATCTTAGTTCTTACAAAATTTTTAGTGAATATCCGTGCAATCTAACTTTAGTTTGAAGAATTTTCAATCTCTAGTTTTCAATTCAATATCCATGATCAATTTCACGTTGTTCCTCAATAAATTCTACTAACAATACGTCCAAATCTCAGTAAATGATAGAAAAAATCTCAATGCATTTAAAAATTCAAAATTCCTCCTTGATTTGTGTGAAAACACATTAATGGCGGTAGTCATTAATGCATTGCATCATGGCCCTCCATTTTTCCTTTCCCAATTTTAAATATGAGCCATCCACGTGGAATAGCCTTATGCAATGTGGGCTCGGGGAAACTTTTTGCACTTTTGCATCATGTTTTAAATGCATACACATTTATCTACTTGACCCGATTGGCCGCCCTTGACCCCATTCCGAGTTTGACACGTGGTTGGATCCTAATGGTGGTGGAGTTCTAGGCCATTTTTGAATATTCATTCTATTTCTCAATTGAACTCAAAGTTGCTAATTTTCTATGATGACCCACTTCCCCACTCTTTGCATGAGAAAGCACCACATGTCCTTGGCGGGTCTCGGGAGCTTCTTTACACTTTTATACTTTATCACCTTAGTGTCAAGAAATACAATCGGGCTCGATCCTGCATTCAACCTACTTGTGACATGTGTATCTCTGGGACACGAATCAATTTCTATTTTTGCATTTTTGATTGAATATTCATTCGGCCTCGGGGCTAAGTTAGAAAATTGTTGATGTTACACGATTGTTATAATTTTGTAACTTAAATCCTCTATACCACAACCAACTAGAGAAACCCATGTATCATCGTGTGATAGAACCAAACATGAAATTCACAACACGACCATGGAATAGTACATAATGGAATTTTTCATGGTTTAAAACCGATTCATGATAAATTTTCTATAGGGATCTTCAAGAACAACATGTCTAACATGATCCTCAATTGAAAAATAGGAATAACAACCTAAACACAAGATTTAAAATGGATTTAAACATGACTGTAACATTTGAAGTCACATTTTCTCATGGGAAAACTAGACAAGATAAAATGTTAAACTTGCAAGTCACATTTTCATGGGAAAACTAGACAGATAAAAATTCTTGCAAGCATGTTCATGTGAAGAGTGTGAGGTCATTTTGAGCACAAACAAGGTGGAAAATTGATGGGCTCCTATTCACGTCAAGGTTTGTAGTAAACCCATTTAAAACCATGGAAGGAGAGGGCCGTTCTTTAGATCAAAGTCATGAGTCAAATTGTTGGGCACGCCACAGGGGTGAGCATTCTGCAAATGAGAGTGTGAATATTTTTCCACCATGTTTGCACTAAGGGGGGAATGTTATGGATACTCTATAGTTAGTGCTCACATTTGAATAACATGTGTGTGATGAGTTGTAATGACAAATCATACTTGTAATAGTGAGGATAACATAATCATATGTTGTAATATGTGAAATTGTATTATTATACAACTCACGTAGTTATTAGGAGTATGGAGCGTTTGTAGGGTTGTTGTGAGAGATTATTGAGAGAGATAAGTGGATGGTTGAGATGAGCTAGGGATTGAAGATTAATTTTGAGTCTATGAATGTAGGAGTGTAAAATCTATAAAATGTAATCTCTATCATTGTATTATCATCCCTGAGGGACTAGACTTGAAACAATATAATATATATTTTGGTGTTGGTTGATTAAATTTGCATGTTCATTTAGCATGTAATATGAAACAAAAAAATCAAGAAATGTTGGTAGTGTAACTACTACAAATGGAAATTTTATAATATTTGGATGTTGTAAATTTTTCTAAGGAAAACTATGAAATTTTGATTGTGTAATGGCTGCAAATGGCTATTTTCCCAAAGTTTGGATGTGTAAAGTTCTATAAAGAAATTAGGACAAATCGACATCACAACATCGTAATTATAACAAATAACCAAAATTGGAAAATAAGTTTCAAATGTGAGTGTCAAAATGGTTGGTAAAATTTTGGAAGAGTTTCAGTTTTTAACTTTTATAAATGAAGCCAAAATGTGGGTGAAAAATATGGTTGTGGTGAAAAAAGTGGCTCAACTCATAAAGAGCTTAGCCTTTTTATTACTAAAACAAGGTTTTAACTAAAAAAGTTAAAAGATGTTTTTGGTACAAATAAGTTTTGCATTTGGAAGAGTAACATGTTTTTATATTTTGATACGTTTAGTAAAAATATGTCTCTAAAGTCCATGAATTTAGTAACAATACACTTGGTCTAACTTGGATGGAAGATCACTTTATTTTCTTATCAAAATAAGATAGGGCTAGTCGATCAATGTCTTACCTCATGATTTTTGGATGAGTCAACTTTTGATTTATAAAAACACATTTGGTCTAACTCCAAAAGAGTTTCACTTTATTTTCTTTTCAAAACAAAGGTCTTAACTCGAAAGAGTTTCACCTCATGAGTTTTAGTGAATCAAGGCTCTTGTACTAAGAACCACTTTTTGGATTAAAGTTTTTTTTTTTGGGTGAAAACAAGCAATCAAAACCTATTCCCTCATATTTGGCCATCTATATAGGATGAACAAGTTGTTAAGGTATCTGTCATTACGTACTCAAAATTGTAAGGTCTTGTACTTTGCGGACGTGTAATAAGTGCCCCAATGATGATACAGGTCTCCTCGCAAGGTGTTCGGGATCCGGAAAAGCCCTCGGAGTATGCGTTAACATCCCGCATGCCTCGCTTTGCCCCCGTGCCCTTTGTTTTTCCCTTTCTTTCCTCTTTCCTTGGCCTTTTTGACCTTCAGTGACGAAACCGCCGCCCTGCAGGGAGGCGGTCTCGTGACCGCCGCCCTGATCAGGGAGGCGGTCCTGTAACCGCCGCCCTGAGCAGGGCGGCGGTCCTGTGCGCGTTTTCCAGAACGTTCTTTTGACGCGACCCGCGTGAAATATCAACGCTTTACCAGCTTTTCTTGCCGACTTGAGCACGCATTTATGTTTTTGGTCCCCTGGAATAGTGTTTTTCTTTTGTTTAATGTTTAGGAGTTCAGTTTGGATTTGATCTCTGCATGTTTGGATTCCTATAAATGCATGGTTTGTGCACATGCAAATGGCCCCGAATTTAGCTCGAATTTTGCTCCAAAGTTTGTTTTGAATTTCTTGTTGTAGTAGATCTAGTTTTCTTTTGCCTAGAATTCTTAGATTTCTCATTGAGTGCTTTGGCTAGTATTGTGTTAGTAATTGGTAAGCCACATATCCAACTTGTGCAAGTGCAAACATTATTTGAGCCACCATTTTTAACTCCATTTTCATGTTTTAGTGCTATGGTCTTTTAGCTTGCTTAAGATTGGTAGCATAGGTTGTTACAGGTTTGTTTTAGCTTTGTGTTACTGTTGGTAAGCCACAGATCCAACTTGTGCAAGCAGTATTACTGTTTTGGAGTAGAATAGTCTAAGGCAGCCATTGAAGTTGCAGGTTTTTCTCTTCATACAGACTAGTTTCAGGTTCTGGATACTTTTGTTGCACGATTCGCAGTAGACCCCGCTAGGAATTGTATAGGCCAAGCTCTGTACTCTTGCGCCATCCCTCTCCTATCCGCACTCTATTCTGTCTGCATTCCAAAGGCTGTCCATTGATCCAAATACTTATTCCTGTTGATGCAAGCATTCCACGCTTTTCTGGATTCACGTGAGCACAAAGAACGTGGAGATCATACTGAGGGGACAAGAACACACACACCGTCGGATTCGCCACTGTTCTGCGAAATCCAGGTTCCATCTTTCAAAGTTTTAGTTAGAACTTATCAAATAAAGTAGTTAATCGCTTTATTTAAGTTATTTCCATTCTCGATATTGCCAGGGAAGTTGTGGGGATTGATAGTTTCTGAGAAACTATGATTCATTCCTCACTTCTGAGGTAGGATCGAAGAATCTTGCAGATAGATTAGTTATTTCCTTGTTTAGAATAGATATACGAAATTGCACAGACAAATAGCTACACTCGGCTATTTTGTTTGTTTTACGTTGTTAGTTTAGTTATCAATTCTAAATATTTTAAATAAATTTGCTTTCTTATAAATTGCCAAAAAATACAAAAAGAAATTATATATGTTAGAAGTGTATTTAGATTTTACTTTATTACTGTTTGTTTCATTACTGCTTTTTGCATGACAATCACGGGACCTAGGGAGCCCAGGGAATACATTTTCGAGCCAATTGTGCCCCCCACCCAATACCGTAGAGCAATAACTGATATTGACCAAAACCTTAGGATACAAGTCTTCCAAACAACAATAGACTTCCAACAGATCAGGTCACAGTTGAGAGGGTTAAATATCGAAGACGACCAAGCACATCTGTTTTGGTCAAATCAGCCAAACTACAGGTTATCCTAGAAAACATCCGCATGACTGTAGAAGGATTTGAAAGAGAACAAATATTCGGGTGCGATCCTTTAGTTCCACAGCCAGACGCTGGAGACACCCTAGTAGATATAGATACCAGCTTAAGAATCCAAGTCGCTAGAACACCTGTGAGGTATTCTGAGAAAATCGCACAATTGCTGATTCTAAACGTAGAAGCTGAAAAGGCTTACGACTACTGGATGCTAGGGATCAGAACTTGATCTCCCGTATGACCATAACGGGACCGCAACAACCAAGAGTCTATGGTTGTGATCCCCAGATCCCACAGCCCAACGAACCCACAAGTCAGCTAGATATAAACACTGGCCTTCGTACATTAGTATTTCAGTCTACTCCGATTCCACCTCTCATCATTCAACAATTATCCCTACTAGACACAACAGCTAACAAAGCTAAAGAATTTTGGACTAGGCCAGAGAATCGTCCATAGAATCGACCATATTTACCATATGACCCTATCAGGAGAAATACACGAAACCATCCCGGGTCATTTTCCACGCATCCCACAACCCATAGATCGAATCACGCCAGAGCTCGATATTGATTGGAGCCTTCGAGCAGTCATCCTCGCTGATCGATCTATCACACCAGTCCAAGTTAGAAGGGCCTTCTTTGCCTTAGATTCGCAAATACCATTAGTGCGTGTCCAAGACATTAGGTTGCCTGACTAGTTTGTCTGCGCATTCTACCCCCACCGGCTGTCTCGGCACGACCTCGGGAGGTCGGGTACGCGGAAGAGTCACGTGTTGATTCCCACGCTCACCTGTCGCTTTTCCGACGTACAAAATTGGTGAACCCGACGTGAATCAAGCAATTCTTTCACCTTCTCTTTGAGAAGTTTTATCTTCTCCAAATCACCTTCGCTCCTTCCCATTATTCTGCGGGTATTCATATACCCCCCGAATATGTCGGGATTCGATGCATACGGCAGACCCCTCTTGGGTCTTGAGGCATACTACGCCCAACAGAATAGGCAATCATCACCCTCACTCTCAATGTGGGGCGACAACTATTCAACTAACCAATTGTCAACACAAACACCAAGGACTAGATATAACTCGTCCTTTCAAACAGAGGGGTTGGAGCAAATTGCTCAAACACAAACAGAGCCTTCAGGCTCAAACAATATGACATTGACTGGAGAATCTGCTTCATCTCCTCAGGTATTACTCAGACCACATATTAGTAGACAATCGGATCCATACTTGGTCTTGGATGATGGACAATCAATACCTTATCCTAGGAGTGAACAACGCTCCCGGGGTATGTACCCACCTATAGGAGGTTTACAAGTACAACCTGAGACCCATTTTCAAGAAAATACCTCTACAGGAAATATTCTTGGAGAAACTTGGCAAGATAGCAATCAGTTCATGACAGGCTATCACATGCCTATACAACACCGGGACGTACAACAAACGCCATCAAGGCACGATATCATGGCTTCACCAAACGAAGTCATTTCAAATCTAATGGAAAAGGTTAGAGGATTAGAACTTGCCCAAGCAAGTCAAAATTCAAAAATCATACAAACAGGGAATTCCAATCCTCCGCACCATCCTAGCCAAGTGGATCTCCTCACAGGAGTAGGCACACTGGGTATGACTCCTCAATATTCACAACAAGTGCCAACTAGACCCACAATCGCTAACACTGTTCCTCTTGGTCCAGTACAGAGCAATCCATTCCTAGATAGTACCCCTTCGTACTTAAACATGTACTCCAAATCACCACAAGGGGATTTGTACTCATCCCCCGGCGTGTTTACTCAAATGCAGGGATTGCCTTATGCCCCTGCCAACGCGTACGTTACGCCATATCAACAACCCCTTCCGCCACCACAGGCACCATCAATGGTTGAGACATATGCGATAGGGACTTATTCAGAATATTTAAAGGAGCCCTTAGATTTCGCCATACGAAGCGTTATGCTTCCAAGGCCTCTTCCCGATTTGCCCAAATACAAAGGAGAAGGAGATCCGAATGCGCATATCAAAGCTTACGCTACCGCCATTCGTGAATTACTCCCATGGGATGGGGTTGTTGCTAAAATATTCCCCAAAACGCTGGAAGGCATTGCCCTCGATTGGTATTACAGAATACCTGAGGCTTCCATACATTCGTTCAAACAACTCGTGTCTGAATTCATCAAAGCCTTCGACATGAACAAACTATTAAAGACAGGAATCAGGGAGTTCTTGCACATCAAACAAGAACATAACGAGTCTGTCGCCCATTTCATCCAAAGGTGGCGTACAGTCCTTTATTCCTCGGCAAGCGCTCCAAACATGGATCAGATGGAACTATGCGATTTATTCCTTCATTCTCTTAGCAGAGAAGTGAAGGAAGAAGTCCAAAAATTCCCACTGAGGACTTATGACGAGGTGCTTGAAAGTGCTCTGCGAATTGATCAAGCAGCAATAGATAGCGGCCGTAAGACGTACGGAGCAAACGGGAGGTTAATCACCTCTTCTCAAAACACTACAACCACCACAAGCGTCAATCAAGGACCCAAAATCCTTAACAAAAATCGTGGGGTAACAACAGACGGGGTAACTGACCAGCCCAAGAGGGTAAATATCGTTAATACTCCGTCACAAACAAACAACCAAAGAAACAACAATTTTGTCCCGACGATTAATACGGTGGATTTTAACAATCCACAACAACAACAACGGCGAAATCCCATGCAAGGACCAAGCCAAAACTCATTTGGTTACCAAAACCAAAGTCAAAACCAAAAACAACAATTCCAAAACTTTGGTCCTAATAGGCAACAGTTTGACCGGAATTTTAGGCCACAATACACACCAAACCAACAAAACGGGAATTATAATCCCAATTCTTATTGTGGTTTCCATAAAATTCAAGGGCATGACACTAGAACGTGTCGTGATTACAACAAATTCATGCAACGCTTGCCAAATGAGCAAAAACAATTTTTTATGGATATGTTCTTAGCAGATCCTACGTCACCAACGGCAACTACCTTCGCAGGGGCAGTTTCCCCTCAGAACGCCCCTCTCAAGATCTTTAATGATCCACTCCCAAACCATGATAATGATAGGTTGAAACCAACTGGAACAAACAAAGGTGCAATAACAGGAAACAACGATCACGAGGCCTCAACCTCGCTAAATCCGTTAGTTGCGCCACAACTAGGAAGTCAACCACGACCTAAGGTAGTTGGATTAGTAGAGTTAGATTCCGATTTACCCGTTGAAGCAATTACGAGGACACGAGAGTATTTCTCTCAACCAAGTCCAAGCCATCTTCCGGAAGCTGATAACATCCAACAAACCGTAACAAAACCTATGGGTGCTTACGATCTAATTAATGATCTAACAAAAACCTTCTCGCATATTTCATTCCTTGATTTACTAAAGAATTCCCCTGCTCACAGGGCTGCTCTTTTAGAGGCATTAGGTTTGGGCCATTTAATTAGCATCACTCCACCACCAGAAGCACAAGTAAATCATATAGACTTTGATGTTTATCCTCCAGGACAAGCAGATAGGGATGTCGAATTCATATTCGAAATAAGTAAAATGCCTACAGATGCTGAGATCGCACGCCGAGGTGATCCAGCCCTACACTTGCAAGTACAAGTTTATAATAACTATGTAAAACGGGCAATGGTTGATGACGGAGCTGCGGTTAACATAGTTCCTTTCTCTTTTCTCCAAAAATTGGGATATGGAGAAACAAACTGTTCTACTACACGAAATACCTTGAGAGGCTACGACAGACCTTAAAGCCACATCGATAGGAACTATAATACTACCAGTCACCTTAGAACCTAAAACAATCCTAATCGAGTTTTATATTATAGATCGGGAAACGAACTATAATATGATCCTCAAACCATGGATACACCGCATGAAGGCAATCCCTTCCACGCTATTTCAAGAAGTAAGATTCCTGCATCTGGGAAAGGTATTTGTAGCCAAAGGCGATCCAAAGCCATTTGACGTACACCTAGCTGATTTAAAGAAGAGACCAGGTGTACACTCAGAATTCGAACTGCCAACAAACCAACTTAACAAACCCTCCGACTCAAAGCCAGAGGAAAAGTTGATACCTACAACGGATCTTGAAACTACCAACATAGTCCAAACAATTCCAAAAGGTAAAACTAAAGAGACAGTATCATTAGAGACTACTGCGAAGATCGTTGAATTAATAGAACAAGATTCACCAATATTCTTACCATTCGATTCAGTAGGCATAGGATTTTCCTTAGGTGTTGGTTCCTTGCCAGCAGAAGATCTCTGTATGGTAGAAGTAGAGTGTGCAAACACAGCAGATACACCTACATCCATACTCCCAGCTAAGTATTGGACTCTCCATTTCGATGGAGCTAAATGCCGTTATGGAGCGGGGGCAGGTATAATTCTTACCTCGCCCGAAGAGAAGGTCCTCCCATTCTCTTTTAAATTAAACTTTGAATGTACAAACAACGGCGCTGAATACGAAGCCCTCCTCCTTGGCCTTACCTTAGCCAAAAGAATTGGTATCGATAATATCAGAGTTTTAGGAGACTCGCAATTAGTTGCAAACCAAGTTTCGAGGTATATGAAACTAAAGCCGAACACTTGCAACTTTACAAAAACGTCTGTATTAGATTTAAGCAAAGCGTTGACTCAACTTCATATCCATCGAAGCAATTCCACGAGAGAAGAATCTTCTCTTGATTCGATAAAACCGGCATCACGCTTCACTCCAAGCAATGAGCTAGAAGATACTCATTTCACGGTATCCATTCGTAACGAACCATTAATAAAAGCGATGAAGGACCCTCTTTCAAACGGAAGTGAATCTACCATCCTAGACCATGTTGGAAATGATGCGGCTACTTTGGATTACTTAAATGCCCTTGCAGCATTACATCTCTCCTATCACACGCTGGTTTATCCACGATCCCGCATTCATCTTCCTACTTCGGAAATCCCGTAACGAATCTTCCCTCGCAAAAAGAACCTAATATATACGTGGTGGAAAATGGGGATGATATAGATCTACCTCCGGCACCACCAGAGTTCGAAGAGGGTAATACCTCTTTAATTGAAGAAACAATCGATGTCAACATCGGAACGGAAGATGAACCAAGAGTTTTAAAGTTAGGTTCTTCATTAACCCCAGAGGAAGTAGAGATACATACTCGGGTTCTCAGAGAACATCAGAAGGCATTTGCATTTAATTACAAAGAGATGACCGGAGTCGCACCCCACATTGCGGTGCACAACCTCGTCACTAGATCAGATGCAAAGCCTATTAAACAGAAATCAAGACCCATGAAACCCAAAGTAGCTCTCATGGTAAAAGAGGAGGTGATGAAACTCCTTCAAGTAGGATTCATCAAGCCAGTTGACTACTCCCAATGGGTATCCAACATCGTTCCCGTTCTCAAGAAGAATGGAAAGATACGCATCTGCATAGATTTTCGAGATATCAACAAAGCTTGCCCTAAGGATGACTTCCCATTACCATCCATAGACGTTATTGTTGATGCAACAGCAGGTTTTGAACTCTTGTCTCTCATGGATGGATTCTCGGGATACAATCAAATCAAAATATCCGAGCAAGATCAAGCTAAAACCACGTTTATAACTCCTTGGGGAACCTATTGCTATGCTGTCATGCCTTTCGGTCTCAAAAACGCTGGTGCTACATACCAGCGGGCTATGACTTATATATTTCACGATTTAATTCATAAAATCGTGGAATCCTATGTAGATGACTTGTTGGCTAAGGCCAAGAAGCGTTGTGACCATCCTGAAGTACTCCGCGTCATTCTTTCACGTTTAATAGAATACGGAGTTACGCTAAATCCGGAGAAATGCGTCTTTGGTGTAACAGGAGGAAAGCTCCTAGGTTACATCATATCATCACGAGGGATCGATGTTGATCCAGCCAAAATTCGGGCTGTCCTCGAAATGGTCCCACCCTCGAGTGAATCTGGAATCAGATCATTTCTGGGGAAGCTCGGTGCAATCCGGAGATTTATCCCGGATCTAAGCTTCGCCATTCACCCAATCAACAATTTACTCAAGAAGGACTATAGCATTAATTGGACTGAAGATTGCAATGAAGCTTTTGATGCTGTCAAGCGTTTCTTGTTATCACCGCCTACGCTAATGCCGCCTAAGCTAGATCGCCCTTTAATTTTGTACTCACGGGCCACCGATGTTTCGTTAGCTTGCATGCTAGCCCAAGAAGACGATGACAAGAGAGAGCGTGCAATTTATTTCATTAGCCGAACATTGCTCGACTACGAAACACGCTATACACAAGCGGAACGAGAATGTCTTGCCATAGTCTTTGCTACTAAACGCCTAAGACACTACATGCTAAATCAAGAGACAAGGGTCATAGTAAAGACGGACCATTTACGGACTTTTCTCACACAAGGGTCCTTGTCCAAAAAAGCTGGACGTTTTATAACCTTAATGGGAGAGTTCGAATTAACTTTTGTAAATCAGAAGTCAGTTAAAGGACAAATCATTGCAGATTGGTTAGCTGATAACCCGCTAGACGGAGGAGACTTAGTGGATTTAGACTTTCCAGATGAATGCGTGTACTACGTCGAAACCCGACCTGCTATATCTGAGTGCCCTTGGTACGCTGATATCATTAGTTATATCATAGACCATAGGTACCCAGAAGGAGCTACACCTCAACAAAAAAGGAGGTTACGCATTATCGTAGCTAAATACGTAATTATAGAGCAGGTGCTCTATCGGAAAGCATTCGATGGAATGCTCTTAAGGTGCGTTGACACAGAAGAGTCCAAGAGGATTCTCCATGAATCCCATAGCGGTATATGTGGAGGCCACTTCGGTGGCCATGCCACTGCTCGAAAAATACATCGAATGGGTTATTTCTGGCCCACTCTAGAACATGACACAATAGAGTTTGTACGCAGGTGCCATAAGTGTCAGGAGTTCTCTCATGAGATCCACATGCCAGCACAAACTTTACAACCGATCGTTACTCCATGGCCCTTTTCTACATGGGGCCTGGACTTGATAGGGAAATTCTCTCCCTCCTCCACAGACGGCCACAATTTTATAATCACGGCCACTGAATATTTCACTAAATGGGTAGAAGCCATGCCTCTTACAACTGTACCTGGTTCTGTAATCGCTAAGTTCATTTTGAACCAAATCATTTGCAGGTACGGTATCCCACAAATCATTATCTCAGATAATGGAACCTCTTTCAAAAACGAAGAAGTTCGTGAGCTATGCAACAGATTTAAAATCAGCCATCATACGGCCTCCTTGTACTATCCCCAAGCCAATGGGCAGGCTGAAGCAACAAATAAAACACTGAAAGCCATTCTCCTTAAAACAGTGAAAGAAAACAAGCGGGATTGGCACTTAAAGTTATATCCGGCCTTGTGGGCCCATCGAACTTCAATAAGAACTCCAACAGGAGCAACTCCTTTCTCGCTGGTATTTGGGTCAGAAGCAGTTCTCCCACTCGAAGTTGAAATCCCCAGTCTTCGCATTTCGCTACAAGGGATTCTGGATGAGGACGCTTACAGAGAAGCACGTCTTTCTCAATTAGAAAGCCTGGATGAAGCCAGGATAGATGCTGAACAGCGACATAGAGTCTATGCCGACCGGATGTGCCGGCAATACAACAAGAAGGTCTATGAACGTGACATATACGAAGGTGACCTAGTTCTAAGGTTAGATAGCCGGATCGACAAGAAGACCGGCGAAGGAAGGAAGTTCCGGCCCAAATGGTTGGGCCCATACCAAGTCACAAAAGACTACGGAAATGGTGCATACCTCTTATGTACGCTAGAAGGTGAGGAGTTTGGCGAAACAGTCAATTCTCTCCACCTCAAACGTTTCTACGCATAAGCAGCTAACGCTACCTATATAACTATCTACATTGCATTTTTCATACAAATTAGGATCATTTTGTCCACTTGTTCTTACACAAATTATGATCAAGGAATCTATTCTCAAAAGCAATTTATTTCAAACTCGTGATGTTTCTGGCATAAAGTTCTTTAATCATATCTCTCCATCTTTAACATTATCAAATCACTTCAGAATCTTTTATCAAACAAATTCAGACATGACGAAGTCCTAATGGTAACCATACCAAGATCTGCAAGTTTGTTCTCGCTTTGATTTCTTCTTAGGATAGGTGTCTTGCCTATGGTCTGTTCTAGAAGCTTCATGGTGTCACATCTATCCCATATACACATCTCTTTGGAAATAAGCATATATTGACAGTTTACTCAGATAAACAAGTCAAGAAGTGATTGAAACAGAAAATTTTATTTTACACATTTCCTTGCCCCACCAACCTTCGGTGATGAGCTTGCGTCTCTTACTAGTGACGTAGGGTTGGGAAAGGATGGAAATGCCCTTACTCGCCTATGCCTTGCCCACGGTGATAAACCCATGCTTCTTACAAGTAGCATGGGGCAAAGTGTAGGGGGTCCTCTAAACAAAGTGAATGTTAAAAAGTCATAAACAATCAATTCAAACTCTGAGTCAATAAACGAATAAATCAGATGATCAAAATTCCAAGAGAGTTAAAAATCCTAAAAACCCAGATTTTGTCTACTATGTGGCCATCTACGGGTCTAAGTCTGGATAAACCGCAAAGCAAGTCGCACCCAAAACTATGAAGTCATTCAGGTAGAGTAAGCTTGTAGTTCTTAACTTGGTTCCACCAAAGCTTCGCCTGTCTTTTATCACTATCATTTCACCATATTTCATAACTTGCGCCCTTCTTGGCTCTTGGTGATGAGCCCTCGCATCTTACTAGTTGCGTGGAGTTAGGAGTGGGGCAAGTTAATCTGTTCATCATACTGGTTATTTTTCATCATTTTGCCAAAACAAATCATGAGGTATCCAAATTGCCCACAGAAACTAAGATTTAAGATCACAATATCATGTATCAGCATCATGAAACACAAAAAGAAAGCGAACATTTGCACCATCTGTTTTCCATTGCATACATTCTAGAAAGCACATAAAACATACATCGTAGTATACACAAAACAGTTGGAAAGAAAGAAAGTAGAATACAAATGACAAGTTTTGATCCAAAACCGACGCATATATATAAATAAATCAAGTTTATATACAATGCCATCATGCGCAAGGCATGGTCAAAACGCTCAAAGAGCCCGTAATACACAAAAGAATGTAACTACAAATATAGAGAGCCGAGTGGCCTCTCAACCCCTGCGCGATCCCGCTGAGGGTGCGCGCCCTCGCCTAGGACTCCGGCTGCGCTGGCGCTCTGAATGGACGGAGGGCTCAGGGTCCCTAGGGGCAGTCGTGGTCTCGCCATGAGAGCGGCTCCTCATAAGACGCTCGGCTGTCCTATAGCCTGCCAACTCTGTACGGAGAGTTGACACCATCTTGGCCACATGCCAAACGGGAGCGAAGACGTCAGTATGCCTGCCGGCTGCTGAGGGCTCTCCGGCATCCACGGATAACTCCGTACGGGTCTTATCCATAGGGATCATCAAAGAATCGACGCAAACCCTACGGATTAGATCCCGCCACTCATCAACAGTCTCTGCAAAGCAAAGAAAGAAAAACAAATTAGAAACTAGGCAAAAGATTAAAGTATACACAATGCAAATATAAGGAGAGTTAACATTCGAAAACAAATCCTAAAACAAAACAAGCATTGAAAGGAGGAGAAGATAACTTACTCGGATCGCCAGGCCTCCAAGATGGGTCGCCAGGGCCAGCACCTGCTGCTGATGCCGCTGCCGACTGAGGAGCTGCTCCTGTAGTTGGGGCAACATGGCGCCCCGCAACGGACTCATCGTCTCCACCATGACCTCGGGAGAGTGGCTCCTCAGAGGCCACGGTCTCTCTCTCTGCACTCTCCTCCTCTCTCTCTGCCCGCAAAATGTCCTGAGTATCATGCCACTCAGGATCACTCTCGTCTGTCTGCTCCTCTGACCCTCCCTCTGTGTGCTCCTCAGAATCGGAGTCAATATCTATAGGGTCGTCACTGCTATGAGCAGGACCTGCAGCAATCTGAAGTAATGGTGCCCGAGGCGCACCAGCTCTCCCTCTGGCCCGAACTATCCCTCTGGGCTACATAGGAATGCCGGGGTAATCACTGTCCACCACGGCCTCTGGCCCCCTCTAGCCTCTCGGAACTCGATCTATAAACGGGTGCTACTTTGGAGGAAGCATAGCCGCGTAGGGAGGCCAAACTGGCTGAGGAACCTGTGAAGGGATGTACCTCTACCCGGCCCACACGATCAATAACCTGCCCTGTGGTGGAGCAAGAGATCAATGTCGTAGTCTCCTCTCCCCATATACCGGCCATAAGCTGGTACGGTGTAGCCTCCATGTCTGCCGTGGTAAGGGTGGCTACTGGCTGGTGAGGTGCTCTGAGCACTGACATACCTGACCATCGGGCTGCCCTCACCGCCCCGGGATCTGCCACCGCCACGCCTCTGCCATACGGAATGAAACGCTCATACACCCAACTCATGACTAGAGTGGGGTGGCTCAAAGACTGTCCCTGCAATCGGACCACCCTGTATAAGTCATGGTAGGTGGTCCCCAAAATGTCTGCGCCCCAGGCATATTTCCGGCCATGTCCCTCTATCTGTGCAATGATGGGGCCCCAGCAGTATAACAATGTATCCCCTCCCTTGTCCCCGATCAGTCTCGAGGCAAGGATCCCCATGATGGCCTGTCGAAATACGGGGATGGGCAAAGAAGGAATGGATCTAACTCTCACTCCCTTCTTTGGCCCCGTGGAAATAGCTGCATCCCCCATATAACCTGCCCACTGTGCAATCTGTGCTCTGGACCCAGCTGTCTCCAGTGTGAGTCTCCTCCCGATGATCGGGACCCCCAGGATGCGATAAACATCCTCCAAAGTGATGGTCCACTCACCACGGACCCCTGGCAGTCGGAAGGTGTTCCGATCTGCGTCCCAATATGAAAATAGGTCACAAAGAATCTGACTGGATGGAGCAACGTGGGGCACACGCGACAAACGTAATATACCGGCCCTCTGCAATGTGTCCTCCTCATCTGCTGAGAGGGCATCCAAAACCCCGGGCAGCCAGTCACACTCTCGCTCCCGGCTCCATCTAATGTACTCCTCTTTTGCCTGCATACACCCAAAAACACACAAGGAAGAGTAAGTTAGTATCTAAACAACATCAAGAGAAGCATAAAAACACGTATCTGAATGCTAAAAATACAAGCAAAAGCTTTTAAGTAAGGTTCTTTTGCATTCTGTGCAAAACCGCCGCCCTGAGCAGGGGGGCGGTTTTGTAACCGCCGCCTTAAGGGCGGCGGTCTCGTGACCGCCGCCCTGCATGTAGGGGGCGGTCGTGTAACCGCCGCCCTGTCCAGGGCGGCGGTCGCGGTCCGAAAACCCGCGCGGGTTTTTAAACCTAAAAAGTCCCAAAAATGCGAAAAATAACCATTTTAACTAAAAACAAAGCCTACCCAGTAGGCGCCCCCCCTAGATGGACCTTTTGAACCTAACAATTTCAAAAATAATCCCCCCATTGCAAAGAATTTGCCATTTCAAATTTGAAGAGGGAAAAACATAAAATGAAAGAAAACCAACCTGTGATCGCTGAGGTCGGTGTTCCGCTCGTGGAGGCATGATCTCTATCTCACTACGGATGTTTTGACTCTACTCGCGTAAGAAACCGTCACCGTGGGTCCCAGAGCTCAAAATCAATCAAATCGACTCGCGCAAATGAATAGGAAAATAGGCCCACTTTCATATATATATCGTCCTGTTTCGTTTTAAAAATAACTTTTTCACAGGTTCGGAGCGCCGACGGAGGTAAGTTTCTATCCTCGCACAAACGGTACGTCCTCTTTCTCTATTATTTTAACGTTTATTTTTCAAATTATTGTATCTATCTGCATTTGAGTTCTCTTTTCATTTTGCAGGTAGCGGGAATTTTGGAGCGGCGTCATTTCAACACACGGGCGTGTAAGGTATAATTTCTCACTTCCTATTTCGGGACGGCCATGCTCGGACCCACCGTTTTATGCCTCTTCATGGCTAAAACGCTTCTCCGAGGGGGCAATATGTACGTACCCAAAATTGTAAGGTACTGTACTGCGGAACGGTGTAATAAGTGCCCCAATGATGATACAGGTCTCCTCGCAAGGTGTTCGGGATCCGGAAAAGCCCTCGGAGTATGCGTTAACATCCCGCATGCCTCGCTTTGCCCCCGTGCCCTTTGTTTTCCCTTTCTTTCCTCTTTCCTTGGCCTTTTTGACCTTCGGTGTGAAACCGCCGCCCTGCAGGGAGGCGGTCTCGTGACCGCCGCCCTGATCAGGGAGGCGGTCCTGTAACCGCCGCCCTGAGCAGGGCGGCGGTCCTGTGCGCGTTTTCCAGAACGTTCTTTTGACGCGACCCGCGTGAAATATCAACGCTTTACCAGCTTTTCTTGCCGACTTGAGCACGCATTTATGTTTTTGGTCCCCTGGAATAGTGTTTTTCTTTTGTTTAATGTTTAGGAGTTCAGTTTGGATTTGATCTCTGCATGTTTGGATTCCTATAAATGCATGGTTTGTGCACATGCAAATGGCCCCTGAATTTAGCTCTGAATTTTGCTCCAAAGTTTGTTTTGAATTTCTTGTTGCAGTAGATCTAGTTTTCTTTTGCTTAGAATTCTTAGATTTCTCATTGAGTGCTTTGGCTAGTATTGTGTTGCAGCTGGTAAGCCACATATCCAACTTGTGCAAGTGCAAACATTATTTGAGCCACCATTTTTAACTCCAATTTTCATGTTTCATTGCTCTTTATGGTCTGGTCTTTAGCTTGCTTAAGATTGGTAGCATAGGTTATTACTGAGTTTGTTTTAGCTTTGTGTTCTTGTTGGTAAGCCACAGATCCACTTGTCAGGCAAACAGATATTCTTTGTTTTGGAGTAGAATAGTCTAAGCGCAGCCATTGAAGTTGCAGGTTTTGCTCTTCATACAGACTAGTTTCAGGTTCTGGATACTTTTGTTGCACGATTCGCAGTAGACCCCGCTAGGAATTGTATAGGCCAAGCTCTGTACTCTTGCGCCATCCCTCTCCTATCCGCACTCTATTCTGTCTGCATTCCAAAGGTCGTCCATTGATCCAAATACTTATTCTGTTGATGCAAGCATTCCACGCTTTTCTGGATTCACGTGAGCACAAAGAACGTGGAGATCATACTGAGGGGACAAGAACACACACACCGTCGGATTCGCCACTGTTCTGCGAAATCCAGGTTCCATCTTTCAAAGTTTTAGTTAGAACTTATCAAATAAAGTAGTTAATCACTTTATTTAAGTTATTTCCATTCTCGATATTGCCAGGGAAGTTGTGGGGATTGATAGTTTCTGAGAAACTATGATTCATTCCTCACTTCTGAGGTAGGATCGAAGAATCTTGCAGATAGATTAGTTATTTCCTTGTTTAGAATAGATATACGAAATTGCACAGACAAATAGCTACACTCGGCTATTTTGTTTGTTTTACGTTGTTAGTTTAGTTATCAATTCTAAATATTTTAAATAGCTGCTTTCTTATAAATTGCCAGAAAATACAAAAAGAAATTATATATGTTAGAAGTGTATTTAGATTTTACTTTATTACTGTTTGTTTCATTACTGCTTTTTGCATGACAATCACGGGACCTAGGGAGCCCAGGGAATACATTTTCGAGCCAATTGTGCCCCAGCCCAATACCGTAGTGGCAATAACTGATATTGACCAAAACCTTAGGATACAAGTCTTCCAAACAACAACAGACTTCCAACAGATCAGGTCACAGTTGAGAGGGTTAAATATCGAAGACGACCAAGCACATCTGTTTTGGTCAAATCAGCCAAACTACAGGTTATCCTAGAAAACATCCGCATGACTGTAGAAGGATTTGAAAGAGAACAAATATTCGGGTGCGATCCTTTAGTTCCACAGCCAGACGCTGGAGACACCCTAGTAGATATAGATACCAGCTTAAGAATCCAAGTCGCTAGAACACCTGTGAGGTATTCTGAGAAAATCGCACAATTGCTGATTCTAAACGTAGAAGCTGAAAAGGCTTACACTTCTTGGATCTTTAGGGATCAGAACTTGATCTCCCGTATGACCATAACGGGACCGCAACAACCAAGAGTCTATGGTTGTGATCCCCAGATCCCACAGCCCAACGAACCCACAAGTCAGTTAGATATAAACACTGGCCTTCGTACATTAGTATTTCAGTCTACTCCGATTCCACCTCTCATCATTCAACAGTTATCCCTACTAGACACAACAGCTAACAAAGCTAAAGAATTTTGGACTAGGCCAGAGAATCGTCCATAGAATCGACCATATTTACCATATGACCCTATCAGGAGAAATACACGAAACCATCCCGGGTCATTTTCCACGCATCCCACAACCCATAGATCGAATCACGCCAGAGCTCGATATTGATTGGAGCCTTCGAGCAGTCATCCTCGCTGATCGATCTATCACACCAGTCCAAGTTAGAAGGGCCTTCTTTGCCTTAGATTCGCAAAATACCATTAGTGCGTGTCCAAGACATTAGGTTGCCTGACTAGTTTGTCTGCGCATTCTACCCCCACCGGCTTTGTCTCGGCGACCTCCTGGGAGGTCGGACGCGGAAGAGTCACGTGTTGATTCCCACGCTCACTGTCGCTTTTCGACGTACGGTATCCTCGATATACCTTTAAATATGTGAGGCCCAAGTTTATGAAATTAGGAAATTTTGTCCAATACATGGTTCAAAAGATCAAATCCCCATCCCCTTAACTCCAACCATTTCAATTGATCTTTGTTAAAAGCTAGTTTTTTCCTATGGGATCTAGTCTAGGGCCTATATATTGGAGGAAAATAAACCCCTCACTTCATAGGAGCCACATAAAAGTGAATCCCTACTTATCCAAAAATGACTAATCTTCCCAAAAATTAATATAGCCCACGATACATGGGATTTTTCCAAATGATTAGGTAATAATCTCCTAACCAACGAACCCTACTAAATAGAAAAAGGTATCAAAACTATTTTTGATTTATAAGATCACCTTTTGGTGCATAGAAAGAACATATGCGCAGTTAGAATGATGAACAATCAAGAAGCAAAAGACGAGGAAGATAAAAAACACCATTGTAAAGTGGTTAAAGAAAATTTAATCCAATATATAACATTTTGACAAGAAGATTAAATGGTTAAGGTAATCATTAAATCAATTTTTTATCCTTCATCAAGCAACCTACATGTTAAAAATATAGTTAATCCAATAATACTATGCCAATCATGAAGGGACAATGCAATTTTGTAAGTAAAAAACAAGCAAAGTGTGAAGTAAAATAATGAAAAATGATGTTCACATAGCTTGGGTAATTTTTTCAATTTTTTTGATTGTTTGAGCAATTTTTATTTGAAAAGAAAGTGTGGTAACCTACGCGAAAATAATTAGTAGCTTAAAAACACAAATAGCTCAAAAATTAAATCTAAGAGATGAAAAAGTGAGAAAAAGTAAAAACTTAGCTTGATGTTGCAAGGTCACTCAAACATACAATGAGATTATCTTGTAGTGGAGAGAGTTTGCCAAAAACAAGGTCAACGATACTAAGCTTAAGTCCATAATACTAGGCAAGGCACTTATATGAGACAAGGTCACTAGAAAAGAAAGTTCGTTACCACTTAACGTGAGGTCTTGCTAATGTAAGTGAGCTACCATGAAAAAAGATAAGGTCACTAAAAAAAATAATGACATTGTTGTTTAGTGGCCTTACCTCAATCTTTTATTTGAAGCACAATCATTGAGAGGAGGTGAATCAATGTATTTACATATTTTACTTAAATTATTTTTATATATTCATGAAACCATCATCATATGAGAAATATTAACTTCGTTAAGCAAATAATTAAGAAATATAACAACCATCCACATGAGTATGAAACCAGATTAAACTAAAAATGTAATATATTGTAGTCTAATCTAGATGTTATAGTACTAGTAAATAGATGATAAATGAAATACATAAATACACCCAAGAAACTAAGAAAAGTAAATATGAAAACCTAATGTGCACTGAGGAGAAGAGAAGATTTACACGATTCATAGGATTCTAGAAAGAGCATAGAGTTGGAAATCTAAAAAATATGAAGGAATGACCATCACACAGGATCTTGAAAAACTACAGATATGGAGAATTTGACTAGACTAGGGTGCCTAGAGAAGGATGGGGGCACATAGGGTGCTTCGGTCTGAATTTTGGGTGCCTAATCTACACATTTGGTTAGAAATCTGAATTTTCAGGGTCGCAAGATGTCTACACTTTTTTTCTTCTTGTCTCATGTATGTCGATGAACTTTAATAGATGTCACCATAAACTGTAATGAAGGAATCACCTATAAAAACTCAAGCCAAGTATCAAAATCTAAAATGAAAGATGCATAGGAAGGGTTTAGATTATCCTCACTGCCAAATGGATATAATTATCACTAAATGCCACACTACATCTTAGACCCAATGTAGTTCTAGGTGTGTGTGTGTGTGTGTGTGTGTGTGTGTGAATAATTGTGTCTTAGGGTGTTCTTTTACATGTCGATTGAAGTAACAAGTAAGTAACTAGAGGTAGAATTTAAATAATGTGTGCATGGAATAGAATAGACTACCCTCCTATGAAGTGTGATATAGAAAACTAACCATTTTATCTTGTGGTGGAGCTATATGGATGAAAATGGAGCTATAAATGCCTTTGATGGATGCAAACTTAGGTAAAGATAGTAATGCTTAGTGCTTGGTTCCTTATTATGGTCACATAAATTTATATTTATAGGATTCCTTTCTTCAAATTTCACAATTAACCCTGAAAAACCTCACTTCCAAAAGATAAAATGTTCAAAAACTATAAAAGACCCAAAATATAAGAGTAAAGTTAAAAGGGACAGGACCACCCGGAGGGAATGAGGTCACATAGAACTGAAATCTCGGCTAGGCTTTAGTACGCGGGGTGTTAAATGATGAAGGATCAAATTACAAACTAAACAAGTAGAAGTACAAGATTGAAAGTACTAATTGAAAGGAAAGAAAAGTGGCCAAAGAGATTCTTTTCTAACATCATAATCATATGAATAGTAGTATGTAACCATGACTAGATAGTTACCCAAAAGTGTGTGATTTTGTGTCTACATTTTACTCCACTTTATGTTGGTGAGAAGAATACTTGGTAACATAAAGTAGATAGAGATGCATACCTGTATCCATAAGATATTGATGTAGAAAGCACACCGAGGGACTAGATAGAGTGTGGAGTGATATGAATATGGATCATGGAGACTAGAGATGAAAAAGTGTAAAGTGAGATGAAAGTGAACCTAGAACGGAAATGCATGTGTATATGCCGATGTATGTAGTGTACCTATTGGTTAGTATCATGTGTTTTATGTTGTTGATGTTGAATTATTTCTTTCCATAAAGATGAACCTCCAAAAGAGAATATGATCAAGTATTCAAATGCACATGTATAATGTGTAAAAACACATGTATATATGTAAAAAATTATGTAATACAAGTATGAACATGAAAAGGAACATGTGCACTTGATCTATGATGAGAAAAAGTTAGAGATCAAAAACACTGAGATAGGGGGGTGAATCAATGTAAATTAAAACTTTTTACTTAATGCCAATTTTAAACCCTTTAATAATGTGTAGCTTTAAACTATGAGCAGTCAATCAACCAAATGTCTTGCACAATAACACAGAACACAAAAATTACCATGGGAAACCCTTTGGAGAAAAACCCACCAAAACCGTTGCTTATATTACACAAAGCAAGGACTCATAAGAATATAACACATCTTACAAGATTTTTTTAGTGAGACACCAATCCCACAAGGAGCACCAACCCCTACACCTCTACTGATATTATGCATAACAAAGGACTCAAGTGAATATTACACATCAGAAGAGTTTTTATTTACAGGCATCCAACTACAAGGAAGCTACAACTCCATGAATGTGCTAAGCTACAACTTAGACTTGATTTATACATACATTTTGATCATCTAGTTACATCAATTGCTAATATAATGAATTATGATCACTTTCTTGGCTTTGTTTATGTTCTTATTTTCACTCTCTTCTACTCATCGATATGATTTTCTCTACTTAATCAATTAGTCACCTTGATGATTTTCTCATCCGATAAATCAATGCATCATCAATCTACTCTCCTCTTTCCTCCATTTATTTTTTTGTAGCTCTTTCTCAGCTAGATTACATCATATTATTTCTTTTGTTACTCTTCCTTAACTCAAATAATTCTATTTTTACTTGAGAAACTTCCTAAAATGGATCTTCATTCGAACTATATTCTCAATTGACCCAAATCTTCACTTTGAATTATGTGTTGTGCAACTTCCGCTTGGTCACCTAAGAATATGACCCATTAAATGAATGCAGCTAACACCATACTTTGTTTCTTCTATCTTTGACTTGATTACATCGTTTTCTAAGCATGTGCAAGAGTAATTTATTATCCATTTGCCAAAAATAGATTTTCCCTCATTTTATAATTGATAACATGATAGAGTTGGTCGAGCCATTTCCTTCTCCATATTTTATTTTTCCTTGAAACCCAAAATTGCATAGAAATTTCAACTGCATTGCCACAAGGTCAATCAACATTAAAAGGATGTGACTAAAATAGTAGTTTTCTTTTTTCTTCATGGAGATCAAGTCATACACTTAGCCACAATCTTCTGATAGTTGAATCACCATTGATTTTGGAGACCCAACTCTCACTTGTTCGTGTTTGAATCAAATTGATTTCCTTTGACCCTTTTCAGTTCATATTCTCTCATCTCGTGACTTTCCTTAGATCCTCTGACTTTCTCCTTTATCTGCGACTCTTTTCTTTACTTGGTGGATTTTCTCCTCACTCACAGATTTTTAGTTATCTATGGCTCTTTTATGCTTCTCATAGTTTTCCAACATCTTGTGGCCCTATGCTCCTTGTCTTTCTCCTTTCCATAGATTTTTTCCATGTCCACAACTCTATCTCTTCCAATTATAGTTTTTGTAGTCTTCCACGACTTCCACAATTCTTCGCAGATTTTCTCTTTATCGGCGACTTTGCTTGAATCCCTTACTCTAGCGGTTTTTTCTTAGCTTTCATGAATCTTCCTTCACATCCATGGCTTCACCTATCTCACACATGGATTTTATTTTCACTCCATTTTTCTTCACGACTTCATCCCTTTACCTATGACACTCAATAACTTTTCATGGTTTCTTCTAGAGTTTCGCAACTCACTACAAACTTACGTGGCTTCTCCAAGTCTTCAGTGGATATCTTTAGACTTTGGTGGATTATACCTTATGTTGATGGCTTGCAAAAATATTTACTAAGTCCCTTAGAACTTATCCTTTATCATCTTGAAGCCTTGTGAGATGAAACTACCAATCAACCTTCATCTTTTAGCTTGCTCACTTTACCAATTCACTCCTTTTTCCATTAATGTAATTTGACATCAATGATAACATACATGACACATGATAAAAGTCCAAAAAAGGGTGTAGAAATGATCTTGTAGATAGGATGTGATTGTATTATTGAGTTGAATCGCTTGATTAGAAATAACAAATGAATTCAAGGATTGGATGTGTACCTATATGTAGATAGTTACGGAGAAGAAGGGGACATTTCTTGGGTAACCTTCATCACGAAGCACTTCATGACCACATGATAGAACCCGACACAAAAATTTGAGATGGGTGGCACTAGAGAATTGGAATTCTACTTGAAGACCTAATTTATTCATAATATTACAAGCCACTGGCTAAAGAAATGTAGGGAGGATATTCTAATTTATTCTCCAACCTGTAACTCCTTCTTGAAACTCGAAGATATCTATGTCTTGTTTGGTTTCTTTGGCGATTCGATACCATGACATAAATAATGTAGAGAGGAAGGTCTGGTCTTATTGTCCAACCTGTAACTACTCCAGGGAATGTGCTAATGACAATCTACCCTATAAAATATGCTATGTATGAGTTCAATAGATTGTTCTCCGAACCCATTCTTTGTGTAATTTCTCTTGGTTATAGGTGCTTTCTGGAAAGGCACCATTGTGCCATGGATGAAAAATTAAATCTTTCTTGTACTAGTACTATGTTGTCTTTGTGTATACCTTGTATGGGGTGACTGATTCACCCAAATAATGCCCCCTTTGTTTGGGGTACATGTGATGTCATTTTAGGAGTACTCATCCTAAAGGAGGACCAATCACTTTGTGGATGAAACTATGCCTTGTAGGGGAAGGGGATGTTCTTGGTAGAAAACAAAACACATACAAACAAGTGACTAGGAAATAAGTGTTAGTACAAACAAGCATGCATGTAGAAGTCAATTTTAAGCTACGAAGACAATGTATAATCTAGGATACAAGTAAAAACATAATAAGACAACATAGACTATGCGAAGGTAAGATGTAAAAATGGGACACCACTCACAATTTCACAAGACAATCAAGGATGTAGTGTCTCGAAAAATAAGTGTGCACATAAGACAAAGGGGAAAACACAGTAAACAATATCAAACAATAGTAGACAATGTAACAAAACAAGTATGGAGAAAGTATCCTGCATAACAAAAGTGCTACACATGAAGTAACCGTTAGCATGTTAGAAAGATAAAACATATGTCAAAGCATGTATGAACCAATAAAGTAGTGTGTTATGAACAAAAATGAAACAATAGCACCTGTAGTGAATGAATTTGGATGCCCCTAAGAGCCGTTGTGGGACTGGTATGAGGAATCGTGCCAAACATCCATACTACGTGTAATGGTCTTGTATAGTCTGCGACCACAACTTAAAAATCAAGTAAGTGTGCATGTGTGTATGGTTAAGTTAATGACATACAATATATCTATCTAGCATGTGTAATAAAGTGAACATGTAAAATCATGAGTAACCAAGAGTAAATGGAACCAATAAATGTAATATGAATGATAGGATCCGCATGCCCCCAAGTGAATGGAGTTGTATGTAATGAAGTTCATTTTTTATACCACCTCAATAGTTAAGAGTGAGCCGTAAACAAGAGTGTGTCATCGGGAAATGGATCAAACTAAGTTTTATATGTAGCGTGTGGTGATGATGTGCAACATAGAGATGAGGTGTAAAAATGTGTGATGCTTTAGCTTAAAGCATATATCACAAGAAGTTAACTAAAGGAGTGATGATTTAGCCTATGACGTATATCACTAAATGATGTAAACATAAGTGATGATGTAGTCTATAAAATATATCATTAAAGGATGATGGAAAGAGTGATGATTTAGCCTACGATGTATATCACTATGTGATTCTAGAAGAAGTGATGATTTAGCTTAAAGCATATATCACTAATCTAATAATTTCACATGAGAAGAAGTGTGAATGGTGAAATTTATGAGTATGATGTGGTCCATTTTTTATGTATACCCTTAACGATCTAGTATGGACCATGAAACTAGATTGCATCATAGGTAATGAGTGCAATGCGTAGAAGTAGATATGTAAAATTAAGTAATAGATGTAGTGTGACATAAAAGTGTGTAATGTAGGATGTATAATGTGTAATCAAAGGGATGAGGTAGAATGTCTATAATATATGTCTAGGTCGAAGTGTAAAATGTAGGATGAAAAATGTAAGATGTGCAATGTGTGGTGTCTATAGTGTAGTGTGTGAGGTTCGTGTGTATAGGATGCCCTCAACAATCAAGTTTGAACTAAAAACAAGAGTGTTTCATCAGGTAGTGAGGTGAGAAAAATTCACCTACCAAATATTAAGTAATCAGTATAGCAATGGAAGTAACATCGGGACCATGTGACAAGAGTGGAATTTTAAATGTGTCTTGACCATTAGTAAAAGGAGTAGTTTCTTTGAAAAAATTAATTGGAAATGGAAGTGGAGTGGAATGGGAGAAATCGTGAGAATGGTGACAGCTTTGATGGTATTGATGATGCAACGAAGACTTGATAGGAGAAGAAGCTTGATTGATTTTGAGAGGAGGTTGTTTATATTGACTTGGTAATGTCACAAATAACTTGAGTGGAGGAGTAGGACTATCTGTAAGAGGAGGTTGAATGGATTGATTAGGCAGTACTTGAGTGGCCAAAGAAGGCACCTTAGAAGTGATATCATGATGCTCATTAGATATAGACAAATAAGATTTAGGAACCCATTAATATGTAGAATTTGTAGATAGGCATGCAACATAATGTTGTGTAGTGAATGAGATAAAGCCTTGATGCTCAAGAAGTTTGATTCTTCATTATAAAGAGTAGAAATCATTGTCATTATGTCCACTGATTAAATGATATGTGCAATATGGATTACCTTGATATTTTTTTAGCTGATAAGAAGGATAGTAATGAGTAGGTGACAAAGTGATCAATTGATGACTAACGAACTCAGTAAGAATGTCATGTTTCTTAGTATTTTGATAAAAGGTATGAGGCTCTGTAATGGTAGGACTTAAGGCTCACCGATATGAGCACATGTAGTGGACATAGAATGAAGATGAGATGTAGAAGGGAAAAAACATGAGCCCGAGTAACATCCTTGAGATGTTGGATTTCAGATTTGAGAGATGTAATCATGGAATCCATATCCTTAAATTTGTATTGAAATAAATAATGCAAATCTTTAATTGACTATAACATGGGTTAATTAGATGGAGGATCACAAAGACAAGGGTTGTCAATAAATAATAAAAAAACGATTGCTCACTTGATGTGGAGGAGTATCTTGGGATGCTATCTAGGGCCTTTTTAAGAAAAAAATGGTAATTAGGACGAATTTTAAGAAAATGAGACAATGAAATTTGAGGAATTATAGGATCCATCATATAGAAAATCATATGCTAAAGAAGGATCCGAAAGACTCGATCATGAATGGGGTTCACCAAAATGATTAAAATAAAAATGTAATATATTATAATCTAATATAGATGTTGTAGTAATAATAAATATCTGATAAATAAAATACATAAATACAACCAAAAACTAAGAAAAGTAAATATGAAACCCTAATGTATAAGGAGGAGAAGAGAAGACTTATTTGATTCGCAGGATTTTGGAAAGTGCATAGAGTTAAAAATATAGAAAATATAAAAGGACTAACCAAAAAAACTACACATCTGAAGGATTTGACTGGATTAGGATTCCTAGAGAATAATGGGGGTTCTTGGGGTGCTCGGCCTTAATTCTATGCACCACACAGGTCTGCACGGATGGTTAGAAACATGTATTTTTAACATCGTAAGATGTTTGAACTTTTCACTTCTTATCCCATGTATGTCATTGAAGTTCACCAGATATTGCCATAAACCTGTAATGAAGGAATCACCTACAAAACCCCAAGCCAAGCATCAAAACCATAAAAAATAAATACGCATATGAAGGGGTTGGAGTGTAATTAGCTTCCAAATGGATGGACTCATAATTGAGAAATGCACTACATCTTAGACCCAATGTATTTCTAGGTGTGTGTGTGTGTGGAATTGTTCCTAGAGTGTTCTTGTGCGTGTCCCACTTGAAGTAGCGAGTAAGTAGCTAGATGTAGAATGTAAATAATGTGTGAATGGAATAGAATATATTCCCCTCCTATGAAGTGTGATGTAGAAGACTAGCCTTTGTCCCTTGTGATGTAGCTAGATGGATGCAAATGGAGCTATAGATGCCTTCGATGGATGCAACCTTTGGTGGAGATAGTAATCCTTAGATCTTGGTCCCTTATTATGGTCACATAAATTTATATTTATATGATTCCTTGCTTCAAATTTCACAATTAACCCCAAAAATGTTGACTACCAAAAGATAAAATGTTCAAACAACTAGAAAGGACCCAAAAGATAAGAGTAAAGTAAAAAGGGGACAAGAGTGCCCGGGGGGCGAGGGCGCTTGACGTTGGCATCCCAAGCTAGGCATGGGTGTCCGAGGTGTCAAATGATGAAGGGTCAAAGTACAGACTAAACAAGTAGAAGTGCAAGACTGAAAGTACCAACTGAAAGGAAAGAAAAGTGGCCAAAGACATGGGTTAATCGAAGACTTTTCTAACATCAAAATCATGTGAATAGTAGTATTAAACCAGAATAAATAGTTACCAAAATTGCATGATTTTTTGTCTACAAAAAAAAGAGAACACATGAAAACCATATTTATGTGGGAAAACCTCAAGGGGAAGAAAACCAATTAAAATTTTCTTATATATAAAAAAATTCAAGATTTAGTGAAGCACTAACTCCACAAGGAGCACCAACCCCTAATTTATCTAACACCAACTAGACTTTAACAAACACCAACTTGCAAGGAGGATACAAACCCCTGATTTAGAGAAAAAAAAACTTCAGAAGGAGCACCAAAATGTAGGGTTTTAACAAGAACTAACTTGTAAGGAATACTAAGCACCAACTCAGCCACCTAAGAATGTTTTCCACCTTCTTCTTTGCTATCTCAATAATGATGAAATTATTTTCTCTTCTTATCTCTTTTTCTCTTCTTCTTCTTGGTATTCTCTCTATCTTTGATGTTTCAACATGAAATCATGCTTCTAGCACACACTTTGATCCTCAAATAATATATTCTCTTCATACAAAAGCTCATCTCATCTTGAAGACACTCAAAATTGCCTCCTTTTCTCACTCATTCATCTTCTTCTTCACTAGGTCATAAGCATGCTCAAATTGATCTTCATTACATGTAGGATGTTATTCATAAATTCATTACAATATTAATATGGTCAACAAAACCTTATTCTATCCTTTCATATACAAACCTTAGCTCGCCATTTTTACACACTTTAAAATAGACCAAAACTGCTTTGCATATATACCTATCTTAAACACAAACACCATATAGGTTATACATGATGCATTAGGTTAGAAATCATAGAGAAAAATATATCTGATAAGAATGAAAAATTCAGGACATCAACTCCATTACGTCTGTAATAAATCCATTAGGTCATTTTCTTCTTTAGGACTTAAGAAGACCTACTATATTAGGTCTATATGTAAGATATGACTCTTTAGAATTACATGATAATATTCAAACATAAAAACATATTCAAGAACATTTTCCATGACCTATTCATACCTCCTCCATGCTTATAAAGTTTTACAACTTCATTTCACACCATGAAAACTCCTTAAGAACATGATTGTCCTATTAAGACCTCAAAAACCAATTTTCAAGAATAAATATTGTATCACCTTGAAAAACTTAACGAAGATGAATGAATCATGTACATAGGTGATAAAAAACCTCAAAAATTCACAAAATGCATTAGAAACTTCAACTCAAGGTATAAAGGCTCAAGAACAATTTTTCTCCAAGCATACTTAGAACTGTCCCAAAATCCAAATGCCATGAGAAATTGACTTGGTATGACCACTAAATGATTGAAACTTGTCTGGAAATCATCATAGGAATGTGTGTTAGGTCCAATATATCCTAAAAAATCCATTTTTCACTTGGTCTGAAACAATAATTTTTATGTGGGGTCCACTCATCCATTTGACAAACCAAAACCACCAAGAGAAATATAAGAGATTCTACTACACGATCCATCATCATAGAAGTAAAAATTTCAAATATAAGCTAATTTGAGAAGCTTCTTCCATATCAACTTGAAACTAGGGTTTTATACCCATTTTAGTGTTAACGATTGTTCATAAAGCTATGGCATTCAAACCCAAAACTAATGTTAAGAAATATTATCTAGGACACATATCAACATCTACCAAAAATATTAGGTTCACATAGAGAAAAATCACATATCAATGAGCATCAAAAGTTAACTTTGAGCTGGGAAACACCATTTTCAAGAACTTGATTTGATTAGAAATGTAATATCTTGATTTTTATTACAAAATATGACCTAAAACTTGGTCCAAAATTCTAAAAAAAATGATAAAACTCCTCCCATTCTCACATTGTCATACTACAACAAAAATATCAACCTACCTCATTAGGCCATGCCCTTATCTCCTTGTTTGGTCTTCATTCTAGGAACTTAACTTCATACCTCTGTTCATGCACTCTAAACAACATTATCATGATCAAAAACCTCTACATACATGTATCCAATTATTTCACCAAGCTACCATGCCCATACCTTCTCACAAGATCTCTTCATGCCATGACTAGACCATGACTATGCTTCTCAAGCACCTAAACACTCTTCAAGACTAATTTTGACAACCTAAGTTGTCTTAAAATTCTCCCTCTCTATCCTCAAGAATCTCTAGCATCAGTGGATCATTATTCTTGACCTAAAAAAATCAAGATCTGTCCACATCATCCTTTGGCATCAACAAGGCACAATCTCCATTTTCACATCATCGACAACAATGAAAACAACATGATAAAAACTCTCAATGAAACTGATCATGCAAAACATCACCTTGAAATGAATTAAATAATTTCAACAATATTTTATTACAATTATGACATCAATGATAACATCATGACTACCTTAAAATAAATGAAAAATCTTCAACAATCTCCTCCTTTGTCATTGATAGAAAACACATTGATGACAAACATACTATAAATTGAAATCACAATGATACTTACTTTGCACTTGCTCATTCTCTCCCTATGGTAATTACATGTTCTATATGTTCATTCTCCCTCTTTGACATAAATGACAAATGATCCTCTATAAATTGAACTTGAAATGAACAAGATGAACTTATCTTCAATGAAACAAATTGAATGATACCAATAATTGACCAAAACACTCACCTTAGGCTCACAAAAAGATGTTCTAGACAACTTCAAAATATGGAGATAAATGATACCAAATGTACAAAACAAAACATGCTCCCCACGAGATGAATTTTCTAACAAAAATACTCAATCATGATCATAATTGCTATTTTCCATATGCACGTTTCCATCTTGCGAAAAATTCTCAACAAACATGATACCAATATTGTAGGAACATACTCCCCCTTTCTTGAAAATTCTGCATCTTTGAAATCACATCAAGAACTCACCATGCATATAATCAATGGTTAGAAATGTCAACAAAACCTAGAGTAAAACAGACATGCTCCCCTTACTCAATACATACCTCCTTCAAATGAACTCAAGACCACTCACCATGTCCTTGTTATGAATGATACAACCTAGGTCACCATATGACTCAAACCCTTGATATCAATTGAGAAATACCACTCCAACACATGACAAGCTCAACATATGTCTGATACTAATGAACCAAACTTAACTACTAATTGTTTAGAAATAATGAACTTTCTTACCTTTCAAGCACCAATCAATGTACTTCTTCAACCTGTTAATAATATTCATCATGATTCATGATATATGTACCTTATTGACACAACATTCTTGCTTATGAAGCTAAAATAACCTCATGCTCATATCCCCTTAGTTCTATTAGATACTAATTGAGATAAATTTCTCTTGATCCATATTATATCATGGTCCTTCTTAAAATAGAACTAAGAATCTACTAATGTCTTCATATAATATTCTTCATCAAATTAACTCTTTAGACCTTATGAATGAAATAATACTGAAAATAATCAAAAAAAAAAAATCTTTAATACCTTGAACAGAGACACCCAACCCCTAATTCGATTCCCCCTTTATAAGCCACACAAAATAATCAATATTCTTAGTGTATATCAAGCCTTTTAAATATATCAAACTCATCTTGATCAAACAACAACCAAGGATATTTCCAAACTTATGCCTTCATGCAAGAAAAGGAACACTCATGATTTGTTTCACTATCAATCTTCCTTCTACAAGCCACCCAAAAAAATATCTCATATCGATATCTTCCTTGCATCAACATCACATGCACAACCATGTCTATAATTTCATACTTCATTATAATAGTCCTCTGTTTTGACTATTTTCTTCATGATATACCAGTTAAGACACTTCAACATATACTTTGGACCTTCATGAACAAAGAACACCTCTAATTTTATGTTAGTATCTCAATAAACAACTTTGCATACTTATACTCACTGGTTTTCCATGGTTTCACTATGCATATATACCTATATTTCAGTCCTCTATCATTACTTATCTTCTTGATGACACAAAATCAAGACTATTCAATATATGCCTTGATAATAAAAACTCAACTCTTCCTATTAGAATTTCTATTAAAAATCTAGAGTCTTCCCTTATACGTCATGATTTTATTGTGAGAGGGTCCTATGTCGAACTTGATTCCTCAAGGTGGGAAACAACAACTCATGTACATTATGTTAATGCCTTAATAAACAACCATGCATCCTAATTTTCATGACTTAACTATTCATGCACAAATTTTAGTGACTTTGACCTATTTTCTCACCTCCAACTACCTGATCATGACCTAAAATGCACTTCAATGGATTCATTTTGGTTTTCATAGTCATACATAACTATATAAGGCTTATAACAAAAAGACATATTATTATTATAGACCAATCTCTTTCTCTTCAAGGTCACATACCTACATTAGGCCTCAAGACACAATGATATGCTCAAAATATGATTACCACACTCTTCAAAAAATTAATTTACCTTCAAGCCATCACAAAAACTTCTTGATAACTCCATGAATGTGACATAACTTCATGACTGTAATTGAGAATATCTACTTTACAAACCTAAATTAGGTCACACAACACTACCTTGTACACACCATATCCTTCAAACTATCTAACTGACCTTCCAAGCCTCCTCAAATCTTCTTGATGCTTATCATACTGCAACATAATGTTATGAATGAAAATGAACTAATAAATTCATTATACATACCTTGTACCTTAACTTTCTCCTTCTCTCATAGTTTTTAAAGTCTTCATAAACCTTCTTGATGTTCTTCATTTGCAACATGACTACATGAATATGACTGATAAAAACAAGGCATCACACATACCTATAACTTGGAACATATCTCCATGAAATCACATAAACATACCTCAATTATCTTCATTTTCCTTCTTATAACTATTCTAAGTCTTCAACATGACTACACTTTTGTAACACATTCCCATGGTGCTTTACTTGATGAGGAGTTTCTATATGAATCCTAATAAAAAAACCTCAAACCACATAACTTCTAGAAAACATGAACTTAGGATATTCCTAGACATCCATTCCTTTTACAACTGAATTGTAATCATGAGACTGATTGACATTTTTTGGGATCTACTTTGGACCGATTGGAAATTTTTACTTGATGTCAACTTCATCCTTCTTCTACTCCTCTATCTAGATTGTTGTCAAGCTTACTTAGTATTCTTGTAACACTTCAACATTTAACCTATTCTCTTCCATGGAAAATAGTCCACTTGGGCTTGTAGACAAATTAAGACTCAACTTGACTATTTCTTGTTCCTTCTTCACAAGGTCTTAATGATCTGACTTCATGATATGTTTTTATCAAACATTTGGGATCTATCATGAAAAAAATGCCTGAGCAATTGTAGAAATTAAAATAACTAACAATAAGATGTAATATGATCAATAACTCACACTTTAAGAATGGCTCTAAAATAACTCAATTCTCCATTCCATAGAATGATGTAAGTGGTGTACATGTATAAGAGGAGGAAAATAAAACTACCACCTAGATTAATGTTGAATAAATCTCATTAACGATCTGAAGTAGATTTGACTCCACACAACTAGTAGGCTAACTCAACACAACTAGGTAAGCTAACTACACACAATTGGTACACCTAAACAAGCATATCCCATGAGTGTATGATAGATCCAAGTAAATAACCAAATACAAGGAAAATGAATATCCTACACTAACACCCCCATGAGCAAAACTTAGGTGGGAAGTGAAAAGGAACGTGGGTTTTGGAAACAAGGCATGATAAGGTACCCATTTATGATGCATCTCTCACAAATATAAATTAAAAGGATAAAATCCAGTGGGATAAAACTCCCACTAAAAGAGAGACATGGAACTCACTCAAGAAAACTAGAGAAGAAGAAGAAGTGGGTCCCAATAATTCGACTTGATGAGGTACCCACATAAAATTATCATCTCCCAGAGTAGAGAGAGAAAGAAGTGAGACTAAGAAGGTCCCCTAAGAAGAGTGTCGATGATGTGGTCCTCTACGTAAAGACTGAAGAGAATCCTCTTGCACCAAACAATGTTCCTACCCTTGGGAAGGAAAAAAGGGAGCACTAAAAGTCAATGAACTCTAATCTAGTATGTAACTAAAAGGTGGCATAGGTCTAGAAAACATGTAAAAAAAGACAATGTGAATACCACTGTAGTATACATGTTAGATAAATAATATGGTGGGGGCCCAATAACCTCGCATAGGGATCCACAAGACGAGGTGGATCAGAAACATCCCTCAAATAGTGGAAGTGAAAAATATCCTAAGGCAAGAACTCCCGGTGAGAGAGATGAATGGATCCTCTAGAATGTGTGATGGCTCAATCAGAGCATATTCCTGTAATGAAACACAAGTGGAATATGTAAATAGACAACTCAAGTCAGAAGTTTCTTGTCCTAATGGGATTAATCAATGAGATAAATGTTTGAAAATAATGTATTAGAATCACAACATGAATTAAGAGGAGAAGACTGCTATAAAGAGCTACTGGAAGTCCAAGATGAAGTAAAAATATAATCAAAGGTAGAAACTGGTGTATGTGGAGTGTCTTAAACTAATAAATGAAGATGTAATGGAAGACGAGAGATAATGGTCACATCTATCTCATAGGAAGGTTCTGTAATATAAAATTTTTGTGGAGCGTGAATGAAAACATAAACATGGGTGAAAATGAGATTTGTGGAGGCAACAATAGGAGAGTGTGCTCAATAGAAATATATTATGAAAAATGGTCAACATGGGACTCACAAGTAATAAAAAGTTTAGAAGAAAACTTATAAATGAAAGGGATATGAGAAGAGGGAGAATCTATGGTGGCACTAGAGTGGTGTAGGGAAACATCACTCTCGATGATGAAACAAGGTTGTCATACAACCGTTGAATAATGGTCTAGGAAGTGAAAGGTAAATTAGCATGTTTGAACAAATGCAATATATCCTTAGATATAATACTATTGAGAAGGCCATAGAAAAAATCATTGTGGTTAAACCTATCATCCTCTTGGAGAATCTCATTAAGCTCAAGAGCAAGACCATGAAGGTAGGGCAACAAACCATTCATAGTGCATTGATTGTTAATTTATTTCTTCCAAGGCAGAAAGCTCCCATAGTCGAGCATAATAACATAATGTTAAAACTCTATAATGTAGATAAACACCCCAAATTTATCCCAAATGGAACTTTATAAATTAGTGTGAAAATTACAAGTCCTCATAGAGTTTTATAAGAACTGCCCAAAATGTGGCACTTTATAAATTAGTACATTTACAAAAATAAATATAACCATCACGAAGAGTGTGAGAAAACATGCACTTTTTACCAAATGGTGCTTAAATAAGGTCTCTTGGTCAAAATTTATTACAATAACTATTTCCCACAACCAATGTCTTATTTAATTAAAATTTTGCAAACCCGATTAAAAATGTTAGAAATGAGGGAAAGGATGTCATACATATACTCGTTATGGCCAAAAAAAATGAGTAACACAATGGTTTATCTTGTAAGGGTAATTGAGCTCCTGCCAACCTGGGCCTCACCCTTCATCTTCGTTAAGAGATGATCCAAGGTTCAAAAATAAGAAAAATAATAATAGTTCCTTTTATAATGCCCATGATTTTTTTATACAAAAATAATAAAAGATAGTGCCCCTTCTTTAAAAGACACGAGCTCATGACCAAAATGTCTTAGTATCGAATAACAACTTAAAACCTTTAGAAATAAACCAAGATAAATTAAGGATCCCTAGTTTTGAAATTGAAAAAGGCGGAAAATTAATTTAGGGCACGTGACCATATGGAGTACTAACTAAGTAGAGGAGGAAAAACCTAGGAGTATAAGAGTGCACTCAAGTAATTTTTTTAGGCACTATGAGGAGCAAATGGGAAGCATGTAAAATGTCTTCATGTGGGCTATAAATATAGCTTAGTAGGCTGACTAATAGAATTAAGAGTGGCTTTAAAAGAAGTGTTGGGATCATTAATCTTTCCCTTGAATATATATTTTCTTTGAAATTTGGCATTAGATGTATTAGGAGTGCTAGAACATAATTGAGCTTTTTCATATGTAATAACTTATATTCACGCTCTTTTAGTGTATGAAATAGATGATAAAATGATATGAATTTGTAAAACATGACTGATTCTTGCGAAGCATGAAGTAATATTTGTATGGAAAAAGGTCTTGCAAGTCACTATCAACCAAGATATTATTCATCTTGGTAAGCATGTTATGATGACATAAGGCATAATAATTGATATGTTCATCAGAGGCTTGGTGTAGCTTAGACATTTGTGCATACAAAACCTTTTCCCCAATGTTGATAGAAAAATGTGCCAAAAATTGATTTTCCAATGTAGTGAAATGGGGAGATCATAAAACCATTACAATGCAAAGGCCTTAAGACTCATAGGGAAAAACTTGGTTATAATATGTCATAAGAGGCAAAATCGATACAAGACACATGAAATGTCCTATGATGTTTGGTGGGATCACTTTTTCCATCATAAATAGGAGACTTAGGTGAAAAAAAACTAGGAGACAAAGGGTAGAGGTCACCTTAGGAGACACAAAGCTATTTAGTAATTGAGTGAAATCCACAACATGAGGAGAAGTAGATACACCTTGTTGCAATTGTAATATTTTATCTTGAAATGTGTGAAAAAGGGTTTTAAAAGTTTCTGTGCCAAATGAAAAATCATATAAATTTTAGATATAAAAGGTGTAATAGAAATGGTGGTTGCATGAATAGGAATATAAACATTGTGCATTGGAATGTTAGGTGCCCTTGAGAATGTGGACACCATAGATGTAGAAAAATATATTTATCTAATCTAGATGATGGAGCATGTTTAAGTTGATCTTGTAGACACCTAAAATCTGCTTATGTAGTTTTATAGCTAAAATTGTACTAACTTCCCATCGTAATTGGTGATTTCTCACTAATTAGCTAACGTTTCCTCCAATTCAATCGATTAATGACACTTCGTTAATTAACCATTCTTCTATCCATTCTCGATTCCCATTCATGACATTATTTTGGTCATAATCCCTCTATAATCAACTAATTTGGCTAATATACCCTCTTATTAGCTAAACATCCCTCTTTTAACCATTCAAAATCTCCCCATTTCCTTCTAGGTCACTTCTACAAGCTTCCTAGGCTATTAATCAATCACATATGATTAATCAAACTCTTCCCAACTCTCATGAGTCATTAATCACTTGCTAATCAATTTTAAATAGCCTAAACCAAGCGTAATTAGCCTAAAGCATATTCATCCATTCCTAATCATAAAGAGATTTTTGGACTTACATTTTGTCCCACATGCACCAAAATCATACCATTATTGGAATGGGAAACCTATAAATAGAACCCTCCTCCTTGTCATTTCTTCTAACTCTTTTCCTCCTCTATCATAAACTATAGGCAATTAGAATCTTGAGTATTTCTCCATTTGTTTAACTAATATATTCAATATAATGCATATATTAACTCAAGCTTGACTAATATGGAGAGAACCATATGTCTTTGTATCCATTAATGGTGAGAATTCATTCTAAAACCTTGAGATCATACTAAAAATCACATTTGATTGCTAAGGATCTTCTTAGGTTCATTTTAAGTTAGCATTCAAAGAGTAGAGATTGATTTAGACATGTTAGTTTGGTTAGTTTTCAAAGTTATATGCATGTCAAAGAAGTTAGTCTCCTAAGTTGTTATCTTGATGGTTCTTTTAGGTTAGTTTAAAGCTTTGAAACTCTTAGGTGTTTAGTTTCAAGTCTTATAACTTTTATAATTTATACATGAACACATTTGGAACACACGATGGAACTTACTCCATAGTCCATAGAAGTTGATTTCAAGATTTGTGAATTACATCATTTTTTAAAACCATTTCCATGAATTTTGAGGATTTAATAGATTTTGCTAACCTTATATGTGTTAAAATATTCCTTTTACATGCAAAGTTAATGGGTTTTTGTTAAAAATTGAAAATGGCAAAGTTCTGACTTGTTTACATTTTTAGGCATTAGTTTTTCATCCTTTTTTATGTAGTTCCGTAGGTACACGTGCACATGTATTATAAGATGGCACGCATAATTCAAAACCCACATTTAATTTTTGGCTAAGACGCACATACGTTCCCAAGTGTGCGCATGCATATGCCCGCCTTACCCATGCATATGTTTCACTATGCTTTTGACCCTCTATGCTAATTTTACAAGATACACACATACACCAATAAGGGTATGCACTCACTTGTAGAAAACGCGTATATGTCTTTGAGGATGTGCATACGTTAAAACCCCTATGTGTTATATTTATTTTCCTACGAACACATGCACATACACTTACAGGGGCATGCATACACCAAGAAGGGCATGCAGGTGCTTCTTGGCTCACGCATATGCTAAATAATGACTTTTTTTTTTTTTTGACAGGGACGTGCATAAATTGCTAGACATACACACATGTTGTTAGGAACGCAAATATGCCAAGAAGGGTGCACATTCGCTTGTAGAAATGCACATAAGTCTATCGGGATGTGCATACACTAAAACCCTTCTGTGCTATCTTGCTTTTCCCATAGATGTACGCATATGCTTACAGGGCACGCATTTGATAAGAAGGGCCCACAAGTTCTTCTTGTCCTACACATATGCTAAATACGACTGTTTTTGACGAGGTTGTGCATACGCTGCTGCTAGACATGCACACATGCTGTTAGGGGCACACAAGGGTTGAATTATAAAGATGAAAACTATGTTAAAATTAAAAAAAGTTGTTTTTGTGGATTTTCAAGCCGTTTGTATGGTCTTTTTGAGTTACATTAAGTGTTTTCATAGTTGCATTGTCATTTACAAGGCTAGGATCATGTATGTTCTTCCCTCACACCTTCTAGGTGATCTTGGGAATCAGAAATGATCCAACACCTCTTTCATGCTTTTGAAAAACACTTCATTAAAATATTTCTAAGGGAATGAATTTCAAAATTGGATAAAAAGAATAAGTTATGTATTTGATTTATATGATTTCTTCATTGTTTACTAACTAGTTGGGTTCTACGTTGTGTATGCTCTTCCTTCACATCTTAGGACGATCTTAGGAATAAAAAGCAACATTTAATCCTCTTTCTAAATATGCCTTGAACTACTAATATTTGCATGAAGGACCATATAGATTGTGAAATAATCGGTATCTAAAAAAGCTAACACATTTATTGAAGATTGTCAAATGGTGTGCGACAAATACCACATTAAGTTAAAAGATAAGAAAACACACCACATTCAAAACACTTGTTTACAGGCTCGGATAAGGGTAAACCTATTTGCTTTAAACTAGGAGAAACTCCATTTGGCATAATCCTTAAGATAAAAAAATAGATGCTCCTAGGAACCTCAAAGTAGTCCATGCAAGAGGAAACCTTGGACACAAAAGGGGAAGCACTACGCTTACCCACTTGAATAGTTTATACATTTGTGAGTTAGAGTCAAAACTATCTCCATTGTCACCCCACTGTGAAAATACAACTGAAAAGCATTTTATGATCATTTTGTCAAAGGGGGTAAAGTAAAGCCGGGATAATCCATGGTTTAGTTAGTGCAACATCCTTGGAAAACCAAGCTCGTAGAGGTAATTTGTGACACCTAGTTGAGAGAAACAATAGGAAGCCATTTCATCTTGGAGAAAACTTGATTGACTCAAACCAATTGTGTTTCATAGAGATTTCACGAAGTAAGAACTTTTTTGGAGTCAAAACCTTGTTATTCAAATAAGGGGAGAGTCCATAAAAGTTTGAACTAAGCATATTTCATCACAAAATTTACGAATCATTACTTTGTCTTAGTTTTACACTCAACATAAGATGAGGTGAAACTTTATTCAAGTGAATTTAATTATTTTTAAACCCCGTATGATCTACTCATTTCTCTTCTTGTTTATAATTTTTGGACAAAACAAAACAACACGTGTGGATACCACTAGAAATAATCGTGTCAACCACTTTTGTAGTCTACTTGCATGACTAGGTTATAATGTTGGAATGTAAGTGTTAAAATTGTGAATGGTACGTCTTCATGTTCTAGTAGGCCCTTTGTCTCAAACCCATATTGAGACACATTATCATCGTAGATAGGCTTGATTCATCATTGATTTTTCTTTTAAGTGTTACATTATTTGTATCACATCGCAACAATTTTGATGCTTACATCTTCTTTCTTGTAAACTCGACCTAAGTGTCTAGATTGTAATGTTATGCTATGTGCATCTTAATAATTCCTCAGTATACTTTGGCCTTGTTTATTGTCAAAATTACTCCAAACCTTGAAAGGTGTTGTTGTTACATTGTTCATGTTGTACCAATGCCATTTCAATACTAATACCTTTCTTTTCAAAAATCTTGGTTAATGTATCTAGGCGAATTGTTGCGTTGCTCACACTTATAACCTCTAATTTTTGATATTTAGGCCTCATTTGTATCTAAATAGATTATAGTATCCTTTGATTGGAAATCACATCAACCCCTTGTTAATACTTACACCTTGTTTATATTAAACTTTAATTAAGTATTGACGTTGAGTTGATCATCTTGTGTTGAACTATATTTGAAAAACATTTGCATAGGGAGTAGTTCCTTATTGAGTGATTAGTTTACCCACAACTTGCATGATTATGCCTTGTGATTACCTATCTTGAAATACCTATTTTCTAGGAAAATCCTTTGATCCATTAATTCACCATTTTTGACATTCTTGTACGACCTCGAAAATTGTCACACATAGTACTTACATTTTTATTGTATGCTTGAACATATTAAACAAAACCTTTGTAACCTTAGTGTTGCTAGAATTTTGAACCATCATTTTGACATTTACACTTGCAACTTATCATCCAAATCTTGTTGGATTGTAAAAATTGTGTTATAAAGATATATATTTTCCTTAGGTTCCCTTTGAAATATCAAACAAGCATCCCCTATTTATTTATGAAATGTCTAGTTGGTCACCGTTATGCTGCTCGAATCGATATGGAACTTATTTCTATTTGAAGGAGTTCAATCACACTCTATAGATCCTAGCATTTTGACCCAACATCATTTACAATGAATGACTATCGCATGTTTCCTCACACTAAAAACAATAGGGAACCAAGGTTTAGGCATTCGTATTAAAATATTCCCATCATGACTAAACCATGGTTGGTTCTTCACGTTGGAAAACTTGTACGGGTAGCTGCTCCCCACCTTCATCTCATAATTGGTGGTGTGGTTTGGATGCTTCTAATCCAAATTATTATTTGGGTTCCCCAACTCTTCTTTTGATTCCAATCCAAATTATTCATCTGATTTCCCTCGGTCTTTTGAGGATTCTAATCCAAAGTATTATTCAAATTCCTCTAATTTGACTCCTAAGTCATGGTCATCCCTTTCTTCATAGGACCCCCTTTATCAATCTCCCCAACGAATTCTTCCTTCTTCAAATATTCATGCAACTCAAAGTATTTCTAGTCAATCATTTAATTTGGCTCCTACTTCGTGATCCACTCGATTTGATGCACGATCCTCTTTGTCTATTGGGACTATATCACCTTACATGTAAGCCCATGCCACTTTCTTCCACTTTCTAGACATCTCAGTAAAAGTCTACTTCATCTATCACGTCATCTTATTCTATCAATTAGAATCCAATTCCTCTTTAGACCTTAATCCCTTTCAACCATATCACACCATATCCTTGTCCATATTCTAAAAATCGATGTTTGCATCCATATTGAACCTTTCATAAGAAACGATGGGCTAAGATATATTTTTGATGAACTATCCAATTCCTTTGTGGACACAATAAGGTCAAACCTTCCCCTCATCAAACATATTCTAAATATTCCATGCTTGTTGAATCTCTTTCTTCTAATCAACCTACTATGGTCGAAGAACAGCCACCCATACTTGAATTGATTCATTTTAGAATAAAGCAACAACTAGAGCATTCATGGTGCTACATGATGAAATTCCTCTAAAGGATAACAAACAAGAATTCAATTTTGAATTCGATGTGCTCATGTATGGGAGGAAGAAATTAATTCCTTTTTTCAAAAATAGTGGAAGATCTTAAGACCATTGAAATTTAGCCTGCTCTTATTCTTCCATCTTCTCACTCTTCATTATATGATGGCACTTCTAGGTCTATCATTGATCCATGGCCTATCTTCTCATCACCAAATCATTCTTTATCTATCATAATTCCTCAATTAAAATATCACCTTGGTCGCGTCCTAGTAGCCTTCCACCATTTTCTACTTGAGGGTCACCTTCGAGTAGACCATTATCTTTTATTCTTGGGCGCGTCCCAATATCCCTCCATTATTTTCTATTTATGAGTCACCTTGAGGTATCCCATTAACTTCAATTCTTAGGCCACATCCTATTAGCCCTCATCCTCTATTGGTGTGTCTTCTCTAGGTAGCCATTATAATCTATTCTTGGCTCACCTCCTAGTAGCCCTTATTATTCTATACTCGGTGCTTTGCATCCTAGTAGTCATTCTTCTTCTATATACGACTCGCCTCTTGGTAAACCATCCTCTTCAATTCTTGGACCATATCATCTTTTCCATCATATCATCCACTAACCATTGAATATAGTAAGCCCACCATCATTCCTCTCATCCCTTCTAAACATATATGTTATCCTCCCACTTCTCAGATCGACAAGTCAAGAATTATCTTACCAAAAACCTAGAAGAGCTCCAAAGGTCCCAACAATTCCAATAACCATAAGGTTTATAATCAAACGTGATTCAAGAATGCACTCCAATGAAACCATCAAGTATGGCACAAAGTGCATAAATGTATGGATAGGGAAATCAAGCTCCCACATATGAAATCTATGTTTCAAGATAAATCACAGTCATTTGTTGAGTATGAAATCACCATGATCATCGAGATAAAAGATACTATGACTCTTGATAAGAAAACATGATTCATTTCCCTTATCAAAGACATCGTGAATATTATTGTTGGATCCTATCACACTGAGTGAATTTTTAGTCCCAAATTTCCAAAACTATCAAAAATCTAAAAATCATAAAAAAGAGAAAAAATTAAAAATCAAAGGTATAAAGATCAAACATTGCAATCAGATATTGAATATGCAGGGATGTTCTTTCTTCCGTTTCTTCTCAATTACTTTACAAGTCACCCACAATATCCATCCCTTCGATGATATTTGGGTTAGTATCTTCACATGTATTTTGTTAAATTTATCTCTTTGGTATCTGTTTGACCTTGTATTTCATCATCTTGGTAAATTAAAGAAAGAGTGACCTCATGTAGATATCCTATCACTATCTACATATAATAAACTTGTGAAGAAATTTTGGACATATTTGTTGACACTAGACAATGTTGTCATCACAATCACTTCCACATCCTTCCATGAAGCCATTCATGGTTCCTAACCCATTGTCAAAACAAACAAGAGATCTCAAATAAATTTCCGAAAGAAAAAGAATCAATCAAAATCAAAAGCAAAAAGCTAAAGGCAAAAGTAAATTGACATGTAACTCTCTCTTGGGGTATTTCCAATAATCTCTACTAGGCTATGGACGCTTGATTGAAAGTATAGAAATGATGTGATTAGAATCAAATTCACCTCCATCGGGATATGGATGTTTGGTGGCATCAAGCAATGTATGACTCTCCTTCCACCTTCTATTCACAAATCACCTTTCAAAATAAATCATTCCTAAAATTGGCTAGCATGTTTTCACTTGATTTCTATCAAATATTCCCTTCAAGAAGTAATAAATTTCCAAGTACACACATTATATATCTATGAGAAAACAAGATTAGTATGTTACCAATTGTCATTTTTTTGGACCTTGTTCAAACTCTTACTTTATTCCTCATCTTGTCTCATGATTTATGCCTTGGGCTAATCACCTTTTCATTGCGAGGCTTATAGATACATTTTCCATAACCTTCCATATAATTCATGCTTTTATTTTTCTTCGTTCAGAACATCCATGTGTATAAGATTGCCTTTTTACTATGTTTGAGGGAAAATTTGGTCCTTCTTAAACAATCTTCTACTCCTATTTATCGGTAGTTTCTTGGCTAGCTTATGCTTTGGGGAATCCTTGATCCTTCTTGTCACTTCATAGGTTTTTGTTCATCATCAGGTTGAACATATCTATTTTGGCCTTGATCACACCTATCCTCTTGTTCATACACGTGGCATTCTTCCCTTGTACATCCCATCTATCATTAGGGAATCCACATTTCCCTATACTTCCTGTACATAGCTTCGGAAAAATTTCAAAAATACCAAAAAAATCAAATATGGTTTGATAATCCCCAAAAAAATAGCAAATTGTCTCGTCAAAACCTAAAAAAATATAAAACTTTCAAAAATCGATAAAACGCATATAAATACATAAAATCGGTAAAACACGAAGCCTATGTTAAACGCATTGTATTCAAATTATATTTTTCTTGCATTTTTTTGTTTCGTATCCATGAATGAAAGTTCATTTGAATCCACCCCATTAACAAAGCTAGTATGCTTTCTATGCATGTACACCTTTATCACAACGATTTGTTGGGTACTATTTCATAGAGCATGAATGCTTTTTCATTGGACCCCTACGTCCACCATTATTCTTCTAACATGTATCCTTACTTGGGGCACTAATTTTAACCCTTTTCATTATGCACAAACATTTGGGAACTGTAGATCGATAACAAAACATTTTTACAACTATCTTAAACGTTGTTGGTTTAAGTATGTGTGTTTGTACTTGTTTCCTTGTTAGGATGGCTTGTTTAATTTCTTGTATTGCATTTCATTATACATGTTACATCGAGTTAAGCATCATTTTAATTTATCATATTGCATTTCATTCTATATGTTTCATGGAGTTAGTGTTTCAGCAATGAAAAAATGTTCGTATATGGCTTATCATGTCATATTACACTTTTTTGTATGCATATTTTTTTATAATGACCAACGATGAAGATCACTAGCAATATGATGAAAAATAAGTTGTTTACATAGAACTAGATGGATGTTATCTCAATCCCTCTTCCTCATACTTATTTTCTTCTATAATCTATTTCTTCTCTTCACACTATTCTTCTACTTTATGAGGGCATCTTACCCCCTTAGTTTTCTATCTATTCATTTTGATCTTTTCAATCGTTGATTGATCTCTTTAATCATCCTATCGACACTCGAGGGGTCATCCTTCTTTCTACTAATTATTTTTCCACCCCTTAAATGTTTTTACTTGTTGATGCTTTCCTACTATCTTTGAAGTGGTGTCGCTTACGCCACCCCAAAGAGTGGAAAATGTAGACACCTAAAATCCTCTTACATAATTTTATAGATAGAATTGTACTAAATTTCAATTGTAATTGGTGATTTCTCACTAAGTAGATAATGTTTCCTCTAATTTGGTCGATTAAAACACTTTATTAATAAACCATTTTTCACTTCATTCTCGTATGCCCGCTTCAAAAAATTATTTTGGTCCTAATTCCTCTATAATAAACTAGTTTGGCTAATATACCCTCTTATTATCTAAACATCCATCTTTTAAATATTCAAAACCTCCCCATTTCCTTCTATGTCACTTCTACAACCTTCCTAGGCTATTAATCAATCACATATGATTAATCAAACTCTTTCCCAACTCTCATGAGTCACTAATCACTTGATAATAAATTTTAACTAGCCTAAACCAAGCTTAACTAACCTAAATCAAGCTTAAATATCCTAAAGCCTATTTATCCATTCTTAATCATAAATAAATTTTTGGACTTACCTTTTTTCCCACATGTACCAAAATCATACCATTCTTGGAATGTGAAACCTATAAATAGAACCCTTCTCCTCATAATTTCCTAGAAAACATTTCCTCTTATAGCATAAACTATAGCCAATTAGGATCTTGAGCATTTCTCCATTTTTGAGCTAATATATTCTTAGTGCATCCATTAACTCAAGCTCAAGTAATATGGAGAGAACCATATGGCCTTGTAGCCATTAATAGTGAGACTCCATTCAAAACCTTGAGATCATACTAACAATCACATTTGATTGCTAAGGATCTTCTTATGTTCATTTCAATTTAGTATTCAAATAGTATAGATTGATTTAGAAATGTTAGTTTGATTAGTTTTCAAATTTATATGCATGTTAAATAATTTAGTCTCCCTAAGCTCTTATCTTGATTGTTCTTGTTAGGTTAGTTTCAAGTCTTATACCTTTTCTAATTTATACATCGACATACAGATCTTGTGCAACATATAATAGATATAAATGTTAACAAGATTATCTTGTTAAAAATATGTGAATTATTAGGAATCTTCATTAGTAAGGTGATGGTTTTATTTTTGAAGTAACTATTAGAACCATCACCTTATACATGATCAATCATCATGTACTTGGGTACAAGAGAAGCCATGGGTTATATGAGAATGAGAAGATGTTGAAAAGCTACATAGATAATGATAATGATCCCAGAGAGTTAGAACATGGTTCATTTTAAGATCCCCCTCGAAAAATTAGTTTAGAATTGGTGGCGAATCTCCAAAATCAACTTTCGCATCAATGATGAATTTCTAAAAAATGTTTCATGGCAAATATGACTAGATAGGATGGTCGTCCATCATCTTTCATATAACCTAGGCTAGACACCATCTACCCAAAGAGTTATACGGCACATGATGGATGACCATCCAACCTAGGTTAGAAAGTCTTTGATTATCTGTCATCCTACCCTAGTTGTCCAACCTAGGTTGGAAGGTCATCTGTGGCCATCCAACCCATGTTGGATGACCATCCATCATGTGATGTATAACTTGGGTTAGATGGCGTCTAACCTAGGTTGTCATGACAAACAATGGATGGATGTCTAATCTATACGTTAGACAACAAAAATTATCTACTATCCAACCCAACCATCCAACCTAGGTTAGATGACCGTATATTATCTTCCATCCAACCCAACCATCCAACCTGGGTTGGACGATCGTAAATTATCTGTCATCCAACCCACCTGTCCAACCTGGGTTTGATGACCATACATAATCTACTGTCAAACCTAGTTATCCAACCTAGGTTGGATGACCGTCCAACCTAGGTTGAACTACGTGTACATTATATGTCATCCAACCTGGGTTGAAATACCATACATTATATGTTGTCCAACCTGGGTTGGATGGCCATACATTATCTACCGTCAAACCCAGTTGTCCAACTTGGGTTAGATGACTATCCATTGTCTATCGTCTAACCCTAGAGGACAACCATACATTATCTACCATCTAACTAAGCCATCTAACCCAGCCATCTAACCCAACCATCCAACCCGACCATCCAACCAATTTTGTCCATCATCAACCATCCAACGTGGTCGCTCAACCCGAGTTGGATGATCGTACATTATCTGATGTCCAACCCAGCCATCCAACCTAGGTTGATGACCATACATTATCTTTCATCCAATTTAAGTTGGATGACAAATAATGGATGACCATCCAACCCAAGTTGGATGACCATCCATCATCTGTCGTCTAACCTAGGTTGGACGATAGACAATCATTGTCCGTCAACGTAAGTTGATGGATAATACTCTTTGTTGGATGTCATTATTAAACGGGTACCCCTACAACCCCCATCCTATAGGATATGTATTATACCTCGGTAAATACATGTATAAGTTAATTTTTACATATAAATAGTAGGTGAATTGACCCATATAAATGACTTGTTGGCTGAAATTTTTGGTGAACTAGGTGGCAACCGATTGCTGAAAATTCACCATTTCCAATTTCTAAAATCCCTAATATTCATGAGTTTACAAAACTTTGCCACTAAATTTTTCCCCGAGTTAGAATGATAAACAAATATCCAAAATAATCTAAATAAAATGGAAACCCTAAGACTACTAGGGGTTTGAGACATAATGTTCAATTCAAGATTTAGGTCCAAAAAATAATTTCACCCTTTTAAAATTTGATTAATATTTACATCTAATAAAAAAGGAATGAAATAAAATATACAAGAGGTCATTTCGATTAATTAACTTCCAACATTAACCATTTAAGATCATAAAAATGCATTAATACTTGCATTAAATGTAAATGATATAATATAAGTTCACAAACACAAAGGATTGAGTGCACTTAGTTATTACAAATTATTTTGGACTGATAGGGGTAATATGAATGATGAAATAGGCATATATGAAATTGAACATTCCTTGATACTAAAAGTATTAAAAATCATGGGAAAAACTATATAGTAGAGGTAGGAACATCTGCACGGTCTTCACCCTACTAAAAATAGGATGTATAACTTTTTAGGTTTTATTCTTGTCTAAATATATTCTTCTCTCTCTGTTGGTCATTGTTTCTCACACCATGAGGGTATTTGAATGATCTAATCAACTATTTAAACCCTAAAAATGGATGATAAGTCCTACATAACAAACATTAGTTACATTGTGGGTACCCATGCACCATTGAAATTGGCACTACTTGAAGAGGCATCAAACCACACATCACTCTCCACCTAGTATGTGATATATAGTTGCAGTGCAATCAAATTTGACATCCTTCCTTTGAAAAATATTGACTTGAGTTTATCTCTTGCAAATCTACTTGAGTGAGTGACTTTGAGTGCTTGCAAATGTGGGAAGTAGTCCCTTAGACCCATTGTGAAGTTTTAGACTCATAGATGGTGCTATCAAGTAATGAATGTGTAGTGGTATTTGTGGAGTGTATGGAAATTTGCATGCATTTTGTGTTATCTCTCGTAATAGGAGTCCATAAGAGTGCTAGGTAGTAAATGACCTAAGTTTCACTTTCTCATGTATATGCTTCTGAAGGTTATTTAAGTTAAAAAGGCCAACTGAGAAGGAATAAATGACCCAAATAATAATGTGCAATTGAAATTTTGGGATTAAAGTGAGCAAGGTAAAATACGTACACTAGGGCCCGAAACATATAGACGTGCCTTCCTTATTATATGTTTTGGACCATAGAGAAACAATTTGAAATGTGAAGTTTGGAAGATAACAAGTGGAGTTTTTAAATGTATTTCATGCATTTAATTCTGATAAAATGTTGACATATGAGTGTATATGACCAATCAAGCTAGAAAAGAGACCTAAATATGTATTAGATGAGAATGGGCAGAGTGCAATTGTATAAGCAAGAGAGTAATGTCAAGACTATTATGTCAAAGAGTGGAACTAATAAATTTGAGTCTCTACAATATCATAAAATTTGAGATGAGAATCATATTATATCCAAGTATTAGGTGAAATATTGTGAGAAACAACATCTATAAATTTTTAAAGATTTATTTTTCATTCCTCGGTCAAATCTTGAGCCTGAAAAACAACTTGTAGTGTTGAGAAAAAGAATTAGAGATCTTAGGAAAGGTGGTAATCCAACCATGATACATTTTTATAGACATTACTATCGTATGTATGTATATATATATATATATATATATATATATATATATATATATATATATATATATATGAAAAATTACTTGGAGGCACAATCTCCAACCTTAAACAAATGTAAATAAGCACATATATAAGCTCCTCTAACTACATAATCCTCAAAAATTTTAAGGCTATGCCTTAGCCCAACAAAAAGGATTGTAATAAGGGATCTAAAGGATTACATTCTAAACATTATGAAATTATGTGAAATTCATTTTAAATAGCACAATTGGCCCACTTGTAGACCCACATCACCCACTTACCAAAGTGGTGGAGGAAGGTAAAATTGTAGTGAAGGGAATAATTCTACCACCCAATCTAGTTCTTAGTAATGAGGGGCACATTCCAAGTTCCAAATCCTAAAAATGAGTTGGATGGACCCTTCATGATGTAATAACAAAGAATTGATGTATAATTGATGGACACTTTAAACTAGGCACCTCCCCAAGTGAGTTAGAAGGTGATTGATATGTGATAAAAAAGAACCAAATATTTTAAGATGGTGATAATTGACTTGTTATATGTATGAAAAGAGGACACATATTGTTCTAAAATCATGACATGATCAAACCTTTTGAGAACCCTATCCAATTTGGGTAAAAATTTAGACTAAGTAAACAAATGTTGGGGAGTAAATGCATATTATTGGTGAAGAGGATATGAAAATCCCTAACAATTTTAAAATAAAACCATGCTTCAAATTCCCTAACACACTAGTGCATGAGAAGGGAACCTTCAGTTGTCATGAGGATCATCCACCCGTTAAATTGCTTTGAGAGATCCTGTGCAACGTTGGAACATCCCCAAGGTGTGGGACCTTGTTGCCTTGGGATGAACCTCCGGAGAAGGCCGGATTCCTTTAGAACTTGGGGAACCCAATTTAAGATCAACGTGCAAGGATAAGAACACTTAAAAATGACTCTAATCTACTCAATTCATGGGGTTCAAAGTTAGAAATAAAAATAAATGAAAATACGGTGATACACCAAGAGAGTATAATTAGATAATTTCTTGATCTTCACACCAAAAAGGGTTAACTTAGAAAGGATAAAGAAACCATCATAATATAATTCACCTTATGCTATTTGACAAGGAAAATAATAAACCACAGACAAAATATCATACATTCCCTTGTAAGACCCCAAGCATACCTAACAGATAGATCAAGTATGTTCAAATACACAATAAATAATACATGATATGCACATGTCATACATCCCTTTCTCTCTATGGCAGTTAATGATAATGTAAGTTTATAACAGAAGGAACAAAACATTTCACAACATTTTCTTTCATTAATCCTTGAAGCTTTATCCTTATCATATTTCCCCAACAAATTTCCAAGATCTGTTTGCACATCTTGTTTGGCACCTTCATGTGTTTCCTTACCTAGTGAAAATATGGAAATTTGATAATCCGTTTCCGTGATAGTTTCTTTAGTATTTCCCTCAATGGGAGTAGCAATTTCCACGACTCTCTCTCTTGATTGGTTCACAAATAAACTAGATACGATCTTTGGCTGTTTGGCCTGTCTCCTCGGAGTAGGTTCTAACACACTCAGATCTATTACATCTACCAGAGGAACCTTCTTCTTTTGTTTCGAGTTTGGTGATACAACCATTTTGGTATAGCAGATGCCGATGGAGATGACATGACTGATTCAATACCTAGAGCACTAGATAACACAATGGAATTGGTAATGAAGTGGAGGTGGTAATGATAGATGGGGTAGATGTGAGAACATCCATAGGAGTGGATACAATGAGGTTAGAAGTTGAAATGGAGGGAAATGAAAGCGACAGAGTGAGTGAAGTGGAAACTGAGACCCAATCATTTCCCTACTGAGAGGATAGGAAGGGATGAAAATACCTGGGCCATGGATGGGGATGGAAAAGAAGAAATGAGTGTAGAAGCAGAAGGTAGTGATGAAGGAAGTGATAATGGCAGAGGAGGGGTGACAGATTTTGTGATACAACTGGAGAGTCAATAACCTTGACAACTTCTGATACTGGTATTATAGGGGAAACAACTTTGGAAGCAAGAGCCTTGGAAAGAGAGGAACTTCCAACAACAAATGAAATCTTCTTAGGGATTATACTGGCCCTTTGGGTAGGCCTTTTTCCTTTTGCAGGGTGTAGGAAGACTCATTGTTGGTTGGGCTTCTATTCTTATAGATTGATCCAACCCTTTGGGTGAAATTCCCAAGGTAGCCAACCAATTATATGTTCTTTACAAAATGGGCCCCACCCTTTCCTTAGTATTGCAAATTTCCTCTACATACCAATCAATCCATGGAAATGGTTGATTGGTGATATTGTTATCCTTGTATACTGAATCCAATACTTCTTCCTCATCCTCCATCTCCTTTGGAACCTCTGCAATACCAAACTGTTTAGCCTCATCTAAAGTCAACCTTTCATAATCTCGTTGCCGGATAATGAACTCATCCTGATAGTGAATCCAAATATCCTCTAGCTGAGGCACATGAGAACTGGATAAACCTATTTCACTGAACTTACCCCAGTAATCAAAATTAGTTTGGGGGTGAAAGGTTCACAAAGTCACTTCAAACATTTCTACATCCACATTCTTCACTTTATAAATGATTGAAATGGGAAAATGAACTCCCGCCTTATGCCGTTTGTTCTGGATTTTGTGATAATCCAATAATTGCTGAACCAACTCTAGCAAACCCATTTGTCAGTAGGGCATCTTGGCAACTTGTTGGCTGGGAGCACCCATGAAATTGGGAATTCTAATGTATGTAAATGTAGGAAACTAAAGATAAATGGCTCCCCACTCTTGTACTTCCTTAAAAGCCTCATCTGAAATCCTTTGATTATACAAATCCTTGTCAAAATGATAAAGAAGAACATCGAAGAAGGCATCATTGAATCTGCAAAATGTTTTCTTCCCTCATCCATCGTGATTTGAGGATAAAAATAAAAATATGAGATGCACTTCTAATACCTTTGGTATTTAAACCATTGAATTATCCCATGGCAGCTGCAACATAAACCAAGAAAGAGGTCATGTAAAATTTCTTGGAAGACAAAAATTTAATTAATTGAAAACATGTAGAGTTGTTGATATGCTCTCCCCATCGTATGAATTCTTTTACTGTAAGCAAGACCTAAAACTCTACTCAACAACACAATGAGATCATTCACTTCCTGGATAAAATTTGATCGAAACATTGTCTTAGGCAACTTGGTGACACTCTTGGCCAAGTATCTCTTCATCATGACCCTCGCACACAATTTGGTTTCCTTATCCCAATGTTCAATTGTAGCTTTGGGTGAAATTGTGGCATAGTCCTCAACATATAGGAGTTTGAAAAAATCTTTGAAGAAATCAGAGTCCAATCGAATTACGACCTTGCCATCATCATTCCTCACCATTCGGAATCTTCGTCAAAATGGGTTGCTGCGGCCAAGATGAATTCAGGACAATGCATGGATGCAGGAAAACTGGTAGCAAGAGCAAGTCCACTATCATATATAGCCTACATCCAAGACTTCTTGTTAGGAGCTCTCAACCTTTGCCCAAGATCGATATCTCTAATATTTCCCAAGTCTAAAGAAAGACACGAATGAGGAGCAACTCCTAAAAATGTATATTTCATCTTTTCTTTGCCTTTTGAGGAAGAGGTTGACATCAAGTTTGGATTTTGGAATCCAAAAGAGCTTTTGGAAATTTGTAACAAATACTATAAAAACCCCAAATGAAAAAGTCTAAAAGTTTGAAAGGATTTAAACTTTGAAGCACGAAACTCCAAAACCTGAAAAGACAAACCTCTGAAACTCCAAAAATCTAAGTTCTGAAATTTTGAAAGCGGAAGTTACGAAACAGAAACTTCCAAATGTACGAAAAAGGAATCTCTGAAACCTCAGGAATCAAATCTCTGAAAAGGAAAACCGCCGAAACCTGAAACAACAAACCTCTGAAAGAACAATATGTGAATTGTGAATTCACCACCAAGCAAGGAATGAGAGTAAAACCCTTGTAGAGATCTAGAAGAAATTAACATGCAATTTGGATTAGATGCCTGTACATATTGAATTTTGTGATTGTGAAGATCAAGCAACATTTTTAAGGAAAACATGGTGGATGATGAGGGTTCCAGTTCCAAATAAGAAAAAGGAAGAACCAAAGAAAATAAACAAGGAAGAAAAACCCAAAATAATCATAAACCAAGAAGAAATAACCTAAACAAAGTTACCTTGAAAACGATGCCTTGAAAGTACAAAGAGTCAGGTAAAAAAATCAGGATGTCAGAGAAAAAATTCAGGTGAAAATGACCGATAAAAATATGAGTATATATAGAAAAATCTGAAATTAATGCCTCAAGATGACACGTGGGGAGGTTGGTGAGAATTAAATGCCCATAGAACCCCGAAGTCCGAAACTCAAAACCTAAAGTCTGAAATGTTAGAACTTCAGAGTTTCAAACTTTGGGACTTGACAGATGAATTTTATGAAAAGATGACGGAAGACTCGAAACCCGAAAGTATGAAGTTCTGAAATTTTGGAATTTTGAAGTTTCAAACTTCGAAATCCGAAGGTGAAAATATCAAAATGAAGGTAGGAGACTTTGAAACTCAAAAGTCTGAAGTTCTGAAATTTCGGGACTTCGGACTTGAACTCCGAATTGAAATTGTGAAAAATGTCAAAGGAGAATTCCAAATCCTAAAAGTCTAAAGTTCCGAATTTTTGGAATTTCGGGCTTTCAGAGTTTGGAACTTTGAAGAAATTCAACACATTTCGAAACACTTTCAGGTGAAAGATTTAGAAGAAATTTTGAATCAACTTTAAACATTTTCAAGGTAAAATTTAAAGGTTAACACCTTCTTTATCCTCACTTGATGTTTAATCATATTAATTCACAAATGAGCCAAAAATAAAGTGAAATGTTTTCATCTTACCATCTCCATAGTGATGTTATTTTTGGGCCATTATTTGATTAACAATGCTAAAAGAGCACACATTAGTGGGTAAAAGGACTCATAAGGCCCTATTTGACAAAAATTACCTTGAGGCCATCATAAAGGGTGTAGATCTTAGAGATATGGAAATAGTGGCACCACCATGGTCATCATCGTGTAAGGTATGAAAATGAGTGAAATATGATGGAATCCACTTTAATAAAGTTTGAAGAAGGAAACCTACAATTTCAAATTATTCCAAATAGACAAAATCTACATTTTCAATTTGCTTGAAAACTAGAACAAACAAAGAATTATTGTGAAAAATATGTTAGATGTATTACATTCCATGATATGAAATTCATGAAGGAAACTTTTCCATGTTAACTTTCCCTCATCCTTCCTAAAAATTAGAGACATAATCTAAAGTAAAAAACATATTGGATAAAAGAGGACACTAATTTGTCTCATTTTTTTAATGGAAATGAAGTGGCACTTAGCCCCATTATCTACCCTTGGTGACTCAAAAACACCTCAATGTGGGCTACAAGAGTGGTGAGAGGGTTGAGAAGACATATTTGAGGTCGCATCATAAAAAACATGATCCATTTAGTGTTATCTTGGCTCTACAAGGGTTTAGGTTGGAGTTGAATGGGAGGAACAAGTGTAGGTATGATGATAAAGTTTTAGGATTTCTAGACATTAGGATTAGGTTTTTCATTCACACAAATTAACTAAATAGGAGTGTTTTTTTCTTGTAGGATCTTTTTTGTTAGTTGTAGTGCTATATAGCCATCATTTTTGGCTAGCAATTTTAGATTTTAAGTTGGTGGAGATCCCTCAGTAGCCTTAGATTTAGCCATGAGAGGACAATCCTATATCCTATAGTTGGGGGCTTGAAACCTAAAAGAAGTGTTGGGAAAGTTAATATAGGTAATTTTTTGAGAAAATTCTTAAATGTAAAGTAACTACTTCACGTCCTTATTCAAATAAATCTCAACACAAAATTGTTTGTTAGGTTGAGCTGAGTAAAAATGGTTGGGTATATAGAAAATATAATTCACCCAATGGGATTTAAAATATTTGAGATAAAGAACCAAAGAGGAATAAGAAGGTCATGATGCTTGACCCACACATGGAGTTTGAGGGAAAATTGCTCAGAGACTTAAAAGTATTGAGTTTGAGGTGAAAGGACAAGTAACATGTTTTGTAAGAACCATATCTTGACTTAGCGATAAGAGATTGCACTTGCAAAGAATTCTTGAAGGAGAACACAAAGAAGCCTTTGGTAAGGGTCATTACTCCTGTGACATGGATTCCATTGGTTTCTAGTGGAATTTGTTCCAGAGCTAGATAGAATATTTAGAGGAAAATTACCAACATAGTAGGATATATAAAAATTATTTTCATACCACTTAATAAACAGTTTAATAGAGGAAATATTAATTAAAACAACAGTAACATAGTCATACTCATTACCTCATCATAAAACCAAGGGGAAAACTTCCTCGTGTATTTGGTATCCATTTTCACCATTTCCTGCACTAATAATTACAACCCCCTAGTTTAGCTCCATATTATAATGACTACAACCTCCTAAAGGGAACATTAAATGTCAAAATTAATGCTCACACGCTTCAAAAATATTGCAAGAACAATATGGATGGTCTAGAGTTGTTGAGAAGACAATAGTAGTGAAAGCTTAGTAGAGCCTCATAGGCTTTAGAAAACACACGATAGTGGTATGGATAGTTCAGAGTCGATAAGACAACAAACCAAAAAATGATATTGAAAACCCTACAGAGCCAAAAATAAATCTCAAATAAACTTTTACTAAATTAATTAACTAGTCCCATAATGATAAATTTTTTACTAAACACACCAATACACTAATACCATAACCATCAACTAATCTTATATCAATAGTTAATAAGCACACAAAAAACTTATACCATGTCACAATTACGTAGTCTTGAACCCATATTCAGCTATATATGTTACTTTCTACCATATTTATCAATTACTTTCTACCATATCTATCAATTGCAGTTGTTTCGGCATGGTATGTCATATTATGTCATTGTTCTAACTAGCAATTGCACATGAGTTGCAATCAATGCCGGTGAGGTTAGATTGTAAATTTATTATGGAGGGAATTGAGTGTGACAATGTATTTGATATTTACTTCTGCATTCATGTTGTTTCACCAAATTAATTAATTCCAAACACTCTTTAGCAAAAAACATTGCTTTAGCAAATAGATATGCAAGACAACTCACACTATTTCACCAAATATATTAATTGTGAATACTGTTGCAACTATAAATATCCAAAATCCGCAAACAACAAATATCTAAAATCCGACAACCTGTAAACATTGGATCCACCGGAATTTGACACTTTCCAACAAGAACATCTTCAAAGGAGAACACATATTTATTAATTACTTTCTACCATATTATCAATTATATTTCTTTCGACATGATATGTCATATTCTGACATCGTTCTAATTAAATATCATTATTGATACTAAAAGGAAACTTGATCTAACAAAAACACATCCAAATTATAAATAAGTATGTCGGTTTTCTAAATTACTTGGCCTCTCTTTTTAATATAACTTTATAAATTTAAAAGCCCCCATTCAAATGTATGTAATTAAATCCAATATACTTCTTTAAAATCCATCTTAGAATTGTTTGTGTTGCATATGCAACAATTGCACTATATGATCTATTAGTTGGCTTTTTAATATAATTGAAGAAATTCTGGGTAAGTATTAAAACAAGAAGCATGAGCCATAAAACTATATACCTCCTTAAATTCGAAAACATATTTATTTTTTGAGATTATGAAGCAACAAACAGGTTTATAATAGTGATGACCAAAACCAGCTTTATTATCGTATATATCTATAACATTATATGCTGTATAGGTCTACATCCGTTATCATGACCAGCACAATTAGAAATCCTCAGTTACCGGGGCCGTGACCGCCACCACCGCCATAGCCACCTCCAGGACCACCGCGGCCACCGCCGCCGCCACCCCCACCATAGCCACCTCCTGGACCACCGCGGCCACCTCCACCGTAGCCACCGCCCGGACCACCGCGTCCCCCACCGCCGCCATAACCACCTCCTCGGCCGCCCCCACCAAATCCTCCACCACGATCACCGCCCCCACCAAAGTCTTCCGCCACTGGAACAGACTTAACACCGTCGAGCAGAGTCCATGAAAATATTACAGCCAGCAGAACATAGCACACAATCTTCGAACGAGACGCCATTCGTGAGTCTCAACAATCCGCTTTGGGAAAATGTTGTATCCGGGAGTAGGGTATTTATATGTTTTCTGCACGTCCTCGAGACTGGTTATAATGTATGTTATTGACAATCCCACTTGCCGGTTGTCCGCTCTGAAGTATTTGTTTTACCTGCTACAGATAATTTATTTGTCTGTTTCGTATACATTGAGAAACGCATCACAGACAGTAATTTAGATTATTGTTGTCGTCTGATGTATTTGTCTTACCTGCTACAGATTTATTTGTCTGTTTCCTATGCATTGATGAACGCATCAGGACAGTAATTTAGATTATTGTTGTTATCTTTCCTCGCTTTCTAGATTATGCAGCAGGTTAAATCTTCGAGTTGGCGATGAACTATTCGGTACTTTTCTTAAAAACTATTAATATTTGGATTGTGGCTAAAAATATAGTGTGGGTTGTGGCAAACTCGTTATTGCGGGTGCAAGAAGTCCTAGTTTTTGACATTGAAGCACATTTAATGTTATCTTTATCCAGCCTTTAATATTTTTATAACCGAAATCATTCATGTGCCATCAACGTGAATACGATGATTATTATCTTGCATTAACATTCTTGCACACGCAAAAGTGCTAAACACCACATTGACAACTGCAAAATAAAGCCTGAACACACCGGCTGGCTAGGACTTTCCTCGACTTTTTATATGTGCCAAATGAAATTAGTAAATTTTACACTGGTAGCGACGGATGGGGTGCAAGTTAATTTATGTGATAATGTTCGTTAAAGGTGCATATGTGATTGTGAAAAAATAGAATGTAAAGAAGGGGTAAATTCAATGGCACGCGTAAGAGATTATTTGAAAGAAACTAGTTTTAATATGAGTAATGGAAAGTAATATTCTAACATAGTAAGATATTATATGAAGAAGTTAAGAATGATAAGGGCTCTATGTAGTGAGTTTTAACTTTATTTTTCTCAAAAATATTTATGATACTCGAAGTGGTGAAAAAGTGTGTGATAGGTGAGCCATTACATCTGCGATGCCTCGTTATTTTAATATATAAGTTTAGAGGATGGCCACAAGGTCTTTTGCTATTAATGATGCTGGATGGCTAGACGTAGGATGCAATTAACCTAGCATAAGACCCCCTTTGATGCTTATGTTTGAGAAGTCGTTGGACAAAGACAAACATCTCTTAAAAAAAAAAGATAAGAAGATTCTACGATCTTCACAAACCATTAATATTTGAAGAGAGAAAAGAAAACATTTCAAGAGGTAAGCGAATCATCCCCTTATCTTGTAATAAACCTAACAAATGTGATGACCCCATGGATATAGTGGTTTGTCTCAATACAAAGTTGATGGGAGAAAACTCTGAGCTCCAAATAGGAAACCTAACAAATGTTATAGCCCCATGGATATAGTGGTTTGTCTCAATACAAAGTTGATGGGAGAAAACTCTAAGCTTACCAAGGGGAACACTCAAGTTTCAAGGTGATTGCAATTTTGTGTACAATGATGGATGAACCAATAATTGAAGTGAAGATATATAAGTTTGAGTAGTACTAATGTTTTGAGATGAGCGGTTCATTAGGATGAGTCCATGTGGACTTGAAGTATGTTTTGTAATATAAGTATGAATGCCATTGTTTATCTCTCTCTTACAGAGATGAGGAGCATCAACGAGAAAGATATGTGGGCGTGGCTTGTTAATATTAAGATCAATGGGGTAAAGTAATGAGGAGGCTCTCACATACTAACACGAATTTACCCCATGGTTTTATTTCTCCATATGTGATAAAAAAGAAAGGTATCAATACTACAAAGAAGGTGGTTTTGAGACAAATGTAAGAGACAAAATAGAAATTTCATTTCCAACATCCCTCCTTTTTATCGTTCTAAACAGTATACTTAATTTTTGATTTTAATAATTTATAAAAAATAAAACTCCCCAACTTGTTTTCCATGAATCTTTACATCCTCATTCATTAATAGGAACAACCATAATAGGATGCGAACACTGGAAGGGTTTTAAGAAGGGAAATTTCTTTGTGTTGGGCATGGTTTATAGAAAAGAACATTGATTCTCATGATTTCCTTTCTTCAAATTTTAAAGGTTCCCCTCTCGATGGATTTCCATACACTATTCCAAATCTTTATTTTGGTGTATAGTTTGGGAGTATGTTGGGAAAGTGGGGAAGGTGGACTGATATTTTACACATGTTCATTGCATTTATAAAAAATTTAATGCCTAATATATTTGCATAAGTTTGAAAATACTAGAGGGTTTGAATATATTTGCACTAAGCTAGAAAAATCCAAATCTGCATAGGTTTTGAAAAGACTAGATCTGTAAAAGGTTTGAAGATCTATAGAAACATATATAGGCCAATGTGTGCATGATGAATGGTAGATAATAGTAAATATTTGTGTGTTATTATGTGAAGTACATAGGACATCCTCAACAGATGGTGTTCTCGCGAAGGTAATTGTTGTTGTGTAGGGCATCATTGCAACCTGGAAAAATGTTCTATTTTAGTTTTAAGGTAAGTGAAAAACTTAGAATATTTTTCTAATTACCATGATCCATGTAAATATAATAATTTAAGTGGGAACATAAGATAAGTTCTTTCAATAAAAATCATAAATTGTAAAACAAAATTCCTAAAAAATGTGGGATCGTGGATTGCGTTCACTATTGGATATGCAAAATGGGGTTTGTTTAAAAATCCTTATATTTTTTAGCAAGAAAATTTGGAATATTTGATGCCAAAATCATAAAAATATTCTAAAATATTCCTCTTAGCTTGTAATAAACTCAAAATTTTAAAATAGGGTATTTATACCCATTTAAAACAATTTAAACCCTAAATAAATAAATAAGGGTTTGGTGTAAATTTGTTTCCTTATTTATTAAAAGGCACAAGGTTGTATATTATAAATTAATTAATAAAAATTAATTCAAAAAATAGAATATAGCTTTTAATATAATGTGCATTATAGAAAGCTAAACAAGAGGTGATAAATTAAGGTGTGCGTTGGATATGCAAAACATATGGAGGAAATAGTACTTAGCTAAACAAGAGGTTAATGCAGAGAAACTAGCTATTCTAACCTAAAATTCCAAGGGACCAGAGAGAGAGAATGCATAAAATGAAAGCCTACACTAAAGCGGTGATACACCGTAAAAGAGGGTGTGAGAGTAATCTCCAAATGTGTGAAATACAGAGGCAAAGTGCACACTAGAAGAGGTGATGACAGCCACCATAATCCAAAGAAATGCATTCACAAAGAATATTCCAAGCACACACAATGATAATGAATTCTTGCAAGAACATAATAAATAGACACAATATACTTGTAGAAAGATTAAAGGGGCAAGAAGAATGCAAGGAAACACAGCAGGGGAAGATATATCCACAAACTGATATTTTATTGCTTCATGATATGCATAGTTCAATCTATTATTACAAGATAAGGGCCTGATCACCATGCAAGGAGTCCACTACAAGGGCCTGCAACACACTGGCTTCACAAAGCAATTTTGACAGAGCTTTGTTACCCAAAAACTCTCCCCTTTACAATGAGCCCAACACTCCAATTTATAGAAAAATGAGAAGGAAAAGAGAAGGGAAAATGGAAATCCTGAAATCTGTCCTTCAACCACCTGTAAGAGGCATTAAATTGAGTGGAATGGGTATACATTACTTGCAAAAGGCTCCCCATACTGTCCCATGTGCTGCAACAGAGAAAGAATGATGACCATGCCTCTTAATTGCACTCCCAGCTACCAAATAAAACACTGTTCTGAACCCGGCCACGTTTTCTTAAAAATCTCAATCAATTTCTGATCAAATCTGGAATTTCTTGATTTCTGTGCATCGGGCTCGGAACCACGATTCCAACGGTACCAATTTTGTGCGATTTCGTTGAGAAATGCAAAAGTTATGGCCTTCTCGAGCGCGGCAGCTATTTTTGGGCCTCGCAGAGTGTTTTCTCATTTCGACGGAATGAGCATTGACTCGACTGAGCCGAATATGTTTCTTTTATTTAAATATATCTACCCTCATTAAAAATAAGAAATCCAGCTTTTGTGGCGAGAGGACGCCGTGTTGCTCCGTAAAGTCCAATTTTATCAAAATCGAGCTCGAGTCAAAAGTTATGGCCGCTTGAAGTTTCCGACCAAACGCTGACTTTTCCTCCCGCGACACGTGTCATGATTTGATTGGTCCTCGCCTCCTTCCGCATTTTTGCGCCCATCCCTTTGTCCCATTTGGTGCTGAAATTTCCATTTCGCCTGATTTCGCCGAACCGCCGGTTCGCTGCATTTTTGTCCAAATGTCCCATTTGTTTTTTTGATCCGGGCCGACTTTTTCGCCTCGCTTCGCCTTTTTCGCGCCCCCAATGTCCCATTTTTTGCTGACAAAAGTTCTCATTTCGCCGATTCGCCGGTTCGCATCCATTTTTTTGCCCCACTTGGCCCCCCCTTTGCTTTGGGCTCTTGACTCATTTCGCCGCTTCGCCGCCTGCCGCTCGGTTTTTGTCCCAAACGTCCCGTCCCAAAGGCGACCCTCTCAAAGCTAGCTTAGTTTTTTCTCTCTCACGAATCGAATTTCGCGCCCGCCGCGTACTTTTGTCCCATTTGTCCCTCGCTTGCTTTCTGATCGCTTGGCTGATTTCGCCGCTCGCCGCCGCGCTTTTTTCTGTCCCAAACGTCCCAAATGCCTTGAGCTAGACTTAGCCAATTTTCACGATTTTTCCCGGATCAACCTATTTGCCTTCTCGCAACCCTTTTTTCACATTTTCTCGTAACTTACTCTCTTCCTCTTGGACAGGGAGTTAGACAAATATGAGGGGACCCTAAACATGACTTTTCACCCGAATCAATATAATTGCTTGGGATTAAAGAATTTGATGCATGTTATCAAAATTACCTTGGGGGTGAATTTTGATAACAATTTTGGCGACTCAATGGGTCATCTCGCCGCTGATGAAGAACGACCAGCTGCTTGTAGCAATCCATTGGGCATGGAGTCCGTTTGATAACCTCTCAGCTGATCTGAAATTTGAAAACCTGTGTCCTTGAGCCATTTGAACATTTGTTGAGCTGGTCTTCTCATGGCTGCAAATTCTTTCCAGGAGCTTGATGAACTGCAAACATGCACATACTAGAAGCAATAGGACATGTGCACAAGCACTTAGGGAAATAAAAACTACTCTAACAGCAATACAATGTGCATAAGCACTTAGAGGAATGGAAAATCTAAATTAATATTTACAAGGGTGAGAAGCTATCTTTCTAGTAAAGAACGCTTGAGATAGATCCCATCGACCGAATCTGCAATTCTTCACCATCCAACTTAGCCACTGGAAGCATCATACCTTTGCATTCAATGATCATGTATGGGCCACTCCAGCATGGCATCAAACTTGGAGTGCTTTCCTGGTTTTGCACGATCAAGATCCCACTTCAAGCACTAAATCTCCAATTTGCAGAATATCCTCGCCTTAGCTTTCTTGTCAAAACTCTTTTTGACCAATGCTTTATCCTTTTCTATGGTCTCGTATCACAGTGCTTTCTTGTTCTTCTAATTCCATCAGCTCGCATACCTGATTTCCATAGGTTCAAACTCACCTAGTTCCAATCAAGCTTTCATGAGTTCCAATGCTGCAACTCAAGTGATATAGGTAGAATCGCTTCTTTCCCGTATACAAGCTTGTATGGAGAGCTTCCCGTAGATCTCTTGGTGTGATCCTATCAGCCCATAGAGCTGATTTGAGCTTTGCATGCCAAGTTCTTTGATTCTCATCAAGAGTCCTCCTGATGATTCTTAGTAGGTTCTTGTTTGTAGACTCGGCTTGGCCATTACCTTGAGGGTAATAGTTTGATGAAGTGCTGAGATACACACAATTTTTTACAGCCCACTCAGTGATCTTTGTGCCAAGGAATGCCAATGCATTATCTGATATGATAGTGGCAGGGGCACCAAACCTCGTGACTATCCCTTCATAGAAATCTAAGATATTAGATTCATTTGCCTCCTTGAGCGCCACTGCTTCAGTCCACTTGGTGAAATAGTCTGTTGCTGTTAGAATCCACTTGTGGCCTTGACTTGAATTTGGATTGATGACTCCAATGAAGTCCAATCCCCATTGCATGAATGGCTGATCCGCTGAAATTGGACGAAGGGGCAGCGCTGCTAACCTTTCTTTCCCCGTGAAGAATGCACATTTCTTGCATTTCTTGACCCATGAGTAGCAATCATTGAACACAGTAGGCCAATAGTAACCAGCTTTCATGATTTTTAGAGCTGTTACTCGTGGAGCAAAGTGGCCTCCTCCTTCCCCGTCATGGAACTCGTGTAGGATCTTCTCAACTTGACCTGTTCCAATGCATCTTAATAGAACACCATTGATGTCCTTCTTGAACAAAACTCCGTCAACAAGCACATATGGAATGGCTTGTAATCTGAAGTATCTCCTTTTTGCTTTGCTCACTTCTGGAGGGCACAAACCTGTTTGGAGGTAATGCACAAGGTCTTGAGTCCAACATGGGATGGATGCATCATCAGCTGGCTGTTCTTGATCATTCTGTAGTAGCAGGACAACATCCTCTTCACTTTTTGACTCGTCTGATTGTTTGGAAGCGAGCTGCTCACACAAGCCTTTGCCACGAACTAGCTTGGTCACTTTGATTTCAATATCATATTCCATCACCCGAGTGATCCAACCTGCTCTCTTCTCATTTAAATCCTTGTTTAGGAGGAAGTCCTCGACACCAAAGATGAGACACCAAAGCAGCTTGAATTTTATTGTTTGAGACCAAGTGTCCGAACTTCTTCAAGCTCCCGATGACAGCAAGGACATGCTTCTCGATGAAAGAATACTTTATTTCATAATCTTCCAAGGTTTGACTGAAGAATGCTATGGGCTGTTCTGAACCTTCTCTATTCAGCTGTGTCAAGATAGCTGAGATTGTATCCGATCCTCCAAATGCATACAACATGAAGTCCTTTGAGAAATCTGGGTTGATAAGAGTCGAGCTTGTGATATTGCATGCTTGATGTCTTCAAAACTCTCTTTGCCTTCTCGCTGTCCATTTGAATGCCGACTCTTCTTCAACATCATTGTTAGAGGCTTCACAAGAGTGGCAAAATTAGGCACAAATCATGCGACAAAGTTTATCCTTCCTAAGAAGCTTTGGAGAGATTTCTTGTGGTGTGGTAATGGAAGCGCTCGATGGCTTCAACCCTTTCAGATCAATTGTTAGCCCTTCCCTAGAGACAATGTGGCCCAACAATTTGCCTTCGTGTGCCAAGAATACACACTTCTTTGGATTCAATGACACTCCAAACCTTCTACACCTCTGAAACACTTGTCTGAGGTGAAAGAGATGGTCTGCTGCATTCTTTGAGAAGACAAAGGATATCATCTAGATATACCAAAGACTATCTTGTTGATCAAGCCTTTCAACGCCATATCCATAGCTCGCTGAAATGTTGCTCCGCATTCGATGTACCCAAATGGCATCTTCTTGTAAGCATACGTGCCCCATTTTGTAGTGAAGGCCGCTTTTGAATTGATCTTCTTCTTTCACCAATATCTGATTATAGCCTGAATATCCATCTAGCAATGAAAACCTTTCTGAACCAGCTACAACCTACAATATTTGTTCCATTGATGGAAGCGGATAATGATCTTTGAGTGATGCTCTATTTAGATCACGAAGTCCACACACAATCTTATTTCTCCGTTTCTCTTTCTTACCGCACCAAGTTTGCAACCCAACTTGAGTGTTTGATGGGGAAGATGATACCGCCTCAATGAGCTTGCTTAACTCTTTTCTCATGAGAGGCTCGATATGAGGATTCACCGCCTTTGCTTTTGCCTCGACAGTGCTTGGATTCCGATCCAACTCAATAGTATGTTGTGCCAAATTTGATCAAACCTCTTAAATCTTTGTAAGTCCAAGCAAAGACATCTCGGGAATTCTCTTGACAAAGCCGACAAAATCAGATTTCTCAGGAGTACTTACTTTGCCAATTTGTAATGTCTTGCCTTCATCTACTAAGATAGGCTCAATCTTCACCCTTTACTTGAATGTTCGCTTTCTCCTTCCGAACGATCATTCGGGTCAAGATCGACTCCAGCATTATGAGGCCTTTTGGCAATTTGTTAGTCCTCACCGCACCACTTGGTCGCCATACCGCTGCTCCAAATTGTCTTGATTTCTCATGGAGAACTCAGCTTCTTCTCAGTAGGAAATTAACAATTTGCTGATCATTCTCGAAGACTTGCCAACTTGTGTTGTTATCCTGAATAGCTGGTCTCACAACCACTTTGATATGAGGCTGAGTTTTCTCACTTTTGATACTTTCTACAACATCAAACGCAGCCCCAATTGCTGCCACCACAAGCTTCATTCTTTTTTTTCGGGATGGAAATGATGCTAAAAGCTTCAAAATCTTCAATAAGATCCCATACCCGATTTTTGTAGTTCTTTCAATGATCATTTTTGGCAGCATTTTTTCCTTTGACTTGGTTTATGATCAGCTCACTATCACCAAACACTTGTAAATTCCTCGATGCCTTTCTTCTTTGCCCAAAGGTACCCATGAATTAAGGCTTCATACTCACCGTGTTGTTTGAACAGAAAACTGAAACGGAAGGCCGAGTAATACCTTATACTCATGCGGTGAAATGAGCATAGCTCCTCCTCCCGCACCTTGTCTCGCTTCTCCTTGACCCATCAAAGAACAATTGCCATACTTCATTCTTGTCCTTATGATCTCGCTTGGTGATGCTGGGGAATAGGTTGATTTCTTTCATGTATGCAATAGACTCCTAGCTCGATTCTTCTATTTCTCGATAGGATCAAAAGCATGCACCTTGCTTGCCCATTCATCAAGAGTCAAATCTGGGATGCTTCCAACCTTGGTGTCAGCTTCATCAGTGCTTGGACAGTCTTCTTGATCAAACGCTGAGCAGTTGGCATTGATTTGGCTTGGAGTGTAAGGCTCAATGTGAAGTTTGCAATAGGTTCAGACTGATCAGTGCCTTAGTTCCATACCTTGTTCAACAAAGATGTGTGACCAATCCGCCGAAAGATAGCCTCCAATTTTAGCAGTGAAGTCTCTTGACAAGCATAATGCAAAGAGTGGTGGTAGGTCTATGACCGACACATCTTGCAACACTACTACATTGGGACATGCGTGCAGTGTGAGGCTCAAACCTTTGATTACTCCAACCGTTGTCACTGCTGTCCCGTCTAATTGCACTACACCCTTGGAGACGACTTCATATTGAAGCCCTAATCGTCACCTATCTGCTTTGCTTTGCATTACTGAACTACTTGCCCCAGAGTCAATCATGCAATTATGCACCAGCTTATCTCCTATGATCAATGAAACATAAAATGGAGGGGGCTTCAACATTTTACCTTGCTGTCCTCCATGATTTCCTTCAGGCTGGGCAGCATTTGTGAGTACCTCCTCTTGCATCTGGACATGGTGATTTGAAGTTGACCAGTCCTTCATGGCAGCTTGTAGCAAATCTCTTTGGCCTGGGATGGATAGTGATTGCCACATTGATATGTTGACATTTGTCTTCTTCTTCATCCGATCAATGATGTCAATGGAGATGAAGTATCCTCTCGCTCCCTTGGCCTCGCACATTCATTCCTTGCACATGGGCAGCAAGAATGGCATTTGAGTAGGCCTAGGGCCGCTTTTAGGTGCTCCTCGTATGTTCGGGAGCTACAGCTTGTTTTCACAACAAATGCTCAGGAGGGTAGAAGGTCAGGATTACTCGAAGCCAATGGTCAGTTTCTTCACCCAAATTTCTCCTCTTTGACCTTGTGTTGGCCGCAACACTTTGAGAGGGTATTTGATTCATACCACGTAAATCTTCACCGCCAATCGACAAGAGTAGTTTCGCTCGAGATGTTCCTTGCCGAGGTGCTTCCCGCCGCTGATCTCCTTCGTGGCTCGACTTCATGACCCACCAATGGTTCGCACCATTAGAGCCTCGATTTAATGCACCGTTAAAGCACATTGATTGGTTATGTGGCCGATCGCACGGAAACACCAATCATACTCTTGGGCCATGTTATTTTGGACTCGCACCAAAGCTCGATGCAGATGCAACATTGGGGTCAGTAGGGCTGAAATGGTCTGCTGGGCAGTGAGGCCTTGCTTGATTCTCGATTTGCACTGGATTGGGTGGTCTTTGAGGTTGATATGGTTGCCTATTTGGTTGAGCTTGAGGCTGATAGGAAGGTCTAAAACTTTGAGCTTGCCTCTTGAGTGTGACCAGCTCATTACCTAAATTTTGCAATTGTTTCATAACTTCAAGCTCATTTGGGGCACTTGAGATGAAGTGGAAGCTTCATTTGAACTTTGATTTCTAGGAGTGGGAATAGAGCTAAGACAGTGCTTGACTAGTACTGGGCTCTCCAAACTTGGGTATAATGGCATCGGGGGCCTGGGAGCTAGCTTACCACCTTGAATAAGACAATTTTCAGCCCTAATGGCAATGCTATAAGAAGCAGTAAGGTCATGCCTCCCATAGATTGAATTAACATAGAAATATCAATTCAAAGCTTTAAGATAGTATAGAAAAGCACCTTCTCATTGTTGGCTCGACCGCCACCGGAATCCTATCCCAAGACCTTTGAAATCTGAAGTCAAGTCACCACCGCCGCTCGGGGCTCTCTTGATAGTTGTCAATTGTTCTAGAAGAGACAAGTTGTCTCCTTCTCTCCAAACTCGCTCATGGAGAACTATGCACAACGATTCCAATTTGTGATAGAACCGCCTTCAAGGCTTCAACCATCGCAATGCCTTCCTTTGAACGATGATGCCAAAGCAATTGACACCACATCCATTTCGCTTATCTCATGGATCGCACAGACAGACGCAGCAATGTCTTTGACATGATCACCGTGAGTGGTATGATTTTCTCCAAAGAAAATGGAATGTTCTTCAATGCCGCAATCGAACCGGATTCTCGTGTATCGAGGGCAAGTGGGCCGCCAAAGAAATTGACAAAGGGATTTAGTGGTCAGCGCCATTCCGATCGATTGGCCCGAGAACCCTTGTTGATGCGAGAAAAGGTCTACCAGTGGAGGTGTAGACAAAGTTCTATTAGGTGGAGACGCAGATCTTTGAGCTCTTCTTCCCTTCTTTCTCTCTCCCGAGATAGATGCAGATAAACAAACAATCCTTCCTCCCTAGTTCTTGACTCCGGTCCGTATTCTTCTCATAAATTTGTCGCTTGACCGCAGAAACCAAAGGATTATGCCTCTTTTCGAGTCGCCAGATGTGCGATTTTAAAGCTCCTTCAAAGCCGGAACTTACAACAAGTGCACATCAATCTTGTCAGCAATGAAATTAAAGACCTCTAGGTCCCACCGGCGTGCTGTAATCAAGTATCACCGAATCACAAAGACTCCCGGATGTTGATCGATTTCTAGTTTGATCACTCTAAGCATCCAAAGGTGATTGATAACATGGGTACTATCTCCAAGTCAGGACTTGCTACTTGAGATAGACCTCCGAGAAAGCCGGTTCTCGCTCCTAAACTACCCGCCACAATCTACTCTAATGCAGAGAAACTAGCTATTCTAACCTAAAATTCCAAGGGACCAGAGAGAGAATGCATAAAAATGAAAGCCTACACTAAAGCGGTGATACACCGTAAAAGAGGGTGTGAGAGTAATCTCCAAATGTGTGAAATACAGAGGCAAAGTGCACACTAGAAGAGGTGATGACAACACCATAATCCAAAGAAATGCATTCACAAAGAATATTCCAAGCACACACAATGATAATGAATTCCTGCAAGAACATAATAAATAGACACAATATACTTGTAGAAAGATTAAAGGGGCAAGAAGAATGCAAGGAAACACAGCAGGGGAAGATATATCCACAAACTGATATTTTATTGCTTCATGATATGCACAGTTCAATCTATTACAAGATAAGGGCCTGGATCACCATGCAAGGAGTCCACTACAAGGGCCTGCAACACACTGGCTTCACAAAGCAATTTTGACAGAGCTTTGTACCCAAAAACTCTCCCCTTTACAATGAGCCCAACACTCCAATTTATAGAAAAATGAGAAGGAAAAGAGAAGGGAAAATGGAAATCCTGAAATCTGTCCTTCAACCACCTGTAAGAGGCATTAAATTGAGTGGAATGGGTATACATTACTTGCAAAAGGCTCCCCATACTGTCCCATGTGCTGCAAAGAGAGAAGAATGATGACCATGCCTCTTAATTGCACTCCCAAATACCAAATAAAACACTGCTTTCAACCCGGCCACGTTTCTTAAAAATCTCAATCAATTTCTGATCAAATCTGAATTTCTTGATTTCTGTGCATCGGGCTCGAACCACGATTCCAACGGTACCAATTTTGTGCGATTTCGCTGAGAAATGCAAAAGTTATGGCCTTCTCGAGCGCGGGCAGCTATTTTGGGCCTCTGCAGTGCGTTTTCTCATCATTTCGACGGAATGAGCATTGACTGACTCGGAGCCGAATATGTTTCTTTTATTTAAATATATCTACCCTCATTAAAAATAAGAAATCCAGCTTTTGTGGCGTAGAGGACGCCGTGTTCGCTCCGTAAAGTCCAATTTTATCAAAATCGAGCTCGAGTCAAAAGTTATGGCCGCTTGAAGTTTCCGACCAAACGCTGACTTTTCCTCCCGTGACACGTGTCATGATTTGATTGGTCCTCGCTCCTTCGATTTTCGCCCCACGCGCCCCTTTGTCCCATTTGGCATTAGTGCAAAGGCTTTTGTGATCCCGATTTCGCCGATTCGCCGCCGGCTTCGCCCATTTGTTCCAAATGTCCCATTTGCTTTTTTGCGGCTCGCTGCTCGACTTTTTCGCCTTGCCTTTGGCCGGTTCGCGCCTTTCGCGCCCAAATGTCCCATTTGCTTTCGACCATTTTTTGTTTCCCATTTCGCCGAACTCGCCGGTTCGCGTCCATTTGTTCCACTTGGCCCACTTTTTTTGACCGCTTCATGCACTTTTTCGCTTGACTCGATTTCGCCGAACCGCTCGCCGGTTCGGCCTTTTTGTCCCAAACGTCCCCCAAAGTGCGACCCTCTCAAAGCAGCTAGTCGATTTTTTCTCTCTGCCGAACCGGAATTTCGCGCCCCGCCGCGCACTTTTTTGTCCCATTTGTCCCCGCCGCGTTTGATCAAGCTTGTGCCGATTTCACCCGTGCTCGCCGGTTCGCGCTTTTCCCAAACGTCCCAGAGGCGACCTTGAGCGGACTTAGCCAATTTTCACGATTTTTCCCGGATCAACCTATTTGCCTTCTCGCAACCCTTTTTTTTTTGCATTTTCTCATAACTTACTCTCTTCCTCTCGGACAGGGGAGTTAGACAAATATGAGGTAAATTTGTGTGTGGTGGAGTTAGATTGAACCTTTCATTTAACTCATGCTAAACCAATATCATAAATTCAGTACACATCATTACAACTGGAGAAAAATATATGTAGTTCTACTAGGGTATGTATAATTATGCCTGCAAATATAAGCCAACCCCCTATTGTTCCTTTGTTTCATGGAAAAATAATAATGAGTGCAATTTTAGATAAAATAGAATGTACCATATATGGTAGTGATATAGTGTTATATTCTTTAGATGCTATATTGATTTCCTTTATCCCTTAGAACTTTGAAAATGATTAATGTTGAATTTATATTGATAAGACTTTCCTCTACGACCTTTGGAGGCTTGTATATTTGGAAAATACACTCTTGAACTTGGTTTGAGTGCTTCAGACCTAAGTAGTGACTACTCTTAAAGATGTGGTATTGCTTTAGGAAAATTTTACAGAGGCTTGAGTACTTTAGGAATGTAATTTGGAATATATTATCTTTAGAATGCCAAGTGATTTTTGTAAGTGTATTACACTTGGTTATATAGGATTTTGTAAGATAGTTATTGTATTAAGGCCAACCTATATGATTAGAAATGATGCAAAGAAAGATATGAAAATAAAAAGGAGACATTGAGAGTGGAGGAAAGGACTATAAAGGTTGGCATAGAATGTAGTATGGCCTGGTCCTAGCCCATATAGTTTTGGAGAGACAGTTCATGATATTTGACCAAGATTCAAGGTGAGATTCTGAAGTAATGCAATACTTTGGATAAATGAAATTAAATATATGAAAGACTAATCAATAAGTGTGGTATCTAATTGTTAGGAAATCCTATGTTAGTGCTCACGTGATTAATTATTATGTAGGTTAGTGGTTGGAGTGTTATACCCGTGAATATTATTCTGTGATATTAGTTGTAACACCTCCCTATTATTTGGAGGTTGTTTTGTTATTTGTTTGGCTATATAATAACCATGTACTGTATGTTTGAAATATTGAATGTAAGTATTAGTATTGTGTATTCACCGTATAATCTGGTTTTGTGCTTTCATTTGGCATACGAGCATCATGGAATTCCAAGAATTGTTTGGGGAAGATTTGTGTTATTGGTTTCCCCTATGTATGGAAATTTATTAATATGAGAGGATTTTAGATTTATAGATATTAAAATAGATCAAGAGGATTTTAGTGATTAACAACATTTTGTTCGTGAACCTTGAACCTTGAACGAACCATGCATGTGAATCAAACTTGAAAGAGGAATATGTCCAGTAATTGAGTGGTCAAAGAAAGTGTCTTAGGTACATCACAATAGTAAGTATTGACTTGCCAATAGATTCAATTTAAGTTATTATTCTAAGTCTTTTCTTTTAAGTATCAAAAGTTTTACTATAACCATATATATGCGTTGAACCAATATTAAAGCATTATTTTACATTTTCTATTTAGGATTTAATTGAGTATTATTTAAAAGTAATATTTAGAATTAATTTTCAAATATTGTTGATTAAGTGTGTCTTGTATCTCTTAGGTCATAGTCCTATCCAAGATAAATTTCGAATTCATGTTAAGTGTCAATTATTCCAAGTATTGTGAATATGTCAAAATAGTCAATTTTGGTGTTCATCAAAGTGTCTCATATATGTGATTTTAGGATACTTGTTTATTGTCTAGTCGAGAGTCAAGTTGTCAAAAATGTAAAAGTAAAATAGAAATTCCTCACAGTGTGCATTTTCGGTGGAATCCAATGTCCGAGTTGTAATTATGCTTCATGATAAAATATGCTTTAGCTAGCTCATTGGCAACATGATATTGGAGGCTGAAGGATACAAAGGATAGAGGTACATCAATGACCTCTCATCACCACCAACGATGGGGTCACATATTATTTATGGTGGAATTTTTGTGGTGTGTGTGTTTGCTTTCAGTTTGGGTGTGATTTCCATTGTGTGCCCATTTAGAGTGTTCCTGTTTTCAATAAGTGGAAATTTAACATTAAATAGGGGAACATGATTGTAGTGCCCACTCCTCTTCAACACTATTTCATTTTGATATTTATTACTATTGGATTGATGCTTATACATTTGAGTATTATATTTTTATTAGTAGATGATGGACTATGCAGATATTTAAACTATTGACATTATGTGGTTTACATTTTTATTATGATGCACTAGATGGTGATGATAGACAATTATATATGTTGATTTGCAATATTATGATTTTTATACTAACATGTCGTAATTTGGATGCATGGCATATGTTGGATGTTTTGAATAGAATTATGATTTTTATGAATGCCAAAATCAAATTAATTGTATGATGATGGATAATATAATTGCTATATTCGAATGATGATTATTGATTTTATATGTATATTTTCTCGATGTTGTTAATACGATTGAAAGGCTAGAGAGGTATCTTACTGTGTTATAGGACATTTTATCACATACATCGAAAGGGAATAGGGGACCAACCACGGAAGGATGTCGGGTGTTGAGCAACGTGGCCAAAATTTGACAACTTATGTAATGTTATTGTGTGGTGTTTTTGCATGACTAGCTAGGAGGTTTCCCATGGGGGGTGACCTCACATGTGTGGCCATGGGGTGATATGTTTTCCTTTTCTTTTAATTTTGTATGTGCTTTAATTGTGTTTTATGTATTTTAATTTTTGAAATTGTTGTCACTTTATTAACATGTAATAATGTGTCTTAATTAAGCTAACCCTTCTTATTTGGTTAACTAGAATAGAGATGTGACAAATGGGTAATTATGAGGTTAGATGGTCCTTGTTGTAAGTAAGATTTATGTTAGTTTGTGTGTGTTTTACTCCACCCCAACTTCAAAATTCGGATTTTGACTTGGGAGGCCTTTTTGGAGGCTTGTGGGACAAGCTAAGCTTGTCCCATGCCTCTTAAATTTACCAAAACCCTACCTATGGGTTGGGGAGTTTATTTTTGACTTGTTTATCCTTTTGGAGTGTGAAAGGGTGAAAATAATTGCATTATTCTTGTCACAATAAATTTTGTCCTTAGAAAGCATGGTGTGCAAGTTTGTGTGTCATGTGGGTTGTCATAGTTCTTACATGATTATTTATTATCTTGGGCATGGTGTGTTGAATTGAGTGTCGGAATGGAGGAATGATGAAGTGACATCCTACATGGAGCCACCTCATCATCCTCACATTCCATTTCTATTTATTGTTGGATTTTTTTGGAATGGGGGTTACTTGTTTATTTTCTTCCTTTGTCATTTTTGGAAATTAGGAGCTTATTGGAGTGTTTTTGGGATTTGCTTGGCTTTGAGGTGTGAAAGAATTATGAAGTGAAGATCCTTGGAACTTGATATAGAGGTAGGCTCTCCACCTTTTATCTTTTGTTTATTATGTTTTTGATGAGGAAATATTGTGCTTGTTAAGTTTTTTTGACTTTTGTGAATGGGCTTTAGTGTGGTTGGGTAGTATGCCTTAGTTTGGATGTGGGAAATGGACTTATGGGATAATTGGGGAGGGAAAATGGAGTTTTTTTAGGCATGCATTTGGTAGGAGTGTGATTGGGAGTTTCACCTATGGGGAGTGAAAATGAAATCATGGTTATATTGTTGCATACTTGCAAGGGAGAGATAAGGATTTTGTGTTGTTTGTTTTGTGCACTTGGAGGATTAGGGTGAAAATCCCACTTCACTTGGGAAGAAAAAGGAGTTGGTTTCCCATAGTCCTTGCTCCATTTTGTTTGATTTCAAACCTTTGTGTTGTTTGAGAAGTTGTAAACTTGTTGAATATGTCTTTTGGTTTTGTTGAATATTTTGGAATGTATGTTATTTGTGGAAGTCATGATTGTTGAATGTTGTCAAATGTTGCTCAAGACCCCTCATGGTTCCTTGGTTGGGGCTTAGGGGCCATTAAAGGGATGGATTCTCCTCTTAATGGATTAAAGGTTTGGCGGAGAGTGTTGCCTACTCCCCTTCCTTTGTATTGTGATCCTTGTTGTGAGAAGATTGAAGTGAGCTAGTTTGGAGCTACTTTGGGAGAAGACATGCAAATTGAAGACTTCTATTTTGGCCTTGTTGAAAACCTTCATGTTGTAATTTGTTCTTGTATTTATTCCCACTTTGAGTGGAAGATTTTAAAATTGTAGGCTTGAAAGAAAGTTATGTTATTCATTTGGAAATCTCTAAAATTGTAAACTCTTCTAAGAGTGTTGCTTGAGAAATTTATATTTGCAAATGTGTTAGTATGTGAAAGAGAACTACCAAATCATTGCTTTGTTTTGGTAAAATAGAAAGTTTGAAATAAGTTGAATTAGAGATGCATCCCTCTCAAGAAAATTAAGTTGTTTCATTACTCTTAACATGTGCTATGTTCATTGTAAAAGAAATAGGAATCTTGTTAAAACTCATCATTGTTGGAAATGGTTATTACTTATATCTTATGATAGAAATAGAATAGTTCTCTTGTTTGATTGAATGAAAGGCTTTTCTTTTACAAATAATAGTAGATTGGATAAGAAAAGTTTACCAAATTTTTCTCCAAGTTTACTTTTATCTAAATTAGTAGCAATCCTATTATTCTTTCAAATTTAGTTTTAAATGGAATAAACAAAAAATGTATATGCACATCCCTACTTAAATACAACTATGATTAAATTAATTATATGGAAAAGTTTTAAATTTTTTATTTATTTAACTTTAACCAAATGTAGCTTTCTTTATTAAAAAAGAACCTAAATAAATTTGATTAGTTTCATATTATTAGTATGTTAATATTATTAATATATTAATATGATTACAATTTAATAATAATAATGAAATTAAATTATTAATGATTATATATATATATATAAATATATATATATATATATATATATATAAAAGTGGTTTGAGCGGCTATGTTTGGGTTTGAACTTCAACACCACTTCCATATCCATATCCAAGCTCTATCTTCCTCTTCCATGGATCCCTTACCTTCCTCCTTCCCTAAACATGCAAAACAAAAATGAGGGAATGAGAAAAATAAATGAAAAAAAGACCTCCATAGAGATGTGATGTTTAGAGTTGTTTGGAACCCTTAGATCCAATGGCTTAGATTGATCTCATCCAATGGCTAAGAATGTTCCCTACAAATGTTAGGTGGGAGTTAGGTGAGATCATCATTTGAACACATGGGTCAAGTTTGAATGGGGCCACTTAAGTGGTGTTAAAGTTAACTCAAATTTTGTATTTCATTATGTTTTATTTTAGTGACTTTTAAAATTAAAAGGGCATGACCTTGTGAAAATTAGGTAAATTCATTTCCTTAGTAATCTAGACAAAATTTATAATTGAGAATTAAATTTAATAGTATTGTTTAAATGGAAGGGAAAATTAGACCTAGACATTTTTATGGTAAAATATTAACTTTAGGAACCACATTATTAAATTAATCAAGAATTATTGGAATGAATTTTTAAACCTATCTGGAAATTAAATGATATTATTTTATTGTTATTTTAAAGCGATCGATGTTAATCGAAGAATAACCTAAGCTTTGCAGAATCGGCTTTATTTAAAAAAACATTATTCCGTAATTTTTCTAATATAACCTTTGTTTGTCTTTGGCTTCATGAAAGTAAAACTGTGGGCATTAAACTTGGTATCAGAGCCATGGGTTCAACACTTGGACCTTGGGCACACTAGAAAACACGAAACATAAACAATTAAACCTAGCATGACTCTAAACCTAGAACACACAACATTGTATGATGTGTTGTTAAACATAGAAAACTTAGAAAACTTAAACAAAAACTTAGATGATGATAAACTAACTCCCATATTGGTCTGTGTAGGAGGCACAGACTAGATGAGGGGTTCCTACACATGGACCTAGACCTACCACCCCTAGATCAGTAGAAGTTATTTTGCATCGAGATATCAGTAGACAGACAAGATGTTAATGCCACTATATGCAGAGGATTCTTAGGATGGTAACCTAGCAGACTAGACAGAGATCCATTAGTGGAGGCTTGTGCACCTTCACGTCATAGTGTAGAGGATAGGGCAGAGAAATCCCATGTGGAGTCGGTTAGGAATGAGTCACCTCCTAGGAGCACAAAGCTATGGGTATTAGAGATAGGTCTAGGATCCCTAGACCGAGAGATGATCATGTAGAGAGACCTAGGGTCAACAAATCCAACATCACTGGATCACATTAGAGAGATAATGAAGTTACACCCGCCTCATTTTTCTAGAGACATATGGGAATTTTAGGTAGAGGCATTGTTGGTTAGCTTGAGAGGATGCTTCAAGCTATGTCCTTATTCTAGCAACATGAAAGCTCATGTTTCCATCCACCTTTTGAGAGATGGAGCTAGAGTTTGGTGGAGGACTCGAGGAGTAGAAGCTCCATGTGGATTTAGAGACAATTACTTGGGAGCTCTTCGAGGAGTGTTTTAGAGTAGATACATATCCAAGAGATTCATCCAACAATGGATTGATGAGTTTCATGATCTACGATAGGCTTCTATGACAGTGGCAGAGTATGAGGGACAATTTTTAGATTTGATTCAGTATGTGGATTACATGTAGGATGAGTAGGTTAGAGTTCATAGGTTCATCAAGGGCTTGAACTTAGACTTGGGTGGGGCAATGCACATTCATTTCCCACAGACACTTTCAGAGGCCATGGAGAAGGCCTATATTATAGAGGAGACCAAGGGGAAGACTCAACAGGCTCGTGATAGAATGAGGATCTGCATACAACAATTAGAGGATAGTAGATCAAGGGGATCAGCCCCTCCTCCTCATGGCGAGATACACTTCAACACAATTTTCCTTCGGCCTCCTCTGCCTCCTTAGTAGCGTAAACAATAGACTCGACCGCCCTTTCAACCTCCACAATTCCATGATTCTTAGAGAGGGTGTAGTATGGGACCTCTAGTTAGGGGGCTAATAGGACATAAGATCTACCTTGAGCACAGTCAGCAGGAGTACGTCCACCGCAACACCCATAGATATCTATTGTAGGATCATCAAGTTCTTCAAAGATGTACTAATGGGCCACTTGGAGGACTATCTACTCAGTGGAGAGGACCAGGTACTTGTTATGGATGCGGCGTGCATGGACATCATTAGAGAGAGTTCCCTCAAAACCCTGTTAATTAGGGTAAGGCACCTATTTCTAAGCCTACTGTTGGTGACATGGCTAAGAGCCATAGGATATATGCAATGCTTGAGAACCACCAGCCGAGCACTAGGGCACGGTGATAGAGACCACAAGTAGCATTGGTGGTATTTCTATCCCTATTTTATTTGACTCAGGCTCATCAGATTCTTTCATTTTTCCATCTTTAGTAGAGTGTTACAGGTTGGTGGTAGTTAGGAAAGGCCTTAGTTGGGATGTTGAGATGGCTTCGAGCCAATATCTCAGTAGAATCCTTAGTCAAGGAGTGCGTAGTGGACCTAGGACCATTTACCACTACTTTGGATCTTCGTATCCTTCCCTTGGGTTCATATGGAGTTATCTTGGGCATGGATTAGTTGTTTGTACACAGATCTAGAGTTGATTGCCACAAAAAGTTTATATGTTGTGAAGATGATTTGGGTGTGGAGTCGATGATTGTTGGAGTCAGGAGATCCATCTCTATTTGCACTATTTCCACTATGCACCTGAAGTAGTGTGCATGACGGGGTTTTCAGTTGTATGCTATTACAGTTAGTGATAGGTTAGAGGATGGGGCTAGTGGACCTTCACTTGATGATCACCCCATTTTTAGGAGTTTTTTGATGTTTTTTCTGGTGAGCTATTAGGATGCCTCCCCACAATAGATATATTTTCACATTGATTTGGTTCTAGGAGCAAAACCTATCTCATGTGCTCCTTATAGGATGACCACACCTGAGCTATGTGAGCTCAAGTTTCAGCTAGAGGGCCTTCTCGAGAAAGGTCTAATGCATCCTAGTATATCCCCTTCATGTGCACCAATTCTTTTTGTGAAGAAAAAGGATGGATCCTTGTGGTTGTGTGTTGACTATCATCATCTGAACAAAGTAACAATCAGAAATTGTTACCCCTTCCTCGCATCGATGATTTATTTTATCAGATGAAGTGGGCCACTTTGTTTTTCAAGATTGATCTTAAGTCTGGATACCATCAGTTGAGGATTATAGAGGAAGATATTCACAGGATGATTTCCGTATGAGACATGGCCACTATGAGTTTACGGTTATGCCATTCGGTATGATGAATGCCCCCGCAAAGTGTTCATGAGTTTTATGAACAGAGTGTTTAGGACTTTTCTAGACCACTTTGTCCTCATGTTTCTTGATGACATTTTAATCTTCTCTTGTATGCGTGAGGAGCACCTTTGTCATCTTTTATAGTGTCTTTATGGGAAGAAACTTTACAAGAATGTGGAAAAGTGTGCATTCTTTCGCTTAGAGGTGCAGATTTGGTTCACATAATTTCTAGGAAGGTATCGCAATCGATCTTTCAAAGATTCGGGCCATTATGGATTGACCTGAACCCACTAGTGTGACAGAGGTGCATAGTTTCATAGGGTTGACATGATACTACAAGATATTTGTTCAGTATGTTTCTCGAGTTACGCACCCTATCACTTCCCATAACTTCCCTTCAAAAGATAGATGTGAGCATGCCTTCAGGAAATTGAACTAATGCCTTATTAAATCACCCATTCTTGTCATGCTAGATCCTTAGGGAGAGTTCTTCATATGCACATATACTTCTTTGGTAGGATTAAGAGGTGTATTGATGTAGGAGGGCCATGTAGTATCCTTTGAGTCTCACAAACTCAAGGATTTTGAGCTCAATTATCTAACTCATGACCTCAAGCTTTCAACAGTTGTGCACAATTTGGTTCGATGGAGACATTTCCTTCTTGGCAGGATTTTCATTCTCAGGACTGATCATTTGAGTCTTCGTCACCTTTTCATGTAGCCCAATCTCAACGCTCACAAAGAACATTGGATGCAAGCACTTTGTGAGTATGACATGGAGATAAAGCATGTGAAGGGGAAGGAGAATGTGGTTATAGATTATCCGAGTAGACAAAGACATTTGGCTATGACCACATCGGTGGGTATAAATTTACAGAGTAGAATATTGCACCAGCTTCCACATGAAAACTTCTAGCTTGTAGCCGATTAAATATTAAGTCTCAAAGACCCCTTGAGGGGACGTTTGATGGATTTTCATTAGAGGAAGATGGTATTCTTAGACATAGAGTCTGGATATATCTACCTAGAGATGGAGGCTTGAGACATGATATCTTGGTAGAGGCTCATTGTTCACCTTATTCAACCCATCTAGGGGTGAAGATGAAGCACACCGCATTGAGACAACTATACCATTGGAGAGGTCTACGGAGAGATGCAGATCAGTTTGTGTCGTGGTGTTTAGATTTTCAAAGGGTGAAGGATGAGCATCAACATCCAACCGACCTTATATACCGCATGATATACTAGAGTGGAAATGGAACACCATTTGTATGGATTTCATAGTAGAGATACTGACGTTGAGATACCACCATGATCCAATCATGGTCACGGTGGATAGATTGACAAAAGTGGCTCATTTTTCTTTGGTAAAGACAAACTATATAGTTAGTACATTGACAAAAGTATACCTTGATGATATTATCAGAATGTAGGGGATTCCATGGAAGATTATTTGTGACCGTAATCCCTTATACACCTCTCATTTTTGGACTACCGTGCAGCGTGCCCTTAGGACGCGTATCAACTTTAGTACAACTTATCATCTAGAGACAAATTGGAAGATAGAGTGTGTAAATAAGATCTTGGAGGGTATGTTGTGGATGTATGTCATGGAACATTAGTCTAGATGGGTGGAGTACTTATATTTAGTGGAGTTTTCCTACAACAACAATTTTTAGAGTTTGATTGGTATTGCACGCCCTGTGTTTCTCGGATATTCTAGTAACTTCCAATATAAAGTTGAGTCTAAGGGAGGGGGATGTAGTGCCCCTCCTCTTCAACACTATTTCATTTTGATATTTTTTACCGTTGGATTGATGCTTAGACATTCCCCTCTTTTCTTGGCCTTTTGCTCTTGATTCTGAAACCGCCGCCACTGACTACTACTGGGGTTTCGGCGGTCTCATGACCACACCACCTAAGCGGGTGGCGGTCCTGTAACCGCCACCCTGCTCAGGGCGGCGGTCCTTTACGCATTTTCCAGAATGCTCTTTTAACATGACTCACGTAAATTTCAATGATTCACTAGCTTTTTTCACCACCATAAGCTTGCATTAATGATTTTGGTTCCCTGGAATAGTGTTTTGCCATTGTTTATAGTTTAAGAGTTCAATTTGGTTTTTACCTTGGGTAAATGCAAATGCTATAAATAGATGGCTTGTGCTCAAGCAAATGGCCCCTCAAATTTGCCTCTGAATTTCTCATTGCAATAGATTAGTCTTTCATTTTATTTAGAATTCTTAGTTTCTTTCATTGCATGCTTAGTTAGTGTTGTTTTTCTGTTAGGAAGCCACATATCCATCTTGTGCAAATGTTGTTGATATTTTATCCAATCCATTGGAGTAGAATAGTTTGTTTTCAATAGGAAGCCATTAAAGTTGCAGGTTTTGTTCTTCAAACAGGATAGTTTCAGGTTCTGGACGTTTTATGTTGCATGACTCACAATAAATCCCACTAGGAATTACATAAGCCAAGCTCTGTACTCTTGCGCTATCCCTCTCCTACTCGCATTGTATTCAATCTGTATCTAAGCTTGCCTTTGTCCCAATATCTACTTCTATTGATGCTAGCATTACACACTTTTTTGGATCCACGTGAACACGAAGGAATGAGGAGATCACTTTGAGGGGACAAGATCACACACACCATCGGAGGATTCACCACTTTTACGAGAAATCCGGGTTCTAGCTTTCAAAGTTCTAATTAGAATCATATCAAATAGAGTAGTTAATTACTTTATTTGAGTCAATTTTACTTTCGATATTGCCGGGGAAGGCTGTGGGGATTGATAGTTTACGAGAACTATGATTCTTTCCTCACTTACGAGGTAGGATCGAGTCTTTCAAATAGATTAGATCAGTTATTTCATTATTTAGAATAGATTTACAATTGCACACAAAAATAGCTATACTCGGTTACTTTGTTTGTTTTAAAATTGACACTTCTAATTGTCAATTTCTAGATATATTAAAATAGTTGCTCTTTCAAATTCATTTATAAAATTCATCAGAAAATAACAAAAATATAGAAGTTATATATGTTATAGACATACTTCACATAGTTAATTTTATCTTGCATTTTAGTTTACATTATTGCTTTTGTATGACAATCACGGGACCTAGAGAGCCCAGGGAATACGTATTCGAGCCAATCGTGCCCCAACCCAATCTCATCACAGCCATAACTGATATAGATCAGAATCTCAGGATCCAAGTCTTCCAAACAATGGTAAACTTACAACAAATCAGTTTCCAACTGCACGGGTTAAACATAGAAGACGACCAAGCACACACATTTTGGTCAAATCAACCAAACTACAGATTACCCTAGATTCATATCTGCATGACTGTAGAAGGGTTTGAAAGAGAGCAGACCTTTGGTTGTGATCCTTTGGTCCCATAACCAGATGTAGGAGACACTCTCACAGATATAGATACCAGCTTGAGAATTCAGGTTGCACAAACACCTGTAAGATATTATGAGAAGATCACACAATTATTAATTCTGAATATAGAAGTTGAAAAGGCATATGACTATTGGATACTAGGGATTAGGGATTGATTCCACACATGACCATAGTAGGACCACAACAAATACGAATCTACGGTTGTGACCCACAAATCCCACAGCCCAACGAGCCCATAGGTGAATCAGACATAGATGTTGGCCTACGTACACTAGTATTCAGATCTACTCCACTTCCACCTATCATCATCGAATAGTTATCCTTATTAGACATAGCTAACAAAGCTAAGGAGTTCTGGACTAGGCCAGAGAATCACCCATAGAGTCAATTATATTTATCATCCATCCTATGACCTTATCGGGAGACATACACGAAACTATCCCAGGACATTTTCCACGTATTCCACAACCTATAGACCGAATCATGCCAGAGCTCGATATTGATTGGAGCCTTGAGGTAATCATCCTTGTTGATCGATCTATCACACCGGTTCAGGTTAGGAGGGCCTTCTTTGCCTTAGATTCACAATTTCCACTAGTGCGCGTCGAAGACATCAGATTGCCCAATTAGCTTGTCTGCATCCCACACATATTTAATCCCCACCGGCTGTCTCGGCACGACCTCGGGAGGTCGGGTGTGAGGAAAAGTTACTTGTAGATTCCCATGCTCACTTGTCACTTTTCCATCATACAAAATTGGTGAACCCGACGTGAACTTTCTACTTTCTAGTCTGGAGTCAGATTTCTATTGGTTCTTTCAAATTAAAACAAACTCTTTCATCTTTACTACCTCATTAGCTTTCACCATCACCTTCGCTCCTTCCCATTATTCTGCGGGTATTCATATACCCCCCGAATATGTCGGGATTCGATGCATATGGTAGGCCTCTCTTAGGTCTTGAGGCATACTACGCTCAACTGAATGAGACAATCATCACCCTCGCTCTCGGTATGGGGTGACAACTATTCAAATAACCAATTATCAACACAAACTCCATCTCCAAGGATCAGATATAACTCATCTTTCCAAACAGAGGAGTTGGATCAGCTCGCTCAAACACAACAAACAGAGCCTTCAGGCTCGAATAATATGACGCTCACAGGAGAATCTAGTTCATCTCCTCAGGTACTACTTAGACCACAAATTAGTAGACAATCTGACCCATACCTAGGTTTAGATGATGAACATTTGATACGTTATGTTAGGAATGAACAACGTTCTCAAGTATGTACCCACCTATAGGAGGTTTACAAACACAACCCGAGGTCTCTTTTCAAGAAAATACCTCCATGCCACTACATATAGGAAATGCCCTCGGGAAACTTGGCAGGGCAGCGATCAATTCATAGCAGGATATCACATGCCTATACAAACACCATGATATACAACAAACGCCACTAAGGAAAAACACCGTGACTTCACCAAATGAAGTCATTTCAACGTTAGTAGAAAAAGTGAGAGGGTTAGAACTTGCTCAAGCAAATCAAAATTCCCAATTCATGCAGGCAGGAAGTTCCAATCCTCCACACCATCCTAGCCAAGTAGACCTCCTCACAGGAATAGGCACGTTAGGCATGACCCTCAGTATTCACAACAAACGCCGATTAGAACCACCATTTCTAACACCATTCCAATACCTCCCGGTCTAGTACAAAATAATCCATTCTTGGACAATACCCCTTCATACTTAAACATGTACTCCAAATCACCACAAGGGGATATGTTCTCCTCTCCCGGTATTTTTACTCAACCACAGGGGTTCCCTTATGCTCCTACCAATGCATATGCAATGCCATATCAACAACCCATTCCACCTCCACTCCCTCAGCAGGCACCATCAATGGTCGAAACCTATGCGATAGGGACATATTCAAAATACTTGAAAGAGCCCTTAGATTTCACCATACGAAGCGTCATGCTTCCAAGACCTCTTCCCGATTTTCCCAAATACAAAGGTGAGGGAGATCCAAATGCACATATCAAAGCTTACGCTACAGGCCATCCGAGAACTACTCCCATGGGATGGGGTTGTTGCTAAAATATTCCCAAAACTTTGGAGGGCATCGCTCTCGATTGGTATTATAGAATACCTGAGGCTTCCATCCATTCATTCAAGCAACTCGTGTCAGAGTTCATCAAGGCCTTTGACATGAACAAACTATTAAGGATAGGAATCAGGGAATTCTTGCACATTAAGCAAGAACACAATGAATCATCACCCATTTCATCCGAGGTGGCGCACGATTCTCTATTCTTGGCAAGTGCTCCAACATGGATCAGATGGAACTATGTGATCTATTCCTTCATTCTCTCAGTAGAGAGGTAAAGGAAGAAGTCCAGAAGTTCCCACTAAGAACTTACGATGAAGTACTTGAGAGTGCTCTCCGAATAGATCAAGCGGCAATTGATAGTGGTCATAAGACATATGGAGCAAATGGGAGGTTAATCACCTCCAACCAAAACACTACAACTTATCCTACTATCACGAATGTCAATCAAGGACCTAAAATCCTTAACAAAAATCACGGAGTGACAACGGATGGAGTAACCGATCAGGCTAGAAAGGTAAATGTTGTGAATACTCCACCACAAATAAACAATCAACGAAACAATAACTTTACTCCAACAATCAATACAGTGGATTTTAATCATCCACAACAACAACAACAACAACAACGGCGAAAAAGCCCTACACGGGATCCAAATCAAAATTCAACTAGGTATCAAAACCAGAATTCAAACCAAAAACAACAAACACAAAACTTTAATAGGCAATGGTTTGATCAAAGTTTTAGGCCACAATATACACCAGCCAACAAACTAGGAATTACAATCCTAACTCCTATTGTGGTTTTCACAAAATCGAGGCCATGACACTAGAACATGTCGTGACTACAATAAATTCATGCAACGTTTTCCAGAAGAACAAAGACAACCTTTCATAGATATGTTCTTGGCAGATCCTGCCTCACCAAACGCCAAATACTTTTACGGGGCGGTTCCCCTCAAAATGCACCCCTCAAGATCTTGATGATCCGCTCCCAAATCACAACAATAACAAGTTAAATCCAAGTGGGACAAACAAGGGTGTAATTGCAGGAAACAATGATCATGAAGCTTCAACTTCACTAAATCCATTAGTTGCGCCACAATTAGGAAGTCAGCCACGACCTAAGATAGTCGGTTTAGTGGAGTTAGATGCCGAACTACCCATAGAAGCTATAACAAGGACACGAGAGTATTCCTCTCAGCTAAGTCCAAGCTACCCACTAGAAACAGACAATATCCAACAAGTATTAACAAAACCCATAGGTGCTTATGATTTAATTAATGATCTAACAAAAACCTTCTCACACATCTCCTTTTTGGATTTATTAAAGAACTCCCCTGCTCACAGGGGCTCTTTTTTAGAAGCATTGGGTTTAGGTCATCTAATTAGCATCACTCCACCTCCCGAAACATAGGTAAATCATATAGACTTTGATATCCATCCTCTGGGCAGCCGGATAGGGACACCGAATTCATATTCAAAATAAACAAAATGCCCACAGACAGTGAGATTGCATGCCGAGGTGATCCGGCCTTACACTTGCAAGTGTGGGTCTATAACAATTATGTGAAATGCGTGATGGTTGATGATGGGGCAGCAGTTAACATAGTCCCTTTTTCTTTCCTTCAAAAGCTAGGGTATGGAGAAACCAATTGTTCCACGACTCGAAATACGCTAAGAGGCTATGACAGCCTTAAAGCCACTTCAATTGGAACTATAATACTACCGGTCACCTTAGGACCCAAAACAATCCTGACTGAGTTTTATATTATAGATCGGAAACTAACTATAATATGATCCTCGGCCGACCATGGATACACCGTATGAAGGCAATCCCTTCTACGCTATTTCAAGAAGTAAGATTCTTGCATTTAGGAAAGGTGTTCATAGCCAAAGGTGATCCAAAACCATTCGATGTACACCTGGCTGACCTAAAGAAAAGACCAGGCATACACTCGGAGTTTGAACTCCCAACGAACCAACTTAATAAACCTACCGACGTGAAACCAGAAGAAAAGTTGGTACCTACGACAGATCTCGAAACTATGAGCCTAGCCAAGGCAACCCCAGCCCCCAAAGATGAGGCTAACACTATAGAAATAGTATCATTAGGAACTACTGCAAAAATTGTTGAATTACTAGAACAGGATCTACCAATGTTCCTACCATTTGATTCTGTAGGCATGGGGTGCACCCTAGGTGTTGGCTCTCTTCCAGTAGTGGATCTCTGCATGATAGAAGTAGAGAACGTTAACACAACAAGTGTCCCAGCATCCCATGTTCCCAGCTAAGTATTGGACTCTCCATTTCGATGGAGCTAGATGTCGTTACGGAGCTGGGGCAGGTGTAATCCTTACTTCTCCCGAGGGAAAAGTCCTACCATTTTCCTTTAAGCTAAAATTTGAATGCACTAACAACGGCGCCGAGTATGAAGCCCTTCTCCTTGGCCTCATCCTAGCTAAGAGAATCGGTGTTGATAACATCAGAGTGTTAGGAGACTCACAATTGGTAGCAAACCAAGTCTCTGAAGTATATGAAACCAGAGCTGAGCACTTACAGCTCTACAAAATGGCTATATTAAATTTAAGCAAGGAATTTGACTTCATATCAATTGAAGCAATCCCGAGAACAAAATCTTCTCGCCGATTCAATAGCAACCTCAGCATCACGCTTTACTCCAAATAGTAAGTTAGAGGATACCCATTTCATGGTATCCCTTCGTGATGAACCATTGATAAAAACAATGTCAAATCCTCTTTTAAATGGAAATGAAAACAAATCTACTATCCTAGACCACATCGATAGTGATACAACCACTCTTGATTACTTAAACACCTATGCGGCATTACATCTCACCCATCACGCAGTAGATTTATCTTTGATCCCGCATTCATCTTCCTATTACGGGAATCCCATGACAGAGCTTCCCCCACAAAAGGAACTCAACATATACACAGTCGAGAATGGAGATGAGCTGGAGCTACCCCCAGCCCCACCTGAGTTTGAAGAAGGTAACGCTTCTCTAATCGAAGAAACAATTGATATTAACATCGGAACGGAAGATGAACCAAGGATATTGAAGTTAGGATCCTCGTTAACTCCATTAGAAGTAGAAATACACACTCGGATCCTCAAGGAACATCAGAAGGCATTTGCATTTAATTATAAGGAAATGACAGGAGTTACACCCCACATTGCGGTACACAACCTCGTCACTAAATCAGATGCAAAACCAATTAAACAAAAATCGAGACCAATGAAACCCAAGGTAGCTCTCATGGTAAAAGAGGAGGTAATAAAGCTCCTCCAAGTAGGATTCATCAAACCAGTCGATTACTCTCAGTGGGTATCTAATATCGTTCGTTCTCAAAAAGAATGGAAAGATACGCATCTGCATAGACTTCTGAGACATTAACAAGGCATGTCCTAAAGATGACTTCCCATTACCATCTATAGATGTCATCGTTGATGCAACAGCTGGATTTGAGCTTTTGTCTCTCATGGATGGATTCTCGGGATACAATCAAATCAGAATATCTAAACAAGACCAAGCTAAAACCACATTTATAACTCCTTGGGGAACCTATTGCTATGTTGTTATGCCATTCGGTCTCAAGAACACTGGTGCTACATACCAGCGGGCTATGACGTATATATTTCATGATCTTATTCATAAAATTGTGGAATCCTACGTAGATGACTTGTTGGCCAAGGCCAAGAAGCGTTGTGACCATCCGAAGTGCTTCGCGTCATTCTTTCACGTCTGATAGAATACGAGTCACGCTAAATCCAGAAAAATGTGTCTTTGGTGTGTGACGGAGGAAGCTCTAGGTTACATTATATCATCACGCGGGATCGATGTTGACCCAACCAAAATTAAGGTTGTTCTCGAAATGGTCCCACCTTCGGATGAATCAGAAATCAGATCATTTCTCGGAAAACTTGGTGCGATCCGGAGATTCATCCCGGACTTAAGTTTCCATCCATCCAATCAACAATCTACTCAAGAAAGATTATAACATTGATTGGACCGAAGACTGCAATGAAGCTTTTAACGCAGTTAAGCGTTTCTTATTATCACCACCTACGTTAATGCCACCTAAGCCAGATCACCCATTAATTTTATATTCGCGAGCCACCAATGTCTCGCTAGCTTGTATGTTGGCTCAAGAAGATGATGACAATAGAGAACGTGTGATCTATTTCATCAGCCGGACATTGCTCGATTATGAAACACACTACACACAAGCGGAATGAGAAGAATGCCTCGCCATAGTCTTTGCAACAAAACACTTAAGACATTACATGTTAAATCAAGAAACAAAGGTCATTGTAAAAACAGACCATTTACGAACTTTCCTCACGCAAGGGTCCTTGTCTAAAAAGGTTGGGCACTTTATAACCTTAATGGGTGAATTTGAATTAACATTCGTAAATCAGAAGTCGGTTAAAGGACAAATCATCATGGATTGGTTAGCTGATAATCCATTAGACGGAGGTGATCTAGTAGATCTGGACTTTCCAGATGAGTGCGTATACTACGTCGAAACCCGACCTTCTATCTCTGAGTGTCCTTGGTATACATATCATTAATTATATCATGGACCATACATATCCGGAAGGTGCTACACCACAACGAAAGAAGGTGGTTACGCATTATCGTAGCCAAATACGTCATTATAGAGCAAGTGCTCTATCGAAAAGCATTCGATGGAATGCTTCTAAGATGTGTCGACACAGAAGAATCCAAGAAGATTCTCCACGAATCTCACAGTGGGATGTGTGGAGGCCACTTCGGTGGCCATGCCACCACTCGTAAAATACATCGAATGGGCTATTTTTGGCCTACTCTAGAACACGACGCAGTAGAGTTTGTATGAAGGTGTCATAAATGCCAAGAATTCTCTCATGAGATTCACATGCCGGCACAAGCTCTACAACCAATCGCTACTCCATGGCCCTTTTCTACGTGGGGCCTAGATTTAATAGGGAAATTCTCTCCCTCATCTATAGATGGCCATAATTTTATAATCACGGCCACCGAATATTTTACCAAGTGGGTAGAGGCTATGCCTCTTACTTATACTAGGTTCTGTAATCACCAAGTTCATTTTGAACCAAATCATTTGCAGGTACGGTGTCCCATGCAAGTCATTATCTCAGATAATGGGACTTCTTTTAAGAATGATGAAGTTCACGAATTATGCAATAAATTTAAAATAAGCCATCATACAGCCTCCTTGTATTACCCTCAAGCCAATGGATAGGCTGAGGCGACAAACAAAACATTAAAAGCCATTCTCCTTAAAACGGTGAAAGAAAACAAATGAGATTGGCATTTGAAGTTATATCCGGCCTTATGGGCCCACCGAACCTCAATAAGGACACCAACAAGAGTGACTCCTTTCTCGCTAGTATTCGGGGCAGAAGCAGTTCTCCCGCTTGAGGTTGAAATACCCAGTCTCCGCATTTCATTACAAGGGATTCTGGATGAAGACGCTTATAGAGAAGCACGTCTCTCCCAACTAGAAAGCCTAGATGAAGCTAGGTTAGATGCTGAAAATAGCGGCACAGAGTCTATGCTGACCGGATGTGTTGGCAGTATAACAAGAAGGTCTATGAACGTGACATATATGAAGGTGATCTAGTTCTAAGGCTAGACAATGCGGATCGACAAAAAACCGGCGAAGGAAGGAAGTTCCGGCCCAAATGGTTGGGCCCATACCGAGTCATGAAGGACTATGGAAATGGTGCATATCTCCTATGTATGTTGGAAGGTGAGGAATTTGGTGAAACAGTCAATTCCCTACACCTCAAACGATTCTACGCGTAAGCAACTAGCACTACTTATAATTATATCTACATTGCATCTTCATATAGATTAGGATCATTTTGTCCACTTGTTTCGTACAAAAATTGTGATCAAGGAATTTGTTCTCAAAGCAATTCATTACAAACTCATGATGTTGTTGGCATAAACACTCTAATCATACTTCTCTATTTCCATGATATCATCAAATTATTTGAAATCATTTCATCAAATAAAGCTAGATATGACAAAGTCTTAACGGTAACCATGCCCAAGATCTGCGGGTTTATTCTCACTTTTGGTTTCTTCTTAGGATAGGTGTCTTGCCTATGGTCATTCTAGAAGCTTCATGGTGTCACATCTATCCCATATGAATATCTCTTTGGAAATAAAAACATACTGACATTTTGCTCAAGTAAACAAGTCAAATATAGAATCAAACAGAAAATTTTAAATTTACACATTTCCTTGCCCCACCAACCTTCGGTGATGAGCTTGCATCTCTTACTAGTGACGTAGGGTTGGGAAAGGATGGAAATGCCCTTACTCGCCTATATCTTGCCTATGGTGATAAGCCCATACTTCTTACTAGTAGCATGGGGCAAGGTGTAGGGGGTCCTCTTGACAAACAAATTAAAAGGTCATAGAAAAACAATTCAAATCTTGAAGTCTTGAGTCAAAAACAAATGAATCAGATGTCCAAAATTCCAAAAGAGTTCAAAATCCTAAAAACCAGATTTTGTCTACCATGTGGCCATCTACGGATCTAAGTCTAGATAAACCACAAAGCAAGTTGCATCCCAAAACTATGAAGTCACTCGAGTGGAGTAAGCTTGTAGCATCCTAATTTGGTTCCACAAAGCTTTGTCTATCTCTCATCACTACCATTTCAACACATTTCATAACTTGTGCCCTTTCTAGCTCTCGGTGATGAGCCCTCACATCTTACTAGTTGTGTGGAGTTAGGAGAGGGGCAAGTCTATCTGCTCATCATACCGGTTTGTCTTCACCACTTTGCCAAAACAAATATGAGGTATCCAAAATTGCTTACAGAAACTAAAATTCAAAATCACATTGTATCTACATTATCATATATCAGCATCATGAAATACAAAAAGAAAGTAAACATTTGTATCATTTGTTCTCCATTGCATACATTCTAAAAAGCATATAAGCATAATATCATAGTTCACATGAGGAAACGGAAATGCAAGTAAGCCATAAATGCCAAAAGTCTGATCCAAAAAGAATATATATATATATATATATATATATAAATTCTGTATCTGATGCCATCATGCATGCGCTGAGCATGGTCAAAATGCTCAAAGAGCCCGGTATATACAAAAGAATATATCATACAAAATCTAGGAGAGCCAAGTGGCTTCTCAATCCCTATGAGACCCCTCTCGAAGGTGCACGCCCACACCTAGGACTCCAGCTACGCCGGCGCTCTGAGTGCACGGAGGGCTCAGGATCCCGAGGGGCAGCCGCAGTCTCGCCACGAGAATGACTCCTCATCAGGCGCTCGGCTGTCCTATACCCCGCTAGCTCCGTGCGGAGAGTCGATACCATCCTGGCCACATGCCGACTAGGGGAAAAGATGTCAGTGTGTCTACCAGCTGCTGAGGGCTCCCCAGCATCCACAGACAACTCTGCGTGGGTCCTCTCCATGGGGATCATCAGGGTATCGGTGCATACCCTGCGAATCAAGTCCCGCCACTCATCGGCGGTCTCTGCAAACAAAGGAGAAAACAAATTAGAAATGAAAACAAGAGATAAAATACAAGAGCAAACAAAAGGAGAGATAGTAACTAAGGAAATCCTAATTAAAAACAAACATTAAAAGGAAGGATGGTAACTTACTCGGATCACCAGGCCTCCAGGATGGATCTCTAGGGTCAACACACACCTGCCACAGATGCCGCCGCTGGCTGAGGTGCTCCCCCCATGGCTGGAGCAACGTAGCATCCTGCAACGGACTCATCCTCCCCACCATGGCCCTGGGAGAGTGGCTCCTCTGAAACCAGAGTAACTCTCTCTGTACTCTGCTCGGCCCTCTCTGCCTGCATGATATCCTGAGTGTCATGCCACTCAGGATCACTATCCTCCTCAGTCTCCTCCTCTATGTCTCTCCCCCTGTAAACTCCTCGGACTCGAGTCTATGTCGATGGGGTCATCGCTGCTATGGGCAGGACCCGCGGCAATCCGAAGCAAGGGTGCATGAGGTGCACCGGCTCTCCCTCGGGCACGTCTACCCTCCCAGCCATGATAGAATGCCGGGGAGTAACAACTATTGTCAACCCCGGCCTCTAGGACCCCCTCCTCTCGGGCCTAACACTATATCTTTGGCTGCTACCGGGGAAGCATGCCCATGTAGGGTAGGCCAAACTACTGAGGAACTCGGCCAAAGGGGTGTATCTCCACTCGCCCCTCTGTCAATAAGCTGTCCTGGTGGAGCAGGAGATCAAAGTAAGAGCCTCCTCGCCCCATATACCTGCCATGGTCTGATATGGTGTGGCCTCCATGTCATCGGTGGTCAGAGAAGCAACTGGCTGATGAGGTGCTCTGAGCACCGACATATCTGTCCATCTGGCTGCCCTCACAGCTCCGGGATCTGTCACCTCTACACCTCTACCATAGGGGAATGAAGTGCTCATAAACCCAACTCATGACCAGGGTCGGGTGGCTCAAAGCTACCCTACAGTAAATGGACTACCTGTATAAAATCATGGTAGGTAGTCCCAAGTATGTCTGCTCCCCAGGCATAAATCCGGCCATGGCCCTCAATCTATGTAATGATGGGGGACCAGCAGTATAGTAATGTGTCTCCTCCCTTGTCCCCGATCAATCTCGAGGCAAGGATCCCCATAATAGCCTGGCGAAGCAAGGGGATGGGAAAACTAGGAATAGATCGAACTCTGACCCCCTTCTTTGAACCCATGGAGATGACTGCATCTCCCATATAGTGGCCCACTGTGCTATCTGGGCCCGTGAACCTGCTGTCTCGAGGGTGAGTCGTCTCCCGATGATCGGGACCCCCAGGATACGGTAAACATCCTCTAGTGTGATGGTCCACTCACCTCGGACCCCTGGTAATCGGAAGGTGTTCCGATCAGCATCCCAATAGGAGAATAAGTCACAAAGAATGTGACTGGATGGTGCAACATGTGGAACACGTGAGATACGTAGTATCCGGCCCTCTGAAGAGTGTCCTCCTCATCCTGTGAAAGTGCATCTAGTACTGCTGGGAGCCAGTCACACTCTCTCTCTCTGGGCTCCACCGAATGTACTCCTCCCTCACCTGCATACACCCAAAAACACACAAAACAAAGCAAGTTAAGTTAGCATCCAAGTGATATTAGAAAAATCATGAAAACACATAGAAATGCTAAAAATGCAAAAACAATCTCAAACAGATGTTCTTTTGGCATTATGTGCAAAACCACCCACCACAGCGGGGAGGTGGTTTTGTAACCGCCCTTAAGGGTGGCGGTCTTGTAACCGCCACCCTGACCTGGCGGGGTGCGGCGGTCATGTAACCGCCCACCCACCGGGGGGGCGGTCGTGTCCCAAAACCCACGCGGGTTTTATAACTTAAAAAAGCCCTAAAAACACCAAAAGGGACCATTTTAGCTAAAAACAAAGCCTACCCAGTAGCCCCCCCTAGATGGACCTTTTGAACTAACATTTTCAAAAATAACCCCCATGACACAAAGATTTTAGCATTTTAAAATTGAGGGGTAAAAATGATAAATTGAGGAAAACTAACTGTGATCTCGCGGGTCGATGATGATGATCTGCACACGGGAGGCATGATCACTATCTCACCATGAATGTTTTGACTCTACTCTCAAAGAAACACATCACCGGGTCCCAGAGCTCAAAATCAATCAAATCAACATGCGCAAATGAATAGGAAAATGGGCCCACTTTCATATATATAGCAACCTGACTTGTTTTAAAATACTTTTTTTTTTCGCAGGTTTGGAGCAGCCGACGGAGGTAAGTTCTTACCCCCACATAAATGGTACATCCTCATTTCCCATTATTTTAGCGTTTATTTTCCGATCTATCTTGTCTATCTGCACTTGAGTTCTCTTTTCATTTTGCAGGGAGCGGGAATTTTGGATGGCGTCATTTCGACACACGGACGTATCAGGTATAACTTTCAACTTCCCATTTTGGGACCACCATACTCGGACCCACCATTTTACGCCTCTTCATGGCTAAAACACTTCTCCGAGGGGCAATATGTACGTACCCAAAATTGTAGGGTATTGCACCACCGAACAACAACGTAACACGTACCCCAATGATGATACAGGTCTCCTCGCAAGGTGTTCGGGATCCGAAAAAATCTCTCCAAGTATGCGTTATCATCCCGCATGCCCCGCTTAGCCCCCGTGTGCTTTGTTTTCTCTTTTCCCCTCTTTTCTTGGCCTTTTTCTCTTGATTCTGAAACCGCCACCTGCCTCAGGTGGCGGTCTCTGTGACCGCCGCCCTAAGCAGGGCGGTGGTCTGTAACCGCCACCCCTGCTCAGGGTGGCGGTCCTTTACGCATTTTCCAGAATGCTCTTTTAACATGACTCACGTAAAAATCAACGATTACCAGCTTTTTTTTCACCACCATAAGCTTGCATTAATGATTCTGGTTCCCTGGAATAGTGTTTTGCCATTGTTTATAGTTTAAGAGTTCAATTTGGTTTTTACCTTGGGTAAATGCAAATGCTATAAATAGATGGCTTGTGCTCAAGCAAATGGCCCCTCAAATTTGCCTCTGAATTTCTCATTGCAATAGATTAGTCTTTCATTTTGTTTAGAATTCTTAGTTTCTTTCATTGCATGCTTAGTTAGTGTTGTTTTGCTGTTAGGAAGCCACATATCCATCTTGTGCAAGTGTTGTTGATATTTCATCCAATCCATTGGAGTAGAATAGTTTGTTTTTCAATAGGAAGCCATTAAAGTTGCAGGTTTTGTTCTTCAAACAGGATAGTTTCAGGTTCTGGACGTTTTATGTTGCATGACTCATGATAAATCCCACTAGGAATTGCATAAGCCAAGCTCTGTACTCTTGCGCTATCCCTCTCCTACTCGCATTGTATTCAATCTGTATCTAAGCTGCCTTTGTCCCAATATCTACTTCTATTGATGCTAGCATTACACGCTTTTCTACGGATCCACGTGAACACAAAGGAATGAGGAGATCACACTGTGGGACAAGATCACACACACCATCGGATTCACCACTGTTCTGCAGAATCCAGGTTCTAGCTTTCAAAGTTCTAATTAGAATCATATCAAATAGAGTAGTTAATTACTTTATTTCAGTCAATTTTACTTTCGATATTGCCAGGGAAGCTGTGGGGATTGATAGTTTCTGAGAAACTATGATTCTTTCCTCACTTCTGAGGTAGGATCGAGAGTCTTTCAAATAGATTAGATCAATTATTTCATTGTTTAGAATAGATTTACAATTGCACAGACAAGTAGCTATACTCGGTTACTTTGTTTGTTTTAAAATTTGACACTAGGTTAATTGTCAATTTCTAGATATATTAAAATAGTTGCTCTTTCAAATTCATTTATAAAATTCATCAGAAAATAACAAAAATATAGAAGTTATATATGTTATAGACATACTTTGCATAGTTAATTTTATTTTGTTGCATTTAGTTTACATTATTGCTTTTGTATGACAATCACGGGACCTAGAGAGCCCAGGAATACGTATTCGAGCCAATCGTGCCCCAACCCAATCTCATCACAGCCATAACTGATATAGATCAGAATCTCAGGATCCAAGTCTTCCAAACAATGGTAAACTTACAACAAATCAGTTTCCAACTACACGGGTTAAACATAGAAGACGACCAAGCACACACATTTTGGTCAAATCAACCAAACTACAGATTACCCTAGATTCATATCCCGCATGACTGTAGAAGGGTTTGAAAGAGAGCAGACCTTTGGTTGTGATCCTTTGGTCCCATAGCCAGATGTAGGAGACACTCTCACAGATATAGATACCAGCTTGAGAATTCAGGTTGCACAAATGCCTGTAAGATATTATGAGAAGATCACACAATTATTGATTCTGAATATAGAAGCTGAAAAGGCATATGACTATTGGATACTAGGGATTAGGGATTGATTCACACATGACCATAGCAGGACCACAACAAATACAAATCTACGGTTGTGACCCACAAATCCCACAGCCCAACGAGCCCATAGGTGAATCAGACATAGATGTTGGCCTACGTACACTAGTATTCAGATCTACTCCACTTCCACCTATCATCATCGAACAGTTATCCTTATTAGACATAGCAGCTAACAAAGCTAAGGAGTTCTGGACTAGGCCAGAGAATCACCCATAGAGTCAATTATATTTATCATCCGTCCTATGACCTTATCGGGAGACATACACGAAACTATCCCAGGACATTTTCCACGTATTCCACAACCTATAGACCGAATCACGCCAGAGCTCGATATTGATTGGAGCCTTCGAGCAGTCATCCTTGCTGATCGATCTATCACACTAGTTTAGGTTAGGAGGGCCTTCTTTGCCTTAGATTCACAATTTCCACTAGAACCCTACCTATGGGTTGGGAGTTTATTTTTGAATTATTTATCCTTTTTGGAATATAAAAATTGTGAAAATAATTGCACCTTCTTCTTGTCTCAATAAATTTTTTCCTTAGAAGACATGGTGTGCAAGTTTGTGTGCCATGTGGGTTGTCATAATTCTTACATGCTCATTTATTGTCTTGGGCATGGTGTGTTGACATGAGTGTGGAAATGGAGGAATAATGAACTAGCATCCTACATGGATCCACCTCATCATCTTCACATTCCATTTCTATTTATTGATGGATTTTTTTGGAATGGGGGTTACTTGTTAATTTTCTTCCTTTGTCATTTTTTGAAATTGGGAGCTTGTTGGAGTGCTTTTGGTAATTTTATTGGCTTGGAGGTGTGAAAGACTTGTGAAGTGAAGATCCTTGGAACTTGATGGAGAGGTATGCTCTCCACCTTTGTTTTTTTGGTTATTATGTTTGTTGATGAGGAAATATTGTGCTTGTTAAGTTTGTTTGAGTTTTTTGAATGTGCTTTTGTGTGGTTGGGTAGCATGCCTTAGTTTGGGTGTGGGAGATGGACTTATGGGACCATTGGGTGGGAAAAGGGAGTTTTGTGAGGCATGCATTTGGTGGGAGTGTTATTGGTAGTTTCACCTATGGGGAGGGAAAAGGAAATCATGGTTATTGTTATCACCAAATAAATTCATCCCCCAAATGGCCTGAAGGTGAACATGACATTCGGTGTGATTGGGTAACATGGTATCACCTCTCAAGCTGTGGGACTTGGGCTCGAGGTGAACCTCCGGAGAAGACCGAATTCCTCTTCCTAAAATAAACACTACACTACTCCTAATGCAAGATAAATAGCTAACTAGACCTATGCTAACATTTCAATGGATTAGGGAGAGAGATTTACATGAAAATAAAACCTATGCTAGAAGTGGTGATGCACCAAGAAAGGGTGTTTCTAGACAAATTTCTAGCTTGCAAATGAAGAGAGATGATCTTGAGGAAGAATATAAGTACATTAAAAACCCAATTTTCACACAAGACTTCACTCCTCGATAAGTACAATGACCTCTAAAACTTACAAAATAAATAATGGTTACATAGTTCACCTACAAACATGAGAGAGGAAAATAGAAGCAACAAAATCATGAAAGGACATATAACTGATCACAAAACATAATTTTCATTACTTCAAGCACTTGCACAATGCATCATTACATCATGGAAAAGGCATAGGATGCCATTACAATTTTAGAAGAAAGGCTTGAGAGCCTAAAAATTCACAACATCTCATCTTGTGAAGAGAGGGGAAGCTTGGAAAGTGTCTACCCTTTTGAATAAGCACCCCTTTTACATTTATAGAAAATTGTTGAGTGGTTGAGAGAAAGAAGGAAGAAACCCTAGAATCTAGGCTAGAATGTAGGAAATAATTAATCACTATTGTTGGCCATGTTTGACTATTAATTGCACCTCCACCTTTTGAGGCACCACTCAAGGAATGAGGAAAACTTGTAATTTTGGAATGAAAAAATTCTGAAAATCCATTTTTCTAGTGATTTCATGATGTAGCTCTCTTTCTCTCTGGTTCAAATGACTGTATTTTGTAAAACACCGGAAACCAAGAAGAAAGTTGTGACTGATTTCATGATGTAGCTCTCTTTCTCTTAGTTCAAATGATTGTAATTTTGTAAAAAATGGAAACCAAGAAGAAAGTTGTGCTGATTTTAGTATAGGTTACATTTTAAACAAAACTCCCACTCACCAACTTAGCACATTCAATGCTTTGATAGATCGGTGAAATCCAAAATTTATTCAATGAGTTATTTCATCCCCAACTCGATTGCGGATTCCTTTGAAAATGGCTCATTGGGTCTCTATTTATCCCCTAGCTCGCATGGTGGAGTTTAACTTGTTCCTCACCTTAATCGACTCTCCTTACATAATTCTCCACATTAGGCCCCTTTACCAAAAATTGAAAATTCTAGCATGATTTGGTTTTCAAAAATTCCTTCATTATTATTAGATCCCCACATTGCTTGATGGCGAGCCCCACAAATTAACTCTTGCTATAAGCCGAGATCCATACTTAGCTCCACGTTTTGCATTTATCTCATGCTTCATGGAGTATCTTCCTCATGTTGCTTTTATTGGTCATATTACCTTTATTATCCCCGCTTAATACTCCCACTGAGCTCTTGAAGATCGCTCGATAGGTGAGCTCAAGTTTTGGCTCTCCATGTTGAGATTTTAAAGATTGGTTGTTCACATTAACTAGCTAAGCACGTGGGCATACTAATACCAAATGTCTTAGCTTTCATACAACACTTGGCTAACACGTGATTGGGTACCTCACGTTCTACCTATCCCTCATGCACGTTCGCGGGGGGATATTTATTTAAAATCAGTCAAAATTGAACTAAATTATTGCTGCGGCACAGTGGTGGGCCTCCTGCCTGTTATTTTGGAGGTCGCGGGTTCAAATCTGCCTATCTCCCTGCGAACCTGCGTGAGAGATAGGCTCCACCAGATACCTCATAAATCGCATTGAGTTAGCTCTTGGTCAAGCTCTGAAATAACTACCATGCATGGGCAAATGTTGGACACGTTTTGCATTGAATGAACTTTGACATGTAGTCCGAACTCAACGCATTGGGCATAGGCAGCTCGGTCGGGTTCTTAGCCATCCACATGTTGTTAGCTCCATGACTTATCTTCCTGGCATTTCAGACCCATGCCACATTGCGTTGAACGAGAAATTCGATATTCTTCGCATCATTCAACCTGAAACCTGAAATGAACAAGTCCCGAACTCTGAATTTCCACATCGACCCCTAGTTTTGGATTTCAGACTATGCTAGCTTCGGGGTTCGGGTATTTCTGAGTTCGGAGATTTCAACTCATCGTCCCTTTCGAAACTCTGAACTAATACATCTCCAAAATCCGAAATTTTAGAATTCGGATCTTTCCAATTTCAAACATTTATGACTCGTCGGTTTGGGAATTTTCCTTGCTAAGTTCTGAAACCATTTATTCCGAAACTCCGAAGAGCTCATTTCCGATACTCCTTTCTAACGCCTGTGAGCCATTCGATCTTAATGGCCGAGCTCCATGTTTGTGTGTTGTGTTACAACTTCCATGGCTTGACGATCCTACCTATGTCACGACTGAGTTGACGTTATCATTTACTTGCCTGACATTTAACTGTACAATTCTTGATTTCCCGTTGAACTTGAGGACGTTTTGCTGAGGACATACCCAGTGTTTTGTGATTCCTCAAACTCATGGCCAGTGAACATCTCCTTCTATATGTCAGGCCAACCAGAATACTCTTGATCTCCAAAACACAAATTTGCCCAAGCTCTGAAATGATATTTTACCCTATTTTTTATGCCATCCATTTTATGAACTCATCTTTATGCATTTTAAAATAGCTCGGTCTACCGCGTTCCCTCAAATTTTCCTCCACAGGATCGGCTTATATCTTCAATTTGGATCCATCCTAGGTCCTTACGACTTACTGAGTTTGTATTCTATGTTACCTCTGTTTAGTTGGATCTCCTTGTAGGATTTTAGAATGACCAAATAACTTCATTGTCCTCACCCATGCATAGATGCCAACTCAGCTCCAAATCATCTCGTCAACCTTGAACTATCACTCCAGAGCTTGATCCTGAGCTATTCTTGACCTTCTACCATTACTTGTGAGCTCTGGTATTGCCGTGCTCACGTCTGAACCATTCCCCACGAACTCGGGCTGCTTCAAATCTTAGCGTGAGCCAAACCATTTCACCAACTTGAGGAATTCGCAGTGTTCCACTCTGCATGGTTCCCATGAACTCATCCGACTTGTTAAGAACTCGGCCTTTGTGATATTTCGATCCATCATGTTCCTCAAATGAGCTCATTTCGTATCTCGAATTGATCTGTTTGAGCTCTTCTCCCCACCATACATCGATTATATGATCTGCATGGGTTGATTCTAGTCATTCTACTCCCCATCTTCCAAAGAGGCTTAGCTTCGAAAATGTTTAGCTCGATCGACATCTCACATTGAGTCAGCTCTTGTTTTTACAAGTGAGCAATCTAAATATAATTTTTCGTAATTAGCCACTTCAATGTTGACTTTGTAAGGAGGCTAAGCTCTTCTCAATGAGCTCATAGAGATTGATTAGTGCTCGATCGTTGATCCTCTTAGCACGGCCAACCGTAGCTCTCTCCGAGTTTGTTCCTTCTCCATTTTAATTGCACCGGATGAGTTATACTTTGCACTTGCTCCGTATTCGAAACCTCCAGCTCGGGCCTACTCCAGTTCAAGTGTTCTCCTTTTGATTTGCAAGATCATCCCTATGCCATGCACCACTTACTTGGATCGGCCCAATCCTTTCCTCGAGCTTCATACCGAGCTGGAACCATTCAATTTAGCTCATTGAAACCGTTTCCCTGTAACTCCAAGTGTCTCATATTTCCTATCGATCTTTATAACACCGTGCTCTTTGATTTACCAAATAGCTGGCTATATGGATGAGCTAAAGATTCCTCTATGCTAAATTCATATGTATGATATGTCGAGCTCAAAATATGAGTTATCCATTAGCTCAGTCTTCATACATTGACCCGATGAGCTGAAACCACTGTTGTGACTTGTCTTCGAGCGAGATCGGTGAGCTCTCAATTTCTTTCCAACACTTACCCTTAGGCCGAGTCAGCCTTACATTGCACAACCCACATCCTTCATGCTATCGAGCTAGGATCATTCCCAACTTGCTTGGTCAAGCTGATAAAGAGCTCGCACGAGCTCGATCACTTTCTTGCAATACTTTAGCTCAATACCAATAACTCTCGATCTTTCGGGGCCATTTCTTGAAACTGAAGCACAATAAGACTCTGTGAGTGTGATTTCTCTATTTTGATAATTTTTTGCACTCGTTAGGCTTGGAAGTGGGCTTCATATAGGCCAATTTTTGCACTATCAGCAAACCCATTTTGATATGATCCCTAAATATTGTGAACACCATAAACGCTACTAAAGATTGAAATTTTGCTTGATAACCTTGGAGTACTCCTATAAAAGACTTTTTAGGTCCCGAGGTCCAATTTTTCCCCGAGGGGGTAAAATTGGATAACATTTTTGGGAACTCTTGGGGATGCTTCCTGCTAAGCATTATTCCAGTAGCCTTGTCTATCCATTGGGATTGAAGGCATAATGTTAATCGAGACTGATCTTTGAACCATGAAACTCATTAATTGTGAGTTTCATGTTCCCAAGTTACCTGAACACTATTGCATCCTACATCCCAAACTTGGAATGACTACTATAGAATGAAGGATAATAAATGAACCCATTCTGAATCCCCTTGAACATTGTCGATCTTGGACCTCCCTGGAATGCTAAGCATGAATTATAGTGAATCTAATAAAAAATTGGTGTCTAGAGCATACTACAGAACTTTGAATGAAGCATCCAAGGAATTGGGGATATCTTGAAACTTTATCTGAAACCTTGAACCTTTCTCTTCCTTGAAAAACCTTCAATGATGAAATAGTGTGTAGAACAACACAAAAGTGACAACGGAAAAAACAACACCGAAGCCGAAAACCATACATGCCCCAATTGAAACATGTAGGGTGTGCAATGCACTTATTCTCTGAAAGGTAAACCTATTACTACCCTACACTAACCGGAAGCACATGTGAGCTAAACAAACCCTACAACTGGTTGTAAAATAAATGTTTTCCTTACAAAGGGCAGATATGAATGAAGATGATGTGATAATGGACATGGCTGAAACTAAAAGTGAAAAACTAAAGCAAGCCCAATTCTTCACCTGGTCCACCAAGGCATCAACTGGAAAGAGGAAATATGCCTCTTTTAGTTGCTCTGTATTTGTCTTGTAGAGGCATAATGATTGATTCTTGGGGCTGTGAAATTCATCCTCACATTTTGAAATGAATGTGATTTATTGACTGCTTGTTTGTTTATCTTCAAAGAAGCCAAATACCTTATGGGACATGATCTAATCCTTTAAATATGACTATTACTCCAACTTTGAATCGAACAAGAAAGTCCACCTGAAGGCATCCTTGAAGAAGGTGATTGTCTATGATCTGATTTTCCTCCTGTACCCCCCATTTATAGACAAATCTTCTCCCGTATGAATAAATGGTACCGAAGTGATGTTTCCTTCATTTCCTTTTCTTTCCTTGATAATGAGGAATTCTTCCACATGAAACTCTTTTGGATTGCTTGCAGCCTCAAATGAAGTTACTTGAAAAGTCACTGCAAGTGTTAGAAGCATACTATTCATATAAGAGTCCCACTTCCATTTGAAGATGAAGTTGTTCTGCATTTTTAGCCTCCTCATCCCACATGAAACTTGTAGGATCAAACTCTTTCACCTGTTGTTTCTAAAGACAATTAAGGGAAGCAAGACCTCCTTGGTTTTCTTCCACCATCATTTGTTCATCGAACAAATATGACTCCACAATTGAAAGAAAGAAACTCTCAATGATGTCATCTTCTCCCAAAAACTTCAAATTTGACTTAGTTTCTCCCACATGCTCCTCTCTTTCTTCATTCAATGAATGTTGTAGGAGATCTAATTCCAATTCAAATTTAAGAGGATTTATTTGAAACTAGTTGTGGTCCTTGAGTATTTCCTTGCATAGCACTAGAAAACTTATATTGAAGGTTAGATAATGGAATGGGTATTTCTATAGGCTCTTTTGCATCCAAATACTCCTCCAAATCTGACAAACAATTTTCTTCTTTGTTCTCTAACTGTGCAAAGGGTTCAACCTCCCTTATGATGTTTCCTGAATTAGCAGTTGATCCCCATGACCTTCCTCGTCTTAAAACATAAAATTTGCAAGAACAAATTCATCTAGGAAAACATAGTTTTGAAAATATGAAGAAGGGGAAGAATTTGAAACTTTTGCATGGTATAATCTACACTTGAAAATTTTGAGTCCATCATGGAAAGAATCCCACTATGGTTAGTTGTTGCATTCGATGATGATATTGGAAAGTTTCTACAATGCTCCATAAATGCAGCAAGTTCTTGACATGCCTGACAAGTAGGATCATTGCACTCATAAAAATCACCTTGTACACTTGAGAGTCCTTCTTCTTCAGCTTGCACATTTCCTTCTTTATCCGACTTTGCAATTAGTGAGGAATCAATAGTCTCCACAAACATAGTGCCAATATTCATGTTGTATCTTGAACACATATATGCCATCCTCTGCTCACCATCATCTTACACTTGTTCTTGTGCAATTTTAGTCTCCACCATTCACTCTTTAATCTTGTATCCACTCCTTCAAATTTTTTTAAAAATTTCATCCTTATTAAGCTCCTTAACATTCCCCTCTTCATCTTTAGTATAAGCATGTTCTTCCCAAAACAGATTTAGAACTATAAGAGGAGGGGTGGGTTGGGATTCAATGACTTCCCTCATTGTTTGAGATAGTAGAAGAGGTACAAATTCTTGTGTTGGTGGCCTTTGAAAAAAGAAGGAACTTTGGAAGGGCAAGGAACAAAAGATTCATGATGGGATGGAAATATAGGAGAGGAAGGAATGGAAATCTCAACATGGGCAGCTGGTGAAAAGATTGGAATTGGAGGTTTAGACTAAAATGACATTGACTGAGAAATGGAAAGAGAACTTTGAGGTGGTGGTGTAGGGATTACCAATTGAAAATATTGCATTGCATCAAACTCATAGGCCTCTATTTCTTCAATCCAACCTCAAGCTGAGGAAATATTTCAGTCATAAAAGCAATCTTTTCCTGCAAGTTGTAAAAACTTGGCATAGGGCCAACCCATGGACAAGCTACCTTGAAGCCATTCTTGAATGCCCTCATTTGAGTTGTGGCTCTAGATTGTACCATATCAGCCTCCAGTTTCTGCATTTTAAGATACAACTTTACATATTTCTTTGTAAGATATACTCCATAATCTGCATGTTCCTTCCATCCAAAAAGTTGTATAGTTAGGTGAAAAACCAAACTGATCATGAATTTTCTCAGAGGGATATGCATGTTGTTGATTCTCATCATAAAATGGAGCTGGAGGTGGGTTAAAATAGCTTGAAGATGGAAAGTGTTGCTGCTGGTGCAAGTGGGAACTCAAATGTAGAAACAAAGCCATGATTGCAAAACTTCATGAATGGGAGAAAAATGGAAAGATGTTGAAGGAAACTAGATGGAAATGAGTAAAATTGAAGGTCTGCAACATAGAGAGTGGGGTACTTTTACCAATGGAGTCGCCGCTTTGCTTGGCTATATCTCCTAACGCTGAAATTTTACTAAGAGCACAACAAATTAATGAAATAAAGTGAAAAAAATGCACACCTAAGAAATATGTGCCACTTGACCCACCCAGAGTGCCAAAAATGTTATCACCAAATCACCGCATCCCCAAAATGGCCCGAAGGTGAACACAAAATTTGGTTTTATTTCGTAACATGGGATCACCTCTCAAGCTATGGGACTTGGGCTCAAGGTGAACCTCCGGAGAAGGGCTAACTTAATATTCCTAAACTAAGCACTACACTACTCCTAATGTAAGATAAATAGCTAACTAGACCTATGCTAATATTTCAAGGGATTAGGGAGAGAGATTTGCAAGAAAATAAAACCTATGCTAGAAGTGGTGATGCACCAAGAAAGGGTGTTGCTAGAAAACTTTCGGCTTGCCAATGAAGAGAGATGATCATGAGGAAGAATGAACGTGCATTACAAACCCAATTTTCATATAGTACTTCACTCCTTGATAAGCACAATGACCTCTAAAACTTGCAAAAGAAACCATGGTTGCACAATTCACCTGCAAACATGAGAGAGGAAAATAGAAGCAAAAAATCATGAAAGGACATACAAATGATCACAAAACATAATTTTCATTACTTCAAGCACTTGCACAATGCATCATTACATCGAGGAAAAGGCATAGGCTGTCATTACAATTTGAGAAGAAAGGCTTGAGATCCTACAAATTCACAACATCTTAGCTTGTGAAGAGAGGGGAAGCTTTGAAAGGGTCTAACCTTTTGGAATTATCACCCCTTTTACATTTATAGAAAATTACAGAGTGGTTGAGAGAAAGAAAGAAGAAACCCTAGAATCTATGCTAGAATGTAGAAAATAATTAACCACTGTTGTTGGCCATGTTTGACTATTAATTGCACTTCCACCTTTTGAGGCACCACTAAAGGAAAGAGGAAAACCTGTAATTTTGGAATGCAAAAATTATGAAAATCCATTTTCTAGTGAGTTCATGACGTAGCTCTCTTTATCCCAGTTCCAAAGAATCAAATTTTGTAAAAAGTGAAACCAAGAAGAAATTTGTGCTAATTTTAGTATAGGTTGCATTTTAAACAAAACTCCCACACACCAACTTAGCACATTCAATGCTTTGATAGCTCGGTGAAATCCAAAATTTATTTAGTGAGTTATTTCTTTTGCCCAACTCAATGGTTCCGAAAATGGCTCACTGGTCTCTATTTATTTCCTAGCTCGCATGATGGAGTTTAACTTGTTCCTTACCTAACATTGACTCTCCTTACATAATTTTCCATGTTAGGCCCATTTACCAAGCTCAAAAAAAAATGACCCACCTTCACCATTTCGGGCATGATTTGGTTTTCAAAAAGTCCTTCATTATTAGACCGAACCCACATTGCTTGATGGTGAGCCCCACAAATTAACTCCTGCCAATGAGCCGAGAATAACTCGTGAGCCGAGAATAACTCGTAAGCCGAGATTCATACTCCTACACATTTTGCATTTATCTCATGCTTCATGGATTATCTTTCTCATGTTGCTTTTATTGGTCGGCTTACCTTTCTTATCCCCACTTAATACTCCCACCAAGCTCTTAAAGATTGCTTGATAGGTGAGCTCAAGACTTGGCTCTCCACGTTGAGCTTTTAAAGATTGGTCGTTCAAATTAACTGGCTAAGCACGTGGGCATACTAATACCAAATGTCTTAGCTTTCATATGACACTTGGCTGACACGTTACGGAACCTCATATCTCGCATTGAGTTAGCTCTTGGTCAAGCTCTGAAATAACTACCATTCATGGGAAAATATTGGAAATGTTTTGCATTGAATGAACTTTGACATGTAGTTCAAACTCAACACATTAAGCATAGGTAGCTCATTTGATTTTAACCATCAACATCTTTGTTAGCTCCACGACTTATCTGCTTGGCATTTTGGACCCATTCCACGTTGCGTTGAATGAGCAATTCAAAGATATTCTTCGCATTATTCAACCTGAAACCTGAAATGAATACGTCTCGAACTCCGAATTTCCACATCAACCCCTAGATTCAGATTTCGACTATGCTAGATTTGGGGTTCGGGCATTTCGAGTTCGATATTTCAACTCACCATCCCCTAAGAAACTCTGAACTAATACATCTCCAAAGTTTGAAATTTTGGACTTGAGCTTTCCGATTTCAAACATTTATGACTCATCTGTTTAGGAATTTTCGTTGCTAAGTTAAAACCATTTATTCTCAACTCTAAAGAGCTCATTTCGATACTAATTTCTAACCCCGCAAGACATTCAATCTTAATGGTCGAGATCCATCTTTGTGTGTTGCATTACAACTTCCATGGCTTGACGATCCTACCTGTGTCATGTCCGAGTTGGCCTTATCATTTCCTTTCCCGATGTTTAAGCTCGTATAATTCTCGAGTTCCCATTGAAATCAATGATATTTTGCAAAGGACATACCCAATGTTCTATGATTCCTCAAACTCTTGGGGGTGAACATCTCCTTCTCTATGTCGGGACAACCCAAATACTCAAGTATCTCGAAACACGAAATCACCCAAGGTCCGAAATGATATTTTATCCTGTTTTTTACGCCATCCATTTTATGAACTCATCTTTATGCATTTCGAAATATCTCGGTCTCCCGCGTTCCCTCAAATTTTCCTCCACATGGTCGGCTTATTTCTTCAACTTGGCTGCATCCTAGGTCCTTACGACTTACCGAGTTTGCATTCTATATTGCCTCAGTTTAGTTGAATCTCCTTGTAGGCTTTTAGAATGACCAAAGAACTTCATTGTCATCACCTATGAATAGATTCCGACTCAGCTCCCAATCATCTTGTCAACCTCAAACTATCACTGCAGAACTTGATCCCGAGCTATTCTTGACCTTCTCGCCATTACTTGTGAGCTCCTGTATTGCCGAGATCACCTCCGAACCATTCCCCATGAACTCGGGCTGCTTCAAATCTTAGCGTGATCCAAACCATTTCACCAACTTGAGGAACTCGCAGTGCTCCACTCTGCATGGTTCCCATGAACTCATCCGACTTGTTAAGAACTCGGCCTTTGTGATATTTTGATCCATCATGTTCCTCAAATGAGCTCATTTCGTATCTCAAATTGATCTATTTGAGCTCTTCTCCCCACAATACATCGATTATATGATCTGCATGGGATGATTCTAGTCATTCTACCATTCATTTGACCTCCCCATCTTCTTACCAAGTGGCTTAGCTTCCACAATGTTTAGGTCGATTGACCTCTCGCATCAATGAGTTAGCTCTTATTTTTACCAAAGGTGAGAAATCTGCATATAGTTTGTCATGAATGAGCCACTTCAACGTTGACTTGGTAAGGGGGCTAAGATCTTTTCAATGAGCTCATAGAGATTGATTAGAACTTGATTTTAAATCCTCTTAAGCACGGCCAATCAGTATGTTGGAAATATGCATGTGATGCATATTTAATTCCAATTATAGATTTTTAGGAAAGCTAATTTTAACTTTAGTCTTGTTTTAGTTTGCTTTAGTTAAGTTAGCTTTATCTTATTTTTATCATTAGATTTAATTCAAATAAATATGTTTTAAATCATGCATAGCATGCAACCTGTTTTAAAGCATGAGTTTAGATTTAGAATGCTCAATTGAAGAGCTGTTAGTGGGTGAGTTATTCTATTTAAATAACAGCAATTGTAATTGCTTTGTATGCACACACAAAGGTGTGAAATTTGCACAAGCAAGGAAAGGATGTGCATTGAAAGCACACACACTGCACGCATAACTTGATTGTAAAGAGTGAAGCTTTGAGTATGATGAAGCTTTTATTAATGGAGATTATGCAGCAAAGATCTTTGGTTCGAATATTCATCTGTTTATGCAAGTTATATAAGTATTCTATTTATTTCTTTTATGTTGTTTGTTGTATAAGACTGCAGATTTTCTACAAATTGGTATCAGAGCAAGGTTATTCCAGCAGCTTATTAAATTGGTAACAAGCTATGGCTTCTACATCCGGCATGCGGACACCGCATATTAATGGAAAGAATTACGAATGCGGTCGGTTGACCATGAAGGTGATATTCGGATCTCAAGACGTGTGGGAGATCGTTGAAGATGGGTACACAGAGCCCGCAAATGCAAAGCATCATATATTGCACTTTCTCAAGCAGAAAGATACTTTGAAGGAGTTACGAAAGAAGGACGGAAAAACTCTTTTCTATATTCATCGACAATGCATGAAAGCATTCTTCCAAGAGTGGCAGCAGCTAGTCAAGCAAAGACTGCATGGGATACTTTACAAGTTGCATATCAAGGTAAGGAGAAAGTAAAAACTGCCAAGCTACAGTTACTTCGTAGAGATTTTGAGAATTTAGCAATGAAAGATTCAGATTACAGAATCATTTTTTACTTATGTAGTTGGCTTAGTCAATCAAATCAAATCCCATGGTGAGACTCTTGAGGACAAAAGGATTATTGAAAAATTTCTTAGAAGTTTGCCTACGAAATTTGATCCTTTAGTTGTTGCTATTGAAGAAACTAAGGATCTGAGTCAATTTTCTATTGATGAGTTGCATGCATCACTAATCAATCATGAACAGAGGATGAATAGATCACATGCAAGTGTAGATCAGGCTTTTGCATCTCAGACAATAGGTATTCATGGCAAAAGAAGAGGAAGTTTCAGCCCAAGAGGCAGAGGAAGAAGTCCATCTAGAGGACGTGGCAGCGAGTTCATCAAACTCAAGTGGAAGAGGACAAAATCAAGAACAGAGTTATGGTCAGAGACAAGATAAGTCTCATGTTCAGTGTCATTATTGCAAGAAGTATGGGCACTATGCTTATGATTGCAAGAAAAAGCAATATGATCAGGAGAGACAAAATCAAAATCAGGTTGGAAGTTCTATTTCTAAACCTATGTTTATTGCATGCACAAGGATTGCTGAAGCAATACCTTCTTTATCCCCTATTGAATGTAATTTGTCAAAAGAGAGTCCATGTGATGTATGGTATTTAGATTCAGGTTGCAGTAATCACATGACAGGTAATCTAGATTTGTTTTCTAGTTTGGATGATTCAGTTAAGAGTGATGTAACTCTTGGAAATAACAATATTGTGTCTGTGAAAGGAAAAGGCACGGTTAGTATTCTAACAAGACAAGGGGAGAAAACAAGTATGCAAGATATTTACTATGTTGCAAGTTTGAAACATAACCTTATGAGTATTGGACAACTGGTACAGAAAGGATACCGAGTATTTATGGAAGACAATGAGTGCGTGATGGTGGACAAAGCTCCTAGCACTCAGTTGATTGCAAAAGTGAAGATGAGCAGCAATAGGATGTTTCCATTGATTTTGAAACCTAGAAAGAAGAAGAAATCAAATCTGTTTGTAGCAAAGTCATGCGTTAAGCCAAATCGAGTATTTTGTTGAGCCCCGTGCTCAAACAATGAAGCGAGTCTGCGCTGATTCCTACGTAAATATAGTTGAGTCCTATGCTAAAGGAACACAATCAGCTTTTCATTCAGTCATGAAGGATGAAACATGGCTTTGACATCTAAGGTATGGACATTTGAATTTTGGAGGTTTGAATTTATTACATAGAAAAATATGGTTAAAGGTTTGCCATTGATTTAGAAACTGGAAAGGGTATGTGAAGGTTGTATTTTGGGGAAGCAACACAGAGATTCATTCCTAGTTGGCAAAACAACAAGAGCAAGTGCACCACTTGAGATTGTACATTCAGATTTATGTGGACCTATGCAGACAGCTTCTATTGGAGGTTGTATTTATTTTATGACATTCATTGATGATTACACAAGGAAGACATGGGTTTATTTTCTGAGAAATAAATCAAATGCCTTTGATACATTTCAGTAGTTCAAGGCATTAGTGGAGAAGCAAAGTGGATACTACATCAAAGTTCTCGAACGGACAGAGGAGGAGGTGAGTATGTTTCTAATGAGTTTATGAATTTTTGTAGATATCATGGTATACACAAGCAATTTACTACCAGGTATACACCACAATAGAATGGTGTGGTAGAGAGGAAAAATAGAACCATCATGGAGATGGCGAGAAGCATGTTGAAGGCAAAACATCTTCCAAATGAGTATTGGGCGTACGAATAACTTCTCGTTTATATTTTGAACAGTGTCCAACGAAACTTGTTAGGATCATGGTTCCTCAACAAGCATGGACTAATAGGAAACACAGTGTTTCACATTTCAGAGTTTTTGGTTTTGTAGCATATGCACATGTACCTGATGAGCTAAGGAAGAAGTTAGATAACAAAGGAGAAAAGTGTATTTTTGTTGGGTATTCAGAGAATACAAAAGCATACAAGTTGTACAATCCAGTCATTGGAAAGGTTGTGATCAGCAGGGATGTACAGTTTATTGAGAATGAAGCATGGGATGGAAGTATAGAGAAAAAAGTGAGTATAGCAACATTTATTCTGCATGATTATATGACAGATGAAACTTTAGAGGAACAAGCTACATATCTACAAATCTTGGACATGCACCACAAGTTGTAGCACAAGCTACACCGCCATCTATATCGTGGAGGTCACCAAGATTTTAGCCATCTTCAGCCATGCAAGAGACACCACAGGGGAACACCGGAAGCTTACTCCATCACCAAAAGTAGTCCCGCATCAAATGCTCCTACGCAGCAGTAAAAACAAGAAGTCTAAGTGAGATTTATAATGTTGATATAACTAATTCATTTTCATTTTTGCATTATTTTCTCAAGTCAGAGATCCAAAGATATTACGAAGAGGCTATAAAGAATGAAGTTTGGGAAAAAGCCATGGATGATGAGATTGATGCTATAGAGAAGAATCAGACATGGGAGCTAATGGATCTTCCAAAAGGAAAGGATGTGATAGGAGTCAAGTGGGTCTACAAGACAAAATACAATGCTGATGGAAAAGTACAGAAGCACAAAGCAAGGTTGGTTGCAAGAGGTTTTACGCAAAAATATGGAGTTGACTACAATGAAACATTTGCACCAGTAGCACGTTTGGATACGGTAAGAATGGTTTCAGCAATTGCAGCTCAAAAAAAATGGCCTATTTATCAGATGGATGTTAAATCGGCATTCTTAAATGGATTCCTTGAAGAGGAAGTTTATGTAAATCAGCCGAAGGTTATGAGATTGAAGGTCATGAAGGAAAAGTATACAGATTGAAGAAAGCGCTCTATGGTCTCAAGCAAGCACCTACACTTGTACAATGCAGAATAGATTCTTATTTGATTGAGAATGGTTTCAAGACGAGCAGCAATGAGCCTACCTTATACACCAAGATAAATGAACAAGGTAAAATTTTAATTGTTTGTTTATATGTAGATGATTTGATCATTAATGGAAATCTATCTACAGATTCATTCAAATCAGCCATGAAGAAGGAGTTTGAGATGACAGATCTTGGTCTTATGCATTATTTTTTGGGTATTGAAGTTCAACAATCAGAAGGTGAAGTTTTTATCTCACAAGTAAAGTATGCAAGTGACGTTTTGAAAAGGTTTAACATGTTGAATTATAAGCCAGCACCAACACCAGTTGCGGTAGGTTTGAAGTTGAGCAAAGAGGATGAAGGATCGTTTGTGGATCCAACATTGTTTAAAAAGTTGGTTGGAAGTCTTATGTATTTGACGACCACAAGGCCTGATATCATGTATGGTGTGAGCCTCATATCAAGGTTCATGGAATCTCCAAAAGATTCACATTGGCAAGCTAGAAAAATAATTTTGAGGTATGTACGTGGAACAAGAAATCATGGAATTCTTTATTCAAGTTCAGATGAGTTCAAACTCATTGGTTATACAGATAGTGACAATGCTGGAAATATAGATGATCGGAAAAGCACATCCGACTATACTTTTCACTTTGGAACAGGAGTGGTTTCATGGGCATCAAAGAAGCAGCCCATTGTCACGTTATCTTCAGCAGAAGCAGAGTATGTAGCAGCAACAGGAGTAGCATGTCAAGCTGTTTGGATGAGAAGAGTGTTGACAGATTTACAACAGAAACAAGAGGAAGCTACACAGATTTTTTGTGACAACAACTCAGCCATAGCATTGTCCAAAAATCATGTTTTTCATAAGAGGAGAAAGCATATTGATACGAGGTATCATTTCATCGTGAGCTGGTAAACAACAAGGAAATTCATCTTGAATTTTGTAGATCCGAAGATCGGTTGCGAGACATTTTTACAAAGGCTTTAGCAAAAGAAGTTTTCGAATATTTGAGAGATTGTTTGGGAGTATGTGATCCCGCACATGGCAGATCTGAAAAAGAAAACACAACTCTAGAAGATTGAAAGATACGGTTTGAAATTAAGGGGAGTGTTGGAAATATGCATTTGATGCATATTTAATTCCAACTATAGCTTTTTTAGGAAAGCTAATTTTAGCTTTAGTCTTGTTTTAGTTTGCTTTAGTTAAGTTAGCTTTATCTTATTTTTATCATTAGATTTAATTCAAATAAATCTGTTTTAAATCATGCATAGCATGCAATTGTTTTAAAGCATGAGTTTAGATTTAGAATGCTCGGTTGAAGAGCTATTAGTGGGTGAGTTATTCTATTTAAATAAAATCAATTGTAATTGCTTTGTATGCACACACAAAGGTGTGAAATCTGCACAAGCAAGGAAGGATGTGCATTGAAAGCACACAAACACGCACAACTTGATTGTAAAGAGCTGAAGCTCGAGTATGATGAAGCTTTTATTAAAATGGAGATTATGCACATGCGAGTGTTGGTTCGAATATTCATCTATTTATGCAAGTTATATAAGTATTCTGCTTTATTTCTTTTATGTTGTTTGTTGTATAAGACTGCAGATTTTCTACACCATAGATCTCTCGGAGTTTTTCATTCTCCATTTTAATTACACCGGATGAGTTATAATTTGCACTTGTTCTACATTCAAAACCTCCAACTCGGGACTACTCCAATTCAAGTGTTCTCCTTTTTATTTGCGAGATCATACCTACGCCATGCACCATGCACTTGGCTCAGCCCAATCCTACCCTCGAGATTCATACCGAGCTGGAACCATTCAATTTAGCTCATTGAAACAGTTTCCCTATAACTCCAAGCGACTCATATTGCCTATCGAGATCTATACCACCATGCTCTTTGATTTACCGAGCTAGCTATATGGATGAGCTCAAGCTTCCCCTATGCTAAATTCATATGTATGATATGTCGAGCTCAAAATATGAGTTATCCATTAGCTTGGTCTTCATGAATTGACCCGATGAGAAAAACCACTATTGTGATTTGTCTTCGAGAGAAATCGATGAGCTCTCAATTTCTTGTCAACCCTTACCCTTAGGCTAAGTCAGCCTTACATTGCACAACCCACATACTTCATGCTATCGAGTTAGGATCATTCCCAACTTGCTTGGTCAAGCTAATAAAGACCTCGCACGAGCTCGATCACTTTCTTGCAATACTTTAGCTCAATATCAATAACTTTGGATCTTTCGGGGCCCTTTATTGAAACTGAAGCACAATAAAACCCTGTGAACATGATTTCTCAATTTTAATAATATTTTGCACTCGTTGGCTTGAAGTGAGCCTGTAGAGGCCAATTTTTGCACTATTAGCAAACCCGTTTGATATGATCCCAAAACCTCATAGAACACCATAAACGATACTAAAGCTTGAAATTGTGCCTGATAACCTTGGATTACTCCTACAAAAGACTTTTTAGGTCCCGAGGTCCAATTTTTCCCTGAGGGGGTAAAATTGGATAACAATTGTATTGTTGCATACTTGCAAGGGAGAGATAAGGATATTGTGTTGTTTGTTTTGTACACTTGGAGGCTTAGGGTGAAACTCCCACTTCACTTGGGAGGCAAAAGGAGGTGGTTTCCCATAGTCCTTGCTCCATTTGGTTTGATTTCAAACCTTTGTGTTGTTTGAGAAGTTGTAAACTTGTTGAATATGTCTTTTGGTTGTGTTGAATATTTTGGAATGTATGTTGTTTGTGGAAGCCATGATTGTTGAATGTTGTCAAATGTTGCTCAAGACCCCTCATGGTTCCTTGGTTGGGGCTCAAGGGCCATTAAGGGGATGACTTCTCCTCTTAATGGATTAAATGTTGGGTGGAGAGTGTTGCCTACTCCCCCTCCTTTGTATTGTGATCCTTGTTGTGAGAAGATTGAAGTGAGCTAGTTTGGAGCTACATTTGGAGAAGACAAGCAAATTGGACACTTCCATTTTTTTAACCTTGTTGAAAACCTTCATGTTGTAATTTTTTCTTGTATATGTTCCCACTTTGAGTGGAAGATTGCAAAATCGTAGGCTTGAAACAAATTTATGTTATTCATTAAGAAATCTCTAAAATTGCAAATTCTACTAAGAGTGTTGTTTGAGAAATTTATATTTGCAAATGTGTTAGTATGTGAAAGAGAAAATTCAAATCATTATTTTGTTTTAGTAAAATAGAAATTTTGAAATAAGTTGAATTAGAGATGCATCCCTCTCAATAAAATTAAGTTGATTCATTACTCGTAACATGTGCTATGTTCATTGTAATAAAAATAAGAATCTTGTTAAAACTCATCGTTGTTGGAAATGGTTATTACTTATATGATCTTGTGATAAAAATGGAATAGTGCTCTTGTTTGATTGAATGAAAGGATTTTATTTTAAAAATCATATTAGATTGAATAAGAAAATTTTACCAAAAACATTTCTCCAAGTTTACTTTTATCTAAATTAGTAGCAATCCTATTACTCTTTCAAATTTAGTTTTAAATAGAATGACAAAAAAATGCATATGCACATCCCTAATTTAATACAACTATGATTAAATTAATTATATGGAGAGGTTTTGAATATTTCTTTTATGTATATTTAACCAAATGTAGCTTTCTTTATAAAAAAAGAACATAAATAAATTTGATTATTTTCATATTATTAATATATTTATATTATTAATATTATTACAATATAATAATAATAATGAAATTAAAGTATTAATGATAATATATATATTAATTTTATCATTATTATTATTAGTATTAAAATAATTATTAATAAATATGTTAATAATTTTTTAATAAATAAATATATATATATATATATATATATATAAGTGGTTTGAGCAACTATGTTTGTGTTTGTTTTTAATTGTAAAGGTGGGGCGGAGGGAGGGTCGCCGATGCCACCCCCTACCCCATTGTTTTATATGGGATGGGGGCTGGGGTCATGACTCTCCTCCAATCAGTATTAACCCCTACAAATATTATTGTGGGCCAAACTTTGCATAAATAAATGTAGTCTCGTGTTAAGAGTAAAAGCCGCGACCTTATCATTTTCTTTTGATATATATATATATATATATATATATATATATATATATATATATTATCTAACCAATTTTTCCCCTTAGGCAAAATTAATCAAACATGACCCTGCACAAGAGAAAATTGAAGGGTCGGTTCAGTCCTACGAGCTCATATTCGATCCCAAATCAAAGGGGCAAGAGGAATCGAAAATGGAGGAGAAAGGTCGGAAAATGAGGCCAAACAATGTTAAAGGGGATCAGAAGCTCATCAGGAAAAAATGGAGAAAGATAACGTTCACTCGAAGCCTAAATCAGCTAAGTATAAAGGAGTGAGTAGAAGCCTCCACATGCCTCATTGGCATAACTTCAAAGGTGTGACCTAAAGTGAAGACTCAAATAAGTGCTAGCCTCCACATGGTTAGAGCCCAAAAAGGTGGAACCGGTCGTTGAAAAGTCAAGGAAAAGCAACAGACTCGTGGAAGGCACTACGTGTCAGCTCGGCATAATTCCAAGAGTGAGAGGGAATAGTGAAATTCAAAATCCCACAGGACTTCCACGTGGAGTCAACAATGAGAGACCCACTAAGGAACCACATATAATTTTTCCACTCGAGGCCTAAATTGACTAAGTATAAAAATGGCCAGCGTGAAGTGTTCACGTGTCTCAACCATGCAACATCAAAGGTGCAATAGAGGAGGAGTTCCCAAACGGGTGCCATCCTGCCATGTAGTTAGGGACCGAGAAAGGAAGCAGGCCCGAATTGGCTAAGTACAATAGGGTTAGTGGATGGCGGGCCACATGTCTCATCGACGCACCCTCAAGGGTTAAATCCAAAGGTGGTCCCCAAATGAGCGCCAACCCACCACGTAGTCAGGGATCGAGAAAGGGAGTAGGCCCGAATCGACTAAGTACAAAAGGGTTAGTGGAATCCTCCACGTGCCTCATCGATATATAAATTCAATGGTGCAGCCCAAATAGAAACCCTGAACTAGCACCAGTCCTCCACGTGTCTCAGGTCCAAAAAGGGAATACCGATTACTGAGAAGTCCAAAAGCCCACGGAGTCCTCCACATTCCTTGTCCGCGTAACTTTAAAGGTAGAATCAAAATGGTAGGTCCCAAATGAGCACGAAGCCTCCACATGGTTTGAGCCCCAAAAGTTGAACCGACTGTTGAAAAGGTCTAAGAGTCAGTGAGATCCTCCATGCGTCACCTCAACACAACTTCAAAGATCAACTCTAGAAGCAGGTACCAAAAAGTGCAAGCCCTCCATGTGTCTAGGGTCAGACATAGTTTCTCCGCCAGTCAAGTGGGGGACTTAGCTAGAACACAAAGAAATAGAGCAGGCCCACGGGCGAGACTAAGTGTCCAACCATCACAACTTCAGGAGTGAAAAAGTGGCAGCGAAATATTAAGAACGTGCGGGCTCCACGAAGATCTCACACGGGTAAACTCCAAACCCAAAGTAGTTTGGAAAAGATTTGGCGAATCATGTATCCCGCCAAGATTTTTAAATGCTTAGATCTTGAAAATATTGTGAGAGCCCACATTGAGCACCCAACCCTGACCTTTAGATGACCTCGACTATGACTGGAGTAAATATAGGCCACCATTCTTGAGGCTATCATGCTTCTCACCCACTACCATAATGAGGTATTTATTTCCCAACAAGAAATGACAATGGAGGCGTGGATTGTGTCATGAGACCCATTAATTTTGTAGGTGGATTCAATGCATCTCTGAGGTGGTTGAACAGGAGTCCAGATTATTCTACCTCCTTCTCTCATTCTTCCTATATATTGTAAGGAGGTGTATTTTTCAAAAGGTTGGACATTTCTGATCTGCACCCTTCCTCTCTTTCCTTTAAGTGGATTTATGGAGTCCAAGCCTTCCATTCAAACTATAATGTAATTTTGTGCCTCTTGGCCATTGTAATGCACTGTATCAACTTTTGGAAGGATAATGCATTTATGTGGATAATTTTTAACCCTCTCTTGTGTTTATTGTCTCCTTTCTAATCTCTCATTGCAGTCTTGGTTATTTGTGCATGGTGATTGTATTGCATTTTTATGGTTTGTGTTTATTGCAAAGTAGGTGTTTTAGCACTCCTTTGCTGCATCACCCTTGTTATTTTAGGTTTTATTTCTTACATCTCCTTAATCCCATCTCCTTGGCAAATTAGAGTAGGTTTTAGAGTAGATCCTCTACAATATGAACGTGTGCACCTGAATAGAGGAATAGGAACCGAGATTCATCCAGAGAGCTCTCTCGATTTGTAAATTCCCACACTTTGAGAGATGCTCCATGTTATGCAATCACACTGAAAGTCTCAACCCATCGAGTTGCATACATTCAGGGGTGCTTTGATTATGCATCAATAGTTTTGGCATGCTTAGTGGGACCAGAATAAAGAGCTTTACATCTTCATCTTAGTAGGTTCGATGTGTTATTGTTGAGATCCAGCCTCTGGAGGCATGTTTCAACACATCTGGTGACTCCATCTGGTCAAACAACCCATCCTCTGAGTTGCAGACCTTCTCCCCATCCATTTTCATCCATTCTTCTTCCACCTCTCTCATCCTCTTCCATTCTATGAAGTTGTGCAATCATGGCTTCATTCCCATGGTGGAACTCACATTTGCAGCAACTACCATACAATCCATACTCTCCTCCAAACATACAAAATTCATTCTCAGGTTATTATCAACCTCCTCCAGACCCATGTTATAAAGAAAATCAACAATGGGCATACTCACAAGAGCAATATGCAGATCAGTGTGGACATGAGCCAAACTATGCAGTTATGGAAGAACAAGAGTATATCAACTATGGGGGATATCTTACACCCAAGAATGTGGAGCTGCAGCTGAAGATAGACAAATTGGAGGTAGGTATGATGTAGGCCTAGGATACGAATCAAGAGAAAGCATTCAATATTGGATTTAGGGTCCCTTGTCCATGGGAAGGCCCTGCTCCAAGCTATTTTAGCCCAAGAGAAACTTAGTTACATTGTTGAGATGCTGCCCCAACTTGAAGAATGGGTTAAGGATGTTGAATATTTTGTAGGTCAATGGGAAAATTCAGCATTTCCACCCCACAATCCTCTTCCCATTCCCCAAGCAGCACCATCTTGTTCTGAGTTTCAATTTTCAAGTCTCTCACCTGCTGCCCCCATTGTGGATTTCACTCCTCCAAGTTCTAGTCTTCCATCTCATCTTAGTTCTTCTACCCTTTTCCCTTCCAAATGGTCATTCCCTCCAAAGAAACATGAAGTTTCATCTCTCCCACCACCACAAGTAATTACAAAACCGGTTGTCCCCCAACCCAACCCTCCTCTTACCTTCTTGCCAAGTTTGACTTGGGAAGAAAACAATAAAAAAACCAGCCAAGGAGGACAACAACAAGAGCTCAATCGACAAAAAATAATAGAGGACTTGAAGAGATGGTCTCTTAAGTTTGATGTTGAAAAATTCCCTTGATGGTGAAGCCAAGAGAGGAGGTGAAATTTGAAGAGAAACTTGTGGTCGGGGCTGATTTTGGAGCCAATGTTGTAGTAACGGAGAAAAAGAAGAGAAAGAACAACTAACTCCAAGTCCAGTTGAGAAGGAGCACATGGAGGTGAACAAGATGAATTCAGAGGCACCGAATCATGAGTGGGTTGTACAAGAAGTTGCATATTTCTCTCCCACTCAATCTCTCCAAAAATATGATTTTTTGGAAGAATTTGAACTCACTAGCTTAATGTTTGAAGATGGAGCTACACATGGTGAAAATAATGTAGATTCAAAGGGCACCATGCAAGAGGGAGAAATCTTCTGTAGTAGGATAACAAAGAGTTTGATTTCCTGTCAGAGTTGGAGGAATGTTTTGATGAGGAGGATCCCATAGAAATTACAACTTTCATTGCCCCATCATTCATTCTTCAACCATAAGAACCTGCCACCATGGAGGAGGACATGCAAGCACAACCTGCAGTCTATAGCATGCCTCTTGAATCAAAGTTGGAAGAGTTTGATCTTCCAAGTGCCATACTAGAAGTAGAGGAAGGAAAAGAACAAGACGTTGCCATCCCTTTCGTACCACTCACCAAGGTGACACATTAGTTGTCTATAGATGTGAAAGAGGAAGAAAATCTAATTGCAGATAGTCACCTCTTCCAGGAAGGCTTGTAAGAAGACTTCCTTTTTGAAGTTGGAATTCAGAGTATTGGGCACATTCAAAGAACCAGACCATGCCCTATAAGGTACTTGGCTTCACTAGAGCCAAGAGAGGAGCCAACACCAGTCATGCTTGCTCCTAAGCATGGGGATGAGTTCCAAAGAACCAAGGATCAACTACAATGCCTCTTCAATCCAAATTAGAGCAACTAAAAGAGGTATTTGTTTTGTTTCTAGTTGATACCTTGATGATTTGGGTGGAGGATTGGCCTATTGTAAGTTTTTCACTCATACCAATAGCCAGATTCAGTGCCAAATCATCTTCATGGCTGCAAATTGTAAGAAAGGGAAGCTAATTTGCATTTCTAGTATCGATTTTGTTTGAAATTGCTTGTCTCTTTTATTAGTGTAGGGTAGCAGTAGGTTTTAATTCCTCTAAGTGCGTATGCACATTGTCTTGTTGTAGTTTAGGTTTCAATTTCCCTAAGTGCCTTTGGCACAGATTCTGTTGCTCCCATGTTGTATCGTTGTGTAGTTCAGTGCACCTCTAGTCCATTTCTAGAGTAGGTGAAAGCCCTAGGTCAATACAATTTTCTACTCTTAGAACCTCATTTTCAAGATTTTCTTATGAAAATTGAGAGTGCGGACAACGGGCAAGCTCGAGCTCATAGGTCGCAAGCATCCAGGCCTCAAGGTTTCGGGAATAGGAGCAGACGGGCTATCAATTCATGACTCCATGCCCAATGGATAATTCAAGACTACTGGTCTCTTCATCTAGTAGGTAGATGTCCCCGTGAGTCACCAAATTGTTGACCAATTTTTCCCCTTAGGAAAAACCCTACACAGGAGAAAATTGAAGGGTCGGTTTAGTCCTGCGAGCTCATATTCAATCCCAAATCAAAGGGGCAGGTGGACTTGACAATGGAGGAGAAAGGTCGGCAAATGAGGCCAAACAATGTTAAAGGGGATCAAAAGCTCATCAGAAAAAATGGAGAAAGACAACGTTCACTCAAAGCCTGAATTAGCTAAGTATAAAGGAGTGAGAGAAAGCCTCCACGTGCCTCATCAACACAATGTTATCCATATTTCACCCCCATGCTAAATATTGGATCAGCCATGACCCCGTATAAGAGAAACTCTGAGAAAACTTATTCAAATCCTACAAATTGGTCGCAGAAGGACTCAACCATGGAGTGGTGGAGGCCAAGAGAGACTAAAGGACCATGTGTAAATGAAATGACTTTGTCGAGCTATTTTCATGTCTTAAATCCATTCTCCAAGTTACAGGTAGACTCAACTATAAATGAGTGCGAGCTCTCCATATAGCCAAAAGTCTAAAAAGTAAGAGGGACCGTTGAAAAGTCCACAGATCAGTGGAGGCTGACAAGTGTCAACCCGATGCTCCTCCAAAGGCAAACTTTGGGCCAGGTTTTCAAGCAAGTGTGGTGCCTCCACGTGTTATTCTCGATAGGGGTAGAGTTAGTTGAATAATCAATTCCCGAGCTAGGTTGGAAAGGCTGCCAAGTGTCTTAATGGCACTGATTCAAGGGTTGAATAGAGAAAAGGTTTCCAAATGAGCACCAAACTACCACGTGTCCTAGGGGAAAGTAGGCCGTCGGGGGAAAAGTTGGTTCTTTACCCTTTGTTATCTCAAAAGAGATAAAATTTACAAAATGACCCAAATCCCCCAAGGGAAAAATTTAGCATTTGGGCCCAAGTCAAGGCCAAAGCGGGAGTCGGAGGAAAAGTTGAAAATTTTCCTTTTGTCAAAAAGGCACATGGATAAAGATGGAAGCGCATTTCCAAATTAACCAAAAGGAGCCACATGTCCAGACGGAGCTTCGGGGCTACATGAGTTTTTTTGAGTTTTGCATTTTTTTGCGCAAAAGGGAAAAAAGATAAATTGTGGACCCGTAATCCCGATTTTTGTTCTAATCTGACTACCACGTGTCCCATACCAAAAGGGGACCCATTCTTCAAATTTTTTCCCACCCATTTGTATGGACTCAATAAAACTTCAAAGGGGCATATCTTTCAACTTAGGGCTCAAAATATTGCAATCTGACACCATTGGAAAGATCTCAGCCTCGCCCACACCATGGAGGTTTGAAACTTTAATTTTAAGGAGGTTAGGTGAAGGAAAATGGAGGAAATGTCTTCAGGATTTCAATGCAGGATCTTCTTGCCTCAACAACCAGATCGATTCGATTTTGTTTCCACCATTTCCTCTTCCTTCAAGGTGCCGAACCAAGGATCGATGTAGTAAAGATGGATTTGGGGGCAAGATTTTATCAGAAGCATTAACAACAGTGGTTGAGCTTCAACCTACTTTTCCCGCTTCTCTCTCTCTTTCTTCTTTTGGTCAATCTATAAATACAGGGGTAGGATTCATTGTAAAGGGTTGGACATTCTTTGTTTTGCAGGCTCCCTTCTCCTTCTAGCAAAGGAAATTGTGGGGTTCAGGCCTTCCATTGAGATTGCAATACTTTACTACCTTTTGGATACTTTGTAATGAATCTGTATCAAGCCACAGAGAAATAAAACACATATGTGATCAATCTTAGATCCTTTCCTATCTCTTTTTCTTTCATTTGGTCTTCCATTACAGATCTGGATATATGTGCTTGTTTATTGTATGTGTTTTGTTGGTTTGTGTCTATTGGAAAAATAAGTGTTCATCATTCCTTTGGTGCATCACCTTGTAGTTTAGTTATTGTTTATTTCTTGTACCCCTTTCTTATCTCTGTCTCCTTGGAAAGTTTTAGATTAGGTATAGAAATAGATCCTCTACAAACCTCACGTGTGCACCTGAATAGAGGAATAAGGAACCAACCTTTAATCTGGAGAGATTTTCCATTTTTGCAAGGTCCCACACCTTGGGAAAAGTTCAATGTTATGCAATCACACCAAATGATTCTACCTTAGAAAATAAAACCTTTAGAACTCATTTGGGGGTGTTGATTTTGAACTAACAGTTTTGGCACTCCTGGTGGGACCAAGAAGTCTCCATCTTATTACAGTAGGAATTGATGTACACTTGTTATGATTTTGGCTTTTAAGAAGCCTTAAAACTGTACATCTGGCGACTCCAAAAGAAACAAATCTACTGGTTTCAGCAGTCCAAGCAAGTTCATGAGAAGAATACAAACACGGTCAAGAACCAGAGAAGAGGGACTATTTGTCTATCTAGACTTATCCCCAGACAGAGGGAGAAGAGGAAGAAGAGCCCAAAGTCTCTATCTCCACCAAGCAGAGCTTTATCAACACCTCCTCTCGCAAGAAGACCATTTCATTCAATCAAGAGGGGTGCTCAGACCGATTAGAATGGCTCAGCCAAATCCTTATGTTAACTTCACTGGTAGTAGTCCACTTGCCTTGAATGCACAAAATCTAGTTCCTATTGCAGCATTAAAGAGTATCCCATATTTCACTAGGGAAAATCAAACTTCTCCTGGTGATCATGTCCAAGATATTGCAAATGTCTTGTATAATCCACGAGATCCATGAGATGGACATTACATTCAAGTTGCTCACTTCTTCACTCAAAGGGAAAGCTTCACAATGGTTCAGAGTCTTGAGGCAGGCTCTATCTAGAATTGGAATCAGCTATGCACAACTCTTCACAACCAGTTTGGAGAGAAAGGTGATAACTTGTCCTTGTTGGAGCAAACTAACAACAATCAAGAGAGCCCCAAATGAGCAGCTATGAACTTCAACCTCAAATTCCAGCGAACCTGGGATAAGATTCCAACAATGGTAAAACCCACAAATGAAGGTGCCTTCTTATACTTTCTTAGGGCTTTAAATTCTGATATTTCTCTAATGATTCATTCAATGGGGGCACTACATTACCTACAACCTATAGCCTTTCCATAGGGGCTGAAGAACCATTTGATTTAGGCTAGTAAAATCACTCCTAGGCCATCCATGCCTCTATACCCTGAGTTAGGAAGCCCAGATGCTAGCCAAATGCCTACATTAGCTCCTATACCCACCCCTAGGAGTCAAAGTTCAGCTGAAGCTTCCACTTCATCATCTAACACCTCTAAAGAGCTTCAGAAGTGATGAAGCAACTACAAAACCTTGGGAAATGAGCTAGTAACCATCAAGAGACAACAGGCTCAGAGTTCTAGGCCATATCAGTCTCAAGCTCAGTCTCAAGGTCAGTATGAGGCTAGACCCCAGTACCAGAAAAATAGGCCACCATCTCAGACTGTAAATCAGAGCCAGAGCCAAGGACAACCCCAAGCTACTAGACCTTTTAGGTCATATGATCCAAATGCAACATCAACATCAAGGGCATTGGTTCCTACACAGAAACAATATGGCACAGAATATGATTGGTGTTTTCCATGCAAGTCAGCCACATAACCAATCAATGTGTTTTAATGGTGCTCTAAATCAGGCTTTAATGGTGCAAACCAGTATGGTGCCACAAGAGCCTAGCCAAGAGGGAGATCAACAACAAGAAGCTCAACAAGGTGAACCTCTAGGAGAGACTATGCTTGTCAATTGGCAGGCTGAAGACTTCTATGGGATGAATCAATCCCTCCTCAAAGTGTGGCTGCCAATACATGGTCCAAAAAGAGAAGTATTGAGAGAGGCCAACCACTGAATTTAGGTGACCCTCAATCTTCCATCACTCCACAAGGTCCTAGTGTTCCAAGTGCAACTCCCAACATGTAGAACCAATCCAAGCCACCTTCCAAATCCAATCAGGCACCGGTTGTAATAACCCATGTGCAAGAAAGAAATGTGTCTAGGGAAGGGGAAGAAAAAGGATAACTCATTCAATATTATTGAGAAAATGAAGAGGACAAGTGTGAACATTTCACTATGGGAGTCATTGGCCATTCCAGGGCAGAGGGATCTGTTGCAGACTACCATGCAAAATTGGTCAAGTTCAAATCAACCCCTAACTAACAAGAGAGAGTGCTTACCAATGCAGTTTAACCTGGAAGGAACCAAGGAGAAAAACAAGGTAAGAACCTGAGACCTCCTCCCTTCTATGTCTCATTAATTATTGGAGACAAATTGGTGCACAATTGTATGATTGATTCTGGGGCTAGTAGTTTTGTGATGCCCAAACAAATAGTTGATCAGTTGGGTCTCCAATATGAAGTCATCTCTAGAGGAGTTGTCCAATTAGATGGGACAACAGTGACAATGTTGGAATCATCAAGGATCTGAGCCTCACTCTGCATGCCTACCCTAATGTGACTATTTTGCAAAACGTGTCCATCATAGATTTGCCACCACATTTTTCTTTATGTTTGTCTAGGGATTTCACTGCCAAAATTGGAGGTACCTATCTCATTGATTGGTCACATATGCTCTTTAGGACAAGGTATGGGGAAAAGGCCATAGTCAGATCTAAACCCATTGCAAACTACCACATTGAATCTTATGTGCCTAGCCCCATCAATGCCAACTACTCATCTTATGATCAAGAAGACCTCCTAAGCACTAATGAAGCAAATACCAAGGTGGGATGTATCCCAAAATTGACTCTAGATGAGTGGGCCAACAAAAGACATGCTTTTGACCCCTATAAGGAGATGGAAGAATCTGAGCTAGGTGTCTACTATCTACATGAAGAGAATCATCCTCTTCCTGACCTAATTAAGCCATAATACAAGGATGACAATGGGGTATGGCAATTGTTCTTTGATGGCTCAAGGAGAGAAGACAAGGGAGCTGAGGAGGAGCTATGATTGTGTCCCCCAAAGGTATGAAGTACTATTCAGCCTTCATATTTCAGTTTTTTTCTCAAACAACATTACTTGAATATGAGGCTTTGGTCCAAGGTCTTCATTGGGCAAGGAAGCTAGGGATCAAGAACTTGTAAGTGTTTGGTGATAGTGAACTGGTTTCCAATCAAGTCCGAGGACTTAATGCTATCAAAAATGACCTACTCAAGAACTACAAGAGTAGAGTATGGAATCTCATGGAGGACTTCGAGGCCTTCAGTATTGTGTCCATACCCAGGAAGGAGAATGAAGCTACTGATAGACTTGCAGTAGTTGGAGCAACATTTGATGTGGTTGACAACATCAAGAGGGACAAAGAACAACCACATATCCATGTGGTTGTGAGGCCAGTAGTGCTAGATAATAATACATGTTGGTAGGTGTTTGAGAATGATCAACAGATCATTAACTTTTTGCAAGAAGAAGTTGAATTCTCAAAGAAGAAACCAAAGCAGACTAGAGCAGCAATATGGGAATCAGATAGTACAACTACATACAAAAAACTTCCCAAAGGCTTAGTGACACTGGAATCTATTTTCAATCCTAATGATCAGTTTAGAAAGGAGAAGGCTAACATACAAATCAAAGGAGAAGATTCAGAGTCAATCCCAGTTGGAGAAGATAAAACACTTCAAATTGGAAAAGTGGCCACCAAGAAAGAAAGGTATGAATTCATACAACTTTGCCAAGAATTTCCAGATGTGTTTTCTTGGAGTTATGAAGACCTAAGAGGGTTCAATCCAAAACTAGCACAACACACAATCAAACTGATCCAATTACTCATCCCATCAAGAAGTAAGAGACCAATCAACCCACATATTGAGCCTCTGATGAAGAAGGAGCTGAACAAGTTGATAGAGGCGAGTATCATATTTCCAATCAAACATTCAAGTTGGGTTGCTAACTGGTCCCAGTCAAAAGAAAAATGGAGAAATCAGGTTGTGTGTTGACTTTAGGGATTTGAACAGAGCCTCCCTCAAGGATCACTACCCACTCCCTTTAATGGAGCAGATCTTGCAAGTAGTGTCTGGGTCAAAAAGATTCTCTCTCCTAGATGGTTATTCGGGATACAATCAGATCATGGTGAAAGAAGATGATCAATTCAAAATAGCCTTCACCACCAAATGGGGCACCTATGCTTACAGAAAAATGCCATTTGGATTGTCCAATGCCGAGCCACTTTTCAAAGGGAAATGGATATGGCATTCAAGGGGCTGATCAACAAAATGGTACTGATCTACCTAGATGACATCACTATTTTTTCCAAGAATGCAGTAGATCATCTTTTCCACCTAAGGCAGGTGTTCCAAAGATGTAGGAGTTTTGGGGTGTCATTGAACCCTAAGAAATGCATATTCTTGGCCCATGAAGGCAAGCTTCTAGGCCATATTGTATCAAAAGAAGGATTGGCAATTGACCTAGAGAGAGTTCAAGCAATAAGAGCATTTCCATTGCCAAGTCACAAGAAGGCTCTTCAAAGCTTCTTGGGAAAAATCAATTTTGTCCACAGGTTTGTTCCAAACTTTTCTGCCCTTGTTAAGCCAATAACATTGATGTTGAAGAAGAGCTTAGCATTCAAGTGGACAGCTGAAGGAAAATCAAGTTTTGAGGCTATCAAAGAAGCCATATCACAAGCCCCAACTCTTGTGAATCCATATTTTCCAAAGACTTCATATCTGTATGCCTTTGGTGGCAGTGACACAATTTTTGCAATCTTGGTTCAACAGAACAAAGAAAGTGTAGAACAACCAATTGCTTTCTTCAGCCTAGAGTCTGAAGATTATGAGGTGAGGTACTCCTTCATTGAGAAGTAGGTCCTGGTGGTGATCAGAGGATTGAAGAAGTTTAAGCATTTGGTTTCAAACAACAAAATCCAACTATTGGTCTCCCATGAAGAGTTAAGGAATTCCTTCTCAGCAAGGACCTGAATGAGAAGCATGTGTAGATGGATCACTCATGTCATGGAATATGACATTGAGATCAAGGTCACCAAGCTGGTCCATGGGAAAGGGTTGTGTGAACAACTAGCCTCAGGTCAACAAGATGAAACAAATAGTGAGAAGGAGGTTGTTCTTGTTCTACAAGATGATCAAGAAGAAAGGAGAAATGATGTACCTACTCCTTGTTGGACCCAAGACATGGTGCACTTCCTTCAAACAAGCATGTGTCCTCATGGGATGAGTAAAGCAAAAAGGAGACATTTTAGGTTACAAGCCATCCCATATGTTCTTATTGATGGTGTCCTGTTCAAAAGAGACATCAATGGCATTCTGTTGAGATGCATTGGGACAGATCAGGTGGAGAGAGTGCTACAAGAATTCCATGTTGAAGTAGCTGGAGGCCATTTTTCTCCAAGAGTGACAACACTCAAAATCATGAAAGCAAGTTATTATTGGCCTAGAGTGTTTAGTGACTATTACACATGGATCAAAAGGTGCAAGAATTGTGCATTCTTCAAAGGCAAAGAGAGGCTAACAACACTTCCATTGCACCCAATCTCAGTTGACCAACCTTTCATGCAATGGGGATTGGACTTCATTGAGTCATCAACCCAAATTCAAGCCAAGGCCACAAATGGATTCTAACAGATGACAGATTATTTCACCAAGTGGACCGAGGCAGTGGCACTCAAGGAAGCCAATGAGTCTAGTATCCTAGATTTCTATGAAGGGATAGTGACCAGATTTGGAGTGCCAACCACCATCATATCAGAAAATGCATTAGCATTTATAGGTTCCAAGATCACAGATGGGTTGTTAAGAATGGGACTTATTTGAGTACTTCATCAAACTATTACCCTCAAGGTAATGGCTAGGCTGAGTCCACAAACAAGAACCTGCTAAAGATCATCAGAAGAACTCTTGATGAGAATCAGAGGACCTGCACACAAAGCTCAAAATGGCCTTATGGGCTGATAGAATAATGCCCAAGAGATCTACAGGAAGCTCTCCATTCAAGCTTGTCTATGGGAAAGAGGCAGTGTTGCCTATATCACTTGAGTTGCCAACATTGGAGCTCGTGAAGCAACTAGAGATGTCTAAATTTGAACCAATGGAGGCTAGGTATGCAGAGATGATAGAATTAGAAGAAGTCAGAGAACAAGCACTCCAAGTAATAGAAAATAATCAGACCTCAATCAAGAAATGCTTTGACAAGAAGGAAAAAGCAAGGACCTTCCAGGAAGGAGACCTAGTTTTGAAATGGGATGCAGATCGAGAAAACCAAGAAGGCATTCCAAGTTTGATGCCATCTAGAGTGGCCCTTATATGATCACAAGGTGAAAAAGTAGCAATGCTTTCCAATTGTCCACATTGGAGGGTGAAGAGTTACAGATTCCAGTGAATGGATCTATCTTAAGCACTACTACTAAAAGGGGAGTTCTCACCCTATACATATTAGTTTAGTTTTCTTTTCCTCTAAGTGCTTGTACACATTGTCTTGTTGTTGTAGTGTAGATTGCTTTTCTCCTAAGTGCTTTGCATGCTCTGCATGTTCTATTTGGAGCATGTATGATTTCAAATTTTGTATATAGTTGTGGTGTTGTTTTTTGTGGCTCTTATGCAGTCCATTCAGAGAGACAAATGAAGCCCTGGGTTAAAACAATTTTCTACTCTCAAAACCTTCATTTCAGATTTCTTATGAAAATTGAGAGTGCAAGAAGCTGGGCTTGTTAATCAGAGGAAGAATTAGTATCAGACCATATTTTCTTGACTCCATGCCCAATGGATATGACAAGGCAATTGGTCCATTCATCTAGCAGTAGATACCCCTATGAGTCACCAAATTATTATCCATATTTTTCCCCCATGCCAAATATTGGATCGGCCACGACCCCACATAAGAGGAACCTGAGAAAACTCATTCAGATCTTGCAAATTGGTCACAAAAGGACTCAACCATGGAGTGATGGAGGCCAAGAGAGACTAAAAGGACCCTGTGTAAAAGAAACGACTGTTGAGCCATTTCCATGTCTTAAATCCATTCTCCAAGTTACAGGTAGACTCAACTATGAGATAGTAGGGTCAAACAAGAAGGGGCGATGCCGCAAGGAACCAAAAACAAGAAGGGGAAGAAACGGTGAAGTTTTGAGGTCCCGGGTTGAAACAGTTCAGAAAAGGGTCCAAAAATGACTAAGTATGGAGGAGGCAACGGAAGGAGCCACGTGTCCTAACGGTGCTTCTCCAAAGGTGAATCCAAAAAGGGGAACCAAACTTGCCCAGTCTTCCATGCGTCCAAAACCCCAAGGAAGTTATGGGGGCATTGAAAATCTTTAGCTGAGAGAAAGCATGCCAAGTGTCAACTTGGCACAAATTGAAAAGGAAGCCCAGGTGGAGACTCAAACTTACGCTAGCCCTCCACATAGCAAATGGTCAAACAGAGTTAAAAGGTGGGCTTCAAATTGGCTAAGTATAGATGTATCAATGGAGAATGCCAAGTGTCAGTGTGGCGCATCTCCAAGAGTTGGTCCCAAGGTGGAGACCCAAATGAGTGCGAGCTCACCACGTAGCCCAAAGTCTAAAAAGTAAGAGGGACCATTGAAAATTCCATAGATCAACGGAGGCCGACAAGTGTCAACTCTAACGCTCCTCCAAAGGCAAAATTTGGGCCAGGTTTTCAAGCAAGTGCGGTGCCTCCACGTGTTATTTTGACAGGGGGTAGAGTTAGTTGAATAGTCAATGCATGGCCAGGCTGGCGGAGGATGCCAAGTGTCTTAATGGCATTGATTCAAGGGTTGAATAGAGAAAAGGTTTCCAAATGAGTGCTAGACTGACGCATGTCCTAGGGAAAGTGGGCCATCAGGGAAAATTTGGTTCTTTTCCCCTTGTTATCTCAAAGAGGGTAAAAGTTACAAAATGACCCGCAACTCCACCCAAGGAAAAAGTTCAGCATTTGGGCCCGAGTCAAGGCCAAAGCGGGGAGTCGGAGGAAAAGGTGAAAATTTTCCTTTTGTCAAAAAGGCACAAGGATAAAGATGGAAGCACATTTCCTAACCAACCAAAAGGAGCCACGTGTCCAGGACGGAGCTTTGGGGCTGCGGGAGTTTTTTTGAGTTTTGCATTTTTGTGCAAAAGGGCAAAAGATAAATTGTGGACCCGTAAGCCCAATTTTTGTTCTAATCTAACTACCATGTGTCCCATACCAAAAGGGGGACCCATTCTTCAAATTTTTTTCCCACCCATTTGTATGGACTCGATACAAACTTTGAAGGGGCATATCTTTCGACTCATGGGCTCAAAATATTGTGAATCTTGACACCATTGGAAAGATCTCGGCCTCGCCCATGCCATGGAGGTCTGAAACTTTAATTTTGAGGAGGTTAGGTGAAGGAAAATGGAGAAATGTCTTTAGGATTTCAATGCAGGATCTTTTTCCTCAACAACCAGATTGATTCGATTTGTTTCCATCATTTCCTCTTCCTTCAAGGTGCCAAACCAAGGATCGATGCAAAAAAGATGGATTTGGGGGTAGATTTTATCAGAAGCATTAATAATAGTGGTTGAGCTTCAACCTACTTTTCCTTCTCTCTCTCTCTTTCTTCTTTTCTCTAATTGAATCTATAAATACAAGGGTAGGATTCATTGTAAAGGGTTGGACATTCTTTGTTTTTTAGGCTCCCTTCTCCTTCTAGCAAAGGAAATTGTGGGGTTCAGCCTTCCATTGAGATTTAATACTTTACTACCTTTTATCTACTTTGTAATGAATTTGTATCAAGCCACGAGCAATAAAACACGTTTGTGATTGATCTTAGATCCTTTCCTTTCTCTTTTTTTTCATTTGGTCTTCCATTATAGATCCGCTATATGTGCTTGTTTATTGTATGTGTTTTGTTGGTTTGTGTCTATTGGAAAAATAAGTGTTCATCATTCCTTTGGTGCATCACCATAGTTTAGTTATTGTTTATTTCTTGTACCCTTTCTTATCTCTATCTCCTTGGCAAGTTTTAGATTAGGTATAGAAATAGATCCTCTGCGAGAACTCACGTGTGCACATGAAAAGAGGAATAAGGAACCAACCTTTAATCTGAGAGATTTTTCCATTTTTGTAAGGTCCCCACACTTAGGAAAAGTTCAATGTATGCAATCAAAAATGATTCTTCCTTAAAAATCAGACTTAGAACTCATTTAGGGGTGCTATGATCACATCAACTTCATGGACAATGCTAGGTGTGTCATTAGTGCACCCTCAAGGGTCAAATTCAAAGGTGGTCCACAAACAAACACCAGCCCACGACGTAGTTAGGGATCAAGAAAGGGAGCAGGCTCGAATTGGCTAAGTAAAAAATGGTAAGCGGAAGCCTCCACATGCCTCATCAACGTAACTTCAAGGGAGCAATCCAAAGAGAGACCCTATACTAGCGCCAACCCTCCATGTGTCCCAGGTCCGAAAAGGGGACACCAGCCATTGAGAAGTCCAAAATCCTGCGGAGGCCTCCACCTGCCTCGTCCACGCAACTTCAAAGGTATACTCAAAAGGGAAGGATGCAAATGAGCACAAAGCCTCCACGTGGTCTGAGCCTTAAAATTTGAACCGACTGTTGAAAAGGTCTAAGAGTTAGAAAAATCATCCATGTGTTAGCTCCGCACAACTTCAAAGATCAACTCTAGAGGCAGGTCCCAAAAAGTGCAAGCCCTCCACGTGTCTAGGGTCAAACATTGTTTATCCACTAGTCGTGGGGAGACTTAGCCAAAACACAAAGGAATAGAGTAGGCCCATGGGAAAGACCTAGTATCCAACTGTCACAACTTTAGGAGTGAAAAAGGGGCAGTGAAATCTTAAGAACACGCGAGGCTCCACGAAGATCTCGCATGGGTAAAATCCAAACCCAAAGCAGTTTGGAAAAGATTTGACGAATCATGTATCCTACCAAGATTTTTAAATGCTTTGATCTTGAAATGATTGTGAGAGTCCACATTAAGTGCCCAACCATGACCTTCAGATGACCTTGACTATGACTGCAGTAAATACAGTCTGCCATTCTTGAGGTTGTCATGCTTCTCACACACTGCCGTAATGAGGTATTTATTTCCCAACAAAAAATGAAAAATGGAGGCATGGGTTGTGTCATGAGACTCATTAATTTCTTAGGTGGATTCAATGCATCTCCGGGGTGGTTCAACAGGAGTCCAGATTTCTTCTACCTCCTCTCATTCTTCTTATATATTATAAGGAGGTGCATTTTTCAAAGGGTTAGACATTTCTTCTCTACACCCTCCCTTCTCTTACCCGTAAGTGGATTTGTGGAGTCCAAGCCTTCCATTCAAATTATAATGCAAGTTTGTGGCTCTTGGCCATTGTAATGCACTGTATTAACCTTTGGAGTGATAATGCATGTATGTGGATAATTTTTAACCCTCTCTTGTGTTCATTTTCTCCTTTCTGATCTCTCATTGCAGTCCTCGTTATTTGTTCATGGTGATTGTATTACATTTTTTATGGTTTGTGTTTATTGCAAAGCAGGTGTTTCAGCATTCCTTTGGTGCATCACCCTTGTTATTTTAAGTTTTATTTCTTGCATCTCCTTAACCATGCATCCTTGCAAGTTAGAGTAGGTTTTAGATTAGATCCTCGCATAATATAAACGTGTGTACCGAACAAAAGAATAGGAACCGAAATTCATCCGGAGAGATCTCTTGATTCACAAAGTACCTTACTTAAGGAGATGCTCCATGTTATGTAATCAAACTGAAAGTCTCAACCCATCGAGTTGCAAACATTCAGGGCATTGTGATTATGCATCAACAATTACTTCATATATTGTTTTTAAACAAATCTATTTTTTTAGGGTTTTATCATTTTAAGAAATTTGTATATATATATATATATATACATATACACACAAGTGTATATGTATATATGTATATATGTATATATATAAATTCATATGTGTGTGTGTGTGTGTGTGTGTGTGTGTGTGTGTGTGTGTGTGTGTGTGTGTGTGTGTACATATATACCAATTTCTTAAAATGATAAAACCCTAAAAAAATTAGATTTGTTTAAAAAAATATATGAAGTAATTGTTGATGCATAATCACAACGCCCTTGAATTTTTACTATATATACATATACATATATATATATATATATATATATATATATATATATATATATTAAAAAACTAGATTTTTCATAATAGGGTAAAATACCCAAATGCCCAAGAAGGAAAATACATCGAATGAGTTTACAACAAATATAAAAATTAAGATCTATTGGGAAAATGCCACATACCCAAATGGGTATTTACATTGAAACAAATTTACAACAAATAATGAAAATTACAACCAAACCCTAGGAGAGGGTGGAATAGAATAACATGCAAAAATGAAATAAGCTTAGAGTTGTGTGTATCCATCCCCAAGCTCTATCTTCCTCTTCCATGGCTTCCTTCTCTTCCTCCTTCCCTAAACCTACAAAACAAAAATGAGGAAATGAGTAAAATGAATGAATAAAATACCTCCATAGAGATGTTTAGGGATTTTGGAACCCTTAGATCCAATTGCTTAGATTGATCTCATCCAATGGCTAAGAATGTTACCTACAAATGTTAGGTGGGAGTTAGGTGAGATCATCATTTGAATACACGGGTCAAGTTTGAATGGGGCCACTTAAGTGGTGTTGAAGTTAACTCAAATTTTTCATTTCATTTTGTTTCATTTTAGTGACCTTTACAAATAAAAAGGGCATGACCTTGTGAAAATTAAGTAAATTCATTTCCTTAGTAATCTAGACAACATTTATAATTGAAAATTAAATTTAATAGTATTGTTTGAATGGAAGGGAAAATTAGACCTAGACATTTTTATAGTAAATTATTAACTTTAGGAACCACATTATTAAATTAATCAAGAATTATTAGAATGTATTTTTTAAACCTATATAGAAATTAAATGATATAATTTAATTGTTAGTTTAAAACGATTGATGTTAACCGAAGAATAACCTAAGCTTTGCAACTGGCTTTATTTAAAAAAAATATTTTGTAATTTTTCTAATATAACCTTTTTTTGTCTTGGGCATTGTGTGGGTAAAATTGTGGGCTTTATAATGTTCCATTTCTAGTTTTTTAGTTTGTAATGTGTGTCTGAGCAATAGAATTCAACAATTTTTCTTATGTTATTCTCTTAAGTGAGATAGTGATGAGAGCTAATGATACTACTATAACATCATGATATTGTGGTTATTGGATCCACTGGAAAACCATCTATAGTTGTGGTTGTTAGTAATCCACTGGAAAAACTATCTATAGTTGTGGTTGTTAGTAATCCACTAGGAAAACTATCTTTGGTGTGGTTGTTGGTAAACCACTTGGAAAACCATCCAGAGGTTATTGGTATTTTCCTAGAAACCATCCAGATCATGAGAAAGCTATAAAGTGGCACGTTGCAGATAAGACAGTCTTCCCCATGTTCACACTAAGGGGGTAATGTTAGGAAATACTATGTTAGTGCTCACATGATTAATTATTATGTAGGTTAATTGTTGGAGTGTTATACCCATGAATATTATTCCGGGATATTAGTTGTAACACCTCCCTATTATTTCGTAGAGGTTTTTTTGCTATTTGTTTGGCTATATAATAGTCATAATTGTATGTTTAAAATATTGAATGAAGTATTAGTATTGTGTATTCAATGTATAATCTGGTTTTGAGCTTTCACTATCAATTCATGCAAGAGTGAGAAGTATATGTGAATTAGGATTATGACATGTGTGTGTAAGTCATAGTGTACAAACAAAATCCAAACTTCTCATTTTCTAAGGATAAGTTTCCAAATTTATGTGTCTACATTTTCCACCCATTTAAGTATGTAATGAAAACTACATGCTTAAATGAAAGGTACCTGAGTTTTTACACACACTTTGTCTCCACTAATTTTTTTAAATTTTTGCATTAGTGTTGGCATGTTCCATGATGAAACCTTCAACACAGAGTGTATTCAATATCCATAAAATAAATTGAACTATAACCCACATGTGAATAGTATATTTATAACCCTAAAAATTGAATTTGTAAAATAACAAATTAAAGAGAAACAATGGAAATGTAGAAACTTGAATTTGCCGATCTATCCTTTTCAAACCACTGGCTATGACTACACTCCTTTTATAAGATAAATACCCACATCCTATCTATGTTTAGTACATCTTTTTATCTCTCTCCCAACTTGCTTATTCTTATAAATTGATGCATCTTCACATTATGAATGTAAATGCATAAAATCATTACTTAATCTCTACTTATAATGATGTAACTTCAAAATTTTAATTAGTGTTATCCTATCCAAAACCATATAGTAGGGCCATGATGTAATTTCTAGTCCTAGCTGACCTGACCAAAACATCCTCCAACTCTGATTTTGATTTGATTATCTTCTCGTGAGAGAATGTAAAAGAGTGTGCAAGAAGAGAATAATCCAAGCTAGGAGTTGAGGAGTGAAAAGCTAAAGGAACACATGATAATGTGAGAGAGTAAAAGCCATTGGTGAGAGAGGCTATGTCAATCTAGGCCATTAAAGACAAGTAGAGAGAATACAAATTGTAGGATAGGTCCCTAAGAAGAACAACAAGAGTCTGTAAAATCACTAGAAGAGATTTACAAGATCCATGGAGAGAAACTACATGTAGATAGGTCATAAAGGCCTGTTGGTGAAATAATTTGTCACAAGGTAAAATTAGGATATTTCAACATGAAAATTAGGGGCTTTCAAGACCTGATTCAACTTATAATTTTCCTTTTAAGTCCATTTTCCACTTTAACCCTTGACCGATAATCGAGTATCCATCAAAGTCCAAAATGAGTATGAACCAATATAACACATGTACCATGAGGAGGGTCCAATATAATATAATTTGGAATTTGGTTAAGATCCTAAATATTTCCAAGGTGTCTGAAACCTTTTGAGAAAGTTCTATCTTATAAAAAGACCCTTCTGCTATACTTGGTGGATAGTTTATTGTATTCTATACACTCAAAAATTCCTACTTGACTATTACACCATGAAGTATGCCCTTTCATATTTCCAATTCCTAGGATATGAGCTCCCAAAACTTCACATGGCTCTTAAAACCCTTCAAATAAGATGGCTAGCTCTTTTGGAACATGCATTCCCCAGTACCTTGCCCAAAAAGACTCGGTTTTGCTAAAATTGTTCCTGACCTCAATTATATCTGTAGAATTTTCCTAAATAGCCTTGGAAAACTTCATTTCTCTATAAAACTCCCAAATGATTTTAATTTTCCCTATAAGCTTCTCGGAGGATGTTTACTAGTGACAGAAAACCAAAAATATCCCTTTTGAAGCTTTCAAGATTTTGTTTATTTATTTGGATCTTCATAACCTCATGAATCATCCGGATAAACTTCTTGCATATGAAACACAATTTAAAATAATGTTAAGCATGTTCGTATTAACTTGTAATGAGGGTGAATCAGTTCAAATGATGGCCGGAGGAAAGGTTTACATTGATTAGGAAAGGGAATTTGAAGTGTAGGTTTAATTTTCATGACAAATTTTTAAAATTTTTCATGATAGAAATTTATAATGATAAAGGTCATTGACTCAATGAGAAGAAACAATTTAGTTTCATCCCATTGTGTTAACTCTACAAACTTTTTCAAGTGGTCACTACCTTTTGTGTCGTCATTAGTCACTTTATTCAACTAAAGAGACAATTTAGGAAAATTTGAGACCATAATCATAGTTGTTACTATGTGATGTGAATTTGGACTCAATTGGGGAAGTCAAGTTGTATATAAGTGCAATTTTTATGTGTTGAGGTCTAGGACCTTATTTTTTCCAATAAGACATGTAATGTCTTTTATACTTGTTAGAGATATCAAATTAGCTTGTGTAGACACCTGTTTCTAGTACCCTACATTGTTTATCTAGGCTCCTCACATTCATACTCAAAACATTAAAATATTATATTATCCTATAAACCATGTCCTCAACCATCTTAAAATCACACTTTACCCTCAGTAAAAATCTTTTTTACTCACCTAAACCAACCTAACAACCTAAAACCCATCCTATCCCATTTTAACCCTAACCATCTAACTTCATAACATCCTCAAACTCTTCCTAACCATTTGAAATCTCCCCATACCAAATTTAACCTTTTGCAAGTAGTTCAAACCACTTCCAAGTGGGTTTCCCACTTTTCCTAGGTCATTCAGATTAGCATGCGATGAAACATGATGGAAAATACAATAACGAGACATTGATCAGTGCAAGGAGAAACCGACATTGGTTAGGGCTAACCGACGTCGGTTACCTATGTGTGTGTGTTTTAATTATCTCACGAGAATTAGATCTATTTTTAGTATTAAAGTAGATCTATTGATTGTAATTTCATGGCTAAGTTCCCTAAGTTTGTATACACCTATATAAGCATGAAAGCTAGGGTTTATAAGTAAGAATTAAGAAGAACTTGCAAAATTTGATGATTATTATGAGAATAATTGTGAGAGAGAGAATTCTTGGAGAAGAAGAAAATCTTGGGTGAAAGACAATACTGTACATCTGAGAGGTGTGGAAGATTGTAAATCTTCAATTGTATATCTTGTCAAAGCTTTGGATAATAGATTGACTTGTTTCTTGGTGGACGTAGCCCACACTGGGTGAACCACGTTAAATCTGGTGTTGATTTATATCTCTTGTTTTATATAATTCTTCTGGTAGAATATTTGCTTTCATTGCATGTATGTTTAGATATGATATATTATCTATAAAACCTTGTGCTAACCCCAAAAATTTGTATCAAATCTTTGTTTGAGGGTTTTATGTTTACATATTTACTCATAAGGTTTTTCTATTGAGTGTGAGATACAAAAATGGCGAAGAAAACAAATACAAGGTAGAGAAGTTTGACGACCAAAATTATCAATTATGGAAGATGCAGATTGAGGATTATCTGTATCAAAGAGATTTGTATTTACCGTTGGATGAGAATTCTAGACCTACAAAGATGACTGATGAAGAATGGAAGATTCTTGACAGAAAGGATTTGGGATCTATAAGATTGAGCCTGACAACATCCATGGCTTCCAATATTACAAAAGTGACTTCTATGGTAGGGTTAATGAAGTCTCTTGATAATTTATATGAAAAACTAGTGCTTCAAATAAAGTTTATTTGATGAAGAAACTATTTAGTTCTAAGATGCATGAAGGTGGATCTGCATCTTTTCATTTGAATGATTTTCGATCTATTGTAAATCAGTTAAAATTGGTTGATATTCCATTTGATGATGAAGTGAAAGCACTTTTATTCTTATGTTCTTTTCCTGATAGTTGGGATAACTTGGTAATGGTTGTTAGTAATACAACATCTGCTAATAATATTTTGAAGTTTGATGATGTGGTTAGTATAATCTTGAATGAAGAAATTCACAGAAAAGTACAGAGGAATCATCATCTGGGAATGCTTTGAATGTAGAAAGTAGGGGAAGGCACAAGAGAGATCCAAGAGTAAGAGTAATGGGAAATCAAAGTCAAGGGATAGTAAATCTAAATCCAGAGGTAAGGGAATTACTATTGGAAATGTGGAAAGAAAGGACATGTAAAGAAATATTGTTGGTCAAAGGATAAAGAGAACCAACAACCAGACAAAGGTAAAGAAGTAAATCTTGTTGTAAATAGAGGTAATGCAAGATGCTCTTATTCTTTCTTTAGATAATAGAATTGAATCATGGGTTTTAGATTCAGAGCTTCTTTCCATGCAACCCCTAATAAGGGTTATTTCAAAAATTATGTCCAGGGAAATTTTGGACATGTTTATTTGGGTGATGATGAACCTTGCAGTATTACTGGTAAAGGGGAAGTTCATCTAAAATTACAAAATGGAAATACATGGATATTGAAATATGTGAGGCATGTGCCAAGCCTCAAGAGAATCTTATTTCTGCAGGGCAACTAGGTGAATTTGGTTGCATGGTTACATTCACAAAGAGACTCTTGGAAAGTCACCAAGGGTGATTTTGTTGTGGCAAGAGGTAAGAAGGTAGGAATTTTATATTTATCTACATGTGTTATTGATTCCTTTTCTGCATTATCTACTTCAGATTCAGATGCATGCATGTGGCATAATCGGTTGGGCCATATGAGTCAAAAAGGAATGTAGATCTTAAAGGCTAAGGGTAAGTTATCAGATTTGAAAGATTTAGATCTTGATTTCTATGAGCATTGTGTCTTTAGAAAGCAAAAGAGAGTGAGATTTCTCAAAGTTGGGGCAACTAAGAAGGAGAAAAATTGAGCTTGTACACTCAGATGTGTGGGGACTAGCTTAAGTAGCTTCTCATGGAGGATCCTAGTATTATGTTACTTTCATTGATGATGCTACAAGAAAGGTATGGGTTTATTGTATTAAACATAAATATGATGTTTTTGAGACTTTTAAAAGATGGAAAATCCTTTGTTGAGAATGAATCAAATTCAAAGTTAAAGTGCCTTAGATTTGACAATGGTGGTGAATACTATAAAAGATTTCAATGATTATTGTTTAGTGAATGGGATATGTAGAGAAAGAATGGTTCCAAGAACACCACAGGAGAATGGTGTTACAGAAAGAATGAATAGAAAATCATGGAATGTGCTAGAAGTATGAGAATACATTTTGGATTTCCTTTACAGTTTTGGGCAAAAGTAGTTGATACAATGATTTATTTGATTAATCATGGGCCTTCAAGTTCACTAGATGGAGGAATACCAGAGGAAGCTTGGACCAAAAAGAGGTAGATCTTTCTTTTCTTAAATTTTTGGTTCATAAGCTTTTGTGCATATTGATAAGGAAAATAGGAAAAATTTGGATGCAAAATCCAAGAGATGCACTTTCATTGGTTATGGATCTGGTGATTTCATTTCATTTTTTTAGGATTTAGAGAATTCTAAAATTATTAGGAGTCGTGATATTGAATGGAATGAAAAGAGAATGTACATGGATCAAATTTTAATACCCAAGGATGAACCGGTTGAGAAGTTTGTGAATGAAAATGAACTCTCGATTTAAAAGTAATACCGACAGGGTTACACAAGAATCGATGTTGGTTAACCCTGACCACATTGGTTAACAGAACGGTATTAATTACAAAAGAGCCAAATCGACATCGGTTAGTAAATCGAATTTGGTTACACATGACCAATGTCGGTCACTACATATTTGATACAAATGTCTAGAGGTCCAGAATGAGCCTCCGGTACCCCAAACTCTTGTGAGAAGGTCACAAAGGGTAAGTAAACCTCTAAAAATTTACACCTTCTCTATTTTATTTATTATTGATTGATAATGGTGAACCAAAGATTTTTGAAGAAGTAATGCAGATAAGACCCACGTCCAATGGGGAGCATGGCATGGATGAGGAGATGGAATCCTTGAAACAAAACCAGACTTGGGATTTGGTTAAGTTACTAGCAGTAAGAGGACATTGTAGAACAAGTGGGTTTACAGGATCAAGGAAGAAGAGGGTGGATAGAAAAGGTACAAGGCAAGGCTTGTAGTAAAGGATTTGCACATAAAAGTAGGTATTGAATTTGGTGAAATATTTTCTCCTATAATAAAGATGACTTCTATTCATACTATATTGAGTTTAGTTGCAGTACATGATTTGCATTTAGAGCAATTAGATGTGAAGATGAATTTTCTTCATGGTGATTTGGATGAAGAGATTTATATGCAACAACCGCTTGGGTATGAAGTCAAGGGTAAGGAGAAATTAGTGTGCAGGTTGAAAAAGAGCCTATATGGGCTCAAGCAAGCTCCAAGGCAATGGTACATGAGGTTTGATAGTTTTATGCATGAGCATGGTTACTTGAGATGTGAATCTGACCATTGTGTTTATTTCAAGAAGCTTGAAAATGGGAGCTATATTATTTTGTTATTGTATGTGGATGATATGCTTATTACAGGATCTAGTATGTAGGACATTGGTGAGCTTAAGGGAAAGTTAGCTCACACATTTTCTATGAAGGATTTAGGAGCTGTAAAAATAATCCTTGACATGCAAATACACAGAGACAAGAAGAACAAGAAATTGTATTTGTCTTAGGAGGATTATATCTATAGGGTGTTAGAAAGGTTCAAGATGTAGAATGAAAACTGTTAGTACACCTATGGATGGACACTTCAAATTGAGCAAATATCAATGTCCTTTATCACATGAGGAGGTCAAATACATGACACAAGTGCCATATGCTTCAATAGTTGGGAGTCTCATGTATGTTATGGTTTGTACCAGACCAAACATTGCACAGCAAAGTGGGAGTTGTGAGTAGATATATATGGCTAATCTAGGTAAAGAGCATTGGAAAGCAGTCCAATGGATACTCAAGTATTTGAAAGGGACATCTAGCATGTAGTTATGCTATGGAGGTTCAATATTTCATTATGTGGCTATGTTGATTTAGATATGGCTGGAGATCTGGATGGTAGGAGGAACACTATTGGATATATTTTCATAGTAGGTGGGATGATAGTTAGATGGATTTCAAGATTGCAGAAGGTTGTGGCTTTGTCTACTACAGAGGAAAAGTATGTTATAGCTACATAGGCTAGAAAAGGAGATGATATGGATGAGTAGGTTCATGAAAGAGTTGGGAAAGGAGAAAGATGATTGAAAATATTTAGTGATAGTCAGAGTGCAATTCATTTGGAAAAGAACTCAATTTTTCATTCAAGAATGAAACACATTCAATTGAGGTATCACTTCATACAATGTATTGAGGATGGGCAAATTGAATCTGAAAAAGATTCATATGAGTGAAAACCCTATGGATATGCTAATGAAGCCATTAGAAAAGGAGAAGAATTTGGAGCTACACTCCACTTCTATTGGTCTTCAATTTTGAGACTTGAAGAGGAAGAAACAAAGCTAAGGAAGGATCCAAGAATGACGTTGTACATGTATGTATGGTGCAATAATTAATCTCCAAGTGGGAGATTGTTGAGTTATGGAGCTCAATTACTTTGGATTAGCATGCAATATGAAACTTGCTGGAAAATATAGTAATCGACATCAGTTATGGAGGGACCGATATCGGTCACCTATGACCGGAATCGGTCAAGTGAAAGGAGGAACTGACATCGGTTAGGGCTAACCGAGCGTCGGTTACCTATGTGTGGGTGTTTTAATTAACTCACGGGAATTAGATCTATTTTTAGTATTAAAGCATATCTATTGATTGTAATTGCATGGATAAGTGCCCTAAGTTTTATACACCTATATAAGCATGAAAGCTAGGGTTTAGAAGTAATAATTAAGAAGAAATTGCATAAGTTGATGATTATTGTGAGAATAATTTGAGAGAGAGAATTTGTTCGAGAAGAAGCAAAATATTGGGTGAAAGACAATATTGTACATCCGAGAGGTGTGGAAGATTTAAATATTCAATTTATATCTTGTTAAAGCTTTGGATAATAGATTGTTTTTTTCTTGGTGGATGTAGCCCACACTCGGGTGAACCACGTTAAATCGTGTTGATTTATATCTCTTGTTTTCTATAATTCTTATGGTAGAATATCCATGCTTTTATTTGCATGTATGTTTAGATCTGATATATTATCTATACAACCTTGTGCTAACCCGTATACTCAAACCTTTGTAGTGAAGCTATAACTCATTGGCAACCTAGATGACATCACTTTTCTCATCTTGGCATCTTTAGCATCCTTGTCAGATCCGCAAGCTCCATAATATTTGTAAGAATCATACAACATCTCTCTCAAGAATTCATCAACAAAGGCAAGTCCTTTTCTTTCATTTCCATATTCATATTATATATACATCACATTAGAACCCATATCAAGTCATAAATCACTTGTTTGAAATATAATTTGTATCCTATTAAATAATCAATTTACAAAAATTTCCAGTGATTCATTAGCATCACCGCTGACTATACAAAATCGCTAGCGATCCTGATCATTTCATTACTTTATAGATTTGTTCATATTTGCAATCATATATTAGTTTGTTTCTTATCTAATCTACCTATTTTCAAGTTATTTCTCTATGTAGATGACATGTATCAAGTTAGACACATTGTATCATAAACATATAGGACCTTTCTTTTTGTTTCACAACCACTAGTGTGGGAACACAAATTTAACATTGCACATAAAATCAGCCTCTGTGCGATCACCTTGACACCAATAATTAAAGACATCAAAGATCAAGTTGAAGTCATACATAAATAATAGAACACTCCTAAAAAATCTGGTTTGATTACTTCTTGGATTTTGAGCTTGCCATATCCCTATCATGGGCCACCTACTACATGGAACAAGATCTCTCCATCCCTCTAGATTCTTGATCATATTTTAATTATCTATTATATTTCGATCATATCACTTGATTGTAAAATGTGATGACACCCTTCAAGAAACCCTTTGGTTCCTGGGATCGTCCTTTGCCGAGAAACTTGACATATCCTTATCTAATATATATCTTATGCACTCATCTTTTTGTGTGAAGGTTTATCTCATTCAATGGAGGTAGGAGTCCTGCACCTATTTTTTATCTATAAATCTTGACATGGAATTGTAAATGCAGTATCGTTAAACCCCTGTTTTCTTATAATGAACACATGTATGCTTCTTTGTTCAATTTTTCTTTTAGTATCACATTTGTTTTATGATTTGTATTCATCAAAATTAATATTTCCTTTTGGGTCTTAAAATGAACCTTCATTTTTCTTTCTCATATAGTCTAATTAGGGGTTAAATTATTGCATTCACAAATTTACCCTCACACACAACCAATATATGTAGTATGTTATAGATGAGTGAGATGGAATGAAATACAAACTGAATGTGATAGGAGCCATGTGCCTCTCAGTGAATGTGAATGAGTTTTCATAAGATGAGGTTCATTTATAAATGCCCCTCGTAGTCAAAAAGAACTATAGAATAAGAGTGCATCATCAAGAAATGCTTTGAATTGTGCGCTAGATATATATGATTAATAAAGTGTAGAGTGTATAGAGTTAGTGAGAGTGGTGAGGTTCATTTCATATTTATACCCTTAATAATTGAGTACTAACCATAGAACTAGAGTGCATCATAGGGTAGTGTGTTGTGATAAAATTATGTAAGGAGCATATGTCACGGATGCGGCGAGTGTAGAAACATGTAGTGTGTATGATGTGAAGTTCACAAATGTAGTGTGTCGTTAATAGTCAAGTGTGAGCCTTAGCACAAGAGTGAATCCTTACGTAATGATGATATGAGTGTATCAAGATGTGTAAGATGTGTGTAAAATTCTAAACGTGAAGTATGGAATGAAATAGTATGAATACGAGACTACTAAGAATGTTATAAGCTTGGAGAATAAGCAATATGGCCCCATAAGTGTACTATTATGATGGAGATATATACAACAATGTGAGAGGTACTATGTCATTACATGAGAGCATCATTTCTATCATGATAAGAGAGAGGGACAACACAATGGTAGGCGGAAGAAATAATGGGACCATCACCCAGGTGGCAGACTTTGAAATGGGTCGTGAAGATAAAAATAAGGAATATTTTCTTTGACAAAAATGATTGGCTATTGAAGTGGTGGATTATTGGGTAATGATATAGTAGACTCAGTAGGAGGATGTGTTGAACTTATTTTTAGAGGAGGTTGCTTAAGTTGACTTGATAGCGTTGTAGATGACTTGAGAGGAGGCATAGTGAGACTAATTTTGAGAGGAAATTTCTTAGTTTGAGTGGATTGCATAGGTAGAACTTGAGTGATGGAAGAAGAAGCATTAGAAGTGATGACATGGTGCTCATTAGAAATAAATGAATCAGATTAAGGAACACATTGAGATGTAACAAGTGGAGAGGACCATCTAACATGACGTTGTGAAGTGAATGAGAAAAAAATTAATGTTCAAGATGCTTTATTCTTCACATAAAGCATATAAATCATTTTCATTATGCTTGTTAATTCGATGATAAATGAAAAATAGGATACCTTGATAATTGATCATCCAATAAGGAGGATAGAAATGAATAGTTGGAAAACTGATCAATTAATGATATATAAGCTATAGAAGAATATCTTATTGATTAGCATTGAGATCAAACTTGATAGGCGAGGGAATGGAAAGATTTGAGGCTCACCGATATGAGTACATGTAGAAGATATAGAATGAAGATGCGAAAAATAACTAACGTGAGCCCGAGAAGTGTCCTTAAGATGTTGGATCTCAAATTTAAGAGATGTAATCATGGATTCCATAACCCAAAATTTGTCATGAAATAAAGAATGCAAAGCTTGAATTGAATCCAAAATGGGTTGATTAGATGGATGATCGTGAAGGTGAGGGTCATCGATAGATGATTGATAATAAAACTCACTTGATGCGGCAATGTATCTCTAGGGAGATACATGGTGTCTAGGGATTTTTGTAGAACAACTTGGAAATCAAGATGCATTTGAATTGAATTGTATAAAGAAGTTTGAGGAATTTTACAAGACATGAAATAATAAAGATGAAGATACAAGAGTTTTCAAATGTCAAGTTCACCAAATGATTAAGAAAATATTGAAATAAATAAATGCTAATATAAGTATGTAACAAACAGTAAATAAATATGTAATAAAGTACAAATTTGACCCAAGCAAGATAGGATGATAACTTGTAAACCCTAAGTGTAAGAGAGAGGGTAAGATACTTAGTTGATTTGCAAATAATATTATACTGCATCGAGATGAAAAACTAATGAATATGAGGATGGAAGCATCGCACGAAGCTCAAAAATGGTGTAACTACAGGATCTTCTGGACTGGAGCACCTGCATAAGGTTACTGAGACACATGAGGTGCTATAGACCTCCTCTAGGCACCGATTACTACTTAGAACCTCGGACAAAAAATTTCATAGGGTCGCGAGATGTTCTCTATATTTCACTTTTAATTACTTGTATCTCATTGTACTTCGTTGTTATTTTCTTGAGACCTTCAAGAAAAAAGATCACCCGCCAAACATTTAACACAATATATCGTATAAGAAAAAAGATACAAATGGGGATTCATATTGACCCCGGTGGTCACCGACCGAGTGAACTTATGATCCGAACAATGCACTATATTTCATACTCCATATAGTTCTACATGTGTGTGTGAAGAATCGCTTCTCTAGGTAGCTCTTATGCTGACACTCTTTAATAGCGAGCAATGGCTAGATGTAGAAAATGTAGATAAATGTGTGTATGGAAAAATGAACTTCCCCTTCTATACGTGTATCCGAGAAAAATATTCCCTTGTCCCTTGTGTTGAGATAGATGGATGCTTGAATTCTCTTAGATTGCTTTTTGTATACAACTTTAGGTGCTTGATAGTAGATGCTTCATGCTTGGTCCTTTATTATAGTCACATAGATTTATATTTTTATGATTTCCTTGCTTGAATTTCATAACTAACCACTAAAAGGCTGACCACCAAGAAAATAAGATTCCCAAACAACTAGAAAAGACCCAAAATATGTGAGTAAGATATAAATAGGTAAGGAGCACCGACACCGGCATCGTCGCTAGGCATTAGTGTCCTAACAAGGAAAAATTGAAGTGCTTTGAAGGTCAAATTGGGAAAGAATGTGCGTAAGACCAAAAAGGAAACCTGAAAGCAAACAAAGAGGCTAAAGAAAGTGGTCAATTAACACTTTTCTTTCTTAGGAATCATATGAATAGTAATATGTGACTAGGACTTAGAAATATACCCAGAGTGCGTGATTTAGTGTCTACACTTAAAAACTTGATATCCTAAGAAAAGAAATGACCTTAAACTCATACCTTAGCAATATCAAACTTCATATTGAAATTATATTTCTTAAAACACTACTTGACAATAACCTATATCGTGATCATGCATATTTTCACAACTTATACACCTACTAACAAAAAAAACTCAAAAAACATATGGATATGTCACTTTACATACCTTATAACTCTTGAATTCTCTCATACTCCTAGAATTTTAAAAATCTCATGAACTGAAGCATTGAGACACATTTGACTTTATTCAACTAGATAAAACATGCTTCCTTGACTTGATTTGGGGTTGTAGACTTTATTTTCCACCTTGATGGAACTAGAAAATTCCTTGAAAACATTCATTGGATTAGGCTAAAAATATGAATGATAATCAATTTACTTAACTTCTCTTGCTTGAATAACTATCTAAAATTTGACAAGACATCCTTAGAATCATTCATGGGAGTCTTCTTCTTGAAAAATATTTCACTTTGAGATTGAAATATGCTATTGTACCCTGAATATCCTATTTGATGACAATATATTACAATATTCCCTTACTTTTGGCACTTGTGACACAAAATACCATTCCTTTCTTCTCAATTCAAACACAAGTTAAATTCCAACCATAATCCTTAGAACTATGACCATACTTAGAACATGACAAGCACTCACCTTTGAAGATATCTCCAACTTTCTTAGAAGATATCTTTTTGCAATATTTAGCTCTATGACCAAATCATGACAAATAAACCAATATCCATTGAATGAAAACCATACCTCATAACATTAGGTGCTCTAATAGGGTTATACCTTCTCAAATCAGCCTTATTTGTCACCTTCTCATCAAATTTTGAACTTGGACTAGCTTCACCATCATTATTTCCATATTATCCTTTGAACCCTTGGCCTTCTTTGTCACTAGCCACTATTTGGATCTCCAAGATCCCTTAAAGAAATGCAAATACTTTTTCAAATGTTTCATACTTCTTCAATATACTAGATGCTTATACTAAATCATTTTCTAGGGATTTTAATATCTCTTCATACCTGAACAAACGACTTCTTTCTCATGTAGGGATTTTGACACAATATTCAACCTTTAACTCCAAAATTTTGATGGTTTGACCATTTTCTATCTCCAATCATTGATCGTATCTTATAAATAATAAATAAATGACTGATTTATTTCATTTTGCTTCCTTAATCCAGCTTCAACATCTAAATACTTACCCATTGATTGTGCTTCTAGGATCTCCTTCAATCTGTTAGAATTTCTTCTCAAGGACCCTCTCTAATAGAAATTGGTGGAATAAGAATGGAATAACCATATTTCAATTCCTAAAATTATTTCAATTCAATTCAATAACCATCCCATACATTCATCATTTCATTAATTCATTCAACATCAATAACCACATGTGCATATTAGGTGTGTAATAAGAATTTAAAACAACATGAAACGTTGAATAAGACACATGAACACCATATATATGTTGGAAAAAATAAAAGGGAAAACAATACACTAAATCTTTGATGATATTACTCAAAACAAATAAAATTAGGGAAGCACCAAATTCACAAGGAACACTAACACCTAGTTTAGTAGAGTACCAACCCCTAATTTAGTGAAGCACCCACTCCACACGAGAATAAAACCCCTTAATATGACCAATAAAAAAATCATCCATTCAAAGATGATGATCTCTCGACTTTTTTCTCGCCACAACCGATGGAGGTCTCTAATTGAACTCATACAATCTTCTTCAAAACCCCATTCCTCAAGCTCACTCTTTCTTCTTATTTCACACCTTTTCTTTTCTCTAAACCATTGAAATCATGATACCAAACCTTCCTCAATCCACATCACACTTTTCAACTCTCAAAACATGCCCTCATATAGATTTCACTCTCTCATGTAGCTTGCGTTTACCCTCTAGAGCACTAGTTAAAAATGAGCCCAAAACCTTGATTTTTATATGACTCTCTTCTTTCTAACTCCAAGGGTGGTCAGGATTAATTAATTTTTCCAACCAATGAAAATTTAAAAAATCCCTAAAATTCATTACAATGTTCACATGTGACCCATATAGGTCGGCCATGCCCAAAACCTTCATACTTGAACCAAAAAGACTCAAAACCCCATAACTAGGATGAGTAAAATCCAATAACACCAAAAATATGATTATCCAAGCTCTAAAATCCCAAAAATGTGTAATATAACTTAAGCATAATACATGGTCTTAATTTTACATAGGCTAATCAAATATTTCATAACATGGGCCAAAAGCTCATATCCTTCAAAGAAACAGCTTGTTTTCATCGTCCTATTTTCATCTTTGGGCATCAAGCCCACTTTAAAAAAACTAAAATATGGAATCAGAGGACCTGTAAATAATATCCATGAATTTTTACCTCGTGAAACATCCACATGATCAAACGATAGCTACTTTCCACTTTTCAAAATCATGCTATCTAGAAACTAGTTTTGAAAAATAAACTATTTTTCATCTTTTCTACCACTTCCAAGACCTCAAAATTCCCTAAATAGGAACTAAATTCATATTCCAACTCATAGGAATCATTACCAAATTTATTTCATGCACTAATCGACTCAATATTTCATCTCAGTAGCATCATATCCTTAAAATCAACATACTTTATTCCTCACAAACTGACCTTAAAGACACATCAAATTAAATCACCAAGAAATAATACATATACTAATGGAGATAAATTTTAATCCTCTTTAAATAAAATATTATAATTCCTTCCAACTCCAAGTGGAAGGCTTTCAACTAGGACCGCCTCTACAAATATCTCTTTCTCTCTTCTAGGACTCAAGAACCAAGCTTGAGCTCAACATGTTCCATCACTTCAAAACTCACTTCCACACTCAAAAATCATATAAAACCTTATACATTATTTATAAGCACTCAAAAGCATTAAAAATGAATAAAAACTAAATATCATAACCTTACCTCATCAAGCCACTGGTACCTGTCACTTTAAGATCCTCCGATTTGACGCTTAAAGAATAGGCAATAAATTTTTCACACCATATAATTTTTTTTTTTTTATATAATAATGGAAATATCTCTAAACCAAGATCACAAAAAACTTGAATGGAGTTCTAACTCCTCTTGTAGCTCTTCGAATTCCATTTTTAGTGTAGACTACTCCAACTTGTCCCAAAATCTAGTCTTCATAAATAGGGAACAATTTACACTTGTTCACATCAACCATAACCTAAAAAATTCATGGACATATAGAAATACTCCATGGATAAGAACAATTTCAATTTAATCTTCAAATCCTTTGTATAATCTTGCCTTAAACTGAACTTCTTTAGAAACAATAATTTCTCGTAAGGCCCACATAGTTTCGCAAGAACTAACTTACCTTTATAAATTTTTTGAAGAGTACTCTATAACATCCAATCATCAGTTTTTAAAACCAACTCAAACTACGCTAGCATACTCAATCTTTTCCAAGTTACTCTTAGCCAAGGTTTAGTTAGGGTTTCAAACCACTTTACCTTGTTAATGATTGTTCATTAAAAGATGACGATCAAACCAACTCATTATTTTTGTTACCTTTAAATCTTATTTCTATGATTAATTAATTAATCCTATAATTTTTATTATTCATCTCCTATTGCATTAGCTAATTTCACTAGCTAATTTAATATCACAATAATTAAATAAATCCTACATCACCCATTTCCACCTCACCTCTTATCCACTCTCACTTCACTAGTCAACATCTCAAGTTAACCTAAAAAAAATCAATTAAATATTAAATAATTAAATATATGCAAGAGGACAAATTTAGGTTAAATAAAATCAAGCATTTAAGTTAATTAAATATATCTCACATAAAGTATGACATTCTAAAATTAAAGCAAATTTCTCCAAAATCCAAAATTCACATCAATTTTTTGGGTAAATAATGAAAAATAAATGGAATTAATATTTAATTATAAATATTCAAAAGCATATACAACCATTGCCAACTCGAAAATAACTCATCCATACAAGCTAAAAATAACAATTCAACTCTTCAAATAAACCGGAATCTCAACTAAATAATTCAATCATGATTTAGTCAACTTTAGATCGAGATAAGTTAGTCACACAAATCAAGGATTTGGGATTCTCTTCCCTCATCCATAAATAAACACTCATTCCTCTCTATTTATCATCTTTGGAATCTTTGATCTTTACGTCGTCATTTTGTTGGATTATCATTCAACCTCACATGTTACATTACATTGTCTAATTGATCACGAATCAACAATCAAATCAATCATTCAATCATGTTTCTAGTAGCTTAAATCTACTTCTATTCGAACACATTTGGAGAATCTGCAAAGAAATTTGAATAATAGATTCAATAAGCTCGATACTTCATTACACGTTTGAACTCTCATATGAGGTCAAAGTAGATATGGAGGAAGAGATTTGGTTTGCTTTTATTTGCATTGTTTATTTCCTTTTATAGTATTTGTCTTGTATACACTTTCTTTTGCTAAACAAATCTTCACATGTCTCATCCAATTGTTTAGACTTATTTCCACTAATGATTTCTAAGTACTATCACTAGAATTGCAACAAAACATGTATCATTATAAGATCACTTTTCACATCAACACATAGACATCCTTTTACAACGTTAAATTATGATGTTTAGTAAACCTAGTTAAATTACATGAATCATTTTTTCTATCTTTAAATCTCATTACCATAAGTAAAATTTGATGGTCATCCTTGGCCATCAAACATTTTCTCTTTCTATTTAATTTCCATTTATCTAGTTCGTGAAAATTTCTGCAATGGAATAAATTAACATTAAATAATACTTGGTTAAGTCTAGTAGTATTTATTTATGCCGATAAGCAATCTACAATGAAAAAAGGTGTGGGATGTGATGGTGTGACTATGAAAGGTTTTATTTATTAGATTAAATTTAAAGTTTATTAACTATCAAAAGATAATTTTGACTATAAATTATGTGACTTGATTTTCACTTGATTTAAATTGCTTCAAATTTGAAACTTCACCTAAAAATTGGAATCTCTACATCATATTCATCGCCATTCTAGAAACATCCACCACCATTTTAGACATATAGCCAAATTTTTAAAATGAAGGTTTTAACCTAATTTAATACCACTCGTATAAAATTACTTATATTTGAATATCAACATAAATATAAGTCCAAGGAACACCAAAATATAGAGAAACTAATCATAATATGGTAAATGTAATGACTTAGCCACTTTAATGGGGTAACCTCCAAACCATAGAATATGAATAAGTGCACAATATGATGATCATCTAGTCGATACCAACTCTTATATATACCCTACCATGATATGCAAAGCACAAAAACTCACCTACTAAGCATATTAAAACATAAATGAATGTGATATGAAATGATAAGAAATTACGTGAGCTACAAGTCAGCCATAAATATCTGATCTAGGATTAAGGGCATAACACTTTTTTCCCTAGATTTTCAGATTTTCTTGATTATGTGTTTATATAGGAGCCATTCACTACATATTTTTATATGTTTATAGAAGCACAAGTTTCTATATCCAATGTGGATGATAGTTCTCAAATCTTCTCAACCCACCACCATGGAGATGAAGTGGTATCCATCTCTTTTCTTTTAACTTGTATCTTATCATTAAAACTATACAAAGTTCAAGAATTCTCAATAGTTTGTGAGGCTTATAACCATGAGTGAAATTTAATGGCTATCTTAGCTCATCAAACATTTTCTGTATATTTCTAATTGCCATTTATTTAATTCATAACATTTTTAGTATTGGAATTCATTAAAACTAGACAAATTTTTTATTTAATGTAGCAGTATTTAATTTTGCTGATAAACATTCTACAATAATACCAAGGAATGGTATACAATAATACCAAGGAATGGTATGTGATGGTGTAACAATAATTTTTTTCATTTTTAAATTAAATTTGACATTCATTTCATTGTCACAAAATAATTTTCACTGCAAATTCTATCCACTTAATTGTCACTCGAAAGTTTTTTCTTTTTTAACTTTGAAACATCAACTAAAAATGCAATAAAATTATTTATCATCGCGACATTCGTATAGTCAAAAAAATCTTGAAAATGATGCTCTTCTAAATCTACAAGTTTGAAGTTTCTTGACTATTGCCAAACCTGGATTCACTATAAGAAATTGGAATATGCTACTGAATTGTCGGTGCTCCTTCTACAATATTCAATTATCATGAGACCATTTAAATTTTGAGTGAATTCTGCACATACCTCCATTTCATACAAAGCTGATCCAAAGCTTAAATAACACACATTTTGAGGGAAAGGGATCGAAAACACAATTCTTAAATTTCTGCATATTATGAAATGCGTCCCTTAAATAACTAATACATCACACATTTTAAAGTTTTTCATATCAGTAGTATATGCGTAGAAACATGAAGGACTATAAGATCTTAATGGAATTCATAAACATCTAAAGTGTAGAACTTTGACTGTCGGATGCCGATGTCCCGGTGGGATTGAGAGTGGTATTCCGTAGGAGATCTGATATGGTTGCTGTTAAATTGGAAGCAGCTGCACTTTCCATGACAGATGCCCTCATGCTCTCCAGTGCCCTCGCTACATCTCTCATGGAGGGTCGTTCTCTTGGTGATTCGCTGCTGCAAATCAAACCAACATTAATGAAAGAAACAAGACATCTATTCTCTTCCATACTGTCGACATTCACATCCCTCAACAACCTGCTATCAACAATATCTGCTATTCTCTCTGGAAAAGCTGATCTCACCCACTTTGGAAGGTTCATGTCTCCCACAAACATGTCATCACTTGGCCTCTTCCTTGTAACCATCTCTAATATCAGAATTCCATAGCTGTAAACATCTCCCTTTGTAGAAACACTCCCTCCCACTCCATATTCTGCAATTAATTTTGTTCATGAAAATTAAGGGAAATGGAGACTATACAAATGTTTAAAGAAAATTCAAACGAAATTTTTACCTGGAGCAATGTAACCAATAGATCCTTTGAGTGCAATTGTTGTTGTACTTGGTAAATCCCTGGTGTTTGGAGCAGTAGTTAAACGGGATATACCAAAATCAGTCACAAGGGCTGTCATGTCAGAATCCAGCAGCACATTGCCCGGTTTTAAATCACAATGCACAACTTGCGGAGAGCAATCATGATGCAAATATTCCATGCCATGGGCTACATCTATGGCAATCTTCAAACGTTCACTCAGTCCCAATTCACATATCTCCTGGTCATCTCTGTCAGGGTACAAATGCTTTTCTAAGCTCCCATTAGATGCAAATTGAAGAACCAAACCTATTAAGCCAGGGTATGAAAATGCACTTATGATTCTGGTGAGATTGCGGTGTCGAATCCTCCCCAACACTTTGCATTCTGTTTTAAAGCTCTTGTGGGCTTCTTCATTCTGCAAATCCAGAGTCTTGATGGCAACTACCTTACCATCAGTCAAATTGCCTCTGTAGACTGATCCAAAGTTCCCCACTCCAAGCAAATTTGCCTCATCAAATCCATTTGTTGCAGTCACAAGATCCTGATATGAAAATTTTGGATACCTTAGCCTTTCAAAAATAAAGTTTGAGGGAAGGAACTGTCGTCTTGAAAATTTCTGCCTCCACACCATTCCCAAGATTAAAGAGCATAGTATAAATGCAATGATTCCAACAGCTGATAGGACTATTTTTCTGAGTAGTGAATGCTTTCCCTTGCTCTGTTTTGGACATGCAGGTAATGAGTAATTTTGCGGACCACATAGGCCTCGGTTTCCCATCAACAATGCAATGACAGTGCCATTTGGAAACAACCCCTCTTCTGGAATTTGACCTGACAAATTGTTGAAAGAAAGATTCATGTACTGAAGCACCTTTAGTCGTCTAAGGGACAATGGTATTGAACCTGATAAAAAATTGGCAGAAAGATCCATTTCTTGGAGATTTTGTAATTTGGAAAGTGTGTCTGGTATTGGACCTTCAAAAGCATTGCGGGACAGATTTAGATGCTCTAATGCTATGCAGTCTCCTATAGCATTTGGAATCATCCCATGCAGCTGATTGCCAGAAATATCTATGGCTTGAGCCATTACAATCTTACTAATCTCCCCTGGCAAAGATCCATCCAGAGAATTCCATGAAAGATTGAGATAGAATTGAAGGTTTTTAAGGCTGGCAATGACTTGACGAGGTATCCTTCCGCTTAATTTATTGTAAGACAAGTCAAGCAGCTCCAAATTCTGACATCCCTCTAGACTCGCAGGTATCCCTCCGGATAAGTAGTTGTGATGAAGGCAAAGATATCTTAGCTGTGGAAGGCTACAAAGAGAATCTGGTATTTTTCCAGATAATTTGTTGTGACCAAGAGATAAAAGTCCGAGACTTTTCATTTCACCCATCTCACTCGGAATGCTTCCTTCTAATCTGTTCCTATCCAAAAATAATCTTTCCAACTTGTGGAATCTTGTAATTCCAGATGGAATATTGCCGCTGAAAAGATTATTGCCTAAATCTAAGAAGGTTAAGTTTGTGAGATTGGCAATTTGTTGAGGGATGCTTCCGCTTATATTGTTGTCTGATAAATCCAAGAAAGAGAGTTTGGATGAAAGGCGGCCAATGGAGAGAGGCAAAACACCAGTGAGATAATTATTTGCCACATCTAACTCTTCTAAGCGGAGCAATTAGTGAGAGCAGTGAGAAACGTCAATGTATTGCTGGCACAAACAAGTTGATTGTGGTGTAGAGAGAGCCATTTAAGCAGGATTAATTTACCCAGCTCCGTCGGCACCATTCCACTCAGCTGGTTGTTGCTCAGATAAAGTATAGTGAGATTGGAACAATTTCCAATGGAATTTGGTATGTTTCCACTAAGCTGATTTCCCCATAAACTAAGGATTTGCAATCTGGTGAGCTTGGTACCAATTTCCCACGGAATATGTCCGCTTAGCTGGTTCTCATCTAAATTTAATTCATTCAATTTTGACAGATTGGTTAAAGAAGGGGAATAGGTCCTCGGAGATTATTTGTACTGAAGGCGAGTTCTGTTAAGCGGGTTAAATTTCCCAAAGAGGGAGGAATGTTACCTGTAAGATTGTTTACTCCCAAGTAAAGGTACTTCAATCTCGAGAGGAGACTGAGCTCAGGTGGAATGCTGCCATGCAGTCTGTTATAGGAGAGTGCCAGGTCAAACAAATTGCGACAACCGGAGAGAGAGGGCGGAATGGTTCCTTGTAATTGATTGCGATAGAGACTGAGTATCTGCAGACGGGAAAGTTGAGCGAGTTGAGGTGGGATTTGACCATGAAGGGCATTGTTAGAGAGATTGAGGGAGTGGAGAGAGGAGAGATTCCCAAGCAGAGGAGAAATGGTGCCCTCTAAGCCCATAGAGGATAAATCGAGGGCAACAACAGATTGGGAAATAGGAGTGGTGGTGCAAGTGATTCCAGTCCAGTTGCAGAGGGGAGTATGAGAATTCCAGTTAGAGAGAGAGTTGTTGGGATCAAGTGTGATGCCAGCTTTGAATCCCAACAGCCATTGTTGCTGTTCAGACGCATTAATATTACTCGAAAAAGGGAAAACACCAAAAACGTCAACCAAAAAGATGCAGGCATGTTAGAAATGAGAAATGGACGAGGGGCAATACCGTGAGAAGGTGAATTTAGAGAAACGGATGAACGAGGAATGAGGAAGATATTGTATGTGGAAGGACGGAGGAAGGTGGAAGGACGGAGGAAGGACTGGGGGATAATATTGTCTTATGAGGGGTTCATGATATTTCCTAGCACGTATGGTTGAGTAATATTAGGAGTAAATTAAGAGTTGTTTAAATGTTTTATGATATAACACTTTCTCCTTTGAGATCTTGTCCTAAAATTAGTAAGAGATGTACATAAATTTGTGGTATTTTAATTTGTATTATAAAATTAAAATAATTATATTTATTTATAATTCGTTAATATTCTCCTATAAAATAGGTGACACTGTGGGAAATTTCAACTCCTTTTTACCTTCTATTAAACCTATCTTCCTTTTTATGATTTATTTTGTATGGAGCTATCTCCTAAGTAAAAATAGGAGCAGCAGCTCTTTATATTGAATTTCAAATTAAATGTCAAATAATAAGAGGGAGTAGAGATGGGTACTCTTTTTTAGACTGAAAAGTGCCACTTAGTAATATATATATATATATATATATATATATATATATATATATGAGACTAGTTAATTCTTATGATGGTAATGTATTTGTTGTATCAATGAATCAAGAAGTGTTCTGTTAAATTTTAAAATATAGATATGAAATCAAGTTAATTAGTGTATTTGTGTGTTTATCATAAGACTAACAAAAAAACAAATAAAGAAAGGAAAATTATATACTTCATAAAATATCAAAATAATGAGAAAATAGTATATACACTACGGGCACATACAAATTCATGTTCATTTCAAGCAAATCAAACCCTTCCAAAAACTATTAAATTTGTAGTAAAATCCCACTAAAGCGAAGATAATAAAATAATTTTAAATTAGATAATACTTATACATAAATCTATGTATATTATAATTTACGTAAATCACGTTTTATGATCTACCATTACTATTTATCATCTCGACAAATCACATGAAAATATATTTTATATAATTAATCATATTTTTCTAAAATAAAATATTAAAATATTGTAAATTAGGTTTTTAAAATATAATTATTTATAAAATAAATATTTTTCAAAATTAAAAATAAATAATAATAAATTAAGTATGAAAGAAACATATTTGATTTAGGTAGTAAGGTATGTATTTAGGCGTAATTTCATCCACAAGCATTATGTTAATAAGAGGGTCACTTTCATTATGTCATAACATTTATTAGCATAAGAATCATTGTATATTGAAGTTTTTATGTTACCGCTTGAACCAAGAAAACTAACGAATGTAATATTATTATTTTTTTATCCCCCCTCAGGTGCTTTTTTTTGGGGGAAAACACTGTCACAATTTCTTAGATCAACACAATCTCCAACACTTTACAACACAATTCTCCAATAGTAAGCATTTAACTCTAGTTACAAAATTTAGTTTATCAAGACATTTCGATTACAAACGAGACTAATCGAAATAAATTGGGATGTACCATCTATAGTGGTGCTTATTAGGGAAACATCATGGAAGAAAAGAAAATATAGAGTTCTCTCCCCCAACACTCTTCTCTTGGCGTGAGATAGCCCAAAACTCGCACTTGGCCCGAGATAGCCAAAAAAACCCGCTTTTGGCATGAGATTTCCCAAAAATTCTCTTGATGTGAGATCACCCAAAAACCTCACCATTCATAAAAAAATATACCAATTCAAGAAAATCTAGATAGTTCTCTATCTCTTACACTCTTATAGATGAGGTGCGCACTTTCCATTTGCACTCTTTCATACTCTTACTTATACACATGTTACTTTGATTTCTCATTAAAGGAACTTTGACTACTCTTTCGCTCTTCTTTTGCAAGTCTATTCGTAATATGCAACAAATAGTAGCTCACATAAGTGAACATAACACACTAATACACATACACTTCAGCCATAGGTCTACTTCCCTTTCCTAATTACCACGTTTCAAAGTTCTATCACTTCACGCTTCACTTTTTCACTCAAAGACGCTATCGACTATACTCTTCTCTATAGGATCACAAGGTACGCATATTCTATCTACTTTATGCAATTGAGTATTCAATCAATAACATAAAGTGGGGGAAAAATATAGACACAAAATATATGCACTTGGGTACATTTATATGTAAATAGAGCATACTAATATACATAAGATTCCTAAGAAAGAAAACAAGTAATCGACAATGTCTTTCGGGATTTTTTCTTTCTATTTCTTACTTTTATTGATCTTACACACCCTCAAGCCTCTTGTCGGTATATAAATGATCTATCTTTTGTGGCTTTAGACACTAGTGCCAAGTTAAGACACTAGCACCAAGACGCTCTTATCCCTCTTGGGCGCTCCTGACCCTTTCTCCTCTTTTCTCACTCTTTTGGGTCTCTTTTACTTCTTGGGCATCTTTTATAGTTTTGATCAGCCTTTCAATTCTCAATTACAAAATTCAAATAAGGGAATCATATATACATAGTTATAGCTCTCAAATAACGGACCAAGCATTAAAGATTACATATTTCCACCTAAGCTTGCTTCCAAAGTAAAAAAGAGAATCTCAAAACTTCCATCTAGAAAATTCACTCAAAGGACAAGGGCTGCATTTTTCTACATACACATCATAAGATGAGAAGTTTATTATATCTTATCTCACACATTTTATACATTTTCCACATTCTAGATCTATCTCGCTATCACCGTACAAATTACAAAAGGGAATATTAGGGCATCATTACACACACTCTCACATAGAACTACATGGAGTTTGAAATGTAGTGCAACACTCGCAATAAGTTCACTCTTCGGGTGACCACTAGGGTCAATCCGACTCCACAATCTACATCTTTTTTATTATATTTGATGTGGTTTGTGGACACGTGTAGGTAGACAACTTCGTTTACAGGTTATAGGTACATTTGGTGATCAAGAAGTAAAATTTAAGTGATAAATAGGAATAACATTGAATCTTCACTGCATAGTAGAGACTAGATCCTATTCATTCACATAGACCCTAGCGCCCAGGCACTCATTTCCTCTCATGGGTGCTCCTACTGCACAATCCCGAGTTTCGTAACCTCTTGTGAGCATCAATGACACTTTTCTTAGTTTGTTTCTACTATTCACCTACCCGATCACTTCCAGATTTCTTCATAATTAGCTAAGTCTCTTTATCTCCCTCTCTTCTTAGGGTTTCATATTTTTACATGCTTATTTTCTTTGTATGTCTTACTATATTTTAGTATTTTTATATCATTCATTACAATAGTTACTTATGTAATTAGATTTTAATTTAATTTATATTAAATTACACAAAAACTATCTTATTTTTTAAAATCAAAACAAATAGTGAAAAAAAGTGTTGAAGAGGCATATTTGAATATGGTAGTAAGGTTTGTTGATCCCATAACTAATCTACCATTATGTTAGTAGAGGTTGACTTCCTTCATGGAATCACCCTCATTAGCATAAGGATTATGATATATTGAACTTTTTATGTTACTAAAGACCAACAAACCAACCAATATGAATTTTTTTTTTTGATTAGATGAGGATTTTTAGTGTAGTAGAAGAAATTCCAAGATGCATTGAGCATACATATCCAACTTAGGTTGTAATAGAATTAGGGCCCTTCTTATAACACAATGTCTATAGTTTAAATGGTAAGGAGTGAATGTGACAATCTAAAATTATTTCATTATAGGAAAATACTAGAAAATAACCAAGTTTGTGTATGTACTATCTACAATCTCTTAATGATCTAATAATAGCTAACCAATTTCTTTTAAAATGAAGAGAAATAAAAAAATCACTTCTCTTGGGATTTTTTTGTTGCTTTCCCAATCGAGATAAAGAATTCATTGGTACTTTTACACCGAATCAACCAGAACCTTTTGGTCTAAATCTATTGGATCTTTAAATACTAGAGTAATTAGATGATAGGTCATGTGTAACACGAGAGTAAATTTTGTCCGAGTCAATCTCGTGTAAGTGTATGTTGCAAAATTTTCAGAATAAATGTCACAGCTTAAATTTTTAATACCAAATTGAAATAATTGTATTCATTTATAACTAGACTTTTTGGAAACTATCGGCCTCGCTTTACAATCTCTTTTCTTGAAAATTTGTTCCTCAATATTTTAAGCAAGAGATTCTACATTATCCTTCAATTTTATTTTTCATGGATCTACTCACCGAGTAAAAATAATAGTAGTTCCTCGTATCGAACGCCTACCTAAATATCAATTAATAAGTGGAAGTAAAGATGGGTACCCAATCTCACATTGAACAAATGTCACATATTGATTTATTTCTAACATGTTAAATTTTAATATATAAATATGAGATTAGTTAATTGCTATGGTAATATATTTGTGTGTACTTTATAATACTAAGAAATGTCGTGTTAAATTTTAAAATATAGATATGATATTTTAAAATATAAATATGGGATTAGTCAATTGCTATGATATTAATGTATTTGTGTGTGTATTATAATACTAAGAAATGTGGTGTCGAATTTTAAAATATAGATATGATATTAGTGTATTTGTGTGTTTATTATAGGACTAACTCTGAAAGATCCCAAACCCCTTTGCTTGATTTTATTTTTTATTTTTATTTTTTATATATTTCTCAAGCTTGGATCTGAACCGATGATGTCAAAAGAAATCATAGAACACCATTCTCATACTTGCATGAGAAAAATTAAATAAAATAAACCCCACAAGCCGGGTGGATATAAAAGCTGCGCCTACGGTTTAACAAGCATATTTCCTCATAAATAATTCAGCCGTGAATTTAATATTGATTTCGATGACAAATAATTAGGGCAAACAACTAGAAATATGTAGATGGAATGATAACAAAATATTGTCTAAAACCCAAATGAATTGATTCAACCAAATTGATTTGATATATATTTGAGGCTGAAAGATACAATAATGAAATAGCATGAGGAATACCTCATTCATTGCATAAAACAAGCAACCGTAGAATAAGTCGCCCCACTCTAGAAGATGTTTGAATGCCCACTATTGCAATTTTATTTCTTTTTCTGAATTGCTAGAATGATAAATAACTTGTGAATGCAATGAAGCTCCTTGTATAGGAACTCCTCTCACTGCTCCTGGGGTTTCCATCCACAAGAGGAATAATCCAGAGGGTTTATGTCCTTGGATTTTTTTCGTGAAAGCTCGAGATAACTACTGGGAAGAAAAATAATAATAATTTGCATAAGCCGGCACAAGTCACACTTTTTCCCTTATAGCCAAAAAACCCTTCCAAAATGCAAGTCACACTTTTCCAAAGGAGTATAATTAATTTTGAATTAATTTATTCCATCCCCAAAGCAAGTCACATTTTTTGGCTTATTTAATTACTTCCCAAAGCAAGTCACACTTTTTACCTAGGAAAGCACATTAAATAATTTATTTACATGTACTTTCGTAAGTCGAAGTCACTTATTAAGTCTATTAATTCATTATATGTGCTTTAGTGATACTTTATTTTATTTTAAGCACAATATAATAAAATGAATAAACTGAAGTCGCCGTTGAAATAACCCTTTGGCCGTCGTAGACAAAAAGGGCCAAAGGTCTTCGATCAAACTATTTGAGAAAGAGGGACATTACACTAACAAAATATTAACAAAAATAAAAAAGTATGTAATATTAAATGTCAAAAATAAATGAAAAAATAATATATACAAGGTTGACACATTCAAATTCATATTCAATTTTAGGGGGAAATCAATCAACTTTAAAATTCATGATCAATCCCACAAAAATAATAATAAATTACTTTAAAATTAGAGAATAATTTTAAAATAAATTTATTTATGCTATAAATTTGGTAATATTTTGAATCACCTATTGTGATCTATCATTACTATTTATCATAAAAAAATTACGATATAACAAATTTATTATGATAAATTTAAAATATGACAAAATTTGCATCATATACTTATATGAGACTAAGTCGGATAACATATATTCTCATGTAAGTTAGCGAATCATCTAATTATTTAAAAATACCAAAAAAATTCATATAAATTTATGTATGGTATATTTTACTTAATATTTCAATCACATTTTATGATCTAACATTGCTATTTATTGGGCACATGGTAATGGAAAAATGCAATGTCCAAATTATAATCATCGAAATCAACCAACAACGATAGTACAAATGCGTTATGATTTAACTGGATTAAAATAAATGACCATGTCACTTATCGGAAAAATAGGTACATATTTTATAGAGTTAGGGGAGAGGACCCAAGACTATGGACTCAAAGGAACGGGTGCCTAAATCCATGTAACAACAAGATTTTCATTAAAATAAAATTTCCCTTTACACTTATGCAGCTGCACCATGTCACCAATCTTCTTTGGACGGTTTATATTCACAGATTGACATTCAACAACCAGAATTTTAATTGGTTTTTTTATTACGAAGGAAAATAATGGGAGCTAATCTTAGTGACCACCTACTCCACCGACATACATGCCTCCGCCAGTAGATGTGCATTCAAATACCATTTAATACATACAACTGTGTGATTCTTTGAGATTTTCTGGGGCATTCATAATGGTACCTACAACTATTCAAACATGCAGTAGGCCAGAAAATGAAATAGATGGCATTCAATTGCCATTAACATTATACGGAGTTTTACATAGTAGAGTGCCAGTCATTGGATTGTGTGGTTTCATTAAAATTTCATTTAGTTTTCTACAGCATGTGCAAGTATGGACGATGGAGGAGAAAGGCGGATCTACGATTTGTTGGGTGCAATTTCTCAGTGACAGAGCAGATGGGTAATAGCACACAACAATGTTAACTCCATTGTGTTTATCAACACATCATTTTGTTGCTAGAAAATTTGTCCCTGATAACTCAATTCTGAATTTCAGTTTTTTTAATATTTATTTCAACATTATTTTTTATTGCATTTGCAGGGATCTGGACACAAATGAAATCAGAAATTAAAGGTGAGGTTAGTTACCTCACTAAGGCAATGAAAGAAACTTTGAGACTGGTTTCAATGAACCGATTTTTGCATGGTAGAATGCCCGTTGTTGGTTTGTCTGGTTTCAATGAACTGTTGTTCGTTTTATTTGCATATTCTTGAGTAGACGATGGAGGAGAAAGTGCAATCTAGAATTTGTTGCATGCAATTTCTCATTGACAGTGCAAATGGGTAATGGCACACGGCAATGCTAGCTTTATTGTGTTTATCAACACATCAATTTGTTGCTGGAAAATTTGTCTCTTACAACTCAATTCTAGTTTTGAAAGTTTAACTTTTGTAGTTTGGCATTATTTTTATTACATTTACAGGGATGTGGATATGAACAAAATCTAGCTTTAAGGTGAGGTTACTTTCCTCACTAAGGCAATGAAAGAAATGTTGTATTTGACTAATACTTCTGACTTTATCAATTATGTTAGTTTTAATTCTATTTGAAGTAAATTTCCACTTAGGTTGTAATGTCTATTAGTTTCATTACCTCATGTTACTGTCATAAACAAGAAAATAACATGCAGGAAGAGCATGAGTTCAAAGCACAAACCATTACTTACTTTGCAATTAACTTCTAAAGAGTCTTTACATAACTGAAACAAGTTTCCATATAAGAGCATAGGTCATACATTACTACAAAACATATTAAAGCCGATATATTTAGTATATGTCAGGAACATCCTTGAACCATATAACTATCAAAAAAATATTGTTGTTCTACGGTCCAAAGACATAGTGTCTTTTATTGCAAAAATCCAGGAAAGAGTGTTGATGACTCAATGGTGAAACTAGAAGTGGGCTTGATGCATGTTGATAGTTGTTGGCTCACGTTGACATCCTGCACAACTGTTGTTGAAAATAGATTGGTATTAGGAGAATCATTTACCCCGACTAGAACATTATTGATTGAAACATATTGAGGACAATGGATACCCAACAAATCCCTTAGCAATGGGTGTTGTTTAGGAAAAGAATTAAGTGGAGTGCTCAGTCTCCTCTGCCTTTCCAACTCCCTTTTTGCCTTCTGAAACTCTTTTTCCTTTCTTTCTTGGTCCTTGTGGATCCTTGCTTGCTCTTTCTTTATCTCCCTTTCTTGTATCTGATTCAACCTTTTCTGCTCTTTTGTTTTCTTTAGGAATTCTTTTTCTAACATTTCCTTATATTTTCGTTCTCTTCAACAATTCTCTCTTCTGATCTCTCTAGCATTTGTTCCCTTTTTCTTTCCTTCAATTCTGCAATTTATTTCTTTCTTTTCTCTTTCTCCATGAGTAACTCCATGTACTGATCAGTAGTGATGAGTTGAGATTCCCTACTCAATCTTACTACAACATCATAAATTGACCTTGATGACTGCTTGACCCTTTCCATTGGGAGTTTCAAGAATTTAGAAAGAGTCCTTTGATCTTTGTTTCTCTCAAAAGCTTCATCATGAATTTCCGTTGTAACCTCCACTTCATCTGTCTCTAGTGTTGCATCATTCTCTTTGTCAGCTTGAGTGTTCACATAGTAGTGGACCAATTCAGACTCATTAAGTAGTGTTGGTTCTGAGGGCATAGATAGGCTGACATCTTCATCACTGCAGTTTATGTTGACACCAAGATTAAGAGAAGCTTCTTTCATCCAATTAGGGGGATATCTTGGGTTGGCAAAGTTAATGAATCATCAGATTGGCTCTCTCCAATTTCAATGGTTGATTATTGATGAACAGAGGCACCGACATTAATTTGAATATGTTGGTCATCCAATTCTTGATTTGGTTGTGTGTTAAACACAATCTCATCATCTATATTTTCCTTCTCATTACTTGGCACCTCCAAATCAGATCTAGATAGGCTCATCATGTTTTCTGCTGCATAAGATTCATCATGAACAAATGTGTCAAATGCTCTACTAGGTCCCATGTCTTCATCCAAGGCATTTGGATTTAGAGGCCATATCCCTGTTCTCTTGAATCCTGCTTTAATGTTTTCAGGGGAAAGGGCCCTTCGGAACACCTTACTCCCCAATGTAGCTAATTCTGCTCTGTTGACATCTATCCCATGTTTTTGCAATGTCCATTTGCGCCTCTCCTCTTTGAAGTAAGTTTTGAATGGAGAAAATACACTCACATCCAATGGCTGCAATTTATGAGAAGTGTGTGTTGGTAATGTCAACAAATCTATCCCCAAACTCCTTGCCTCTTCAATTGTTCGTAAAGAGACATGAGAACCATGACCATCAAATTTAAGTAAACGCCTATTTCTTGGAGAGACAGCACTAGGTATAGATGTTGTAAAGTGATGTAGCCATTTCATGAACAACTCCTTAGTCATCCATGCATGAGGTTGTGCTGCCATGCAAGCTCCAGGTTCACAACCTACAATGTAATTTTGTAATTGTTTCTTCCCCTTGAAAAGATAGAAACTAGGAATGCTTTGTCCAGTAGCATTCACACAACACAATATAGTAATCCACTCCCTACTCTTTGGGATGATGTATGAGACACTTCTACTACCCCTTCTAGCAAGAACTCTCATACCACAATTCCTTCCTACTTGTAAACCCGTTTCGTCACAATTTCATATTATACTTGGGCCATATGTGTTAGCCTTATAAATATTAGACAAATTCAAGTAAAAAGAATTGACAATTGTGGGCCTTAGACATAATGCTATATCCCTGTCAAGGCCTTTTGTTGTTCTCAATTTGATTTGTGGGTGCCTTTTTTTGAAACCAGCCCACCATGACTCACGATGCATGACATCTATGAAATGGGCGGACCTAGTTTCACAAATTGAAGCCACATATGCTTTAAGTTGTATGATTTCTACTCCATGACCCAAGTCAGCCATTTCATAACACCATTGCACCAACTCAAGCTCTTCCTCTTGAGTAAGAATTTTCGGTGGCCCCTTTCTCTTGGTGGTGGTGGTACCCTTAATCCAAGAAGAAAGTGTGCTTGCTTGATAAACCCCACTTAATAGTAGCTGCATTTACAGAGATCCATTTTCTTCAACATCATAGCATTCTTCATGGTGGATTTATCCCAATCTCTTCTAATTCTGTATTTTTTGTGAAGCCCCTCTTGTAACTTGGACATTTGGAGCTTGAGGTGCTGGGATAGAAATGACATCTTCTTCTGCTTCGCTTGGTGGAAATATTGCTCCCCCTTTTTAGAACTTGCAGGCCTTTCTCTCTTAAGTGGTTTTCTCCTCATGATGGAAACTGCAACCTACAAATTTACACGAAGAATTGAGTCAAATCAATGAAACTTATAGAAATAACATTGGAATATAGTATGGTTAACACAATGCAATGGAAATTTGATATTTCAATAATATTCCACCATCTCTTGATTATACGTTTCATTCTACTAGAAAGTAAAACCATTTGATGAAAATGTACATGATCCACTCTATGCTTACTTCAAAGGTGAGAGTTTTCAGGTGATAGTTGAGGTGCAGGCTATAAATGTATAGTGTCTTAAATAAGAGCTCAATAACATGTTTTATTTACAAACATATTTACATTACAACCCTCTATATACTTCACTTCTACATCTATTTTGAATCATGAGATTTTAAATCCAACGACTAAATTTGAATCTGTTTTTTCCATTAAATGCATTTTTAATCGAGCTTCTTGAGGCTTACAAGGGTATGTATTTATTTTGTCAATGTGTAGTTATTACAACAGTTGGGATGGAAATTGGCGGCAAGGGAGATGCTTGTTTGGGGATATGTATTTGAAAATAATTAATTTATGCTTCTATCATGCAATAGATTTTGTACTTAATATTTAAAACAAATCTTTTATATATGTTAATGCAAGTACCTTTGATAAAGATGATTTGATATTTTCAAACTTGTAAATGGGTTTTTCAATTTTAATAATATCACTAGTGATTGAAATGATGTTGACATGTTGGTTCTACATTTACACCTGATATAAATATGTCTTACATATTTTAGATAACATCTATTCTTTAGTATTTATATTGTTGGAAGTCACTTTTTTAAAATTTGAGATCATATAATGTAACAATAGGGGTCCTCGAGTTGCATAGAAATGGTAAATTTATATATTAACACTAATAACTTTTCATTTGATTTTTGGAATTTTAATTTTCAATTGTTAGTTGCTAAATTCATAAATACCTTCCTGGGTACTAGGTAATGCACACGTGGACTCGGGTCATCTCCCTTACCTATTGGCATCGTTTGATCTTGTTGCTTTAAGTGTGCATTTACCTAGCCCATTTTTAATACATGTGCACAGAAACAGATTTTGTGGATTTGATGAAGGCTAACTACCCATGAACACATGTCATTAGTATAACCAAGGAGGATAGATGGACTATGAAAAAGTACTCGACAAATTAGCTCAAAGGACAAATTATCCTCAACTACTAGGTTTGACATGGAACAAGCTATGGAAAATATGGATGACATGGTTTTTTAAAGAATTTAATGAATCAATATTCATATCATGAATAGCAGACAATGAGGAAACATCTAGAAGGAATTAGCCTTCCATGAACATATTTTTAATAAGAAAGAAGAGAATGAATGGGAAATTTTAAAGATAAGCCAAGTTTGTCATTTCAAGGACTTTTGGGAGAAGAGAGATGAGGCACACAAAAAAATAGAAGGATCCTAAAATTATCCTTAGAACATGTACACCGCCTCTATAATAGCTCAATAAGCTTGTTTATTTATTGTAACAACTCCATTAAAGAGAGTGATCATTGTATATGTTGTTAATTCAATTTATATCAATAGAAATATGTTGATTTTAAGTGTTGATGTTATTACGTATTCCAAAATTTCTACTAAATAACTAGCTTTCTCATTCCAAATTTGATATCAAAACAAGATAACTATGTAAGGAGGAATTGAGAGATTTGTGAAGCACTACATTGGTAGAGTAGTGAACATGAGGTAACTGGTCAAGAAGTGATAATGCCACTCAAAAGAGTTGATAATAGAGTTAGAAAAAATAACAAAGTCATGGGTGTGTAAGAGTAAGTCATGAATGCACTCATGGGTGTGATGACCAAGGTAAAAGTTGTTAAAGAAGATCGAGAAAGATGCTTCATCACTCAAAATTATCATAGTGATGATGAAGTGGGAGATGAAGAATCTATAGGAGCTAGTGAAGTGTGGTTATTGAGCATAATCTCTCAAGTTAGGAGAGAACCATAGATGGAGGATTGATGTTTCTCGAAGGATAAAACTAGAAGAAATGGTGAACCGGATCACAAGCATAGAGGAGTACATAGAGTTCAAAGAAATCAATTATGATCTACAGAGAGTGAAGGTAGCCAAAACTGAAGGAACATGTAGCCTTATCATACAATGAGATCCAAAATGAACATTGAAGAAGAGGAAAAGACAAAAATATGTGCTAGGATATAATGGTGACCAAGATGAAAAGTAAGTTCCTTGTAGAAGACTACCAAATTGCATTTTTTCAAATATTACAATGTCTCGCATCAAGAAATATTAGCGAAGGTCTAAAATGATGAATTCTACTAGATATTGATTAGATATGGATATGTGGAAGTCAATTAAAAGAATTTCAAAAGGTATATTAATGCCTTCAAGTTATAACTGTAGGAGGAGTTGAGTTTTATGTGCATAAAAACTATAGAGAAAGAATACCAAAGATGCCTCAAAGGAAGAAGAAAATCGACACATAGCATAAATGCTCAAGAGAAGATAATACTCAATGAGGATTTAACGAAGTGTAGTAAGCACTACTAAGGGAGTGCATAAGTGATGTAAAACAAAACATTGAAGGAAAAGGGAAAAGTCTCTTTATGATAAAATGCTAATGACTAGTGTTCAATGGACAATGTTATACATGTGGAGATAATGGGCATTAAGATGTTGAATATCATAACACATGACATGGAGATAGCCAAAAGTGTGAAAGAAATCGAACACAAAGCATATAGTGAAGGAAGATAAGAAACACATGAAAGATAGAAGATCACCTAAAGGAAGGAAAGGTTCCCAAGATTGTAAGGGAGTTTCACGAGAAGAAATGTTAAATATATTGTGCATAAGGTGTAAAACCAAGGATAAATGTTTCTTGGTGGCGGTTCATAATGTAAGAACAAAAACTTAGTAGAAAAGGAAACGGTGCATTATTTGGGATTGAGGTACAAAAACATCCCAATCCATATAAACTAATCTAGCTAGTGGAAGATTGAGAAGGAACTATACGAGATCAATGCAAGGTAGAGATAAAGATCATAAGGTTCAAAAATCAAGTATTGTATGAAATCCTACTAACGAAAACTTGTCACGCCTCTTGTTAGGAGACTATGGAAATATGATCACGAAATTATGTATGATAGAAGAGAGAACACTATGAGGATGCTCAAGGATAATCAATGTTCTTTTCTATTACCATTGAAGGACTAAGATGTAGAGTACAAATGCTACATGTTAGTGCATAAGGGAGAAAATTATAGAACATGCCTAATAATATACAAGTAATTTTTTCCATAACATCGGGAGGATAGGGTAAGGTCATGAGTTGAGTGTTTTTATAGGGATAATATGGAGTCACCTAAGAGTGCTTGGTGGTGTATAAAAAGATAATGCAAGAAGGAATGGGATGGAAGGTGAAATTTATAAATATTGAAGTACATGGGAGTATTGAACCAAAAGCAAAAGAGGGCGTTAAAGATAATATGGTCATTAAAGACCATGAGCGCTCAAGAGATAACTTGGTATTGAAATTTGAGGTGATAGACTAATATTGGATATAGTTATGAGAATCCCATGGATTGGAGAAGCGAGGTGAGATTTTGTAACTAATTGTTGATGAGAACATAGATATGGTAACTCCTATTGAATGATAATTTTTGTAGGTGAGGGAATGCATAGAGAGAAATTCCTATTGCAAATAAAAGGAAAGAAGGAATAATAATTTTATTTGAAGGAAGCATTAGAAAAGGAGCGGCTGGTAAAGGAAATAATAATATTGTGTAGTAAACCAAGGAAAGAAATAGAGAAGGGAAATATCCATGTAGATCTCAAATAAATACATGAAGAGGACCATACCGAGTAATGATAACAGTAGTAACATGAATAAACTACAAGATGAAGGAAAGGAATGAATTCCCATAACAAAAAGGAACCCATGATGCAAGGAGAAGTGCATATAAAAGGATATAAAGAGATGGCATATAAAATAGTAGAAGATAGCTACAGAGCCATGAAAAGAGGAGAGAATATGTGGACAAGAAAATCATAACTTGTTATTATGTAGGTTAGGTATTGGTATGGGTATCATAGTTCGGAAAAGATGGATGATTTGTGACTTAACATGGCTCAATATAGGGAGGAAAGGAAGAAGATAATGTGAAAGGAATGCTCATGAAAATGAAAACAAATTAAATTTAGTTCAAGATCAAGAGAAAAAAACGTAAACAATGGATGCAATAGGATTAGAGCCGAGTGATTCTATGGGTGTAGATGAAGATAAGAAAGGAAAGCTATACGTATGAACGGATGACATATAAGGTTAAGCTAGAGCTCAAAAAGAAGGAAGACATAGAATCCTATAGAGGATGTGGTCCATCTATGGTGGTTCTATACCCACAAGTGTGTAGAGGATATCATGGATAAATCCACGGGGGCTCATTAGCTAGGAAATATCCTAGTAGATTCATTCATATTGAGGTAATTAAAATTGATAAAATCAAATTCATTATACTGATATAAACAAGGGCATGAAAGGATTTAATTAATTAATATTTTGAATTAGGAATTGGGGGTACATTAGAGAGATGGGATAGAGGAGATGTAGGGTAAATTTTAATATAAAAAAACATTTGAACCTTATTTTCTACACTAAAGACCTTAAAATTGTAAAAAGTGTGTGTTCATAAAAGTTATATTATAATATTATTTTGAATAAGGAAATCTCAATTAGGACATTCTTAACCAAGAAATAATAATATGGTAGAAAAATGGGATTGAGTATGCTTTTCAACACAAATGATATTATTTCAGTATCTTAATTATTTGAAAAAATATTGATAAATTATTAAAGATTAACATTAAGGTAATTAGTAATAGGTCTTGAATGGCTTCAAACTCTCTTTCTAGAGAAAGTGTATTAAGAAAATAATCATTGAGTCAAAACATGATATATTTTATGTTTCATATATTAGGTAGAAATAAGAAGGGGTAAATGAAGTTGTAATGGAAAAATGGGTAAGTAAGGTACATGATAAAAGAGTGGGTATTTTCATAATAACAATATAACAGTAGGGGGTATTATCATTTGAGTAATTAGAGGCAAAAATAACATTAAGATTATTATTTAATACCATTTGAACAGATGTGCTATACCATACCTTTACTAAGTGAACCCCCATGGATAAATCACAACATAACTATGAAAAAGAGTTCAAAGAGAGGAAGGATGCATGAAGGAAAAAATAAGGATAATGTAATAAGGAAGTTAGGACCATAATCTTCATTAGTACAAAGGGTGGTTTTACCACTCACTCAATCTACTTAATTCGACATCAAATTTTAAGTATCTTGGGCTTATGATACATGAACATACTAAGATCAAAGAAATATTTCACAAATTTTGGATTTGGTGAAGTTCGGGTGTGAAAAAACGTTGGTGAGCAGAGAGAAGAGAACAATGGTAGAAAACAATGATTTGGATAAATTGTGGAAGAGTGTAAATGTTTTCATACAGTATCTATGTTGTATTTTATGGTACACAAGGTTTGTAAAATATGATTTTGTCGTATGATCACACATGTGGGTATTGGGAGAAATAATAATACTAATTTTTCAATGATGTTTGACATGAAAGGAACACATAGCAGAATGCATATTATTTTAGTAAGGACATGAATCTAAATGGTGTGGAGGAGGTTACAAAAATGTTTGATACATTGATGTGTGTGAAATATTGGAAGAGAAGTGTGACAAATTTTCTTACAATAGTGTTGAATGCAATGAATGAAGAAGAATTTCAAACATATGGAACATAGAGTTGAGGATGAACAAATGTGGTGGAACAATGTGGATTGGATAGTTGATAGAACACGTGAAAAGAAAATATGAATATTATGATGTCTAACTTCATGTGGACACATGACATCAATAGAAGAAAGGATGACACATGGAAATGTATAACAAAGTACCTAAAAATTAACTTGCAAGGACCCAAAGAAAAAATAATCCTTAGCTACCAGATTTTGACAGGGCATGGGAAATGAAAATTTTATATAACATAATTGTTTGGAGCATTTAATGAGTGAATTGAGAAATAAGGAAGAGTGGTAAGATGAGGAACCATCTAGAAGGAACTAGACCACCATGAAAAAATATATAAAAAATGGAAATAAGAGTGGCAACAAGAAACTTAGAAAGTATAAAGGTAGGTCAAGTTCATTTTTATCTACTTTTGTTGGAAGAGATAACTAATCTAGGAAAATATGATGGTGCATGTATCCCTATAACACACACCACCATTGTAGTAGCTCAATAACATTATTTTATTTACTATGATAGCCACAAAAAAAGGGATTGATAATTCTAGATGGTGTTAAGGAAATTTATATTAGTAGTTATTTTTAATTTTTTTCCATTTTGTAGTATGTTCCGAATGAGGAGTAAAAATTATTTACACCTAATTAGTTTCAAGGTGTTGTTAACGCATAATAATAAGAAGGATGAAAGGGTCACCAAAAAGTGGATTATTATGATCTAATGAACTTCCAACATCAATTATATAGGACCAAAACAATGCATTCAAACATGAAATGATTGAAATGTTTGATAAATAAAAAGCACTTGTTAAAAAATGAGAGGTGATATACACTTAACTATTCGAATGATTAAAGAATGATATGGATGTGGAGGGCATTAGAACAAGAATATCTGGAATTATGTATTTTTCATTCAAGTTATTGATTTAGAAATTTAGCATGTGTGGATACATATAGAATATGTATGGTTTATGAAAGAGACGTATGATCCACTCTTGGAATTATATTGTTTCATGTCATGTGATATTCTTCGCTCTGTAACTCTATGTTATTTTATTTCATGGAAATGATGCATGTTGTATGGCACTCTTTCTCACATAGCTTTGGGATGACCTGTAATAACAAAGTAGGAACCCTACAAACCTATAAAACCCTTTAGTATATTATTAAAAATTAAAGGATAAACTAAGTGTGTGTGTTTGAGGTGGGACTAACCTTGATAGTAAGACTTCCAACTATTGAAGTAATATAAGTAGTACACTACATATGATCCTCATGTAGTTTTCCTAAGTGCTTGTGCAAGTGTGTATAGTTAAGAAATCCCCTAGGGGCCCCTCCTCTATATTCACACAAAGATAGTGTGATAACTACGTATTATATAATGTATCTAGTGTATTATTAGTGAGATGTGGCCTACCTTAGCTATGTGACCTAACCCTTTATTTTTTGAACCCTTTGTGCAATATTAGGAATTAATTTCCTCTTGCTAAGTAATAGTTCTATGATATTTGCATTATCATAGATGGATTAATATAAAATATTTGAAGTAGCCAAGTGATTCAAAATTGTAGTAAGAACTACTCTAGATTCAATGTGTAGTTGATTTAGTAACCATTTGAGTGGTCATAATTAGTGGTTTTCACTAATTTACTAATGTTTCATATCACTTTTGTCAATTAACAAGCACTTCATTGATCACCAAACCTTTTTCGCATTCAAGATGCCACTTTATGATGAATCGTAAGTCAAAAATCCTCTTCAAAATAGATAATTAGCATTATAAGCTAATTAAGCCTATTTTCCCTTGATTTGGTCAATATGCCCTAATATTGACTCAAACCCCTCTTCCAACCACTCAAAATCACCCCATTCACCTCCACAATGTCTCAACAAGCTTCAAAATCTTATCCTAGCCTCCTAGTTGACCCTAAGCGGTTGATTAAGGCTCCATACCTCTTAATCACTTGGTAATTCACTAATTGTGATTAGCAAGGCCTAATCATGATTAGAAATTCTAATCTAATTTGGGGCTTTTAGTCCCACATGCACCAAAATACAAGTTTTCCTAAAAGGAAAACTATAAAAAGAGTGCACCTCATTCCTTTATACTTTACACCATGCTTTGATTTGCATCTCATATAATACATATGATTTCATAGCCAAGTTCAATCCTTGCCTAAAACCTTCAACAAGGTTAGTAGATGAATATCTAAAGTGACTTAACAAGTCATTTGGAGAGGTCATTTCACCATTGTTTGGAGTAGCAACCATAACCATTTGATTTCCCTCTTAGGTCTATTTAGGCCCATGTTAGGTAATTGAAAGCATATTAGTAGGCATGTTTAGTTAGATTTTGCATTGTTTTCATACTAGTTAAGCATTCCTTTTAGCTTCTATCTTAATGTTACATTCCTAGACTTAGAATCCTTAGCTATTAGGTGGAAATGGTGTTAGCCTTCCTTGATTAGCTTTGTTATTTTCTTTGTAAAGTTTGGGGTGCTTTCATTTGGCATGCCCGTGGGACCATACCCCATTGCATTCAATTTTTAAAGCTTTTTAACTTAGTTTCAAAGTTTTTCATTTCAAGTTTTAGATTAGTTTCAAGTTTCCTAGATTAATTTCAAGTTTTCTAGTTTACTTTCAAGCTTTCTAGAGTACTTTCAAGCTTTTTAGATTAGTTTCTCAAGCTTTTTAGATTAATTTCAAAGTTTTAGAGTAATTTTCAAAGTTTTATAGATCAATTTCCATTTTTGAAAGTTGTTTCAACTAGATTAGTGGTAGAAGTTGTGTTTTCATGTTTTGCAGGATATAAGGAGGCAAGCCCTATCAAAATTGACCCAAAATCCAAAGATTGGACCTTTTTCAAGAAATTTCTCAAAAACTTAGATTTTTGACCACCTACAAGAAAAAGGCACATGTGCATGATGTGAGTCCTGTGAGCACATAATATGCATGTGCACACATATGAGTGAGCATTCCCGTGCATGCAGGAGAGTGTGCTGTGCATGACTATGAGTGCATGCCATTGCATCACACTGATTTTTGGTTTGTGAGTGAAAAAGTCCATGTGCATGCATGAATGTGTGCACTGTGCACTGAACGAAGCACCATGCATCATAATTTGTGAAAAATGAAAATGAAAAATGACATGAGTGCATGTGTCTGTGTGAAGCTGCCCATGTGCATGCATTGATGAGAAAAATGACATGGGGCACTGTGCATGATTGGAGTGCACATGCACTAAGAGGGGTTTATGCATCAAAAAATTTTCAAATTCTAGAATTTCAATTTTATGATTCCTGTCATTTTTAAAGGGTTTTTAGATGTTTTTTGTCAATTTATTGATTTTAGAGCAATATTCCTAAAAAAATTGGCTTAGGGTTTGATAGATGATATGTTTTCATACTTTGTTTTGAGTTTGGAATAGGGTTGTGTATGCTCTTCTCTTGCACCTAGTGTGATCTTGAGAATCAAAAACACCCCTAAACCACTTTTTGCTTCTTGGGAGTAAGTAGGAACAATCATCCTTCATTTTTGCTTAAGGGAACAAACTTTCATGTTTTGACATATGCTTGATCTTTTAGTTTAAGAGCTTTTTCATTTGATAAAAAAATCAAGGCTAAAATTTGTGTATGCTCTTCCCTTGCACCTAGTGTGATCTTGGGAATCAAAAGTAAATTTTAGTCTTTCATTAAGAAGCACTTGGATTAATTGGGAATAAACCTTGTTTTTTTTTATGGTAGTTAGTTGATTTACAAGTTTGAGATTTCTATTTAGTTAGATTGATTTTTGTGTATTTTTTTTTCATTGTGATCTTTGAGAAACAAAAACAACACTTATATTTCTATGATATTGTGAATCTTTTTGAACTACTAACCATTTGTGTGAAGGACCTAAAATGCTTGTCAAAGAAAGGGGACTCTCTTCAAACAAAATTTTCTAACATTCATGTGTGTTGTAGGTTTTCATTGGTGGTCTAAACCAAATTACTTAATCCAAAAGATAAAAATACACCAACACACCATTCAAAACACATATTTGTAGGTTTCGGTTAAGAGCTATGACTCATCCGCTTAACTAGGACATAACCCCTTTGGCATAAGCCTTAAGCTACAACAATGGGGGTGGTCCTAGGAACCCTAAAGTAGTTCACACAAGAGGGAACCTTGTGAATGAAACAGGAAAGTGCTCCACACTACCGACTTGATTAGTACACCTTGGTGAGATTAGAGTCAAAGATATCCATATTGTGACCCCAATGAAAGTATAATTGAACACACTTCGATGCTCATTATACTGAAGGGGTAAATTAAAGCTGAGATACTCCCAAATTAGTTAGTGTAACTTTTTGGGTAAATCGAGCTCACCATAGATATCTTGTGACACCTAGAGAGAGAACCACCTAGGAAGCTTGCGGCTTGGAGCCATTGTTTTTGTCTTAGTTGTTATACTTGAGAGCTCTCACAAAGTGACAAATTTGTTAGATTCAAACTCTTGTTTTTCAAACAAGGGAAATAATCTCTTAAAGTTGAAACCACGTGACATTTCATCATGAAATCTACTTAGTGTCATTTTGTCCTAGTTTTTCACTTGTCCTAAGACAAGGTGAAACTCTGCCAAAATAACACCAAGTTTATTTCAACACCATTTGGTCTACACCTTTGTTTTCTTGTTTCCCATTTTTGGACAAAAGGAAACAACATATACTAGATACCGCTAGATATCACGTGTCCACCACTTTTGTATTCTACTTGCGTGACTAGGTTGCAATGCCAGAGCACAAGTGTTGAAAGTGTGCATGGTATGTACTCACGATCTAGTAGGCCCCCTTGTCTCAAAACCCATATTTGAGACTTATTATCATCATAGTTAGGTGATTTCATCCTTGTCTTCTTTTGAGTTGTTACACTTTGCCCACATTGTAGCCATACAATTGAGATATTTACGTCTTGTTTCCATTGTGAAATTAGGCCTAAATCTCTATATTGTAGAGTTATGTTGTTCACACGCATAGAAAATTTCTTGTTATACTTAGACATAGTTTTTACATCCTAACTTTGTCTTGAGTTTTGTGAGTGTTGAGGATACATTTCTTAGCATCACGATAACATCATTTTGACACTAAAAATATTGCTTTCCCAAAAGCTTGGTTCACGTGTCCAAATAGTGTCATTACACTGCTCACATTGTTATCATCCATTTTACAAGACTTAGACTTTGTTAGTGTTTAGAAACTGGTTTTAGTATACCTTGTTAGAAGATCACATCAACATTTCTCTTATCATTTAGGCCTTGTTTGTTGCAAACTTGACCTAACTGGTGATATTGTGTTGTCACTATTTGGTTTCAAACCTATCTAGACAAATCTTAGGGAGTAAACTATTTGGTGTGACTAAATTTTGAGCATTATACATCATTGTATTATTCTAAGATAAAACTTGTGTCATATATTACCTTGCTAGGGTTGAGCTTGTTTATTCTTTTTAGTTTTAGGTCACATTGACCTAGTGGATTTGTGGCTATTCTATAGTCACCATTCTTTTGACAACATTAGCATCGTTATGCTGTCAAAAATTTGACTAAGGTCCTTTTTAGTAAACCTTAGTGGAATTCTTCATGTTGTACCTCCTATTTCAGTATGCCTACTACGAGAATGGGATCCCAAAGATTAGAAGCTGATATATTTGGAGGTGAAAACCCTCTTTTAGAGGATAATCTCATGGTTGACCATAGTGGTGGAGAAGAGGATTCTCCTCATATGAATATAGAACATCGTCCTCCCACCAATTTTGATGATTACATTTTCCAAAACAAACATGAGGTTCTTATGCATGTTATGGAACTAGGAGCTAAGTTACCTTCCATAGTAGACCCTTCTCTCATTTCCATGGAATGATTCATGGAGAAGAGGAAGTAGACCGACCTCATCATATCTATTAATGAAATTTTAAATCCAAGTCATGCCTCTACTTCTACACCATAAAATAATGAGGAGGTACCATTTGAAAATGATGGAGATTATCATATATACCTGTTGTTAGAATACATTGTGAAGACAATGAGGAACATGTTCATCATGCAAACTCTCCCCTAATGAAAATCATCATGAAATACCTATTCAAGAGGTGACGTTAGAAAACAGTCCAAGCCCTCACTCACCAATTGGCAAGTTTGGCATTCACATATACAAAAGGAACAACCAAAAGTTTTGAAACAAGCCATACCAAAGGAAAAACCTAAGGCTTCATTTCATGAGTTCCCAATAAACACTCCTCGATGGGAGGCACAAAAGAGATCCTTATGAAGAGATTCTCACAAAAATAGGGGTGGGAATACACCTAGATTTAATCCTATGTATAGACCTACACCACCCACACAAGATCCACTTTTCAACCAAGAGTGGTCAACTATGAAGAACACCCTTCAAGCATTACAAGAGGGCCAAACCGTAACAATAACAAGAAATACCAGGTTTGATGAGTTATGTCCCTACCCATTTGACAAATCCATGCTATAGTACCTTTCCCAAGACACTTTGATTTTCCAAAATTTGACAAGTATAAGGGAAAAGGTGACCCTCATGACCATATTAAATATTTTTATATGGCATGTCAAGAGGTGGCATTCAGCAACAATTATCTTATGCACCTCTTTCCATGAAGTTTAGGAGAAATGACACTAGAATGGTTTGTACACATCCCTAAGGGATCCATATCAACATGGCCAGAACTAGCTAGAAAGTTTTGTATGACACTTCTCTTTTAATATAGAAAATGATGTCACCATGTTGGATCTCTATAATGCCAAACAATGAAATAACAAAAACTTCATTGCTGTTTTTTACAATGATGGAGAGGATTAGCTAGCCACTTTCCTTGCTCCATACCCAAAAAATAGTTAATAGGCATATTTTTCCCAACCTCCATCTAGACATTACGTTCCACTTGCAAATGCATTGTGGCAACACATTTGAAGAGGTAATCAAAAAAGGAGTCAAATTGAAAAAGCATTGTTAGCTAGGGGATTCTGAAACCTGTCTCCCATGATCATAATGATTCTAAATCTAATGATAAAACAAAATTTTGTTCCTAATAGAAACAAAAATGTCATTAGTGATGGGATAGTAGATTCTAAGCGGGTACAAGCCGTTCAAAACCATACACCTTTAAAGCTTGCAAAAGGCAATCCACCTACGGAGTATAAATGTCATACTTTCACACCTCTATCTGAATCAATATCATCCATACTAAAGTAGTTAGAGGCCATTAACATGGTTAAATACCCTAAAACACAACCCTATGGAGATGATGCACCTAAACCATCATGGTTTAGGGAGAATGAATTTTTGACTTTCACCATGTAAAGGGTCATAAAATGACAAGTGTTTAAGATTAAAACACTATATTCAAGACCTAGTCGAACAATGGTGATATAGAAGTAGACTCCGTTTCACTTGGCCAAAAATCTCCAAATGAAAACTTAGGGATCTTCAAAGAGCCTTTTCCCAATCACGAAGAAAGGAAAAAATCCGGATCGGGGACAATCATCTCAGAATAAGAATGCTAACTATGTGTCAAAAAAACCATTTTTTGATGCCTTGATAGGTTGTGTTGATCCACTCATTGAGAAAATCAATACAATTAGAATTAAAACAAGAGAATGTGTCATGGCAACACGATGAGCTCACCTTGTTATAAATTCCAAACCTACTCCCCCTCCTCCTCAAGAGAGTCATTATGATGTGTTAGATCAACTAGAGAAGACTACAACTAAGATTTCAATCTTAGACCTTCTAAAGATTTCTAACATCCATAAAGACATACTTTGCAAAACCTACAGGGATCAAGAGTATCTATTGATGTTGACCCTACACATTTACAAGCCATGGTAGCATAAATCACTCCCATAAGACACATAACCTTTAGTCCGATAGAAGCCTTAACTAAAAAAATCCTCCCATAACCTACCCTTACATATTGAGGTAATAATCAAGCATAAGAAGGTCAAGAGAGTGCTTGTGGATGGTGGATCGGGTCTTAACATTTGTACTCTTAAACTAGTTTGTCAACTAGGCTACACAAAAGCTGATTTGGAAACAAAGGTCATCACCATAAAGGCATATGATAAATGAAGAAAAAAATCAGCTGGAATGATCACTTTCTCATTAGAAGTTGGTCCCATAACCCATGATACAAAGTTCCATGTCTTGGACCTGGAGCTCCCTTACAACATCTTGCTCGGTCGCCCATGGATTCATGCCATGTAGGTCATGCCATCTATCATATCATCAATGTTTAAAGTTTGTAGTATGAAGGACAAACACTTACTATATAAGGGGATCCCCAACCATTTTCTCATTACAGAGCATTTTAGGTTACTTTCCCACTATCTATGAGTGTCCCTCTATGGAATTGTTGTCCCTATTCAATCGGAGGCCCTCGCTTCACGAGTGGATCCAAACACCCTAACTCCCAATGAAAATGGTATGGCTACATTGGAATCTCCTTTTGCTACATGGGAGATGAAGGTCATAAACAATGGTTGTGGAGAGTATAATCTTCAACAAGCCCTTATGATTCAAAACATTCCTCTATCAGCCAAGCACGTGGTAGACCATGCTACAAATTCCAAAGATCAAGGGAGAATTTCCCTTTTGACAATTTCATTTCGGTGGCTTACTAGAAGATGAAATAATCCTCAACGACATTATATTTCATCCTCAAGATGATGAAATGGATTTATGTTACAAGTCATCTAGGTATGTTATTCCAAACAGAATCATGCTTACTATGAGATATCAAGGATGTGGTTGTGGCACTTTCTACAGAGCAAGGTCCATTAGAATCTCTTTCAATACCTCATCATATACTGGGTAAATCAGGTATAGGCATCCATTTGTATGAGTCTCACCCTTCAGATAATGAGTATGCTTCTTCTGAGAGTGAGGATAGTTTGTCTAAAAATGAAAGTGAAACAGATTCCCAGGTGTAGTCTTTACAAAGACCTCACCTCTACGAACCTATTCTCTAACATGGCTATCCTTACCATAACCCCTGTTACACCCATCATATCCCCTATAACTCAAACATTAACTCTCATCTACCCATCACTTGTGAATTGGGATCAACAACAACACATACCTATTGACATGTTTTAGAATGATGAGGCTATTGGTGAGTTCTTGGGCATCAGAGATAACATTCCAAGAAATGATCACAAGAAGGGGTTCCATTCAACTTAATGTGTGTGTACTTTGAGAGGAGGTAGAGTTATGTGGACACTTAAGTAAAAAAGTGAGCAAGGGAAAGAGTTCCAAACAAAAGCCTTGTGGAAATAAAAAAAGGGGAAGTCCTATAGTGAAAACCTCTTTGAGGCGCTTGTGGAAAAACAAGAAGAACAACCTATGGAAAAATAGTGTACCCATATAAAGATGATGATCACCTCCCTAACCACCTTTTTGTAGAGGAGGATCTCAATCTCCCTCCCGATCCTACACATGGGGGATGAGTCAAAGCTACTAGTGGAAGATACAATAGATGTTAACATCGACACGGAGGAGATTGCCGAGGATAGTTAAGTTGGGAGCTTCACTCTCAGCCAAAGAACAAAAAACATTTACAGGACTCTTGAGAGAGTATGCAGACATCTTCACTTGGTCTTATGCCAACATGTTCGGACTTGATCCTACATTAGTGGTACACAACCTTGTTGTGCATCTAGATGCCAAGCCCATCAAAAAAATCTCTGAAGATGCATCCTCACATCACTTTTAGGTAAAGGCGAGCTAGAAAGAAAGGTTATTAGAAGTAGGCTTCATCAGGCCTATCGACTACTCAGAGTGGATTTCTAATGTGGTACCAGTTCAAAAAAATCCAGTTGGTATCAGAGTGTGTACCGATTTTAGAGATATAAACAAAGCTTGTCCAAAGGATGATTTTCCTCTTCCTAATATCGACATGATCATCGATTCTACTATTGGTTATGAGATGTTGTCACTCATGGATGGTTTCTCAGGTTATAATCAGATAAAAATTGTGGAAGAAGATCAACACAAGATAACTTTCACAACCCCATGGGGATGTTCTATTACCAAGTCATGCCCTTCGGCCTTAAAAATGCGGTGCTACTACATATCAAAGGGTGATGACTATAATCTTTCATGATATGATAAGTGACATTATGGAAGATTACGTAGATGATATACTAGCTAAATCTAGAACTCGGAGGAGCACCCAAAATTTTGGCATATCTTTCAACGTATCTAAGGGACTACAAAGTCCACCTTAACCCAAGAAATGTGTCTTTGGTGTGTTATCTGGGAAATTACTAGGATTCATTGTGTCAAGGAGAGGAATAGAGGTGGACCTAAAAAGTCATGGCTATCACAAAATGCCTCCTCCTAAGAATATTAGACAATTACGTAGCTTACAAGGAAAATTCAGGCCATCAAAAGGTTTATTTCATAGCTAGCAGACAAGTGTCATACATTCACACATCTTCTTAAGAAATATGTTAATTTCACTAGGGGGGCCAAAAAAACAACAAGTTTGCTTTACTAAAATAATACTTGGCTAAACCCCCATTCTCATGCCACCCATGGCAGGAGAACCCTTGTTTTTACATCTCTTGCTACACATTTTGCAATTGGGGCATTGTTGGCCCAATATGATAAAGAACAGAGAGAAAAGTTGTATACTACTTGAGTAGGACATTGATAGCATATGAGCTCAATTATCCACAAATCGAGAAGGCTTTCTTTTCATAGTGTTTTTCTTTCCAAAGCTACACCACTATATGCTCAACAATAAAATCAAGCTTATTTCAAAGGTCGACCTTTAAAATACTTATTGTCCAAACCAACACTAACTGGAAAGATGGCTAATTGGATCATCTTATTAAGTGAGTTTGACATTGAGTACGTTCATCAAAAATCAGTAAAAGGGACAAGTCTTAGCAAATCAACTAGCAAAAGCTCTCCACTACTAGGTACTACAAACCCTTGAGTCTAGAACTACCAGATGCATCTATCATGTACCTTGAAGAATCTATCATTTGGAAACTATACTTTGATGGCTCCTTTACCTTTCATGGTTCAAGTGTCGGAGTTGTGTTAATCACTCCCACGGAGACTTGATTCCCAAGCATTCTAGCTTGGGTTCCCATGCATGAATAATATAGCGGAGTATGAAGCTCTCATCACAGGGATGAAGCTAGCCATCAAGTGGGATATCAAAGTCAATTGCATTGGTGATTCAATGCTCATTATCAAACAAGTCACAGATGAATACAAGGTAAAAGATGAGAAGCTCCTTCCATACAAGAGGATGGTGGATTCTTTGAAAGAATACTTTGAGTAGATAACATTTGAGAAATACCAAGAGCACAAAATAGAGTAGTTAATGATGTATGGCTATAGTGGGATCCATGTTGAGTATTCCACCAGGGAAAATGATATGATGTTCTTTGTTGAAAACCTAAGAATGTCAGCATATGACATACCAGACTCTTGTTTGGTGTGAAGTTTGTTGGTCCCTTTTCACCATGGTACACTTGAAATATTTAATTACCTCCATGATGGAACCTTTCCCACTAACATTTCCCATGTTGAAAAATGCACCCTCATCCAGCGTATAGCCCGTTATACCCTACTTGGGGGCACCCTCTTCCGTCGAGGCTACGATGGGAATCTGTTGCAATGTTTAAATTTGGATGAATCTATCCAAGAATCAAAGAGGTGCACAAAGGCATATGTGGGGCTCATACTAATGGGATCATTCCTTGCAAAGAAAATTCTCAGAGTAGGCTATTATTGGCCTACCATGGAGCATGATTGTTGTCAACATGTGAAGAAGTGTGTGGATTTTCAAAAAGAAACTTGATACATGCATCGACACAATCTTACAACCAATCACAAACCCCTGGTCCATTCTCAAAGTGGGGTCTCGATCTAATAGGGAAACTTAATCCTATCTCCTCGATGGCCATAAGTTCATTATAACTACCACAAAGTACTTTACAAAATGGGTAGAGGTTGTTCCTCTTACCTATATAGAAGGTCCCCAAATCTCTAAATTTATAATGAATCATATCATCTGTTGATATGGTATCCCCTCTACTATTATCACTGATAATGGTAAATCATTCAAGAATAAAACTGTGAAAGCACTCTGCAAACACTTTCAAATCTCCCTTAAGTTCTCGACCCCCTATTACCCTCAAGGTAATGGGCAAGCCAAGGCTTCCAATAAAACCTAATTCACATTATGGAGAAGATGGTGAACAAGATAGGTCATGATTGGCATTTACAAATTCACCCTGCCCTTCTGGGCATTTAGAACATCTATCACACACCCCACAGGTGCAACTCCATACTCCTTAGTATTTGACACTGAAGTCCATATTTCCTTTAGAGATCGAGATCCCTTCTTTGTGCATTGAGCTAAGGGACTACCTTGAATGAAGAGGAGGACTACATAGTAGCTCGACTGAAGAGTTGGAGCTATTAGATGAGAAAATACTTCACTGCTCAATCACCTTAAAGTGTATCAAGATCGAGTGCGGATGAAGCTATAATAAAAGAGTCATACCTCATCAATTTGAGGTAGGGGACATGGTGTTAAAAGAGAATCAAAAGAACACCAATAAGGACCGTGAAAAGAAAGGGAAATTTGAACCCAATTGGCTAGGACCATATGTTGTGGTTACCAAGTTTGGTTCAGGTGCCTATAAGCTAGCCCATGCAGATGGCCAAGAGCTTTGAGAACCCATGAACAATAATGCATCTTAAGTCACTTCTATGCTTAAGTATGGGGTCTCTAAAAATATCAAGAAAAGAAAAAAAAAGTATAAAAATAGAAAAAGATAAAGATAAATAAATAGGTGCATCCAATAGTGAAAACCACACAATGGTGGCACTTTGGACAAGTCCTTTGGTGAAAACCGGTTTTCGGCACCAAGGAGGGTCCATTGTTCACAAGCATTTTAGGTTTAGGAGTATGAAAACTTTTCCTAAGTTGGTCTTTACCTTCATCTGAGTCCCTTGTGAGCCTATCCTTCTTTTCCTGATCCAGCTAATCTAACCTTTTGAATGTGGAGAATTTAACTTTGAATGAACCCATCTCACACTGGGGAAACTTCACAGCACATCACTTCGGCACATATACCACATGGGCATTTATGCCTTGTACATCCCATCTAATGCTGGGGGCATCCACATTTCTTCATTTCCTTGCACATTCGCTTTGGAAATTGTTGAGAAAACAACAAAAAACATTCGTATAACTTTTGAAAAACCCCAAAACATGCAGATATGTTCCTTGGAAAAACAAAACATTCAAATATGTTTCGTAGAAAACTCCAAAACAATAGAAAATTGTCTTAGAGATAAAACCAAAAACAATGAAAAATGTCCCAAAACTATCCCACAAAAACAAAGTAGTAGTTTGCTTACTTTTAGTTGTTGGTTTGTATGGTTTTTAGTTGCATTGATTTTTCATGTTGTGTGCTTTAGATTGAATTCACTTGTTTACTTAGATTGAATGTTGCTTTAATATGTAGTTCATTTCTATTGAGTTCATTTATATTGCATACTTGTAAATAAATGTGTTGCTTTGATTAGATTTGTTTAACTTGTGCTTGTTAATTTTTACTTGTACATTGTGTTATCACTTCATCATCATATCACATATATCCATCACATCTATACATCATATATCAATAAATGCTAAGTCTACATCATGCATGTATGCTAAAATCTAATCATCAAGTATTGTATCACCAATGGGGCAAGAGGGGTTGCACATGATCACAAATCTATCCCCCACACCAATATAAAAATATAAACATGTTTTACTCAAAGTATCTCATCAAACATACAAGTATGATATCAACTAAGGCTATCTCATAATCTAACATGTGATACAAACATAAAGAAATAGATTAAGCATGATATCTCATAAACAACATGTGATACATCGGTAATCCATCTATCATCATATATCATCAAAAATATAAATGTCCATATACATCTGATATAACAAGTCATCATGGACATCTATGTAAAAAAATGCCTTCATCACGAGGCATGATAAAAAATAATACATATACATCCATAAAAGTATGCCTTCATCATGAGGTGGTACATGCCAAAAATAAAGTAGTACATCTGGTACATCAATAAGAGAGTCAACCATGACTCTCACCCATGCTCGAGGGCTGCCTAGTCCCAGTATGCTTCTAGGCGGGGGCAACCGAGGTGTTGAACGTGTGTAGAAGGTGTTGTCATGTTGAATGTTAAAGAACTAACATCATGTTGAACTGACATGGGCTGAACTGACCCATGCTTCTCTGAAGCTCGGCTTGTCCTGAAGGACCCTCTATGGATCACACTTGATCATGATGGTCTATGAGATCTAGATCATGATCTATTACCTACTATATGACTATACTCAGGAACTCTCTGCTCAATCGGGAATGACCATGTAGTACTACATCCTATAATAGGTGGCCTCACCTACTACAGTAGCACTATGCCCAATCATCAACTACATCCTTAAAGATGTGTCTCTCGCTGCTACAGTATCTCACTCCGCACCTCATGCTAGCTAGCTATCTATCCATAGCCTGATCCGATATGTTATATTATATCCCCATCTCCTATGATCATGATCCTCTCTGTATAGCATTATTTAGATCTTTCTATAGTTGTAACCTATCTATTATAACTGAGAGCCCACTTTCCTGTAGTTATAAGCTATTATCTCATATCACACTCTCTCTCGCTACTTTGTCAGGTCTAATCTCTCTATCTCGGCTTCTCTCACTCTATCATAAGTTGATCCCCATCTTGTGAGGGCCTCATCTCTCTCTCTCGTGATGGCCCAATCTCTCTCTCTCTCTATGTCATCGATCCTCTCTTAGATCCATCTAGAGATGTAATCTCTTGTCACCTACTATCTCTATTACTATAAAGGAACCACCTACCCACTAGCTTACATCTCTTGATCTTGTATATCGGCATGAGCTCTCCTAAATATGTATATCCTGCATACCTATGCATCTGCATATCTTGTATATCCTACATATCCATGTGCATCCATGTATATCCTATATCTGGTACATATGTATATCATGCATATCCTTGTATATCCTACATATCCTGTATATCTTGTATATCCTATATATTTGGCATGGATCCTCCTCATCTCATATCCTCATCATCCTCATCATCTAGATCATCTCTCCACCTCTAATGGTGGACTATGTCATGGACTCACATGAAGGGGTGATAAAGGTGCCTGCATTGGATCCTGCATTGGCATCCATGGTGCCAACACTAGTGGTTGCACCTGCACCACTACCCATTGTTGTACTAAGATATGTTGTTGTATTAGCACTGCACTGCACTAATACCCCCCATGTATGGTACTACATTTTCATGTGCCTATACCTATGCCTATGTGCCTACATGTGGATCTAGATCATGTTCCTCCTGTGTCATTGCATCCAATACCTCTGGGGAATAGTCAATCTACATGGCAACACTAGTGCATACCATGCTACATAGTCTGGTGTAGTCCTTGATCTACTATCTATGCCCATTATACCCAAGGTTGTGGGGCTACCTGAAAATCTCATATGAGCTCGAGTCCACCCTAATCCGGGTCCCATATCAAAATCTCTCTCTATGTACTGGCATGTGTATACCACATCTCATTACCAGAATCCCTGGATGAGACCAAACTGACGTTGGACCCGGTCCACCCTGTACCACTCTAAGATGTGGCTCCTACTCCCAATGATAAAATGGTCTACTGTGGTTTCCTCAACTCATCATCGCATCTTGCGGCCACTGATATAGCCTGTATGGCACCATGTGATCATATGGGGTTGTAGCTCATCAAAATAAAACACCGGTAGTAATCGTGTCCCCCCCTGTGGCTATGAATATCATCTCCATCTGGAACCCAACCCATGAGAGAAGGCTCTCCAAGAATAGACTCTCAAGCTCTCAAATATCCTAAAGGGGTGTCTAAAAACAATATGATCCCAAGCCCAAATCTATAATAAAGTAAAGTGGGGGCCCAATGTCCTCTGTCCATGATAGGCTATCAAAGTAAAATCAAAATATAAGTGAGCCAATATACACTGACCCCAATAGTAAACTCTACCCTAAAGCAGGTCGTGGATCACTCTAATAAGACCTAGGGAGAATCATGCATGGTCTTTCGGTAGCAACACATGCCACTATAAGAGCTAATAAATATACGGGGACCCATCCTAGCCATGGATCGCCATGCATCTCCTAACCACAACTAACATACCTCGGTGGGGATATCGGTCACTCCAAATATCATGGTTGTATAATGCTCAACCCGGTCCGGGTGACCATCGTAGGTAACCAAACGATGAATGAATCAGAACTCACAGATCCACCAAACATCCTCCAGTGTAACACTCATCTCACCTACCGGTAGGAGTCGAAAATTTTGAATCTCTCTCCACCATCTCTCTCACTAAGGTTGTGAGCAGACTATGTGATCAAAAGTGATATGTGGCATACGAGCTATATATGATAAACCTGTCACCTCTAGGGTGATCTCTAAGAAAATCCGGTCTTGGCATCCAAAGGTGGCCTCGTAGGTCTAAAGTCGCACATGTCACTCCCACGTCCCTAACATCATCAAGTACATCTCTACGAGCCAATCAAGTCAATTATTATAATCTGTCTTCTATTCTACCATGTAATTTCTTCTAAAAATCTAGTTTATCATGTTATTCTTCTATTCCATCATTAAATTTTTCTATAATTCACCTATTTCTTCTACGTAGGGTTTGCTAAAAACTAAGTTTTTGCCTAAAAGTAATTTTAAATTGTCTTTTATGCATAGCACCCCACTGTGTGCACTAGTGCCATATTCTAGGCATAGGCACAGCGGTCACTTGCGTCGAAAAAAAAAAAAAAAAAAAAAACTGCACATAAGTGCACACCCATGTAGTAAAAAAAATCAAAAAAAAAAAAAATGCTAAAATAGGTGCCAAAGCACCCATGTTGTGGTAAAAAATCAAAAAAAAAAAAATACCAAAAATAGGTGCCCAGATGCCCATGTTGCAAAAAAATCAAAAAAAAAAAAAAATATTGCCAACATAGGCGCCAGCGCCCATGTTGCAAAAAAAAAAAAAAATATTTCAACATAATGCTGACCCATGCCAAAAAATCAAAAAAAAAAAATGAAAAGGCATGCCAACATAGGCCCCATCCTCCCCATGCTAGAAAAAAAAAATGTCAAAAATTTAAAAAATGAGCCAAAAAAGGTTTCAGGTGCCCATAGGCACCTGCCACAATAAAAAAAAAAAAAAAAAAAATAAAAAAATGCAAAAAATGTAGCCAATATGAGCCAACATACCACCCAGTGCCCATGTTGCAAAAAAATGTCAAAAAAAAAAAAAAAAATGTAAAAATGCAAAAAAATCAAAAGATCAAAAAAATAGCCAAGCACCCAACATAGATGCCCAAATGGCATGCCCCATGTTGCGAAAAAAATCAAAAAATACAAAAATTTGCCACCATAGGCACACTGCATGTTTGCACACTCAACATAGCATATGCACTCCTCCTAGTTTTTTCCCTAATTTAGCCTAAAATACATATTTTTAGCTAAAAATTCAAAAAATTGAATTACATTAGGGTAAAAAGAATGATTATGTGTACTTGTGGTCCATCCGCTGGAAGCCTCAGGTAGTCCCTCACATGGTCCACATGGTGCCTTTGATTCACTATCCTCCCATTTCCTCCGTAGGTCAGAGCTCAAATCAATAGTCAAATGGTAAGCAAATGTGGTAAAATAACTTGCCGCGGTGGCTTATATGCTCATTTTTACCTTCCACGGTGTGTTTCTCACTCCCAAAGTGCCTCAAGACCACCGTATTTCTTCTAAAATTCCTCTAACACTTGTCGCGATGATTATTTTTAATAAATAATTATTTTCACACATGTTTTCGCTACACTGGGGCATGTTTTTGCTTCCCATGACCTTTTCTACTACATGGGGCATTTTTTTTCCTTACGGTCACTTTTAACATTGTCTCGTGACTTCTTTATCTCCTCTATAATATTTTCTTCCGTAAAAATTAAAAAAAAAAAAAATTTTTTTTGAAAAAAAAATCTTATAATCATTAAAATCCAAAAAAATTAAAAAATTTAAAAATTTTTTCAAAAATTGGTAAACAACATGCATACAGTTGAAAGCCTGTATCACTTGCATCATCCTCGAACATCAAAATTGGTCCTACAAAACCATCTTTCTGATGTTCTTTCTTATTCTTGTCTCAAATGACATGTGGATCATCATGATCTACCTCCATTAACAAAATCTCGGCTTGCACATGCTATGTCGGTACTCCATGCAACAATGAGTTGTCGAGAGAGTGTCGTCATAGTGCATGAAATATTTTCCATGGGACCTTTGTCCTCCTCATTATTCCCCTCACATGTATCCTTGCTTGGGGCACCATTTTTAACCCTTGTCATTACAACACGAACATTTAGGAACTACAACTTGATAACAAAAACATTGGTGCAACTATCTTAAATGTTGTTTGTTTGAGTGCGTGTGATTATATTGGTTTCTCTGTTAGGTTAGTTAGTTTACTTTCTCATATTGCATTGCATTGTGTATGTTGCATTTGAGTTAGATATCATTTTACTTTCTCGTATTGCATTGCATTATGTATGTTGCATGGAGTTACGTAGCAATGGAAAAATGTTAAGTAATTTAACTTTTCATGTTATCTTACATTTTTGTTCATTTCAATAAAGGCCGATGATGTAGACCTAGGGAAAAATGATATAAACAAGTTTCTTATTGAAAGGTTGGATGCAAAGATTGGGCTTGTCCTATATTTCTCCATTAATCATTTCTTCTCCATTATCATTTATTACCATTACTAATTTTTCTTCTAACTCACCCGGGGCAATAAACAACCATGTTTATCCCTATCCTTATTCCTTCTCAATACCTAAGGGTTTCACGCCCATTCTAACCTATTTTCTTCTATCCATTTCAATCATATTTTTGATCGTCGATTGACTTCTTCTATCACCCCATCGACACTCGAGGGGCATCCTTCATCCTACTAATTTTTCTTCAAAAATTTACTTGTTTATGTTTGTCTACTATATTTGAAGTGAAGTCACTAACTTCACCTCAAACAAGGGAAAATGTAGACACCTAAATTCCACTTTTGCAATCTTATTGAAAATGCACACAAATCACTCTCATTCTTGCCAATTCCATTATAATTAGTGATTTTACTAATTAACTAACATTTTCTTACCACTTTGGTCAATTAACAAGTTTCATTGATCACCAAACCCCTTTCACATTCAGGATGCCACTTTACAGATGAATCGTAAGTCAAAATCCTCTTCAAAATAGATAATTAACGATTATAGACTAATTAAGCCTATTTTCCCTTGATTTGGTCAATATGCCCTAGTATTGACTCAAACCCCTCTTCCAACCACTCAAAATCACCCCATTCACCTCCACAATGTCTCAAGCTTCAAAATCTTATCCTAGCCTCCTAGTTGACCCTAAGTGGTTGATTAAGGCTCCATACCTCTTAATCACTTGGTAATTCACTAATTGTGATTAGTAATGCCTAATCATGATTAGCAATTCTAATCTAATTTGGGGCTTTTAGTCCCACATGCACCAAAATACAAGTTTCTCCCAAAAGGAAAACTATAAAAAGAGTGCACCTCATTCCTTTATACTTTACACCATGCTTTGATTTGCATCTCATATAATACATATGATTCATAAGCCAAGTTCAATCCTTTCCTAAAGCCTTCAACAAGGTTAGTAGATGAATATCTAAAGTGACTTAACAAGTCATTTGGAGAGGTCATTTCACCATTGTTTGAGTAGCAACCATAACCATTTGATTATTTCCCTTAGGTCTTTAGGCCCATGTTAGGTAATTAAAAGCATATTAGTAGGCATGTTTAATTAGATCTTGCATTGTTTTCATACTAGTTAAGCATTCATTTTAGATTCTATCTTAATGTTACAATGCCCATTTTGGGCAGCGCTTGCCTTTATAATGGCCTCTAACCCTTCGATTACAACATCGATTCTGAAACATTGGTGAAGATGGCTCTCTAACGTGTGAGGAAATTAGTCCCAAAATTTAACGATGAAGTAGTTATTATGAAAACCATCCGATGTTTCTATTGATATTGCTTTTGTTAAACATGTTGTTCAATTTTATTGAAATAATTGTTTGATAGCATATTTCTATGGCTGCATCCCATTTGAGTCGTACTTATAAACCCGGATTAAGAACCATTGAGAGACAATGCATATCTAGGTTACTGGTGTTTGGAATCTTACCAAAGGGTTTTATTTGTTTACTTTTCGTGATCTGTCGAAACTCCAACTTATTCTTGAGCATTCTTCCTATTGGTATATTAGTAACACTTTTCTTGTTTTGTTGAAATGGACCACCAATTTCAGTCCATCTAATCAGTCTCTCTTTGATTCCTTGTCTTGGTGGAGTTATTAGGCTTACATTTATAGCTTTGGCCTTTTTTGAATGATATTGTATGACCCCTTGGCCATGTTATTTTTCATGAAACTAGTCATTTTTTTAATGCATGACTACATAAACGGGTTTGTGTTGAGGTTTATTTAGCCTCTGTTCTATGGGACCACATTGACATTCAAGTTACGTCCATGTGTATCTCATAGAAAATTGTCTATTTCAACCTACCCAATAATTTATTTCAGTTTTAAGCCACTAATCATTGTATTCGTGCTTGTCCACTTTCTCAACATGATAAACTTACTAACTCTCATCCTACTCCTAGTTTGTAAAAGGTTATTTCCAAGGAATGGAATAATGTGGCTAATAAGAAGGGTTCTGGTAGTAAATCCAATCCTGAGGCTCCCGCATGTTCCTCTTGGAAATAGTCACCTTTTGTTTCATCACATCTCATGCCATCTCTGCAAGCTCAACCGGCTCTACCTTCTCTACTTGAGAACATCTAGCCAACTCCGTAAAAAAAAATCGGTATGGTTGCTACAATGTCATCCACCCAACACTGTTCACCGAGTTCTCCTAGAGAGAAGACGGTGAAGACAATTGATCCAAGTAGGCCTAGGCACCACACTAACTCAACGGAGCCACTCAGTTCAAACTAGTCTGATTTTATTTCTAATAGTTTTGGAATCTTAAGCTTGGTTGATATGTTGTAGGATGAGAAGGAAGAGGAATTGGTCATGTATGACTTTCCATGAATTGGATCTCATGGAATGTTAGAGGTCTCACATAATTCTCTCGAAAAATATTTTGTGAAACATGTTTGTTAGTTAATTGGTAGTCTTGATATTATTTGTTTGCAAGAGGTTAAAGTTACTAGTTTCCTTCTTTATACTTCCTTAAGGTGTATTGCATTGAATTAAATGCATTACTTTTCTTCTCATTTAGAAGGCAAGTGGTGGTGGTGTTTCTATTTCTATTTCTCCTAGATTTTCTCGCCATGAAAAAAACCACAGTCACGATCCCGAAAATTTGGCCATGTGGATTATTTTGAATCTTAATGGTTTTTATCTTGGCACATATTAAATATTTGTACTCCTAATGATGAAACGGAAAGGTCAACGTCATGGTGTTGGTTAGGTGAAAATTTATCCCTTGTTTATTGGATTTTCTATGTAGATTTTAATATGGTTGAACATCCCGAGGACAAGATAGGGGTCCTTCCCATGCATTGGTACATTGGAAAGCAGAAGATTGGTTTTATTTTAAAAATAGGCGGAGCATTAAAGACCTTATTTTTAAAAGGTTGTGGGAATTTACTTCTCAAAATTGGTTTACGTGGTCCAATTTTCAAGAGGGACCCTCATGTGTTCAAAAGGCTTGATCGTGTCATGATTTCTTAGTAGTAGATCTTTAAGCCGGCATCCAATGGTTATTCTTTGATCACCACTTGGCCGGATCTTCTGCTTTCATATCATTCCCCATGTCTTTTATGGTCATGTGGACTGGGGCAACTCTCAAGGTGCAAAACATGTAATTTTATCTAAATGTCTCTCTCGCTAAGTCATTCGGATATCTTAAATCTTATTGCAAAGGTCTAGAATACGGTGCCACATCCACTGCTCCTTGTTAGTTGGATTTGCTGGTGGAATGAAGCTATATAGTAGACAGCTAAGTTTCTCTTCCATTTTGGAAAAAAAATTGCCAAAGTCCATAGGTAAGATGATGTCGTTCTTCAACAGGAATTGTAAAGAACTACGTTTTTCTTGAGTCTAAAACTTTTGATGTGCCATCTCAAATTTGAGCCATACAACTCAGACACCAAATCAAATTTATTGAACAACAAGGAGAAAAATGCATGCAGATTCGTGCTTGGATCCATTGGTCGAAAACTCATGATTGTGCATCTACAAGATTCTTCAAATTTCTCAGATCTAATCATGTCGGGAAAAAATCAAGGCTATTCAACTATCTCACTCTCGAGTCACCTCTCCACTAGATATTGCTTCAGATTTTATGGAGCATTACACCTAGTATTTCAAGCCGGGGAACCTTCACTAAAAATAATGTTGCTCTTTAACAATGCATTGAGATGGTTCCATGTAAGCTGAGTCAACATGATAGGAAGCATTGTGATGCTTCTCTATCTATTGAAGAGATTCATGGTGCCCTCCTTTGTCTTTCTAATGAAAAATATCTCGGGCTTAGATGGCTTCTCGTGTGAGTTTTATAAAGCTACTTGGCCTTTTATTTGTCAAGATTTATTAAAAGTGTATCGGAGGCTCTTCTAATCGTTCGTTAGGTAGTATTATTAACAAAGGAAATATCAAATTCATTCCTAAAGCTAGGAACCTTGAGGTTATCAATAACTTGAGAACTATCATCCTTCTTAATGTGTCCTATAAGATTTTGACTAAGGAGCTTTCTCTACATATTCCTCTCGCTTCCTAAGATTTTACGTCCTGAGCAAACTAGTTTTGTTAAAGGGAGGTACGTTCTTAATAATATTATAGATATTTAGGAAGGAATGGAATGGGTCCAGAATTCTTTACGAATGGGTACTTTTTTAAAAACCCGACTTTGAGAAGGCCTATGATCATATTGAGTGGTATTTTATTCTTTCTATGCTTCGAGCTATGGGATTTGGAACTTTTTATCCGAATGCAAATCATAATATGTTTGTTAATGCTTCTTCCTGTCTCACCATTAATGGCTGCCATTTGTCTTCTATTGGGTTATATTTTTCAATTCGATAGGAGTTCCTATTGCACCAACACAATTTTTATTTTCATTGATGAACTTGGCTACCTTATCACCAACAGAGTGGATCAAGGGTGTATTAGGGGATTTATCTCCTGGCCATAAAACCCACTTTTCAATGAACACTTTGTCAAGGACTCCTTCCCCACTCTTGTTGAGTAAGGATATAACATTCAGGAGACCCTTTTATTCCTCGAATTTTTATGTCTTGCTTCACGACCTACGATTCACCTTGCTAAATATTTGGGTTTCTCCTCAAGTTTCTATCCCATGTCGGATTGGTTGGCGGCTTACACATGGAAATGGATTTGGTGAGGGGAAAGATTTAGGTTTTTGGGGATCCCCTTTACCTTTGACATGAGTCTTCCAATCTCTAGAAGTTCGTGATTGATCAGGTTGAGAAAAAATTGCAAAAATGGGTCTCCTAACCTTTTATCGTTGGCTAGGAAATTTCAAGTTTGCACTAAGATTCTAGCAGCTACTCAGATTTATTACATTGCATATTGGTGTCCGTCTCGGGATTCCTTTGATAAATTAGTGAAGCTTTTAAGATATTTTCTTTGGTTAAGCTACAGATAGGGTGGGTTTCACATAGTTTCTTGGGATATTTGCATGCTTCCTAGGGATCAAGGTGGTATGGGTGTTATTGATGTTTATAAGAAGAGTATCTCCCTTTGTGCTAAATGGGTTGTTTGATGTATTCACGAAAACAAGGCCTGGAAAATTCTTCTAAGACATTGTATCTTGTCTAGTTCTCCTTATGGTAAAAAATGTTGGAAGAATATTTGTTTTCATACATTACTTATTACAAAAGTGTTAGTTAAAATATTTGGTATGTTTGTTGTGAAAATCATCTGGAAAGCCTTTAAATTTGTGAAGCATTTGATGAGATGGGTTGGTGATGGATTTGGAACAGGTCTCTCCTTCAACGGCCATAATTTTTGGTGGTCACCTATTTTCTCTAATAGCCTTCCTTTAGCATATTTTCAAGACATCAAGGCAATGAGGTTGTTTTAGAAAGGAATTTCTACCATAAGAGACTTGGTCACCAATAGAGATTGGCTCTCTTGGCCTCAATTGAAACAAAAATTTCAGCGTGCAAACTCAAATCTGCCATCTATTCCGAGAATTTTGTCTGCTTTTTCCCGATGTTATATTGCATAAACTTGGGGTTCAACCACCTATTTCCCGGTGGAAATACTAGAGATGGAATGTATATATTTATTTACTAAATTATGATAGGAAATCAAAGAGCCAAACACATATTTTACATAATGCGAGCATATATTAGCTATACTTCAGTATTAATCTATTGTCTCAATAATAATTTTTGCTGATACAAAACAAATATATAGAGGGGGAGTTTCCTATAAAATAGGAAACCTCCTATAACAACTCACTATATACGTGAAGTTGTTTTAACAAATTCACTTACAAACCATAACAACTTCACTTACAAACCATATAACGATTATTATAATTATGAGTTGTTTCTAAACAACTCATAATATAATAATAAAGTACAAATATTAATTACAAATAATGTTTACACTAATTATATGCCTAACATTCAACCCCTTAGTGTGAACATTATTTATTGATCACACTTCACCATACAATTTCACCATAGTGAACCCCATACCATATGATCACACTTCCACCGATTTACCTACATACATGAACTCAACAGTTCCGCTTTCACTTCCAGTGAACAATATATTTCACTAGTCAATCGATGTTAGAAGTATGACAGTCGAAGGATCTCTATAGTCAAAGGATCACTCTAGTTCATCTACCCTCCTATACAACTGTTCTCAGCATCCAAAATGCACATCTTCCTCATTTGAATCAAAATAGGGGAAGGAAACCACACACCACTTTATTCTACACACACCACACAACTGAAATAATATAAAATACTGCCACCAAATTTGAATGTGACCCCGTCGTTGGTGACTAATGAGAGGCGTTGATCGCCCTCCATCCTCCATTTCCTTTGACCTTCAATCAAATGTGTTGCTTAACTTAGCTAAATTCCATCATGGGGCTCAATTTGAAATCCCCCAAATTGATTTAGCCTCGGACGTCGGGTAACACCAAAATGTGTCTACGAGGCAAAAAAATTTATTTTCATTTTTACTTTTTGCCACTTTCAACTACGAATCCGATTCAAAAATACTTTGAAGACAAGAAACCTACTATAAACACTAGTTTTCTTAAACTTACAATACGATGACCCACTATCCAATGTTGGAAATGACTTTTCTAAGGGTGATATGTATGAAACTTGTGATTAAATAATACTAGGAAGAATAGACTTGACATTAAATCAAATCCCTTAAAAGTAATCTCTACGGGCATATATGAATACTTTCTTAAATACTATAACAAGAGATTCTTTCTTAGATTACAAATCTAAAATTCTAGTCAAAATATAAGCTTCATCAATGACATGATATGATGAGCATCTTGACAGTAGTGATTACCCATAATTTTCGTGCAGCATACAACAAAAATGAGAACATACACTCACAGTCCCGTGAATGGCATCTATTGTTGGGTTTGCGTTTGAATGGTAACCAATTTGACTGCAGATATACGTTTCTGTTTTCCAACGTGGCAGGCTCATGCAAGTGTTGATGCCGCTCAAAACGAATCAGAAAACAAGATTGCGAGTTTATACAAACCCACTGCCATGTAGATCTGTTACAAGTTTTATTATTGATCAACACTATGACACCAAATCCATGTTCACAAAAGCACTGTGAATCCCATGCTCCAATTGTCAACCTCGTGCCTTCCCTAAGCTATTAATCCCTCCAATGCTGCACATGCGTGTGAAGGAGTACTATCTTCAAAGTACCGAATAATGATCTCAAATGGAAAGGTGATCTGAGAATACTTGTACAACATACAGGTGCAAACATGAATCAATCTTTGTAAATAAGACTCATTAAGACGTCTGAAAGAAATAACAGTTCGACCTGAACAAATACAATACGACGAGTGCATAGATTCCAACGTTGAGTGGTTCAAACCTTCCCTCTAGCACCAATAATCAAATCCCCTACCTGAAATTATAAACTCCAGAGAAACTCGATCATCACACTGGAAGGTTTCAATCAGCACATTATGTGCATAGCAGGCCATACATATAGAACCAGATCTCAGGAAATAAAAGAATTAGAACTCCACACATTTATATACAACAAAACCACACGGGTCTCTTCCTTGGAACTACACACATGTCACATGTTTGACCAACCTTGCTTTGATACCAATGATAGGAAATCCGAGAACCGAACACAAATTTTACATAATGCAGACGATATTATTTACTTATGTATTAATCTGTTGTCTCAATAATAATTTCATCTGATATAATGCAAATATATAGAGGGAGAGTTTTCTATAAAATAGGAAACCTCCTATAACAACTCACTATATATGTCGAGTTATTTTAACAACTTCACTTACAAACCATAACTACTTCACTTACAAACCATATAATGATTATTATAATTATGAGTTGTTTCTAAATAACTCATAATATAATAATAAAATACAAATATTAATTACAAATAATGTTTACACTAATGATATGCCTAACAAAATATGATTTCGGGGTCATCTATTATTTTCTTTCTCCCACTTCTCTTGGTATTGATAATCTTAATAACCGGTGGAATTTTCACTCTTCTCCTTCCACCTGGCTTTGATGTCTCCAACGGGCTTGGAATCCTTTGTTCCATCCTAAGTTCATGTTTTTATTTGGTGTCTTATCTGATAGGTATTCCATTAGGGGAATGGTTAAGCCATATTATCATCATTCCAAACCTCAAGTGCCTTTGTTGTGGTCACCAAAAGTTTTTCCAGCATGTCTTCTGTTTTGCCTCTCGTGCTCAAAGTTCTTAGCGTTGGATTCACTCTCTCTTTGAGCCTTACAACACAAATTTTTTTGACTAGAAGTTTGTGTTTTGGGGACAATGTAAATTGGTCTCCTTACATTGCTTCCATTTTAATTTTTTTCTGCTCCATTATTCCCTTTCATATTTGGATGGCTAGAAATAACGATTTGTTTTAGCAACTGCGTGAGATATATATGGAGATATCTATTAATGAGATGGTAACAATTCTCTCTTCTATGTGTTTGCGATTCGTGCCCAAGCCTAGAAGGTGGCATTAGAGTTTCTCCTCTCCAAGAGGTTGCTTGATCATTAGGGAAGAACACCATGTACAATGATCCCAATTCCTCCCGATAATGATGATCGGTGACCTCCACCTCCTCTCTCGTCGCCACCTAGGCATCACAGACGCTCACATAGACACTCTCGGAATCACACAGATCGATCGTCCCTCTTACTTTGTTGATTCACCTGGCCCCTCCTCTTTTGGGCTGGTTAGAGCCATCTCGCGAGTGGAAAAGTGGTTCTTGGTTCTTCAAACTGGGATCTCCGCCCGGTGGTGTGTCTCGGTTTGGTGGGTCTCCTCCTCCGGGTGGGTTATCATGGTGCCACCGAGTGTTTAAATGCCAAAATATGACGGTTGGTTAAAAAGTAACCCTTTTGATGAGCCTTATACACTTGGGTTTGTTCGACTAAGGGATGATATGCCTCTGCCTTTGAGTGCCACTACTCCTTATGCCTAATTTTATTGTGATATAGTGTTTTTTTTTTCCCTTGTGGCTATGTTTTGTTTCCCTCGTGTATTTATTTTAGTTTCCTTTATGGTGCTCATTGTATTTCCCTATGGGCTTCATTTCTTTTGAGGTCGTGACCACTGCAAGCTGCCCTTAATAGGTAACTCTTTGTATTATATTGTTTATAATATAAAGGCGGTTCCAATAGTAAAACTACTCGAGCCCAAGGAAGACCCTACAAAAATTAATACATGTCTCCTCTAACCATGATTGCATAACCACAATGATATATTTATAGCTCATGAGAAACATACACCATATGCATAAATGTACTCATTGCATCTCTAATTGGATGGGTCATGCAATGTAAGCTTGCTTAGGTACGATAACATCATGAGAGGTTGAATGTGAAAGGTGGGAAATTAATAATAGGAAAATATGTGTATGAATTCTACATATGAATAGATGGAATTGGAAAGATTAATTAAATTTAGACTAAATTAACCTTGTAGTGAGGTTCCGTAAAGGGGCTTATAGCATTCTAAAAATAAGGAATTTTTTTACATAATTTTACCTAATTTGAGGAAAATAAAGATTCATGTTGGGTTCACCGGAGTGTATTTTGGGTGAAATAAAGGTAACCAACTAAGTTCTCAAATATATGGATCAAATATAAGGAAAACCACACTATGTACATGCAAATATTCTCAAGGAGTGATAATGTTGTAATTCTAGAGGATAATAGTCATATCTCTAGGGTGGTTATAGGTTTATAAGGCATACAACTAAGATAAAATAGTATCCTAACATAATTTATAATTAAGAGCAACTAAGAGGATGAATAAATCCAGTGAGTGTAATATATTAAGTTAAAATAAATGTTCATATACTCTAGTCTATAAAGAATGAATGCACATCATACAACATACAAATACAAGCTAAGACACTAAATAGGGTTAGAAAAACTTACCTCTAACATATGTGTGATCGCTTTAATCCATAATCCTCCACAAATTCAACAATAGTGAGAGATATTAGGTATGGGTGGAGAATGGAAAAGATCAATAAGAAGATCCCAATTCCTAACTCACTATAGTGAGCCTAATGTAAAAGAGGTAATATCCAAGACTAAAAAGTTAATCAATAAGTATGAAATCATGTAAGAAAGAGAAGTGCAATTATAAACAAGTGGATGAAAAGTTGTATGAATGATAGTTGGTTTGTGAAAAACAAAATAGATAACAATTCCCATGGGTAAAACCGAAGGTCAAAGGGTGAAAACATGGGGAATGGAGCCTAAGAGATAAATGATGGTAAATGAAGAAGGTCCAAGGGGACCGAAAGTACGGATAATAATGCGTAATAAAGATAAGTAGGTAGACATAATGGGACACATAGACATAATGGGTTAAATTTGTGAATAAAGGTGTAATTCCCATGCCAACCCATCGTTGATAGGAAGATGTTGGCAAAATGGCACTCAGGATGCTTGTTTTGTTTGGACTTCTTTCCCAAAACACCATGGAGGGAAGAAATTATTAATAATAATTGTTTCCTTTTTTATTGTTTCAATGCCTAGATTACTCATTTGCATGTGAGTAGGTGTTTCCATATGTTAGGGTTGACTGATAAAATGCCTCTAAGATAAGTGGACTCATGAGACACATTGGTTGTAGGGATGCATTGGTTGTAGGATTCCTCTCAAAGATGCGGAATGCACTACATTAGGAGGAGAGTAAGTGGTTTAAGAAAATGTAGTAGTTTTTGAAGCCCAAAACTCCTCAAACAATTCCAATATCCTCTTGGATGCTCCAAGCTTTTAAGGTCACCCTCGCCAACACATTTCATGTTCGTGTCAACATATAACCAACATCTTGTCATCCTCTGTGTGCCAATAAAAATTATGAAATAGGGTATGGGCATACATCATTACATAAAATGAATTTTTGTATATGTTGTAATTACAACTGCTCCATTTACATGTAAGAAAATGTGGAAGCATTCATTTGATAGGGATGGTAATGGATTTGTTTGATTAGTTGGTACGTGTACACAAGGTGGGACCATATGAAAGGAACGTAGCTATTTAACAACATTTCCAAAAGAAATGTGATCATTTAGACATTAATGATTGATGTAGGTGTAAAAAATGGATTTTTGTGTTTAGATGTGGGAATTTTTATGAAATTATATTTGAGAGGTCTTATGTCATTCTCCACAACCGCAAACAACATCTTCCTTGCCTAAGCAAAGATTAGAGCTTTAGAACACGGTATATTCATCAAAACATAATGTGAACTACCTCTTTTTGATGATGTAGTTATATGTGCCATGGTAGATATATTTACAAAATGTAGAAGCATACACGTGGCATGTGAACTGTTCAATGCTACGTTAGAGAGGAATGCGACCCCATTAATTTATTTGGCAAGAAAACAAAAACAACTAAAAAAACAATAGTGCACAGTTGCTGCTAACATTTTCCATGTCGATGTTAAAATAAGGGTGCTATAACATAGCTTGGAATTTCATCAACGTTTAACGAGAAGGGGAGAAGATATTTTCTGATGTTGTAACTGAAGGTGCTATTAGAGGAATGTATGCAAAGCGTAGAATGTGTGTGATTTATTTAGTTTTCATGATTCAAATAAATGCACCCTTGTGGGAAGCAATGGTCGTTGTATATGCTCAAAAAGGGGTTTGTGAAGAGGCCTTAAATTTTTTTATGGAAATGCTATTGGCAGAATTGAAGCCATGTTCCACCGCGTTGCCAACATTATCCAAGTTTATGTCAAAATAGGATTTGTGGAAGAATGAATGGACAACCATCAAATAATAAGGGATAAAATTTATGTCAGATGTTGTACTTGTAATTACATGACAGATATGCATGCAAAATGTGAAAGAATGGACAAGGCATTCAAACCATTTGTATAAATACCGTAAACAAAGTTTCAGGGACAACAATGGATTGTAGGATATGCTCAAAATTTTTCTACTAAAAATTATTTAAAGATTTTAAGAAAATACTACTGGAGGGTGTAAATTTAGACTCGACAACCACCAATGTCAAATGTGAAGGCTTTACAATGTACAAGCCCCAAGCTAGCTAAAAATCTCTCTTTCTCTACCTCATCGGAAAAATGCATGGAATTATTCCTATCCATCTCTAGATTAATTTCATGTAATGTTTTCATCATAAGATTATAAGTGTTTTAATTAAACGAATAAAGCATTGATTTCTTTTTTAATATTGGTATGCATAAACCTTTATCCCTCGAGTGTATCATTTTCTAACTCAATAACTTTACTTGAGTCATGGAGACAATTGATTAAACATAAACAACTACCCACTTTGTGATCTAGAGTCATTTAGTTATGCATTAACTAACATTAAGAAAGAGTCAAATAAAGGTGATGTCTTCTCGTATACTTGCGAACTCGATTTGGAATTTCCCCATAAAACTAAACCAAAAATCATGAAAACATTATTTATCACCTCATAGTCCTTCCTTGTTATATAGAAAATGATGAGACATAATTGGTATTTAGTGTGATGGTAGGTTAACATGATTTTCATGCCCAGTTTGGGGCCTCCTTAGCCCTTTCGGTGTAGGCATATACTACTTAAACACAATGTGTTCCCCTCTTGAACGACCATTCCAAAATGAGTTATGTGAGTTGGATCGTTAATGTTGCATGTGGTTACGAGGGAAGGGAGGCTGATGATTCTAGATGTGGTTTAAGTTGAAGGGAACCGGATCGACAATCTTCTATTCAATCGGTGGAAGGTTTTATAATCATCAATGGAATGACCTCATGTTATATGATAATTACACGAAAGGTTGAAGTCATACCAAGTGGGCTTACACCCTCACGGATTTGATAGTTTTGGTGGTGGCAATGTTATGAGTGATTTTTAGAGAATGTCATCTAAAATAGTTTCGTAACGTCCCTTAGGTGTTGATGCGGATGGTGATGAGGTTCGGTATCTTATCCTCTAATGGAAATAATACATTGATTGCGGGTTATCGAGTTATTTTTGTTGATGATTTACGGGTAATGGAGATCTAGGATGTAATGGATAAGGTTGATAAATAGACCTTGGATGTTGAACAATGGGATAATTACTAAAGGTTGACATGCTTCCTCTAAGAAGATGTGGGAGACAAGGTGGAGGACCATGGAATCGATATGACTCGTGAACATTTAAGAAGGAATTTTAAAAACTTAGACAATAAATTGTTTGTGTCATCCTTTAGTGGCTCTAGATGAACTAGGTAGGGATGGAAGAGGAGTTGTGAATGCAATAGGATCTACATGATTTGTTGATTTTTTAGGTTTTGGATTGTTTAGTCTTAGGGACACATACAGGTTCGCGATTGGCTTAGGAAGAGGTGGTTGTGTCATGAATGTTTCAATTGGCACCATAGTTATATTTGAGAACCATGATGTAATTATAGATGTTGATTTAGTAATGAAGGATGATGAGGATAGAGAAATAGTCTCAATAGTATTTTCTACGGGTTTAAACTTAGAAGGTATCATTATCGGTTGTGTGGATGTGGATGTTTGTTCCATAGATATGGATATTGATTATGTGGATGCGGATGTTGATTCAAAGATGTGGATTCTAATTATGTGGATATGGATGTTGATTCGGTAAGTGTAGGTGTTAGTTCGATTCGAGCAATGATGTTATTTTTTAATGGCATTACGGTGTGATGTATATGAACCACACTTACTTGTGGCTATTCTGTAGACCGATGATCATTTGGGAAGGGTTTCTTGAATATGTCAATATTTTGATTTAGGTTCCTTTGGGATTAACTAAATGAAGTTCACCTTTATCAATCAAGTCTTGAAGGACATTCTGAAACATACAAAATATTTCAATATCATGTCCTTTGACCCTATGGTATTTGAAATATGATTTGTCACGATACTATAAGGGCTTGAATCTGAATGTGTCAATGGGTTAAATACGAGGCGAGTTATCATATTTGTATCTAATAGTTTATCAAAGATTGTGCTATAAGTCTCTCGAATTGGTGTGTAATTAAGTTGTGGATGGGAACGTTTAGTAGAGATGTTTTATTTAGGAGAATACTTGACTACTATGGAATTAGTAGATGATTTACATTTGTCGAGACTAGAGGATGGCTTAGATGGAAACTTATTTCATGGTTTCTTAGGTCGAAGCTTAACATGACCATATTCTAGAGCGTGCGGTTCTAATTTAGGGGCCATGGTAAATGATTCATTGAAATTATGGAACGATTAAATTTTTATTTTTGAAAAAATATGTTTAACGTATGATCGAAAGAAAACTTCAGTTAACTCAATTTTTGGTAGCAAAAAGGATAATTGGTTGATTGTGCCCCTCCAACGGGCAACAAAATACACACTTTGATTCATCCTCAAATTATTTGATAGCGTAATGGTCATTGATGGTGAATTTGTGGGCTATGTTTATAGAGAAGTGTTCTAAAAATAGTTATGGGAGTTGAGTGAAGGAAAAAAGGGAATATTGTGGAATTCTATTATAACAATATAGAGCAGGTCGGGTGAGGACATTCAAAAGGACCTCAACATGAGGTCTTGATTATGAGATACTAGATAACATGTGTGATGAAACACACGAATGTGTTGTTGGGGGTCTTCCTTCCTATAGAAATTTCTTAATTTTGGGAGCTCCCAATGAGAAGGATATGCTTTGTATGGTACTGAGGGGTGAATGGGTTCATTACAGATCTTCGTAAGAGAAGAAAATTTTAGGTGCAAATGATGTGGCTTCTAAATTTGATATACGATTCATAAGAGCTTGAAGAAGTTTGATTAGTGCTGATTTCTATGAAGATGGACTAGGTTGGAAAGAAAATTGGCTGGGTTGTGATTATATCTGATATTGCTAAGGAATGTTTTGTTGATATGGAATATTTTGTTGTGGGACATTGTATTATGGAACATTTTGCTTTGGGATATTTTGTTGAGGTATATTGTATTGTTATGGATGTTTTGTTGGGGGATATACTGTTGGGAAGGAATGTTTTGCTATTGTGGGATATATTGTTGGAAAGGGATGTTATGTTGTTGTCGATATATTGTTGGGAAGGAATAATCTATTGTTGAGGAAGAGTTTTTATAGAATGTATTGTTGACGAGGGATGATTTATTGTTGTGGAAGAGTTTGTTGCGAAATGTATTGTTGAGAAGGAATGATTTATTGTTATGGAAGAGTTTGTTGCGGAATGTATTGTTGAGAAGGAATGCTTTGTTTTTGTGGAATTTTTTTTTGTGTTAATGTATTGTTGAGATGCCAAAGGTTGGGAAGATTGTATATACTGATAAGGAAAGGGTTGTGAGTAAGGAGGTGGTTGTTAAAAAACAATAGCAAAGGTCCCAGGAGGATAGTAATTATTGTGTAATATATTGTGTAGGAGTAGATTGTGGTATAGAAATTAACGACAATGATTTTTGTGGTATGTACTGTGAAACAGGGTGTGTGGTGGTAATTGCACTAGTATTGATTAAAGGACTTGATGACAAAATAGACATGGTAATATTTTGAATGTTGCTAGCCAAATGAGACATGAAAATAGAAGTATAAATAAATATCATTGGAGGTTTTGAGTGACTAAAATGTTGGAGGGTAGATAATGAGGCACTAGTATTACTTTATAGAGGTGTTGAACATGTAGAAAGCTCAAGTGGCAATATATATTGTTTGGCGGTTGTGTCTTGAGAAGAAACCATATGAAGACTAAGAATGCGAATGGAGAACACAACTTATGAAGTTTTAGTTTGATTCAGAGGCAGATATGAATGTACTCTTTGGATGATAGATTCCTTATTTGAAACAAATCTTGGAATGGTAGAGGAAGGATCGTATGAAGATGGTAGTTCAGGTATAGATTGTTAATTTGAATCAATAGATTGTGTAGGGCCATGATCACCTTAAAATATTTTATATTTAAGTTGATGTGAAGAGATAGAATTTTTTTAGGAAATATTGTATATGGATTTGGTGTAAATGGTTGCAGTTGAACACCCCTAGCTATTAGATAGGTGTAAAGGGAAATGGGGTTTAAATATGAAATTTCTTCGAAGATAGGATATCCTCTTTCAAAGAATGTAGTTTCAAAGATTCTGATTGTGAGTGGGGAGTATGGTTGTTTAGTGTCTTTCTGTTTTTCTTGACTATGAAATTGATGTGCAAAATTTAAAAGACGTTGTCTCATTTCTTCATTTTATTGTTCCTTTATTTCATTCTGGCGGCTTGTTGATCATCGATCCGGAGGAGTTGATGTAATTTGTTGATGGAATGGGTTTTGTTGTTGCAATGGCGTGGTAAATGATGGTGTAGATACAATAGTAGATAAAGGTGTAGGAAATGGTGTAGACAATGGAGTAGATAAAGGTATTTGTTGTTGTAAGGGTGTGGACATTGGTTGAGACATATTTTTAGAAGTTTGGCTATGAGCTTGTTGTCTTCTTTGTACTAGTGTAAACAAACACACACAAGAATTATCTAAGAAATGAATTAAAATGGGTTGAATTTAAGGTATGTTCAAGGGTTGAGTCCTCGATATACCCAAAGGTACATGAGGCCCAAATTTGTATTGTTGTTGATACGGGCATGACATTTGGGCCCACCACCTCACTTCAAAGTCCCGTAGTGATAAGGGTGTCGGTCTTTGAGCCAATGTATACTGTCAGACAAGATATTATACTTAGCTCGAGCACTGTGTTAGTTTTTCGGTTGGGTGATTAAATCTCAATCAGTTTCTCCTATGTGGGAGTTGTTTTAAATGTGTTTTGTGTTTAAGTGGTTTGGTTGTGTGTGAGGAAAAGAAAAGTGAATGCAGCGGATTATCCTCCTAATTAATTCTATGTGAAACAACAAGGATGAAAATTCCACTTTATATCCCAAAATTAAGTGTTGATTTGGATGAATACAATAAAAAAAAATGTGGTACTAAAATAAAAATGAAAGTTTAAGGAATCACCGTTAAACACTTCTTTTATTTTTATTTTTAGTAAAATTTTAAGCAAGTGATTCAAAGAACCTAGCACATGAGCTTTCCAAAATCAATAACCTATAATTTTTTTAGGAAAAATAGAAAGTAGAAAGCGGAAAACAAGAAATAAAAAGTAGGTCAGTAAGATTATATAAAAATACTCGAGAAATCAAAAGAGATTTTCCTAATCACAGTGATTTAGCCAATAGCAGAAACTATTACAAAAGAATAAAAAAAAAAAAAAATGATATTTTGATGAAATTAATTAGAGAAACAAGTTACACGGTCCCATCGAACGTGCGAAGATGTTAGAGTAAATTTTACTTGCTTCAATGTAATCTAATAAACAAGATGATAAAACTTATCAAACCTCGAAATGGCAGCGTTTGGAGGTACATACGGATGTTGATGGTTGATGTTTAATTGTTGCACTCCATGTATCAAAGAAATTAACTTATATAGTACAAATGACAATGCACTCACAAAAACTAAAAAAATATTTATTAGTAAAATAGTAAGCGACTTTCCTAGAAAAGTCCAGGTCCCAGAAGCCACATGACTTCCTCATTGTTAGAGTAGGTATTTACCTTAGCTCATGTTCATCTAGGTAATTTATTTACTTTTATTTTATTTATCCTCACCCACTTATGTGTTTGGATATTTATTTTATCTTATTTAGATATTAGGGGGTGTTATCTAGTTATTAGGTATAGTTATTTTCTTGATCTATGGTATTGACTAGGTCCTTGAAGTCTAGTTCTTTCCTAAATCTATGATCTTGACTAGTTCTTTGATGACTAGTTCTTTCCTTGATTTATGGCTTGATTTATGACCTTAACTGGTTCTTAGATTGTTATTCCTTTCCTATATAAGTAAGGCCCATTCTCATTGTATTTCATTGAGTTCCATAATAATATATGATATTGTTGCTCATTTGTTTGCAAAGGTTTATGTAAAGTTATTTTGGTGAATTTATTTCATCTTATTGATCATGGTGTTTGATTAGCATCTGAGTTATTGGCTTGGTATGATCTGCTATCGTTGTTTTTACTCACAAAGATGTCAAATTGTTGTTTACACAATCAAGTGGTTTTGAAAATAAAACATGATAGAATGGATAATGGATGTTCTCGATAAGTTCATATTTTAGTAAAAATATGATATAGTAGATCGTATGAAATACGTAAACAATGGCTCAAAGGTCGAGTCCAAATATGTGTTTGAATTTTTAGATGAAGGTGAATTTTCCTCTTCACTTAATCAATATCTTACTGGATAGTCCGAATTCTCGTGGTCATTGAATTCTTCCCTAAAGAAGTCAGAAATATAGTCATGCTCTTCCTCCTCTATATTGGAATCATATTCGCAATCATATTATTTTGAATTGGTAGGATCTTTGGACTCAGCGTTAGAGCTTAATTCTTCTAGTTTGGTTTCATATTTGTATATGAACCATGCCGAGTCACCGCAGCATAAAAATTTGAAATAGGCCTCCCAAAACATGTTTGTGGCCTCACAGATCCTCTGAGTGGATTCAAATCTATTTTAGAGATGGTCTAGAGGGTTTTAGAGAATTGTGCACTATTCCAATTCATGGAGAACATCGTATTGTTCCCAGTGTAAGGGATGACGGATAAAAGGTAGTGAATGGACGCTAGATATCTCATGCCCTTGGCCATCTAAAGCTATCTAAATAATTCGTGCTTGAAAAATGTGTTAGCAGCAACAAAAATATAATAGAAAAGATAGATAAAATTGGATAAATGTTATAGGTAAGCAAAATGTGTAGGAATCATAGGTGATTCTAGAAGATATTAATAACTGATAAAATTAAAATGTTTGATCACTATAATTTAAGACTATGGATTTTCAAAAGACTAATATCAGCTAATAAATCAAAATGACATATTTGAATGAAGAAACAAGATTGCAAGATAAAATATGACCTTGATCGGTGTGGAGGACGGGGCTTAAATATGACTAGAGATTTGTCGATCGCCGACTAAACTCGAAAAATGGCTCTCGACTTGCTCGGTGAAGGTGAATATTAGTGCCTAGATGATATCATGTCGTCGTTGGTGTAACATGATAACAACATGCCCCGATAGAAGACTAGTGTTTAGTACTATGAAAAGATGATCCCATAAAGAGGCTGTAATTTGGGTTTAAATAATCATTGGTGATTTCAGGATTCTTGAGTTTGTTTAGCAAATTAGTGAAACAATTTTCTAATTCGATTTTTTTGTTAGAAATTTTGAAGGATGGGTTTGTTGGTCGGTTTTGAAATTTTCGTGTTGTCTAATGAGGTGTCAAGGAGAGTATTTTATTAGTTAGATATGTTCTAATTTAGCCTAAGTTTGTTTAGGATATGTATTAGGTTGTTTGATTAAGATATGTCAAACATACAAATATATGATTGTTTGTGATAATCTATGATTTTGATAAGATATTGGGGGATTTATAAAATACCCATAATAGATGTGTCAAGATAAGAAATTAGGAGTGATTGTAAATAATATTGAGAGAACTTTCTTATGTCAACTAAAATATCATGGGATATAATATTAGTGTATGTGAAAAAATAAGTTATTTAACCGTCATTAGTGTCACGTGATGATATAATTAATCTATTGCAAATGGGACAATTAAATGAAGATAGGTAAGTTCAAATTTTTATTGTCTACACTAGATGAGTAGACTAATTAAGAATGATATCGAAATCAATTCTCGACTCTTCATCTCTAATCACATGCGCCAAAAATACAAGTGATTATTTATAAAACTCACACTTCTTCTAATTCAACACTATTCATTTCTCATTTAAAAATTGTAAAACTTGATGCCAATTTTTAATATGGACCTCAAAAATTATAATAAAAACTAAAATTTCATCCAAGTAAATAATGGAAAAGGAATGAATAAATGTCCTCATTACCTCATTCATTAACCTTATGAAGTGTTCTAATGCATTTATTAGCATGAATGATATGACCAATCATTCATACAACCCTTTCTGATCTTGAACTTTATTTTCTAGATGTCCTCTTACTTAATAAGAACTTAGTGATACCCATATTTCAAATCAAGATTAGTAAAATATTTAACATGCTATAACTAATCCAACAAATCATCACTTAAAGGAAGTGGGTACCCATTTTTATGTTTATTTTATTTAATGCTCTATAATCAACACACATCCTCCATGAACCATGTTTCTTAGGTACTAACACAATAGGAGAACACCATGGATAAGTGCTAGGATGGGTTATAACTTTTTTAACTAAAAATTTTAACTGATGTTCTAACTCATTAGCATCCTTCAAGGAATTATTGTATAATACCATGTTTGGAAGAAAACTATCATGTAACAAATGTATCTCTTACTCAATTGGCCTAACTAAAAGCAACACCATAGGATCTTAGAAAAATTCCTTGAGCTGGTGAACCAACTCTTTCATTTGATTCTACTCTTTTTAAGTAAGCATGATACAAGTGGTCTTAGATGCAATAAATTCCTCATCTTTCATATCTCTCAAAATAAGTAATGCAAATTTCATAGTATCATTAATAAGGTTCTTATCTTCAGAGGCACTCACTAAAGAGATATTCAAGTCTCTTAAAAAATAATCAAATGATGTAGCTCTTACCATCCTTCATCAAGTGGTATTAGTTGGCTCTTCTCATGAAGACGACATCCCTGATATAAAAGTATGGGCTGTCAAACACTATACCACACACATAAATATGAACAATATCCAAAGTATTGTCAACAATGAACTTTTTATCAATGTACCAAACTTAATTTTACATTTCTTAGTAACCTTGATATATATGCCTTTTTCACCCAACCCAATGAATACATATTTAGATTATTTTAAGTATATAATTTCATCGTATCAACTAACTCCTTATTTATCAAATTATCTTGAGAATAAGAATCAAAATGAGTATCCACTTTAGTTTTCTGCACCTAAACTTTTATATGAAAAATCTTAGTGAGTTAATTCTCTTAAACAACATTATTACTACCCAAACAAACCTCTCTACGAATGGATGTACAACACATTGTCTCATTTACCTCTTCACTATAAAATATTTCTTCTCCTTGGAGGTCAACAATGGATTTATTTTTATTCTTCTTATTCTTGAAAGAATTTAATTATGAGTGGAGATTCCAACATTTATCCTTGAATTGAGTGTCAACATCACAATGTCCACAATGAAATTTAGTATCTTCTTAGAAATAGAAGTAGCATTCATCTTACATTTTCTTTTTACTTTCTCCTTTTTCTTTGTTTCACCTTGTTTTTTTGAAGCATGTTGAAAGGTAGATGAACTATTTTTATTTTCCATGTCTAAATAGGTGGATTGAGAACAAAACTCATATACATTCAATGACTTGGCCAAGAGAGATAGTATCCTTAAGTGGCTATGAAGTCCATCGATGTGCTTTATTAAAAGGTCCCGATCTACTACATCTTTTTCCATTTGGAAATATTTCTTTCGAAAATCACCGGTGTATTCTAACACATTTTTGCCTTGATTCTTCATGATATATTGCCAATACATGGAGCTCTCTTCATCATAACAAATATGATAGAATATATTTTTAATTAACTTCTTAAATTCATCCCACTAAGAAATAGGAGGAAGGTTCTTAAAAACTAAAGAATGAATGTAGTTTCCAAACCAAGTTACAGAATTTTTGGTTTATTTTAACATTGAAAATATTTTTTTACTCTCATTGATTTTGTGCAAACTGAAATACACTTCAAGTTGAGTTATCTAATGGTCTAGCTTCTTAACAATCATGTTTGCATCATAAGGTTAAATTTTTATCTTCACCTCCTCTTTGGATGGAGGAGGAGTAAGGTTGGCATGGGGATTATCTTCCTCATACTCATGAGTGTATTCTTTATGGTATCCTAGTGCCTCTTTTGGAACACCAAAATTCTCCATGAGAAATCATGTGATGGACTCGAACTTTGCCATGGACATGGAAATAATGCCCATATATTTGTAAAGACTTGTCACATCCACATCAACATCCAAATTGTAGAAACATTCTTATTTATTCTCACATTCATCTACACCATGAGCCATGTCTCGATTCCATACTTACACTTCTTGGTGGAAATATTTTTTTTTTAAAGGAATGAGGATATCTTCACAACTTTCACTTCCCTTTCAGGTGAGGGAATCTAAATGAAAATTTCAACACAATTTAAACCACGAAAATAATTGATTTTAACTAATTTGATACGTAAACAACCTATTTTTAACAATAAAAATATCATATTCTAGTGATAAATAAAGATGAATGTCTATAGCTCTTATTAGGAGAATATATTATGCAAGAATCACTCATAAAAATATTGAGCAAAATAGAACAAACACCTTCACAACCATTTTATAACCTCTCTATTGCATATCTCCCTCACACACAAAATTGAAAAATTACTTGGTTGGCGTTGGTTTTTACCAAACTCTACAATCTCCGAAGTTTTCCTAGATCACTAGTGATTTTTCTAAATCATTGTCATTTTTTGCAGATTCTTTGACGATTTTATTTAAACAATTTTTAGACCCCTTTGAGGTGGTTGGTCCATGTTTATTACTCCCGAGACTAGACATTGCATTTTGGTTATATAGAGTCACATCAAAGATCCTGAAGAATTTCATAGAAACACTCTATCCTTCCACAAAAGCTCCACAACTTCGTCATCCATTTTCAATCATCATTCAATTTTATAAATAAACAACAACAATATTCCATCCTCTACAATATTCTTGTCTCTAGAAATACCCTCTTCTCATCTTCATTCATCAATTTATATAAGGTAAGTGGTTTCCCTTACTTCATTATATTATTGCACATTATTTACAATATTAAATCAGCCTTATCAATATCCCTTTCAAGCTCTTTTCCAATATGTTATCAACCTATACATTCTCGCATGTAATCACCGACGATTCCCATAATCGTTGACAATTCCCCATAATCACCGATGATTCCCCATAATCATGAATGATTCTTGTCTAAAATTTCCTTTTACCCCTATTCTTTCTCTTAAAACATATGAATCCCATCATTTATTACCACTCTGCATTTGTAGGTGTCTATCCAATCCTAATCAACGTCTTTGAGCCATTACTTTATTAGATGTCCTTAATTTAACATATCACACATGTTTCATTTGCAAACATATAGCCATCCCCATCCTTTCTCCTTTGAGCCATTTTTGTGATCCCTAGACTCCCTTTGGACAAGGTATCACCCCTTCATTAGAACATAATATAACCATGGAGCGCGTCGATCCCTTTTCCATTGCATTTTTGGTTATATTGTCTATTTTATCATTTTGTATCATCATTATCAGTTTTATTTCTTAAACACGGATTGACATCCTTGTAAGGGATTCCATTGACTTCTAGGGACCGACCATTTCCGGGAAATCCACCATATATATATCTAATCCTATCATTTCTTGATTTTATGTGCATTGCAAGTAACTTATCGCATTGAAAAGGAGGAGTTGTGTGCATTCTTGGATTCATCAATGTCATTCATCAATCAATATCAACATCATTCTTTGTGGGTATCGATAAACCATGTCATCCTTTGAGGCCGGTTTGTTTTTTAATCCATTTTATTAATTTAGAATAGGAAGTAAAAAACTCTCTGGTATAGTTTTACTTGTAACAAATTAAATTTTTATATTTTATTTTATTATTTTAATAGGGATAGTTATTTATTTAGATCTATCTTTGTGTGATTAATTTTTATCCTGCATGAAACATAAATCCTTTCTATACTAAAAAAATTCACACCAAACATCTAAAACCATTCTTTACATCTCCAAATAGTAACATGAAAAACATTCACATGAAAGCAAAAATATTAATACAAGTGTGCATATTAAAATGTTCAAAATTTGCAAAAATGTGACATAATTGTAAATATAGTTATAATTCCAAATTAAAATTGTATCCATTCTAACAAGAGGTATATTACATTATGAAAATATACATGTTTTCATAAAGTATTGTCACCAATACAATTACAAAATTATGGGTTATCAATTTCTTCTCAAAGATTCTAACCAAGTCCTGTCATATAAGAACATATTACAAGGGAATCCTCTTCTCTTCCTATGATTTTAAATCATAGTTATCCTTACATCTTCCATATGGAATAAAAAAGTAATAATTATGTGGCCAATATCTTTTAATTCCTATGTCAATATCAAAATTGTGACAACACACTTGTCACATGGTGAAAATAACTATTTTTTTAAATTTTTTTGTTATAGGGAAAGATTGAAGTTGTTTTTGTAACAAAGGTAGATTTTTCTCGCTTTTATAATTGTTTCCTTTAAAACATTTGATACTTGCAAATCATGCATTGCACTATTCATATTTTGAAGAATATTATGCTCCTCTCTCGCAACATTTCCTAACGACACTAGTGATGCATCAACATCTCGTATTTTATTTCGTTGATATAGCTTGATGAATCTTATGATCTTTGATTATATTTCGAATATATTATTTTATAATAATAATTTTTCCTTTAACTATATAAATGCATTCAAGATTTTGTAGGCATTCTTCAAATCTACATCAAATACAACTATTTATTTCTTTAAAGTATCATATTTTTCCTACAAAATAGAAATGTGTTAGATAATTTATAAATAATTTATTACAATGCTCATAATTTCATAATTTTTAGGTGTAAAAATTACCTCGCCACAATTTTAATTTTTCGCATTTACAATTAAAACATTAGTTTTATCTCTAGCCCATTTGTTGTAGTATGGTTGGGCTTCACATTAATATTATCCAACTTATTTAACATTATATCTAAAGCTTCATCATCATAATAATTTTTTATTCAAAATTTTGCTAGACCGAGCTTTATTTAGAAAAATTGCAAGCCTTGCTAGTTGGCTCTCTCACGAATCGACAATGAATGCTTTTGAGCATGATTATTCTAATAGGTATATATTTCTTTGATCAAAACATTGGCCATATACTCCTAAGTGCACACTAAATCCACATTGACATAACCACTTCCCGAATTGTGGCCGCCATATTGTTCTCGATACCATTATTCGATGATAAAATATGTCTTTTTATCATCTATGAGAGAAATTTGACTTAGTGGAGGAGGAGAATATCTAATTTCATGGATATCTTCTTGCGCTTGTGGTTAAGTGGTTGGAGTACTTTATATCATATCATGCGTGTCAAAATAATTACCTCTCTAAGTGTCGCCACTCAAACCCCAAAACTTGTCATCAAGCTCGATCTGGTTCAAAATTTGGGTACCGGTTGCATTGAATATACCACCTACGGAAAAACTTAAAAATTATGAGGTTTCAGGGTGAATTGTTCCTACGGAGACTATAAGAAATATAATATTCTTCCCTAAAAAAATTATTTTTGTTTGTATCATCTGTGGTAGTGATACAAAAGGCCCTTTTGGAATATGCTATGGTTATTTGTTAACTACAGGAAGTAAAGTATTACAAAATTAAACATTATACCCTTGTAAATATTAAATAAAATATTTGCAAGTAAAAAAAAAAAAGAAATTTAATGTTATAAGTTACCTAACATGGTCGGAGATGTGACCATACGACCATGTGACTGAGACCAAGTTTGATCTACTTTGTTAAACTCGAAGTTTTTGCAAATAAAAAATGTACAAATATTAAAACACTTTAACACTTACAAAATATATAGCTTGTTATTGATTCCTACTAGTATCTTAGTTATAAATAATAATATAAATACCTATATAAAATTGTGGATGGAAAGATGGTGATGGAGGTATTGACCTCATAGGTCTTTTTTGTCAAGGAAATCAAATCGGGGGTCGATTCTCTTTGAATCCATATCGAATCACTAGTATCTTCTAAATGGGCTTTACCCCAAGCAATATCCTCCTTGTGAGATATTGCAACTACAATGATTCTCTGTAGAATATAAATTACTATTATTATTGTATTAAAAAATAATTAATTATTAGAATGATATAATTAATCATAACCTATTTTTATTCAACTAAAAGACCTATCGATAGCAATTTGTCTTTTATTATAGTCATAATTTTTTTGTTCAGCAATTGGTGGAAATCTTCTTCATAGAAAGAAAGAAGATAATTGGTACAAGAAAATAGAGTCTTCAATTTATCAGATGCATTGATATTGACAAGGGCATTGTTTACATTTGTTTTCATTCGATTGGACAAATACATGCACTAATTATAATTTTTCCTTGCTAGTATCTACATTAACTATTGAAGTACCTAATGTGGAATGGCAAATGGATCTACCCTGCAACACAATCCTAGATTGAAAGAGTGATATCATTGCAAGAAAGAAATTATGTGTAACACCTTGTATAACAAGGCCTCTTTTGGAATGATTAATTATAGTTGCAACAACATACAAGAAAATTTAGATGCTTGGGTAGTCAACTAATATTAAGAAATAAAATAATTGAAAAATAAAATTAAACTTACCATCAACCCGTAAATTGTAATGAGATTCTAAATATTTTTTTTTCTACATCAGTTAAGACAACCTTTGTAGTCATGACCATATGGTTTTGAAATGGTAAACTAGTTAATCGATGAACGTTTGTAGGATCCACGCTAAACAAAAATGTACGATCCATTTGAGTGACATAAAAATTTATGTATATGGAATTGTTGTAGTCTTATTTTACTATTCACACCAAAGCCACATTGTCACATCACTCGAGACAGATCTCGAGTGATCACCCAAAACATGTAATGGTAAAAGGTCTCTCTTTTATGGCATGTTATTTAAGGAATTAACAAGAACTAACATACACTCAAGATCCATAACAACCATTCAAGGATAAAGCATAAAAGATTTAGATCAAAACCATATGCAAGAATGAACTCAAAAAGAATCAAGATTAGATTTACCGTGAAAGATCTAGTCACGCAGAGGTGTTAACCACCACTATCCAGCCACAAAGATCCATTGTATTAATCACCATAACATAGAAGCTAAATACATCAATAGTAACTCTATAAGATCATCCATATAAGTAAATCATCAACATAACCTTACAAAATAGACTCTCCCTCTAATCAGAAAATCAATACATATACGAGTGGGGACTTTCCCTTCACTTCCTATGCATCCTTAGAACAATGTACATGCCACAAATAGTTACGCGTGCATTACAAATCAACTACAAAAGCATGAAAACTTCACCGATAATAGATTATCTATTAATAACTCCGCTTATAATCGTATTATCAACCCAAAACTGTGCATGTCACTACATCTTCCTTCACATTAGATCTTTCCCAAAATATACTTGGATTGTTATTCCAAGTATTCATTCTCAACCTTATCTTCAAAAAAATTATTAGCCGCTACTCATACTTTTTTATCTCCCAATTCTATCAAAATATTGCTAAATTACGAATTTGTTCATCCCAGTGCGAGCCTTCATGATTTGTCTATCCTACTCTCATGCATGCCTTCGCATATAAATTATTCATATGAAAAACCCTCACACTACTATACTTATCATCTTTCAAGGATCCAAAATTACCCCTCATTGGTCCAATTTCTACCCCCTGCAATTCTCCATTTGCTAAGTACAAAATTTTCATAAGAAAAACAAAATTCCAAATTTTCAAAAATAAGGTGCATACCAAAACATGTTAAAGTGCTTGGAAGATTTCTAGAAATTACTTATTTACTTCATCTACTAATTTTTTCCACTCTTATAACTCCTTCAAATCCTTTCCTAGTGCAACCTCTACAATCCCTAACACTTGGTCCGGAGTAATATCCTCAACTTTTCCTTTTAGCTCCTTTATCATAACCTCCAACTCTATGAAATTGTTATCAATATTGTCCATATGCTCCAATATAGAACTCCAGAACTCTCCAATTTTATGTTCTAGCTACTCAAACTTCACCTTGATTTTATCTTTTTGTGTTATGCCTCTATGGTTAACTCGAGTGTGCTCAATTTTGTTGGTTGGGGTCTTCTCCTGTATAGTCTTCAAAGTTGTTTCCTCATCCACCAACCGAATTGCTACGAAGGGATCACACTTCTGGAATCTAGTGAAGCTGACATATTCTTGTGTGCTTGCTTCCTTAAGCTAGGTGAGAAATTCCTCTAGCTCAATGATCCTAGCTTCCATCACAACCTTATTATTCTCCTTTTCTTTTCTAATTTCTTCCTCCGTAGGCCACGCACTTTTGATATTAACATGGATCATCCCTACTAGATCCTCTAACTAGTCATCTCCATAATAAGTTATGTTCTCACTCGCAAGGGAGGACATTGTCCCAATATTTTATTTACGAGCACACATGCTCTATCATATGCTTACTTAGTTCGTTTATGCTCCGCCAAAGTGAGCCTATCTTCAACCTATCTACTTTGTGTTATTTCTCCTTCTTATCTCGAGACCAAAGTATGAAATATAGCGCTATAATCCATATGTCTCCTTGTCACCTCAGAGGCCATCTTGTGCAAGGAATTACATGCATGCTCATCTTTTAATTAGTTTGGGTGTATGACCTTGTACCTCTTTCCTGGTTGTTTCTACAATATCATTGTTTCAATTGCATGTTCACTCACTTCAAATTTAGGCTCCTATGAAAGAGTATGTAAATTCAAAATTAGCATTTTCTTTGTTCTGGATACTCATCCATCTTGGTCCAACATCTCCCAAGCATGAAATTTCCCTATAGGCACTATACTTTGGAAGCGCGTGTGTAATAATTTTATGGGGTCATCTACTAAATCAATATGCAAAGTGGCTTTGGGGTCTATCATTTCCTTCGCACCTTCCTTTTTGATCATTGATTCTTTGGGGTAGGAGTGCTAGTACATGTCCCTAATCTATTTTCCTCATTGATGATGAAAGTGTCACCTATCTCTTTCTCTACTTTCTCCTCCATTGCACCGAGTGTATTGTCCTTTGATGGGATCTTCTTTGCCTCTTCTTCTATCATAGGATCTTTTTCTTTTCACGAGACTTATCTACTTCCTTCTCTCACACCCGCTTCACCTGCTCCTCTAGTTCAAGTTCCAACTCCTCCCTTAGTGTGGAAAAGTATGTCTCTTCGGACCCTATTTTTTTCTTAGAGTTAGATATCACATATACCATATCATGCTTATTATTTTCTTACTCTATGCTTCCCTGCCGAGAGGTCCCCGTGCCCCCACTACTGCTCCTGTGAGAATAATAATTTATCTTACGAGAGGTATCAAGATTACCTTCTTATTCATCACCTTCCTCTTCCTCCTATGACTATTCTTCACACACCTTTTGAATAGGTGGCACCCCTATTCCCCTAGCTTTTGATAAGGTGGAGTATATAACCTCCACCTCGAATCCTCTTTGATTCTTGGGATGTGACCGTATGAATACTCTGTTAATGTGTCCTTTAATTGTCACATTTATCTCGTGGACAAAAGTCCAACAGTTTGGATCCAAAACCTCCAAGTATGTTGGCCAACAATCATATATGTAGGTGGTGCATAATGTATGTAGGTCTGAATCCACCTTTCCTACATCATAAGTCAACTTTTGCGTATCCTTCAATCTATTTATGGAGCACTTTAAGTATTTTTTCTGAGAGTGCAAATGGAAGTTTGTACCACGGACCCATCTCACCCTTAACCATGCAAAAGCAATTAAGGCTGAAATGTTGCATTACTTGCAAAATTCACCCGATATTTGACTACTATGGGCAGCTCACGTAGAATGTGTCATTCATTCTCAAAGGCTTCACGTAGTCTCTCATACCACTTATTAATTTTCTCTATGTATGTATTTATGATGTTTCCATCGCATGTAAACCTTGAAAGTCTGTAATGCGGGGATGTGTTTTCTAGTGAGTAAACCCATATGCTGCCTTTGGGCCCATCTCGTACCTCAATTTTTTAGAACACAATCAAAAGTAGAATAGATCCCCATGTAATCTTCTCTCCTTTAGTCTCATTTGCTTAGCATTCTCACTAATCCCATTCACGATTAAATGGGCTAAATTGTAATGTGCTCTCTTTGAAATTTTGTAGACCACGTACAAGAATTTCTTATTAATGTTTGTTTAGTGCTCGATGCATGTAATTTATAGCTCATGAGCTAGGACATAACCCTAAGTGCCGATCATCTAGGTCCATGATGGTTTGTGCCATACCTCACTTCTTTTAGCTCAACTTCTTTGCAAGTTCTTCATTTTTTTTAGAACATAAATCTAGGGAAATGTCTTCCCTTATGCTCATCAAACTTGTGACTCACTCAATCAATTGAGTAGTGAGACACATACTTCTTCCTGAAAATGAGAAGAAGTATTCATGAGCCCATGACATCAACCATTGAAAGAGGTGTGAGGGTTTGGAAAACAAAGGAAGCTCCCACAACTACATTACACTAGTTTTCTCTAGTTTCCACATTACGAAGTCATCAACTAGAGGGTTTCTAGCCTCATCTACTCCTAGGAGGACTTTCTCCAAATCTGACCTCGTCTTCTTCTCATTCTCATCTGTATGGTGGTTAAACTCACTGATTTTAATTGAACAAACTTTGATTTACAAATTTTCACCCTCAAAACACTAGGAGGGTAATACATTTCCGAGTATATCTCTTCCAAGGGTTCCTCTACCACAACCTCAAGCCTCTTTGTTCTCAATTTCCTTGGCTTGGGTGCCATCTCATTGTAACTACATGCCCTAGGTGTTTTATCTTCCAAATTCCTTCTACTCGAGCTCTGCGCAAACTTCCGAATGTTTTATAATGCATGCAACCCTTCTCTGTGCTCCACTTCTAGCTCCAACTTTCTTCTTTGCAAGGACTCACCCACAGCTCTCAAGAACTTCTAGTTTGCACAAACTTTGTATCACTTTTAGGATCTTCACACTTGACTCATGCAAGTTTTATTTGAAGGAAAGGTAGCCAAATGATAACCTTAGCCTCTTATTTATAATTTTCTATGGCCCAAAATAGTCCAATTTTTCCTTCTAGCCAATGATTTTTAATTCACTATTCAATAAAGTACCTTTTTCATTTTTGAAAATTTTCACGACTTCACTTTGCGTGTTGCGTTAGTAACCTTAAATGTAACCTTCGGCATGCTATACTACTTCTTGGCCACAAAACTCGTCCGTGCACCTCCTCGCGTCAAAGTAAAAAAATCTATGCATCATATCCCAAGTAGTTTCACATGCTACAACCTACCTCACGTTACAATATGTGATTAATTTCCCTACATGGTCTTTAATTAGCCAACCTATATCAAGAGGGCACTAGTAATTCTGATCTCTGTACTATGATCCACCCCACACTAAAAGTATTCATGGTCCTTTGCGCATGAATCACTTGGATATTAATCATCTATTAACGGGAAAATGCGCTTATTACAACAAAACACTGAACTAAATTGGAAAAACATATAAACGATGAAAGGAAACACATATAAAGAAAATGTTTTAAAGGTAAATCTAAGCTAATTGGAAATATTTCCTTATTACAAACACGAAGAAGATTAATTTATCATAGGGCTTCATCCTACTCCAATTGAAGTAACAGGAAACCAAGAGCCATCCAAAGGCTCGTAATTAGCAAGCACCTAAATAAAGTATGTAAGTTACAACTTACGGTCCCAAGAAATGCACTTGGAACTTTCTAGGGTGGCACAAAAACTTTGAATCATTCAAAAGAACCGTATTTCTAACCTCAAAATTTTTATACTTAATGTGCCTATCATGTCATGCCTTCTACCTATCCTTTTCTATCTTCTCGAATCCAACATGCTAGAGTGCACCCTTCATCCAAATACATCATTTTATTAATGCACTCTTCATGTTCTTGTTCATCATCTAGTCTTCCTACGCATGCAATATGTAGGAAGGTAACATAAATTCCAACATAAGATAACCTCCACACAAAATACCAATTCTAAGGGTGTGGCTTTGTTTAATGTTTTATAAGTTGTTCTACAGGCCCAAGTACAAAAGAGACTTCATCATCCCAGTCCTTCCTTCCAAAATCACATAAATTTGTCATTGTATGTCCCAATATCTTGTTGAAATCCTAAGTAGTCCCACAAAATCAAGTAATGGACATCCATATTCCTTGATAATATTCTCCCATAAAAACTTTACTTGATTTAGCTTCCGTGCAATCCTTCATAGGTGCTACTTTTGCCCACCTTGTCAAATAATCTATACAAGTTATAATGAAGCGGGATCTGCTCAAAGTCAATGTCCCACTTCTCAAAAGGTTCTACATGAATAATAGGTCTCAAAGGCATTTCATCCCTATGCCTAGGCTTTCCAAGGCACTAAAAATGGTCACAAGCCTTACAATTTTCTATATAATCCTTATAAACCGTTTCCCACCAAAGGCCTGCCAACAAAATCTTGTGTGTGGTAGTAATTCATGCATAATGACCACCTATAATTCCACCATGAGCTTCCTCCATAGTGGCGGTATGCTCATGTCCGAGTACACACCGATGAAAAACTTCATCCCATCCTAGATTTTATAAATCTCCACTAATCAACATATAGGGCATGGCATGTATGACAAGTTGTTTCTTCTGTAAGCTCCTCATCCCTTTAGGTGCCACACCCATATGAAAAAATAAAACAATACCCTCTAAGTCGATTGCATGTAATTCAATCTGAATAATTGTGCATCTGACATTGTGTCCTCAATACTTTGTGCATCCTTTTACGAATGAATCGTTGATAGATGATCAGGTCCTGAATTACTTTTCCCTAGATTTAACACAACTACAAATTCCAATTCCTAAAATAACATAATCTAAATACATATGTGCCCTTGCAAAATGGGATTATTAACCAAGTACTTAATAGCCATGTGACCTTTATAAAATATAAACAGAGTTTATACCAAGTACTTTCTAAACTTATAGGAAAAAGCTTCACGCTCTATAGTTGTATAAATTTGTTCAACCGGTGTCAATTTCCTAGTCACAAAGAAGATAGGATGATCAATAATCCCATCACCAGGTTGTGATAACACAATGCTAATGACCATGCCAGAGGCATCAACATGTACATGAAATGACTTATCCCAAGAAAGAAATCGTTAAATGGGTGCAAAAGTAAGTCTTTCCTTCAATGACTTAAACACCATCTGCTTCCCCTCATCCCAATGGAACTTTCCCTTGATTTTTAATAATTCCTCTAAGGGAATGGAAATATTAGCTTACCCCTTGATGAACTTCCTATAATAACTGTATTTTCTAAGAACCCATGCACCTCTCTTTGATTGGTAGGCTCCTCCAAACCCAACATAACATCAACCTTAGTAGTATCTACTAACAAAATTCCTTGAAAATTATGTCCCAACGAGTCCTAAAGGGTTTAACAAAGATACACTTATTAATATTCAAGGAGATGCTTAATGTCTTGCACCTATCAAACTTGAGTTGCAAGTTGTCAAGGTGATCCTTTATCATCCCATACATAGTCCATTCATCCAAATAAACCACTAAAAATTTATGTATAAAGTCTTTAAATGATTGGACAACAATGCATGAAAATAATTTTCAACCCAAAAGGCATTATTTGTGTATGAAAAACTTCCCCACTTTGTGGTGAAAGTTTTTTTTTCTTGGTATTCTTTAGCAATCTATACATGATGATAACCATAAATTCAATTAGTGAAAGAGTAAATCTCATGCCCTACAATTCCATCCAATATCTCCTCAGTAAAAGGTGTGGGAAAAGGATCTATGACACAAACAACATTCAATTCTCTGTATTCCACATGTATCCTTATCCTACCATCCTTCTTGATGTTAATCACCATGGGACTAACCCACTCTCATTCCTTAATGGGCTCAATGATACCATATTTCAACATCTTATCAATCTCTTCCTTAACTTTGAAGCGCATATTAGGATTCATTCTATAAAGCCTCTTCCTAATCGGGCACACATATTCCTTTAACTTGATCCTCATTTCACCAAAAGAGAGATGCACTCACTTCAACTCATGATAACCTCGTAGAAATAAATCCTAGAATTCACACAACAACTCAATAATTTGTGTAACCTTCTCTTCAAAGAAATAGTCATCAATAATGGCCTCTTTAGGTTCTACATTTGTCCCGATTTTGACCTTATTTGTCTTCATAGGCTCATGGAAAGTGTGCTCCTTCTCATCTATACTATCCAAGACCTGACACGTACCTACAATGTGGTAAACATCTAGATTATCCACTTCTTCATCATCAATCATGTAGACCAGCTTATCCTTCACTTTTTCTATCCAGTGTGCCCAAAATGCTCTTTATTTGTCTCCTCTTCATCAAAGTGTGCCTATAAGTCTAAATCTATAAACATATCTAACATGATTTCTCCATCCTATGCACTATCCCCAATAAGAAGGCGCTTTATAATCTGTAATGCTTCATGCACCGGATGTTTAGTGGAAATATAGTTAAAGGTTTAAATCATACCTGAAGTTATCTCTTTCCAATTAATGTTTACACTTGTTAATTATGCATGACCACAATATGCTCGTGAACAACCACCGAGAGTGGCGTAGAACTTATGTACCTAGAGTGATGGCGGTAAGGCCTCCTGCTCCTCCACCCCGAATCTCTCACACTTCTGAATGTAATGTGAAGTAGAATCCTTCCCATGAAAAATTCAAATATATAAACAGGTTCATTGTTCCAAAGAAACCTAGTAGAGAAGGTGATTCTCACTTCTCGCCACTCCAAAAGGTTATCTTTAAGTGTAGTCCACTAGTTCACAATTGTCTGTGTAGGGTATAAAAAAGGATATTCCTACTTTCTACTTGATCCTCCCACTGAGCTTCCATGGTGCGTAGAAACACTTAGGGATTTCCTTTGCTACTATATCGAGGTATGTAGTTATGACCCAAACACCTAACCATGTGCGGCCTGATTACGGGAGGAATTGTGTTCTTGATATCCCTCCCAACCATTTCATAGGTTCCATGTGCCCAATTATTTCGAAACATTTTTGTATCACTCATGGACTGAGCATCATCCCACTAAATAACACCTTCCTTAGATGGATCAAGCACTTCAAGATATCTAAATGTACGTGTGTATATCCTGTTCAAATATTCTTCACTCAAGGATTCTACGTATGGTGAAACATTTCCATCTCGTGAAAGGAATAAAAATTCACTCTTCTTTGTTCGCAAAACTAATATAACCTTGATTAAAGCATACATCATCATTATCCGCGTAACACCAAGGGCTCCCAAGTAATGCGGGAAGTTATCTACCTCGGCAAGTGCTTATACCTCAAAGTATCTAGTAAAATTGGCCCCTTATATAGTAATGGTGGCATCCTTCAATACTTCAATGGATGTAGCTTTGGTCCTATTTTCCATATAAAACACATTTAAATATTACTTTAATGGTGGCCTCCCATCCGATTCCACACATCTAAAGTGAATACATTTAATTTTACACATGTATTAATCATTATATTACTCAACAACCATCCATCAACAACTGAATTGAAAGTGATATCTTTATCGTATTCAAGACCATGAGGAGGTAAGGTTTCATGCAATATTTATATCTCATGCTCAACTCCAATCCCTGGACACACCGGAAAATATATCGCCAATAGGTCCACCAAAGAAAGAAGACTGCATGGCCATATGAAAAAAACCTCTATTTAAAGGAAAATGAAAGCTACATGTCATTTTTGAAACAGCTATATTAGCTTGATTCTCAATAAATCTCTCAAGAACTAGAATACCAAATGTAAGGAATATGTCACTATTTGGGATTAGATGCACGCCTGTGGCTCTTAATCATTCTTCCTCAAATTCTCTCTTATAAGAACTTGAAGGGGACCTTCTACAATGCTTTCCTAAGGATGGGAGAACTATATTCTTTGGCTCGTTGTCTTCCACGTGAGCTCGAAATACTTCTCGATCCATCTCTCTCCTCAACTTCAAATACTCCTCAATTTTGTGTCTCTTTTCAATTCCCTCTCTCACATTTCATTATACTTAAACCACATTTATTCTCTCTTCCTTTCTCGCCACCAGCCTCCATAATATTTCACCACACCTACTCCTACCCCAGTGTGCGGTGGGGTTTAGATAGCCATAGGTCACCCATCTAAATCCAAAGTCACGATCAAGATCTTAAGCACTAAAGGGATAGTGCACAAATAAGATCCTCTAGGTTCATGCAAGCACCGAAACTCAACGACTTTTGGACATTACTAAGTAGAAATAATGTACTGCAACGTGTAACTGTTCAAAAATCCACTCTACCAATGATTTACAACACATGTCCAAGTCAAATTTTCATCATGAAAAATTTGGTAGTCTTCCTATGTACAAACAAGTGTTCTATACCTCAAATTTCTCTTCGATGCATATGTTACAGGCACTCATACAACTCTATAGGAAAATAACATAAAAATGTATCATAGAGTTCATGATACAGATGTTCTTCAACCCATGTGCGTGCATCAAAATCAGGTCCAATATTATATCTGTGAGCAAACTTGTCCTCTAAATTCTCTACCCAACTCTCAATCTGGACAAAGTCAACCGATATGTCTTCATCATGCAACAACTTTAGAAGAGGTCCCAATAACAGTAACCAAAATGTAGTCTTATTTTACCATTCACAGCCCAAGGCACGCTAACACATCATTTAGATAGATTTGAGTGCTTACCCGAAGCACGCAAGGGTACTAGGTCCCTCTTTTATGGTAGCTTTGTCAAGGAGTTAGCATGAAAGAACATACATTCCATATCCATAATAACCATTCAAGAATAAAGAATAATAGATTTAGATCACAACCATATGCAAGAATGAACTAAACAAGAATCAAGATTAGATTTACCATGCAAGATCTAGTCACAGAGGTGTCAACCACCAATATCCAACCACAAATATCCATTGTATTAATCACCATAAAACACAGAAGCTGAATACATCAATAGTAACTCCATAAGATCACACACATAAGTAAATCGGCACCATAACTTTACAAAAAAACTCTCCCTCTAACTATGTAAATCATTACATATATAAAGGGGTGAAAACTTTCCCTTCATGGCCTATGAATCCTTAAAATATCCCGCATGCCACAAATATCTATATGTGCATTATAAGTCAAATACAAAAGCAAGCAAGCTTATCTAATAATAGATTATCTATTAATAAATTTAGTTCTAATCCTATTATTAACCCAAAACTATGCATGTCGCTTCGTCTTACTTCGCATGAGATCTTTCCCAAAATAGACTTGAATTGTAACTCCAACTATTCACTCTCAACCTTATCTTCAAAACATTATTTGGCTGCTACTCTAATCATTTATCTCCCAATTCTATCAAAATGCAGCTAAGTGCCAAATATGCTTAGCTTTGAGTACGATCCTTCATGCCTAACTTCGCACGTCAAAACCTTTACACTCGTTATACTTATCATCTTTCGTGGTTTCCAAAAATGTAATAATTGATCGGTGATTAAGGACATGAGTGTTTATTTCAATTTAGGGCATGTTGACAAGCCCCATGAATTATGTTTTGTGCATCCAGTCTTTAGGTGTATCTTTCAGTTTCATTAATGTTGTGATTTGAGGGCACATGAGATTTTTGTACTAGAATTTGGAGTCACGAGTAATTCTGGAGCTCACCATTGTTGAAAGTTGCATAAGATAGAGGGTGGGTTAAGACTGAAGTTTCATGTTAGTTATGGGTAGTGGCGTTGGGATGGTTCCATAGAAAATTAGACTCGAACGTTGTATATTTGTAAAAGCTTTTGGTAAAAATTAAATAAATGAACCTCATAGTGATATATATAGAGTGTAGGTTCATGGTGAGGACATGTGGCATAAAATGATAGGCAAAGATATTTGAGAAAACATATCAAAAGAGGGATGATCAATAGATGATTGTAATGATAAAGTAAAGAGACGGTTCGGGACACACAATGACCATTCAAGAACTACGGGGATGGCTATTTGTTTCTAGGTAAGACATCTAGTTAAGAGATAGTTATTTGTTTCTTAGAGAGACAACCATCTATTTCTGAAGAGATGACCAACTAAGAGACGTCCATCCATAGAGACATGCATTTATACATGAACAAGATGAAAATAAAAAGATGAACATCCAACACTTCACCATCTAAGTTGTAGAAACAAAATTCCAATGGGAAGAGATGACCATCAAATTAGCAAATGTCTATATCAAAATATGGGCATCCAATCATCGAATGTCTCGTATCAAATCAAAATTTTCTAACACATTCTGCCTCTAATGGTGAATGGACGATCATTTCACACACCCATTTGATGGTCAATAGACATTCGTCCAACTTAGTTCATCGATTCTCGTATAGATATTTGACTAATAGTCATATGACATTGTAAAAATGTTGAAAACTTCAATGCACTAATTAGCCTTTCCCGTGAGTTATTTTTTTGGATATTCGTCATTTTTTCGAAAGTCAATTTCATAGATTTGCCACCCATTCTATAATAATTTTCTTAAGGGGGTCTTAAAATGAACCTTGCATGGAAGTCTTCATTGTAGGTCATTGAATGGCCATGTGGAAATGACATATAAAGACTTAGAGTATGTATGTGTAGTGATATAAAGGCTAAGAATGTGTAGTGAGAATGATCTCTACCGAATACAAATAAAAATGTGAAACTTTTCCCTCTTCAAAACAAACACGTGTAGTTCTTCAACATTTTACATCTCTTTATTTCACTATTTACGAGTTATAGATTTCATTTACATTACATCTTTTCATTTGAGTTAAATTTCAATTTTTTATCATGGAAAATGAATAATTTTTTTATTTATTGCATCACGAAGCGTCATGAAACACCAACATAATGGGATATTGTAAAAAAACATCAAGTAAAGATGAAATGTGTCTTCACACTCGAATATCTTTTCATTTAAGCATGTAATATCATTCATACTTAAAGGGGGAATGTAGACACTCAAATTTGGTAGTTCTACTATTTGACACTATTGGTTTTACCATTGCTCTCTTACTCAAACAAGTGCAATTTAACCATTCTCATTTGGTAAATCTCTAGATATCTTCTCTAGCTTGATTGGTTATACACAATCATTAGTCAATAGTTTATGAGAATTGAATATATGAAATTCATTTATAAACTCCACTTGTTAGCTTCTCAACCATATACTTCATATTTATCCTTTAGGGTTATAAACATATAGTAGGGTTAGTTTGTGTCATATGGTCTTGACCCTAGTGTATGGTTTTTTCCGTGCTCACTTTGATCATGAAATTTCAATTGCATATTATTCTTTGGATCATATACTCCTCATCAATGGAAATTTTGTAGCTTAGATAAGTTTTGGAATAATATTATAAGATAGTGTAATGTAGACATCATTTAGATCTTATCACTCTTCTAGACTCATATTGCCAAAGATAGCACAAAAAGCACCTAAATCTCCCTACACTTAATAATAACCTACATGCACATTCATTATAGAAGCACTATCTAAAACTGTTAAGCTTTCCAATAGGTATAGGGAACTTCATTTTACATTTGCGAGCAGCCAAAGCCACTCACTTAAAAGTATATTTGCAAGAGACAAACTTGTGTTAAGCTTTGTCAAACAAAGAATTCCAAATATGATTGCACTACAAGTAGATATCACTTGCTGTAGGCGAAGAATTACATGTGGGTTGAGGAATTTTTAGAGTAGTGCCAACGTCAATGGTTCGTGGGGGTTCTATAACGCAACTAATGTTATTTTACATGAGTTCCTATCCATGGTTGGGTTTTGAAAGGTTGAGAAAAGCATTCAAAGGTCTCCATAGTGTTACCGAAATTGACCGATATAGAGTGATGAAGATATTCAAAAAGAGACAAACCCATAAAGTTGTACTTGTGAGACCTAGTAATGAGCAGGGTTAAGATAGTAGGGACATTCATGCCCCTATTGTATGGTCCTACCTAGGAGCATTTTCAAGTCACAGTCAAGATTCAAACATTATCGGGGTATATCCCAATGTTCTATCGCTCAAATCACCTAGACTTTCCCAAAATCATCTCGCAATCAGCCTAAGTGGACCAAATCCAATATGTTTATGAGCTTGTATTGTATTGTGTACATATTTTACAAGTATTAATATGTCATTCTAATATTGAATGGTTAATGTTCGAAGTTATTTAATTAGAATAAACACATGTAGCTTCTATTTCATTCCTTTTTGGTTACGTGTATATCTTAATCAAATCTAAAAGGGTGAAAACAATGTTCAAATTCCATAGACAATGAAAGAATTACCGTTATGTTCATCATGAATGGCATTTGAGAAGGCCAAAAGAATTTTTATTTGGTGCACTTACAAATATATATGTTTTTGTTGTATCTTTTTCAACATACTTTTCAGCTCCGCACCTTTATGTTTAATTATTTTTCAAAATAAAGCACCACTAAATTATTGATTTTATCACCTTGTTTTTTTAACATGTAAGTAATGAACCAAAATAATGAACTTGTCTAGACTCGGGCTCTTTTGTAATGATATGAAAGGAATTGAAATCTCAACTATTTCATTAATTAGTATAATGTAAAAATTCAATTATTGTTCTTAATAAAAATGTATATGTTAGACCTCGATAAATTCATCTCTTGTATCTTTCAGAAATTATGTAAATGTGAAAATAAGAGGAAAGTAAGAGAGTGTTGGTAGTGTAATTAAAATATAACGATAATTACTAATATATCATATGTAATTGAGATGGTTGACAAAAATCCATTAAAACCATATAAAAATTAGTGGCCAAAATAACTCCCTACATTTCTTAGGTGTCTCACATTTTGAAGTCCAAAAAAATAGCAGTTTTCATCATAATATTTCCGTGTAGAGGAATTCTACTCAAGATCACTAAATAAACATTAAAAATTATTGTCACCGAAATATTTGCATGGAAGTCTCCATTGCAGGTCACCGAAATATTTGCATGGAAGTCTTCATTGCAGGTCATTGAATGGCCATGTGGAAATGGCATGAAGGCCGAGAATCTTCTTTATAGGTGGCATGATTAGAAATGTGTCCCTCCTTTTTGACCTTTACAGCTAATTCCAATGTATTTAGAGTGGAACTGAAAGCAGATTCTCATCAAATATTTATAGTCATTTAATGTTGCGTGATGAGACTCTTGTAATACAGTACTGACTGCGACTGCGAGTCTTGGGATGAAAGCGTGAATTTAGCGAGGAGATAGGTAACACTACTTACAATTCAATGTGAAATGGAAATACAAATTAGCTACCAACGCAATTTGTTTGTTTGTTTGTTTGTAACATCGAAGACTCCATTATCAAACAAACCCCGAAAAGAACGCATGGCCCGTAATAAGGCCTGATTACACACTTTGACTGCATTAAATGTGACAAAACGGTTGCTAAATTATGTTGCTAAGATGGGTAATTCAACGGGCACTCATTTTTATTGGTACCAATGTGGGATTGTACCATGGCCATGCACCGATGTGGGATTGTGTTTTTCATTGAATATAAAGTTCTTAGTGTCATAGAAGCTATTTTAAGATGTTAATAAAGAAGAAAATTAAGTTTGGGTATTAAGGTAATAAGCATATTTCACCCATGACCAATTAATACATATTTTTGTGAGAGGGAATTTCCATTATGGTCCCAACCAATTCGAGGAATGCATGTAATTTAGAACCTCTTTTCAAGAGAAATTATAACAATTAAAATTTTCGTAAGTGCGTCACCAAGTACCATAGTTTTGTGCCTTGGTTTGGAGATACATTTAGAAATTCATTGACCCAAGATAAAATTCTAGTAGGAAATGGCATGACTATGCCAAGAAAGTGTAAATATTTTCTTAAGAGAGGCTATAATTAATAACTTGTCAAAATTTTAGAAATTCCTTATCAAGCATCATGGTTTGTTGTTTTGGTATGGTTGTAGTTTACATTTACAATTTAATTGACCCAATATAAAATCCCAAAATGAAATGATTTTTCTTTTCCAAAACATATTAAACCCCACTTGCGAGAGGCTATAAAATGTCAACATTTTGTTAAGTGTCTTATCAAACACCCTTACAAGTTTGCACAGATAAATACAAGATTCTAGTATGTGGCACAATTGAGTTTGGATGGGCACCTTTAATGTCATGGATGTCACTACACTTAGATATTGATATCAAGTCTCTCCTTTCTCTCGTCTAGAAAGAGATGATAGTTAAGGTAGGAGTGTGCACTATCTTGATTTGATACACATTAGAAAATTAAAAATAATGAGTGCAAAATAAAAACAATTATATAATGTCTTTTGCACTAAACAATTTGAATTGCCATATTTTTTAAGAATTGGGATCATTGTGTTTCGACAAAGGACACCTAAAATTCTCAACTTCCTCCACCTCTTCAAATTTGTCCAAACTAAAGGAATTTGTTATATATTTATTATTACTACACTTCACCCTTCCATCACATTGTTTTGCATGTTACCAACATTTAATGATTATGTTTGTAAAGATATAAGAAGGGGAAGTGTATATCTACTTTATGTATTATTTTGGTTGGGAGTGTATGCACATAATTTTGTTTAAATTTCACCAGTTTCACTACAGTAAAAATGAGAGCATGAAAAATGGATTCTTCCTACAAAACTTCATACATTATCAATTGTCACAATTCTCTTCTCAAATCCACCATTGTACATGAAATTGTAAGGAGAAACCCCAAATTGTTCCTGAAAAGTACATAAGATTAGAGGAAGGTAGACAATGACTACTCTATGAAGATGTTGTAGCCCTTCTTACAAGTAATTTTTTTACAAAAGCGTGATATGGAAGATCGAAATAATTATTGGTAGAAAATTAATAAAATGGACAACATTATAATGACAACATCTTAAAAGCATCCCCTTTCGAGTATGATTTTATGAACTTCCATTTCTTAATGTAGGGATGTAATTTTGTGTAGATCTAGTATCATTATAGTCCCTAAGAATTCCATTATTTTAGGCCTTACATTGCAAATTCCTAAAGCCTCATCAAGAATACCATTATGTGCATTTCATGCAATCATAACATTCCATGAACCAATATGTTTATCTCGAGTATTTTGTGAAATTGTTTATATGTCTTGTATACAATTACACATATTACACACATATCTATCAAATCATTTACAAATACAACATATAAAACAAATCCCTTTCCATTATAATTTACACCCATTTCAACATAATCTTAAAGTATGCTAGTATACAACTAGAGTAGATTCACATAGGTCAAATGCAATATGGGCTCACACCTTCCAATGTAGTTTCTTCAAATCTTACAAGGACTTATCAACAAAACCATTTTTTTCATATCATGAAATAATTAAAATCTATGAAACCACATTATTTGGAGGTATTTTATCAAATAATTCACATACATGGTTTATGTCCACACTTTCTCTACAACTCGCATTTTAGCACATGACCTGGAGTATGTTGGCATAGGTTATCGAGCATATATTCACACATTCAAATTAAATTTGAGTTTTCAAATTAGATATTAATCTTCCAATGGGTATAGACATCCAAAAAAATGTGATTATCATCCTACCCCTACGAGGTCTCAATTTATAAGTTTTTATAAAACTAGTAGAGAGGTTTTCTCTCACTTGAGTCTATAATCACAATTGAGATTGAAATCACATGACATCTAACACAATAAACAAGGATGGAAGGGCTCATAAATTTATGATGCTTCATACATGCACCTTTTTCTCCCCATTTGTGCTAAAATGGGAATTGTACAATAAGGTATCGACACCTATTAAAATAAAATAGATGGAATATTTTTGTTTTGGTTAGAATTACACTGGAAAAATGTGGGATCATGTGTATGGAATGTGATTTACTAGACTATATTCCTAAAACAATGGATCTCATGACTAATATTTAGCTTCACCCACCACAAATCTAGGTAGGTGATTATTTATGAAACATAAATTTGAAGTGTATTAGTTATTATGATGATTACAATATTGAGTACCAATGGGAATATTCCTTCAATTAGAACAACCTCCACCTACAAGTTCCATAAGAAATAAATCTTCGTATGAATCTAATACGAGGTCAAAAGGAAAAATAAATCTATTTTCAAACATATGAGCACTTACCATAGCCCGTTCGATAACACTCTAGCTAAAACACATACAAAACATACAATTTGGATTCAAAATTTATATGTTGTTGGCATGGTTTTCAAGTGGATGCAAATGTTCATGGTTAAAAAACTAGATGATGCCAAATAAATTCAACGTGGGACACTTATGGAAGATTGACTACCCCAAACAATATTTCTCCTTTTAAATATCCTATTGTCTAAAAAGGATTTTATTTAGTCAAGGTCCATTTAATTTCCATCAATATTAAAATGTAATTTTTGGGTTTTACAAAAAAATCCATCCTCAAATTTATTGACAAACAAAATTGTTTACCCACTTTTAAGATTTTTACGATCTTTATATGATGTAGAATTATACACAACAACAAAAACATTTGGAATGTATGGTTCAAAACAAGGAACTATTTTGATTAATTAAATTCCAAATTAATCATATAATATTATAATAACATATTTATACTTGAAATTAGTTGTTACAATATGTTACAATCTTGAGAACATAAGAGAAAAGATGTACTTAGCTACATAAGATTATATAAGAGAGTTGGTAGCACAAACTAGAAAAGTTAGGAGAGATGAGACTGTAGATGCTTTTTTAGAAAAATGTCACTAGAAAACATATTGGTTTAAGACCATATAAATCTTCCAGAATGACTATATAGTATTGAACCTTCCGATTTTCAGTTTTGTCGACGCAAAATTAGTTCTACAACAATGTTTGTAGTGTTTGATTAAAATTTGGAGTATCACAAATTGTCATGGTGATCAATAGGAATTTTTAAGTGCTTTTATGGTTTGAAACTTGTTAAAAACAATTTCCCAATCATGGTGTGAAATCTAAAATCTTTGAGACGATTTGGGATGTTTTTAAGGCTTAAGATGAATAGTTGACATTCTCTTCCTTGTAATCCTTCAGCTTAGTAAACAAAAAAATTAAATTAGATTGGGTTTAAGGTTCACATGGTGGCCACCTTTGGCTATCATTAAGGGATTAATATTATATTTGTATGATTAAGGACATTGGTAGTGCTTATAAGCAAGAGTGGTTTTTTTTTTTTTTTAAGTGAAGCAAGAGGCTCCATGACTTAAACCTTTTGCAAAAGAATGGATAAGACATGGAATAGACAAGTTAAGGTTGTTAATTTAGGATTCTGAGCAAGTGGTTGAAATCCTAGTCAAACCCGAGAGGAGAATGGAGGCCAAGATCTTGGAATACTATGATTGGTCCACATGTCCACCAATGATGAAACTTCATGATTTCAAAAATGTTTTTAAGGAAAGAACAAACTAAGGGATGGAGTCTTGCAATCCTCGAAATATATAGTGACCTCAAAATATTGAAAAATCATGGATGAGCACACTAAGTATAAGGTATAATTGAGGATCCATTGGTGACCCTTGTTGACAAGCGACTCCAAGAATGGTGAACGTACATGATTGGTACACATAGAAAAATTATATACGATTCATTCTTGAGCACCTAAGAGGCCAAAGGTGAATGATCCAAGGAAGATCTATGCAATGGCTAAGGATTGAGATCAAAAATGTTGTGATTGGTCGACATGGACCAATTATTGTAATTCATGGTCTCGATGGTTTAAAATCTTGAGTGAAATGATAATATAATTGATCCCGAGTTCATGGAGACACTAAGATGAGCCCAAAAGTGACCAAAGACCTAAGAACACAAATGACACATGGTTGGTCCACGTTGACCAATCATGGGTCAATCAAGATTTTGAGAAGTTAGAGGCCTAGTAGGGAAGAGGATGCTCAACAACCCCATGGCCCAATACTCTAAAAACCAATAGGATGTGGAAACATGGATTTAATTTAGGTAGAGATCATTTAACATGTTCACAAATAAATATGAGAGATGCGGAAAAAAAGAATTAAATTTGGGGTTAAGTTATATGGCCTTATACCAATCAAATGTTCAAAACAACTTTAAGAACTTAAAATTATCATAAGTTTGTATCCAGAGATGCAAATCAAATAAATTTGATACCATTGGAAATCTAATCAAGAGGGCTACATATTGGAAATAAATTAGGGAACAAATTGGTGAGGTATTTACAAATTATTTTATGAAAACCATTTTGGTAGCATTTTCTAGCATTTATCACCATTTTGAATGAAATTATGCAAACTAATTGTGTGTGAGGAGTCCCTTATGTTTTTAAAGAGTGTTGTGCTTCTATGTTAGGGAATAAGGGATAAAATATGTGGAATAATCCCTCACGTAATCGTAATGTGAAGAAAACTAATATGCAGAAATTATTACGTAACTCAAATAAAATTGCAGAATAAAATAACACAACACAAAGAGACAAGATTTAATGTGGTTCACCCAATTTGGGCTACGTCCACCAAGAATCACTTGCTCATTTTTATTACAAGCCACTTCTCTCTCAATACAATACCCATATCCATTTGGAGCTATGCTCAACAAACTCTACAAAATTCACACCCGAATTCAAAACACATCTCGCAATACATTTTCTTGTCTATCTATCATATGCATAAGACCATATAAATAGACAATCACTTAGCGCTTTACAAAACCATGGGTATCAAAACCAAGGAAAAAAACCGTGGGTATCAAAACAATGGGCAAAAGACCAAAAAAAACCATGGGCCCAAAAACAGCCCATAATGGTTACCCATTACCCATGGGTTAATAAACCACCCATGAAAATTTGCTTCGGGGCTTCGCACCCAAATCCCCCGACCCGCTCCCCCATGCGAGCAGGACCGCCGTAAAAATACCCGAGTGTAACACATGGAAGGTGTACCATACTCTAACATGAAAATAGGCTCCACAAACATAACAATCTCCCACTTGGAGACTAGTTTCCACTGAGCAAGCTTCTCAACCCTTCACTATCATCCGCGAAGGCCAACCAATGCTGAACATAGCTTTAGTTTATCCCTTGTGACCACCTTGGTCATCATGTCTGCATGATTCTGACTAGTATGAATCTTCTCTAACTTTAACTTATCTTCCTCCAAAGTTGTCCTGATGAAGTGATATCTCAACTGTATATGCTTCGTCCTGGAGTGGAAAGCAGAGTTCTTAGCTAGGTGTATAGCACTCTGACTATCACTATATAGCTTACATTCCTCCTGCTTATGCCCCAACTCCTCAAGCAATTGTTGTAGCCAAATCATTTCTTTGCTTGCCTCTGTGGCAGCAACATACTCACCTCTATGGTTGACAAAGCCACCAGCTTCGTAGTCATGAAATCTAGCTCACTTTGCTGTCCCACCTACAAAGGTAAATATAACTCCGCGTGCTCCTCCTACTGTCTACATCTCCAGCCATATCTGAATCTACATAACCACGTAAAGTGGTGTTTGATCCACTGTAGCACAAAACTATCCCCATGGTCCCTCTCAAATACCGAAGGATCCACTTTACTGCTTGCCAATGCTCTTTACCTGGATCACTCATAAATCTACTCACAGCTCCCACTACATGGGCAATATCAGGCCTAGTGCATACCATGGCATACATCAAACTACCAACTGCTGATGAGTAAGGTACCTTGGACATTTGGTTTCTTTCCTGCTCTGTCTTGGGACACTGCTCCTTTGATAACTTGAAATGGCCTGCCAAAGGAGTCCCAACCGGTTTAGCATCCTGCATGTTAAACCTGTCTAATACCTTCTTAATGTACTCTTCCTGAGATAAAGTCAACTTCCATTCCTTCCTATCCTAAGTTATCCTCATACCAAGGATTTGTCTGAAGCTTCCCCAAATCCTTCATATCAAAGGATTCACTTAGTTGTTTCTTGAGTCCTTTTATTTCCTGCATGTTTTTACCTGCAACCAACATGTCATCAACATACAAACACAGGATAATATAACTTCCATCCTCAAATTTCTTTGTATACACGCAATGGTCAAAATGACATCTAATATAACCTTGCTCCATCATGAAGCTATCAAACTTCTTATACCATTGACGTGGAGCTTGTTTCAAGCCATACAAGCTCTTCTTCAATTTACACACCATCTCCTCTTTACCTTTGACCTCATAGCCCTCTAGTTGCTGCATATATAGTTCCTCCTCCAAATCACCATGGAGAAATGCAGTCTTTACATCTAACTGTTCTAAGTGCAAGTATTCTACTACCACTATTCCAAGAACAGTTCTAATAGAAGTCATTTTTACTACAGGAGAAAAATCTCATCAAAATCTATACCTTGTTTCTGCTTCAAACCCTCGACCACCAACCGGGATTTATATCTTTTCTTTCCTCCTTTTTCATATTTAACTCTGTACACCCACTTGTTCTGCAATGCTCTTTTGCCTTCCGGTAGCTTCACCAAATCCCAAGTCTAGTTCTCCATGAGAGACTTATGCTCCTCATCCATGGCTTGCTCCCACTTCTTACTGGCATCTACCTGCATTGCTTCATCAAATCTCTCTGGCTCTCCACTATCAGTGAGTAATAAATAATAAAGAGAAGGAGAAAACCATTCAGGTTCTTTTCTTACCCTAGAAGACCTCCTCACTGTAGGAGTTTGGGGTTCCTGTTGAGTAGGTTCCTGAACTGATTCATGGGTCACTTTTCCATCCGGAAGATCCTCTACCACCGCATATTCTTTCTTGGATTCTTCCTGTTTTCCTACAATCGTTGCTTATACATGACTTTCTCATTAAAGACCACATCCCTAGATGGAATGATTTTCTTGTCCTTAATACTCCAACATTTAAACCCAAAGTCATCACCACCATAACCAATGAAAGTACATTTTTTTGATTTAGCCTCTAGCTTGGTCCTATCATCCTTGTCTATATGAACAAACACTTCACATCTAAAAGACTCTAAGAAATGAATAATCAACTTTCTTACCATACCATGCCTCCTCGGTATGCCTCCATCCAAGGCACTTGAGGGTCCTCTGCTTATCAAGTACATAGTCGTGTTCACCACTTCTTCCCCAAAAAGAAAGAGGCAGTCCCGCATGTAACCTCATGCTCCTAAAGCACGTTCCATTATTGTTTTGTTCATCCTTTCGATACCCCATTCTGTCGCGGAGTTCTGGAACTGTCTTTTGCCTCGCGGAATCCATTCTTAGAATAATAATCATCAAATTCATTGCTGCAATACTCCCCTTCATTATCTCGACTCCGAGACATTTTAGCTTAAGACCTATTTCATTCTCTACTAAGGCTTTCCATTTAACAAAAGTGTCAAACACATCAGATTTGTTTCTAATACAATAAACCCAAACTTTCCTTGTTGCATCATCAATAAAGGTAACATAATAACTTGAACCCCCAAGAGATGATACCTCAGCCGGTCCCCACACATCAGAATGTACCAGCTCTAACTTACTCTCTTTCTTCGTAGGTCCAACCTTGAGAAACCTTACTCGCTTCTGTTTCCCATATATGCAGTTCTCATAGAAATCCAAACCTGTTTTTGTACATCCAGAAAATTATTCTTTATGATGTTCATGCCCTTATGGCTCATATGACCGAGCCTATAGTGCCATAATGTTGTATCTGCATCTGAAGCCACAAGATTACAATCATTAGTATTATCAGTGGTTAAATACAAGGTTCCAACCTTCTTACCTCTTGCCACCACAAGAGCACCCTTGGTAATCTTCCAAGAGTCTAGTGTAAATATCACAAGAAAACCATCACTTCCCAATTGCCCCGCCGATATCAAATTTCTCCTTAATGTAGGTACATGTCCGACATCCTTCAATAGCCATGTATTCCCATTCTCGCATCTTAACTAACCTCGAACGAAACCTTTTCCAACTATGCTTTGCAAGGCTCATCATCACCAAGAAAACATGCCCAAAATCCCTCAACATAATCAACAAAATAATGCCTATGTGGAGTAGCATGAAAAGAAGCCCCTGAATCTAAAACCCAAGATTCAGTAATATTATGCAAAGAAAGAATCAAAGCATCCTGACATACATTACCCAATGCCACATTTGCCTCCTTGTTTTCTTCCTATTGTTTCTTCTTATCCCGAAGCTCCCAATAGTCCTTCTTTGCATGCCCAAGCTTTCCACAATTCCAACATACAATCTTGTTCTTGGATTTTGACCTTGCCCGATCTTTTGATTTTCCACGGTTTCCTCTATTCTTCTATCTCCCTCTAGTTTCCACTGTCAAAGCATTCCCTAAAGTAGAAGATTCCCCAGAGATTTTTCTTCACATTTCCTCGCTTAGAATCACCCCTACAACATCCTCAAACTTCAACTTCGAGTTAGCTGAACCGAGTTACTTACCGCCATTACTGTGCTATTCCAACTCTTAGTTAAAGAGCACAAAATTAATAAAGCCCTAACTTATTCATCAAATTCTATCAGAATCAAGATAGCATATTCACAATCGTATTGAAATCATTTAAATGATTTGCTACTGAACTATTCTCGACATCTTCATATTAAACAACTTGTTGTTAGCACTCACAAAGACCCTCGATGCGGATTCGGCTTCTAGGTTGATCAACTGTAGCATCCAAAGCAGTGATTTCACAACATGGAAACCTCTCTCCAAGCATGGGACTTGTGAAACTAAGAGAGGAATCTCTAGATTAGAGGTTGGTTCCTCAAACTCCTCTGTTTAGATCTATATTTTGTAAAACTACAGAGGTTTGAAACCTAATCCTACTCTAAAATCCAAGGAAATGAGAGATAGAAATTACAAAAATGAAACTAAACTAATAGGTGATACACCAAAGGAGGAGTGGTGAACACTTCTTCTTCAACCCTAGATAGACACAGATCATAAAAATGTAACATAAAACATCATGCATGATTGATAAGATGTAATCAAAGGTCTGAAATGAAACAAGCACACAAACAGAGGACTAAAATATGATCATAATCACAGCTCGTGATCTGTCATTTCCACTATCAAAAATCCTTGTATTACAACATCAAAAAGACAAAACTCACATACAATTTTAGAAGAGGTCTGATACTTGCAAAAATCACTTGTTACAGGTGAAAGAAGAAGCTTGCTATCCAAAGAAAATGTTCCCCCCTTGAAAATGAGCCAAATCTGGCTTTTACATTGCATGGGTCGAGTCCAGGGACAGAAAACGTACAAAACATGGGAGCCCATCCCTCCTTGACTGCAGATGCATTAAAACAACATGGGGGACCTTACAAACCCATACCCTATCATTTTGACTGGATTACAGGAGAATGCGACCCATTCTGCATTAAATCTGGTCGCTGGAATGTCACTTCTGGCCATGAACACGTGTCAGATCTGTTTCTCAATTTTCTCTCTCCATACTGCACCAAAATTCAAGATTAACCCTGAAATCATGTATAGAATTTCATAAGCTTTCTGTCGATATAAAGAACATGCAAATCTGAGCTCTGGATCAAAAGATATGGAGATCTGAAGATTTAGGGCACAAAACAGCAAAACGGATTTTTAAAATTTCTTCCCGCGCTCTGCCACCTGGATGACACGTGGCATGCATTGATTGGTCACGTAATTATCTCTCCTTCCCTACTTCATTGGACACGTGTCTTGTTTTATTGGCTCAAGTCGCGTGCTTGAAACCTCGCCTTTGACTTGGACTTTTCTCCTTGTGACACGTGTCATGATTTGGTTGGTCCACGGGTCCCAAATGCCTTTCGCGCCCTTCACGTCTTTTTGTCCCGGATGTCCCAAAGGTCTTGTTTGGGACAGAATCCTCCGATCCACCTAAAATTGGCTTTCTTGTCCCTTTTCTACCGGGCCGACATGCGGCGTGATCTGATTGGCCCTTGGCTTTCTCAAGCTATCCGCGTCCCACGCGTCCTTTTATAACCCCGATGTCCCAAAGGCTTGAAGTTCCTCATTTCGAGAATTAACCGGCTGGTTTGCGTCCTTCGCGTACATTTTCCCACTTGTCCCTTTGCTTCGTGGGCCGCCCGAGGCGTTTCGCCGAACTACGCCTTGATGTCCCAAATGTCTCGATTGCTTATTCAGAGGACTAGGACTTAGCCAATTTTCACAACTTTTCTCGCCCAAGCTTATTTTCTCAACTTTTTCACTTTTCTCGAGCTTGCTCTTTTCAACCTAGACAGGGGAGTTAGAAAACATTCGAGGGGACCCTAGAAACATGATTTTTGCCCTAGAATCCATCCATTTGCCTGGGACTTGAGAATTCTGATGTATGTTATCAAATCAACCCTGGGGGTGAATTTGGATAACACAAATTTTTCATTAAAAATATCTTATTAGAGGAACTTCAAAGCGATTCTCATCAAATATTTATAGTCATTTAATGTTGCGTGATGAGACTCTTGTAATACAAGACTGATCACATCATGAGTCTTGGGATGAAAGCGTGAATTTAGCGAGGAGATAGGTAACACTACTTACAATTCAATGTGAAATGGAAATACAAATTAGCTACCAATGCAATCGTTTGTTTGTTTGTTTGTAACATCGAAGACTCCATTATCAAACAAACCCCGAAAAGAACGCATGGCCCGTAATAAGGCCCGAGTACACACTTTGACTGCATTAAATGTGACAAAAAGTGACGTCAAAAATAACTTTGTTGCTAAATTATGTTGGCAAGATGGCTAATTCAACGGGTACTCATTTTTATTGGTACCAATGTGGGATTGTACCATGGCCATGGACCGATGTGGGATTTGTGTTTTTCATTGAATATAAGTTCTTAGTGTCATAGAAGCTATTTTAAGATGTAATAAAGAAGAAAATTAAGCTTGGGTATTAAGGTAATAAGCATATTTCACTCGTGACCAATTAACATATATTGTTTGTGAGAGGGAACTTCCATTATGGTCCCAACCAATTCGAGGAATGCATGTAATTTAGAACCTCTTTTCAAGAGAAATTATAACAATTAAAATTTTCCTAAGTGCCTCACTAGGCACCATAGTTTTGTGCCTTGGTTTGGAGATACATTTAGAAATTCATTGACCCAAGATAAAATTCTGTAGGAAATTGCATGACTATGCCATGGAATTCCTAGAAAGTGTAAATATTTTCTTAGGAGAGGCTATAATTAATAACTAGTCAAAATTTTAGAAATTCCTTATCAAGCACCATGGTTTGTTGTTTTGGTATGGGTGTAGTTTACATTTACAATTTAATTGACCCAATATAAAATCCCAAAATGAAATGATTTTTCTTTTCCAAGAAATGTTAAACCCCCACTTGCAAGAGGCTATAAAATGTCAAAATTTTGTTAAGTTTCTTATCAAACACCCTTACAAGTTTGCACAGACAAATAAAAAATTCTAGTATGTGGCACTATTGAGTTTGGATGGGCACCTTTATCGTTTTGGATGTCGCTACACTTAGATATTGATATCAAGTCTCTCCTTTCTCGGTCTAGAAAGAGATGATAATTAAGGTAGGAGTGTGCACTTTCTTGATTTGATACACATTAGAAAATTAAAAAATAATGAGTGCAAAACAAAAACAATTATATAATGTCTTTTGCACTAAACAATTTGAATTGCCATATTTTTTAAGAATTGGGATCATTGTGTTTTGGCAGAGGACACCTAAAATTCTCAACTTCCTCCACCTCTTCAAATTTGTCCAAACTAAAGGAATTTGTTATATATTTATTATTACTACCCTTCACCCTTCCATCACATTGTTTTGCATGTTACCAACATTTAATGATTATGTTTGTAAAGATATAAGAAGGGGAAGTGTATATCTACTTTATCTATTATTTTGGTTGGGAGTGTATGCACATAATTTTGTTTAAATTTCACCAGCTTTCACTACAATAAAAATGAGAGCAAGAAAATGGATTCTTCCTACAAAACTTCATACATCATCAATTGTCACAATTCTCTTCTCAAAACCACCATTGTACATGAAATTGTAAGGAAGAAACCCCAAAGTCCCTGAAAAGTACATAGGATTAGAGGAAGGTAGACGAATGACTACTCATGGAGATGTTGTAGCCCTCCTTACATGTAATTTTTTTTACAAAAGGTTGATATGGAAGATCGAAATAATTATTGGTAGAAAAATTAATAAAATGGATGACATTATAATGACAACATCTTAAAAGCATCCCCTTTCTAGCATGATTTTATGAATTTCCATTTCTTAATGTAGGGATGTAATTTTGTGTAGATCTTGTATCATTATAGTCCCTAAGAATTCCATTATTTGAGGCCTTACATTGCAAATTCCTAAAGCCTCATCAAGAATGCCATTATGTGCATTTCATGCCATCATAACATTCCATTAAACCAATATGTTTTTTTGAGTATTTTGTCAAATTGTTTATATGTCTTGTATACAATTACACATATTACACACATATCTATCAAATCATTTACAAATACAACATATAAAACAAATCCCCTTTCCATTATAATTTACACCCATTTCAACATAATCTTAAAGTATGCTAGTATACAACTAGAGTAGATTCACATAGGTTGTGCAATATGGGCTCACACCTTCCAAGTGCATTTTTTCAAATCTTACAAGGAATTATCAACAAAACCATTTTTTTCATATCATGAAATAATTAAAATCTATGAAACCACATTATTTGGAGGTATTTTATCAAATAATTCACATACATTGTTTATGTCCACACGTTTCTCTACAACTCACATGTTAGCACATGACTGGAGTATGTTGGCATAGGTTATGGAGCATATATTCACACATTAAAATTAAATTTGAGTTTTCAAATTAGATATTAATCTTCCAATGGGTATAGACATCCAAAAAATGTGATTATCATCCTACCCCTACCAGTGCTGTTATAAGTTTTTATAAACACTTGGCCTGTAGTAGAGGTTTTCTCTCACTTGAGTCTATAATCAATAATTGAGATTGAAATCACATGACATCCAGAAATAAACAAGGATGGAAGGGCCGATAAATTTATGATGCTTCATACATGCACCTTTTCCTCCCCATTTGTGCTAAAATGGGAATTGTACAATAAGGTATTGACACCTATTAAAATAAAATAGATGGAATATTTGTGTTTTGGTTAGAATTGCATTGGAAAAATGTGGGATCATGTGTATGGTATGTGATTTACTAGACTATTTTCCTAAAACAATGGATCTCATGACTAATATTTAGCTTCACCCACCACAAAGCTAGGTAGGTGATTATTTATGAAACATAATTTTGAATCTGTATTACTTATTATGATGATTACAATATTGAGTACCAATGGGAAAATTCCTTCAATTAGAACAACTTTCACCTACAAGTTCCATAAGAAATAAATCTTCGTATGAATCTAATACAAGGTCAAAAGGAAAAATAAATCTATTTTCAAACATGTGAGCACTTACCATAGCCTGCTTTGTTCGATATACCTCTAGCTAAAACACATAAAAAACATACAATTTGGATTCAAATTTATATGTTTTTGGCATGGTTTTCAAGTGGATGTAAATGTCCATGGTTAAAAAAACTAGATGATACCAAATAAATTCGACGTGGGACACTTATGCGAGATTGACTACCCCAAACAATATTTCTCCTTTTAAATATCCTATTGTCTAAAAGGATTTTATTTAGTCAAGGTCCATTTAATTTCCATCAATATTATAATGTAATTTTTGGGTTTTACAAAAAAACCCATCCCCTCAAATTTATTGACAAACAAAATTGTTTACCCACTTTTAAGATTTTTACGATCTTTATATGATGTAAAATTATACACAACAACAAAAATGGAATGTATGGTTCAAAACAAGGAACTATTTTGATTAATTAATTCCAAAATTAATCATATAATATTATAATAACATATTTCTACTTGAAATTAGTTGTTACATATATGTTACAATCTTGAGAACATAAGAGAAAAGATGTACTTAGCTACATAAGATTATATAAGAGAGTTGGTAGTACAAAATAGAAAAGTTAGGAGATGATGACTGTAGATGCTTTTTTAGAGATAATATCACTAGAAAACATCTTGGTTTAATACCATATAAATCTTCCAGGAATGACTGTATAGTATTGAACCTTCTTGATTTTCAGTTTTACCGGTGCAAAAATTATTTCTACATCAATGTTTGTAGTGTTTGATTAAAATTTGGAGTATCACAAATTTTCATGGTGATCAATGAGAATTTTTAAGTGCTCTTATGGTTTGAAACTCGTTAAAAACAATTTCCCACTCATGGTGTGAAATCTAAAATCTTTGAGAGGATTTGGGATGTTTTTAAGGCTTAAGATGAATAGTTGACATTCTCTTCCTTGTAATCCTTCGAGTTAGTAAACAAAAAAATTAAATTAGATTGGGTTTAAGGTTCACATGGTGGCCACCTTTGGCTATCATTAAGGGATTAATATTATATTTGTAAGATTAAGGACATTGGTAGTGCTTATAAGCGAGTGGTTTTTGTTAAGTGAAGCAAGAGGCTCCATGACTTAAACCTTTTGCAAAGAAATGGATAAGACATGGAATAGACAAGTTAAGGTTGTTAATTTAGGATTCTAAGTTGAAGTGGTTGAAATCCTAGTCAAACCTGAGAGGAGAATGGAGGCTGAAGATCTTGGAATACTATGATTGGTCCACATGTCCACTAATGATGAAACTTCATGATTTCAAACATTGAAGGAAATAACAAGCTAAGGCATGGAGTCTTTATAATCTCGAGAAATATATAGTGACCTCAAAATATTAAAAAATCACAGATGAGCACACTAAGTATAAGGTATAATTGAGGATCCATTGGTGACCCCAAGCGACTCCAAGAATGGTGAACATACGTGATTGGTACACATAGAAAAATTATATATGATTCAGATTCTTGAGCACCTAAGAGGCCAAAGGTGAATGATCCAAGGAAGATCTATGCAATGGATAAGGATTGAGATCAAAAAATGTTGTGATTGGTCGACATGGACCAATTATTGTAATTCATGGTCTCGATGGTTTAAAATATTGAGTGAAATGATAATATAATTGATCCTGAGTTCATGGAGACACTAAGATGAGCCCAAAAGTGACCAAAGACCTAAGAACACAAATGACACGTGGTTGGTCCACGTTGACCAATCATGGGTCAATCAAGATTTTGAGAAGTTGAGGCCTAGTAGGGAAGAGGATGCTCAACAACCCCATGGCCCAATACTCGAAAACCAATAAGATTTGGAAACATGGATTTAATTTAGGTAGAGATCAATTAATATGTTCACAAATAAATATGAGAGATGTGGAAAAATTAAATTTGGGGTTAAATTATATGGCCTTATACCAATCAAATGTGCAAAACAACTTTATGAACTTAAAATTATCATAAGTTTGTATCCAGAAATGCAAATCAAATAAATTTGATACCATTGGAAATATTATCAAGAGGGCTACATATTGAAATAAATTTGGAACAAATTGGTGTGGTATTTACAAATTATTTTATGAAAACCATTTTGGTAGAATTTTCTAGCCTTTATCACCATTTTCAATGAAATTATGCAAACTAATTGTGTGTGAGGACTCCCTTATGTTTTTGAAGAGTGTTGTGCTTCTCAGAACGTGTAAATGAGGCCTTGAGATTTTAAATTGAATTCTACCAGGTTTGATGTGTCATTTGATCAATGGTGGATCCACTAATTGATATGTTCATGATTCTTCTTCTCTTCTCATTGGTTCTCAAGATATCCAAACATCCCTCAGATTCCATTATGGAATGTTCTCTATTTTATGTATATAGATGAAGAATGCGCTTCATCATATCATCTTCTAGCTTGGACATTCTTGGTCCGGATCTTTGACTCCTTTGGTAGTTTAGTTTTTGGTTTTTAATTTGAATTTTTCTTAGGCATAGAGTTATGAATAATCATATGAAATTCAGGATATTGCAATTAAGGTTTAGGAGAGTATTTGTGCATGTTAATTTAGTCGGAAAATGAGAATAGTGGATTTTGAAGGAAGATATTTTTGTTTGTGTGACGATTTTTTTCCACCTTTTATTTGGCTATTAGGTGTTTTTCCACCTCACACATGGTGATTCATCTCACTTAGGTGAGTCGTAGGAATTTTAGTGAGGTATCGACATATGAAACATTCCATCCTAGAATCTTTCATATAGTCATATGTGTCATTTGATATGGTAGTTACATGTTACTCCTAGCATTGTAAACCCTCACTCCATTATGGGATTATGACATGTCCATGCATAGGATTTATGTAACACATCCTGATGTACTTCACTTCTTTTATCTATGAGTATGAGTATACCTATTCATTTTTCATGAAAAATTTGGTGTGAGATTAATTTATTGTTTATTACTTGGAGCACATTCTTGTTTATGTTAAAGTGCAATGAATTTGATGTTAATGGGATATGTTTGATCCTTGTGGTTCACTCTCACATAGTATTAGATCTACATTATTTAAGTAAACATGCAACTGCTTATTGGTTTTGTAGTCATAAAATCATGCAATTTAGACATTTATATATCCCGGTCCCATACTACTATTTAGAAGGTTCTTGAGTGAAGAAAGTACTAATTAACCCCCATCCTTTGGCCATATTGTTTATTTTATTTTGTAATTTGAGACTTATTTCACCCACATGCCCAACCATTTTTGACTTTCAGCATTATTTTATCCTCGATTGGGGCAAAAATTAGTAGTTAGGTGCCCATGGGTAACCTAGTCCCACCAGGCAACACCCCGTCCCTTTTCCACTTTCATGCCATGTTTTGGGCATATTCTAGGCATTTGACATTTTTATCTTTCTCTTGGTCGACATTTTTGGGGTTAATTATGAAATCAGTTCAAGAGAACCCTATAAATACAAATTTAAGAGACCATAATGAGGGACCTATTATTTACATCCACATAGCTCCATAATCAAGGCACAAGCTAGGATATTTGCATCACACTTCATAGGGGAAGGGATTCTATTCTATTCCATGCACACATTCTATTACATTTTCTACATTTAGTTATTCTTCACTACTTCACAAAATGCGACTAACACAAGAGCACCTAGAGCAAGACATGTACACACACACACACACAAGAACTACATATGGGTTTGAAATGTAGTGAAAAGCTTAGTTAGTAAGACCAATGTTGTGGCAACGAGATCACCGACCCATTCATTTACATATTTATTTTTTAGGGTTTTGATAATTCGTTTGGTTCTTTTACGGGCCTTTCTACCATATCGATATAAAGTGCATGACATCAAAGTAGATGCAATAAGAAGCTATAGTTTCAGACCACCTTCTGACTATGTGAGTACCATTTATAGAGATTTTTCACAGACTAGGGCACCCAGTTGCAGGACGCAGCACCCACAGGTGCCCCGATCCTCTTCTAGGTGCTCAAGTGCGGTTGAATCCTCCGATTCTATCCTTTCCGAGATTCTGACGAGTAGTCGTTCTTGCTTTATGATTTTCTGGTCATCAACTGCGACACGAGTCCCTACGAGTATCATCATCCATTTGAGTTATTTCCTCTCGTTTCTTACACATTAGGGTTAGTGTTTCATTCTACATAATTGTTTAGATCATCAAGCATATTGTTTCATTGCATTTATTTACTTTATTACAACTATTCTTAGCTTAGATTAGCTATTTCCTTAATACATTAGTTAATTTAATTTTAGTTAATCATTTTGGTGAACCCGATCCTTCTTCAAAGGTGGACCTTCTAGGACTTTCTTTTATTTCTTTCATTTTATGCTCATCACCCATAGTGGTCTTTGGATCACTTCAATATTGTGAGCTCGCTTTATCTACTCATCATACCTCTAAGTCAATGGATGACACAACTATGTCTATGGCTGAAAACCCTTTAGATAATTCCAAATAGGTCCCTCTACATGAGATAGAAGCATATGATAGTAAAACTTCCTACGATGAAGACACCAATGTTGACCAAGACCAACTAAACGCTATTACTTGACTTTAGCCAAGCATTGCGTGAAAATCCTACCTATCTCCCTCATATTTTACATGCCTTAATTACCACTAAGATATCTCGCGACGCTTCCCTTCCATAATTTGTTAAGCCACTCCTATGATCTCTACCCCACCTACAAATATTTATGCTCCTATGGTCTCTACTCCACCTACTCATGTTTATGCGCCCATGGTCTCTACCCCACCTACATATGTTTCTTCTCCTATTAATGTAACCACCACTCCTACCATTCACAATGGTACCTCTCATATGCACCTCGGTTATTCCTCGAATTTTCCAAATTTAACATCTTTATACCACAACTTGTGAACCCAAATTCTTCAACTGCTAGTTACCTTATGTGTCAAACTATCTCTAGAATCTATAATATTTTTGCATACTCATTTTACATCTATCATATCAACATACCCATTAATGAATAATTTCATATCTCCTAAGCTACGTATCTTTAAAATCCATGGGGACCCATAAGAGCATCTTCACACATTTCATATAACATGCCTTGACTATGTGCATGATCACATTGTACTAGCTAAGCTCTTTTCTCATAGTCTACAAGAATATGCAATGTGTTGGTTCTATGACCTACCCATACATTCACTCGTCTCTTTCACCCATTTGGCTGATGCCTTTCTCACTCACTTTTCTATCAACATTGGCTCTAAGATCTCCTACTTTCAATGAGAAAAACTCAAACAAGGGCCTAATGAAAATTTATCTAACTATATATTATGATAGAATAATTACTTAGCTAAGATGACTAATGTAATCACAGATTCCAAACTCTAGGAATTATTTATTCAAATTCTATTACCACCTCTACGATAAATTTTTCTCTTTGAGACACCTCCTTCATTTGGTCAACTTTTTTATACTCTCAAACTTCGCGAGACAAATCTTTTAACAATAAGAAATCTTAAATATCAAGAATAAGCCTCATCCTCTACCCTATTTCAAGGTAAGCTAGCCTTTAAGCCTTCTACAAATAAACTGTAGAAGGAAGAACTATTATAAATATCATCTCTACTCTAAGGAACTTTGAATACAACCATGCCGAATTTTTTTACTAAGACTAGTACACCTCCAAGTATTTTACTACCATAGCTCATCGATAATAAACTTATTACCTTACCATCCCCTCTACCAATTGATCCATCTCAACCAAAAGGATGAAGCTTCGATGAAAATTCTTATTGTGATTATTATCAATGCATAGGAGATCCCAATGATCATTGTGTCCGACTACGACATCTCATCCATGATTTTCTTGACAATGGTAAAATTGAGCTTCTAGAATCTAAGATGGAACTCTTCCTACAAATGAAAATCATAAAATTAAGATATTAAACAATCCATTATCAAATCATAACACACTAGAAATAGATTCAACTGATAATCATATCTCACACACCATGTCTCCCACCGATTCATAAGTTCTTGATTTCTTAGTGGCTCACACCAAGCTTTGCCACTAGTCATTTCTTTCTCCAACATTGACTATAATGCTAAATTCACATCTAATCATTTACACATCAATGCATATATTGGTTCAACCTCTATCAAGAACACTAAAGTTGACCCTTTATGGACCATTAGTGCATGATTTATTTCACTTCTCAAGTCTATTGGATATCCCTCCTCGCAAATTGAATTTCCTTTCAAAAAATCCTTGGGCATTGTTTAACTACATGTTATAGTTGGCCCTCTCACAATGCTTGTACCTTTCCTAGTTGGCAACACATTTGAGGGATGTGACATGCTTCTTGGTCTCAATTGGGTTCATCACTATACATCTATCATTTCTATGAATCATTTGCAACTCAAATTCACATACAACAATCAAGTCATTTCTATTGATGGCATCCCTTCATATACTTCATGGTCATCATATCATCACATAGTAGATAGTGCATTACCTCCTTCTTATAGTGCATCACATCCTATGTTACCCAAAGCACAATCTACCCCTTGCTCACCTACTCGAGTATTGACTACATGACCACATCATTCCACTAGTCCTACATATAAGTATAAACGTACTCTGCAAACAATTACTACATCTTGACATAGATCACCACCTCGGTTCATTCATTATGTGGATCCTCTTCACACTCCCAATCCAAATCACATAGATCTCCATCACTTATACATTTTGTGATGTCACTCCCTTCGTCATACGTTTGTCCCTCGCATGCACATAGAATTCATTCACTACTATAGAATTTTTCTACTATGGTCACTACTATTTGAGTATGGTCATATCCTTTCATTCCTTATTGAAGGTAGAGGACATCCACCCTTTACTTGCCATAGGATAGTTAATTCATTCACACACAACTAGGTGGCATAACACTTCACTTCGCTCCCCACCTTGTCTTAGCATAGCTACATTTTTCATTATTACGTTTTCACACACTTGTTAGGAATACTCATCATATATTCTAGTGTCACTACCCAATGACACACTCTTGTTCTTTGATTCACACTTGATATTTGAGTACTTACTTCAAATGAACCATACACAATGCACTATAGGTCTTACATATTGCATTTAATCACACATTGCACATCATACACCATACATTCACATTTATTCTATGAAAATTCCACATTTTACACATTTACACATCATATATCATCCTAGTCTTCGTCACATAGGAGTCAAGTATTACATTTATAGTCTATTAATATACACTACATACATAGCACATTCTACACATATTGCATTACATTCTACACATTGCATCTCTATGCACTCCACCCATCACATGGTTGATTGTTATCATTACATACTACATTGTTGTCTACGAATTGTACTCGTTACCCAATGATGCACTATAGTTCATCGATCCATACTTGACTATTGAGGGATTACAAATCAAATGGACCTTACAATCATTACGTGATTACCATTCTATGTTTTATCATGCGATATTTCTAGGCTAGTAACATAAGCTTTTGGCTAAATCGTCACAAATTCTATGATTTTTAGTGGTATACACCTTAGGTTACATCATGACTCCCTCTTTTCATCATATAGTGATATATGATTAGTGCTAAATCATCACCCACCTTTCATTTTTCATGATATACGCTTCGGCTATAGGGTTCATGTACAATTTTTCACTAGGTTGCATCTCACCAATATACCTACACATTCCTCAAAGCGTGCTAGAAAACACACACACACACACACACACACACACACACACACACACACACACACACACACACACTTCTCGACCATTTGCTGATGATGCACTCTCGTTTATAGTTCATTCCCGACTACTAAGGGGGAAAAAAATGAACCTCATTGCATACATTTACATTCACTCGCGGGGCATGCAGCTCTTATCATTGCATCTTGCTATCCATCCACATCATACTATATTATGGTTAATTTTATTCTTGCTTACTTTTGTTTGTTCATGGTCACTTTACATATACTAGTTAGATTACTTATATGTCATTTATCTATATCATCCACACATGCGCGTTCAAATATTTTTCTAGTTGTGATCACACATATAGGTCTCTTATACACCGCATGGATGCTCACCTTCTACCTTTCCTATAATCATCATTGGTGGTATCCGCATCCATTTCTTACAGGTGTTATTGTTTCATTTTAAACTTAGCACTTTCCAGTACTTACTTATACATGCTTTTGACATACTGGTTATCTTTCTAATTTGCTAATGGGTGGTTCATGTGCAACATTTTTTATGCAGGGATATTGGTTTCCATACTTGTTTTTACATTTTCTACTCTTGTTTGTTATTATTTGTGATCCTTGCCCTCTGTTTCATGTGAAAACTTGTTTCTTGTTTATGGCCATGGTGGCCTTTTTTTTGTCTTGCGACATTGTGAGTAATGTCCCATGTTTGAAGCCCACTTTTTGTGGCTTACTTTTCCTTCTTGTGTGTTTACATTACTTCATTTTCTTCGTTACTTACACATGTTTTCATATACATGCATGTTTGTTTACACTTGCCTTTGGCTAGCCGTATTATTTTTGCATGCATTGGTTTTTACAAATTACTTTCTAGGATTACGATGTACATGTGGTTGGTCCTATTTTTTGGCAGCATGCCTCCTATCAGTGACCTCACATGCGTCATCAAAGAGGGCAGCATCATTTGGGGGTTTTACATACTAACATAGAACATTTACATGGGTTCAATTTAGTGTAATTTATTCCCTTGACATTGTGGTTTACATACAATTAGTGGGTTCAAACCATTCTACAAACCCCACACACAACAACTTTCACAGGGACATGGTATCATTAGTATTCTCGAAATTAGTTACATGCTTGGAGGTTATAGTGGGTGTTCCTCTCTACGCTAATTTAGTGAGTGGCGTTGGATTTCCCAAAAACAAAGACCGTACAAAGATATCTACACATAGTTCAGGAAGTAGTTATAACTTGGAGAAAACATAGCATTTCCTCCCTACACTTATTTGGCCTTCGGTGTGAGATCACCAAAAAAACTTGCAGTACAAGATATCCTTCTACAATCTCTTTCTCAACATGGATCAGGTGCACATATTCCATTTATAATTCCATTAAAATTTACATTTACATTTTCCATTTAGGTATTTTAAATTTACATAATTTCATACACATGTGTGTCTTTTACACTATGTTTTTACACATATATACATACATACATATTTGACTACTTGATCATCTTCTCATTATAGGTCCATCCATATGAGAAACAAGTAGTCAAATGGGAGTAACCTAAATAACTAGAACATTAACAACAACACTATGTAGAAATGCACACTTTACTAACCATGTAGGTACACACATCGGTAGCTACACACATACGTTCTGCCCTAAGTTCACTCTCATCACTTTTTTTTGCACATTTTTCATCTTTGGTTTCCATGCTCCTCCATATTTTTTTCATTCCATGTTTTGTTTATTCATTTGACATGCCTTCTTCATCATTCTACATTAACATTAGGTATGTATCTCTATCTACTTTATGTTACCGATATTTTTGCAAAAAACATAAAGTGGGTGAAAAATGTAGTCGAAAAATCATGCACGTTAGACATTTATTTATCCCTATCTCATACTACTATTTAGAAGGTTATTTAGTGAAGAAATTACTAATTAACCCCATCCTTTGCCATCTTATTTATTTTATTTCATAATTTGTGACGTATTGCACAAACATGCCCTACCATTTTTGACTTTCTGCGTTATTTAGCCTCGGTTGGGGCACCAATATTAGTACTGGTGTGCCCATGGGCATCCTAGTCCCACCATGGTCACCGTAGTCCTTTTCCCACTTTCATGACATGTTTTGGGCCTCTTCTAGCCATTTGGCATCTTTATCTTTCTTGTGGTCAGCCTTTTTGGGGTTAATTATGAAATTAGATCAAGAGAACCCTATAAATACAAAGTTATAAGATCATAATGAGGGACCTAACATCATCTATAACTATCACTCATCTAGATTTGTATCCATCTATTGAATTTGCATCCACATAGCTTGATCATCAAGGTAAAAACTAGGACATCTCGCATCACACTTCATGGGGGATTCTATTATATTCCATGCACACAGTCTATTACATTTTCTACATTTAGTTATTGTTCCCTACTTCACAAACCGTGACTAACACAAGAGCACCTAGGGCATGACGTGCATACACACACCAAAACTAAATCTGGGTCTAAAATGTAGTGCACCACTCGGGCTTAGTAAGCCCACTGTTGTTGTGGTAGATGAGGTTAATCTAACCCGTTCATTTACATCTTTATTTTTTAGGGTTTTGATATTTCTTTTGGTTATTTTGCAGTCTTTCTACCATATCGGTGACATCCAACATATGACAATGAAGTAAATTCAATAGGATGCTAGAGTTTTAGACCACATTTCGACCCTACGAGTAACATTTACGAGAAAATTTTCATAGATCAGAGCACCCAGATTACAGGCTCCGAGCACTCGCAGTGTCCTAGTCCTCCTCCAAGTGCTTCTGTGCATCTAGATCCTCTAGTTCCGTCCTTTCCAACATTCCTACATAGTCATTCTTTCTTTATGATTTTCTTTTGATCACTGTGACACGATCCAAAGTGAGAATCTACCATCCAGATTGAGTTCTTTTTTCTCCTCTCTTGCATATTAGGGTTAGCATTTCATTTTGCACAATTACTTAGATCATTAGCATACTATTTCATTACATATATTTACTTTATTACAATTGTTCATATCTTAGATTAACTATTGCCTTATTACATTAGTTAGTCAATTTTAGTTAATCAGGTTTGTTGTTAATTACTTTAAGTTTTGATTTTTTTAAGGTTTTGTGCAAGTTTTATTAATCATTTATTGATTTTTACTTGATTTGACTTAATTTAATTTTTTGAAGTCTGCTATTTATGTGTTTTCTTTGGTGGTATTCGGTTAGCGGTTTTCTAGCTAAATCTAGCTAGTTATAGCTATCTTTGGACAAAGCTTAATATGGAGGTATTTATGATTTTGCATTTCTTTTTTATTTTTTCCAATCAGATCTGTGTTTTGAATTTTTTTGTCTTATCCCTAAAAATATTACCTCCTCTCTTTCATCCTACCCTACCCTCAAACCATTCTCTACTCTCCTATGGGTTACTCTACCTCTTCTACCAACTCAATGAGCTCCTAAATGATCTCCTTCACTAACTCGGTCAGTTGGGTTCTCTTCAAAAGCTTCACGAGATCTGTTTAAATCTCCCCATCCAAATAATCCAAGCCACCTCAGGATCAGTCCCTTTCTTCCCTTGAGTTTGAAATCAATATATTTGAGCTATAACCCAACTCGGGTATCACCCTAGCTCAGTTCTTGGTCTTTCGAGCTCCTACCCTACCGATATCATCTCCTATAACTCAAATCTAATTTTTTACTTATTTGATGCTAGTTTGATTTAGCTCGGTCACGGTTTTCTTGGATAGCCTTGAGGTTTGCATGCTCTTAGAACCTATCATCGTGCTCAGATACCATGGTTCGTCCTCTCTCTTGAGTTCGCCATCCCCAAGTTGCCGCAAGGTAAGTGCACCAAGCTCAGGGGCCCAAAAGGAGGTCTTAAGTGGATACCTTTTTTTGTAAAATAAAAAATCTTCAACTTCTATGAGTTATTTGAAATAGTTAAACTCAAAATTGGAAGCTATTATCGAACATGAATCGTAGCATTTTGAGTCTAATTTCTAAGATACTATTTTTTTTTGAAAATGCTTAAGTGTAAGTAGGTTAAATATCTAAAGTAACAATAGGTGTTGCTATTTTTTTTCAAAAAACATAGTAGACAGTCGATTGTGTCCTCCATTTTTTAGCACTATTTAGTATTTTTGAAAACCCTTTAGTAGAAAGATAAGAGCATCTAGTTTGTGATAGTATTTGTTTTAAAAAAATTAGCTAGTATTTAATTTTTATGATTTTCCAAGCACAAAGATTTTAAATTTTTAAAAATAAGGGATAGCTAATCGTGTCCCCTAACTACCTCAAAAATATAAAAATTATTATTTTTAATATGTGTAGAGTTAGTCCTAGTTTGTGATCAGTATAATTTTTTTTTCAATTAGGATGAGTGAATCAAAAGATACATAATGAATGATATACGTGTATAAATTAAAAAAATATCTATAAAAAGACATAATTAGAAAACAATAATTATGGAAACCTTATACTAGTCGAAAATTTTTAAAAATCATATATTTATGAAGTGGATAATTTTCTTGACGTTATAGGAAAATTTTAAATAAATGTGTGAATCATTCTTATGGGTTTTTAGTTGAGGAAGATGGATTTTATCTTCTTTTGTTAAAAACATAGGGGTTTTGTGTTTTAAGCGAGGTCCACGCCTCGTGCCGGTATCCAAACCTGATCCAAGGAAAGAGCTTTAGGCTTTGGAAAATTTAGAAAGGAAACGTGAGTGCATTATAACACAAGCTCATTTCTATTTTTTACACATTCCCTGCCATCCAATGTCCTTTTCCACCTCATTCATGGGATTTTTGTCCCCAGTTTGCCCACTTTGCATATTCTTGTACATTCCTGGATGAATTTTGAGTAGTTGAGGTTGTCCCCTACCCCAATATCTATATTTTTTCTAATCATGGGGGATAAAATATGACGTAAAGACAAACGAACAAGACACCGGATAAATTAAAAGAGGCTAGAATAGAGAAAGTGAAGTGAATGCGAAAACTTAGTGGAAGGAAAGGTACATCTATTATGTGAAATGTATGTGATGTTTTAGAAAATGATGATGAAATAAATACTTAAATCGAGGAGAAAATAATCTTGTAATGAGTTTTGATTATGAATTAAATGATAATTTTGTTATGGATAGAATTTGGATTGAATGATAATATTGAACCTTTTCATGAGATTCCAAATGTTAATCTTGAAATTTACATGGAAAAACTAAATGAAGAAAGTAATATTGCTAATGAATCTTTTCCTCTAAGAACACTGCTTCCATTTTTCATAGAAAATCCATTCACTTAATTGAAATTTATGAAAACATTATAAAACCAATGCCTAAAAAAATGTCTGATAGAAATGTGAGAGGAAAATTAATGGGAGTTTGGGATGATAACTTTGAGAATTTAAATGATACAAAAAGATGTCAAATATTTGTTACGTTGATGAAATTAATCAAGATAAGACCTACAATGAAGACCCTAGGGTTAAGAACAACTAATTTCGATGATCAAAATGTGGAAGTTGTTGAAAATATTCATAAAGCATACCATAATGTAGGTGTAATTAAACACTCCAAAGATAGTAATGCTACATGGAGTGCACTTACTATTTATATAGTAAGTGATAAAATAATTAATAATCACTTGATTAGAAAAATAAGTAAAGCCTTGAAGCTAAACAAAAAAACACTAATGAAAGCAATAGGGAGACACAAAAGTCTTGAGTCATCCAATAACACCGATTATTGGGAATTATCTAGTAGACTCCCACGAATAACAATGATACATATAATATTATACAATGTTTGATTAAAAAGTTTTGGAATGATAAGACAAGGGTGCCACCGAATAGAAGAGATACAATAAAAATAATAAGAGATTCTTGTAATCGTGAAGTGCATGCAACAAAAATTCTTTGATATGACTCAAACACAATTATTCTCTAAGTTTAAGAATGAAAATCTAGAAATTAACATTAGCCAATTTTTTTGAAATGAAAAACCCCTTTTATGTGAAAATCAATCAATCACGTACTCACTTGTTGTTGTAGGCATCATGTGTAATTTTCGAAGCATCATGATGTTTTTAATCAAGTATGTCGTGTTTTACATATTGACATCATGTTCCGGAGTGTGGATTAAATGTCCGACCAATATTTGTCGGGAATTAATCACTATGATATTTTGTGAAAGGTCAATTGGTCAATTTTTTTATAACACAACATGTTTGGATGAAATTTGTAACATATATGGTGGTTTGCTGAAATTGATAAGTTGTATCCATGAGGAGAGTTCACATTCAATAGGAAAATATTTTTTTGGTTTCAACAAATACAAATTTGTGGCATATTAATAAAAATATGAAAAAAATCTAAGAGGTATGAGCTTGTTGCATACAAATTACCTTTATCAGAATATATGGTAAAATTAAGAGAGGAAAATATTTATGAGTATGCAAGGCACACACATAGAGCTCCATGGTTAGATGACCAATTCAAGTTAAGCAAGGACACATTCCCACTTAGTACTAGAGTTTCAGATTTGACTACACATAGAATTATTCATTGCAGCCACAAATAGAGGTTCACCACAAATACTATAACTAAGTGGAAATTGCTATTTTTTTGCATATAACATTCATGCACTTTTTAGAAAGCACTAAGAAAAATTGAAAAATATTAAGAGGGTTTCATTTCTTCATCATTGATGATCGAAACATTCTACATGGTATGTGCAAGGGTGTTTCCGGTTGTTTTATGCAAACCTTCCCGAGAGGAACATTGTTTTCAATCAACATTATAATTGGTTAGAAAACTGCACATCACAATTCAAAAATGCATAAATGTTTTATTGGCTAAGTAGGATGCACATAACAACAAGTGTACAACATATTTGGATTTTTACTAAGGAAGGACATGGGAAAGGAGAGCATGATGGTGTAGAAGCATGTGTGAAAAGAGCCCTTGTAAGAGAAGAATTAAATTTCAAAGATGGTGTTAAATTTATAGGTGTAAAAAGAATTGTTGATTGGTGTAACAAGAACATGGGCCATGAATCTCAAGAGAGTTCAATAGTTTGTAGATATTTCTGGTTGATAGAGGAAGAACATTTGGCAAGCTATGAAGATTGTATGACAGTTATAAGATCAAGTGATATGCACTCATTCCAATGTTCAAATCTAAGTTCTTACACTATTCATAATAGGTACACGATATGTTTTTGTATATCATGCATTGATTTTGAGTCACAATAGTGGGTGGATGAATGGAATTGTATATCTATAACTCCAGTTGACACATATAAATTTCTACGAGCATTACAACATACAATGTCTTTAGATCATATGATAACATCACCTGACTTTGACCAAGTATCTGATTTAGTGCAACAAGGTACATATAGGTCATGTTATATATTTATAAATTATTAAATGATAATCTCTTAATGTATTTTAAATTTTACATGAGTTTTACTTTTTGATGCAGGGCATGTTTTTGCAATTATTGCGATAAAATTTAATGAAGAAGGAACAAACTAATTCTTGTATTGTTGTGTAGAGTTTTTTTTTTTACTTTCAAAGACATTGATGGTAAAAAAATTGACTATCCGACTAGGTCATTTGTAGTCACTGGAACTTGACTTTGAATATATCCTATCAAAAAATCACATACTTGGTTGTTTGAAGACTATGAAATATATAGAAAGAAACTTCACTATTCATATTTTTTTCTTGCAAAAAATATTTAATTGATCGATATCGAGGTAGGCCATCAAACAAGAATCCATGGAAGGTTTGTGAATTGGATGATGAAGCAATTCTTGCTCATCATTCATAGTAGAATTGATCCTTGTGGTTCATTGGATTGAATTTCCAAAGGTATGTTCACTTAATATTATATATACATCTACATGAATTTAGTTAGAATATTTACTTTAATAATTTTAAATTTTTTTGTAGGTTTAAAAATACTATTTAATTAGTTACTAACATGTCTACGTAGGCTAGTGGTGCCAAAATATATTCCATCATCACATGGTTTGAACTATTAGTAGAGAATTTATTATTCTCAAAGATAAGAGAAGCTAAGGAAAATCCAATATCGGAAACAAACAAGAAGCATAAATTATCATTTCACCACCTATTACTTGTATGAAAAATATGTTCTCACAATTCTCATTTCACAACCTATGTGGTATGAACAATCTCTTCTTAACATGTTTTCTAGTATTTTTTTCACAATGAAGGATTCCGGGAGCTAGAAAAAATCCTCACCCCCATTTACTAGGCCACCCCAATGTGTTTACACAATTAGTTAGGTGTCGGATCTTCTATTTGCATAATATTGCATTAGAGAACCTTATATTGAATCACACTTGACTATTGAGTGCTTTTGCAAACAAATAAACAATGAGAGGAACAAATTGATATGGAGTAAACCATGACAAGATCTGGTATAGGTTCCCAACATTGAGATGTAGGATCGACGATACCTTTCAAGGTTCCACAGAGCTCGAGAAATCAATCGAAAAATTATAGCCTATTTTTTCATTTATGGTTCTTAAGGGACTACACCCGTATGAAGTATCCTGGAAGCACTAAAACCATTGGGCACAAAAAATAATCCCCTCCCAACATTTACAAGGCTAACCCAACACATGTGCATAGTTGGTTTAGTTTCAGAGCTTCTGTTTACATAATATTGCATTGGACAACTTTATACTTGACTCATAATGGACTATTCAACACTTTTACAAATAATATGATAGTGGGAGGAATGAATTGAGATGGAGTAAACCATGACAAGATTTGATAGAGGGTACCAACGCAAAGGTGTAGGATCATATGATACCTTTTAAAGGTGCCATGGATACTTGTTATCACCGAATCACAACACCCTTATGTTTACACAAGTGCATATAATTGATTTCACGGTGTGATTGGATAACATGGGTACTATCTCCAAGTTGTGGGACTTGTTACTTGAGATAGACTTCCAGAGAAAGCTAGTTCTTGCTCCTATACTACCTGCCACAATCTACTCTAATGTGGGGAAAACTAACTATTCTAATCTAACTTTCCAAGCGACCAAGGAGAGAGAATGCATAAAAATGAAAGCCTACACTAAAGCTGTGATACACCAAAAAAGGATGGGTGAGAGAATAGTTTTCCAATGCGTGAAAAATAGAAGTAAAATACATACTAGAAGGGGTGATAACAGTTCTCCACAATTTGGAAATTACATTCACAACAATATTTCATACATGCACAATAATAATGAGTCCTTGCAAGAGCATAAAAATAGAAACAATATTTTTTAATGAAGGTTGAAGGGGAAAGAGGATTTTAAACAAACACAGCAGGGGAAAATGCATCCATAAACTTGTATTTTATTACTTCATGATATGTACAGTTCAATCTATTACAAGATAAGGGCCTGGATCACCATGTAAGGAGTCCACTACAAGGGCCTGCAGCACATTGGCTTCACAAAGAAATTTTGACAGAGATTTTATACAACAAAACTACCTCCTTTACAATGAGCCTAACACTCCAATTTATAGAAAAATGAGAAGAGAGAGAGAAGGGGAAGATGAAAATCCTGAAATTTGTCCTTAAACCATGTGTACAAGGCATTAAATGGAGTGAAATGATTGTATGTTACTTGTAAAAGGCTCCCCATTCTATCCTAGGTGCTGCAGTAGAGAAAGAATGATGACCATTCCTCTTAACTTCACTCCCAACTACCAAATAAACACTGTCATAAACACGACCACGTTTTATGAAAAATCTCCATCGATTTGTCATCAAATACCAATTTTTTTTATTTTTGTGCATCGATCTTAGAGCCATGATTCAAATAGTACCAATTTTGTGTGATTTCATTGAGAAATGCAAAAATTATGACCTTCTGAGTGCGAGTAGCTATTTTGGAGTCAGTACGTGTTTTCTGTCATTTGACGGGAATGAGCATTAACTGACTAGAGCCAAATATGTTTCTTTTATTTAAATAAATATAACCTCATTAATATTTAGAAATATATAAACTCCAATTTTATGATGTAGAGGACGTCGTGTCATTCCGAAAGTCCAATTTTATGAAAATCGGAGCTCGAGTTAAAAGTTATGTCCGCTTGAAGTTATGGAGTTAAACGTTGAATTATCCTTTGAATTGCAGGTATTGCGGCAAAATTGGGTCCGCATGTCCTAGTTGTCCCAGCACAAATTCTTCGCATCAGATGATACGGGCTTCCTTGTCCCTGCGCATCTACTTTCACATCACCAAATCCACTTAGCTTGGCTCCTTATGCGAAATTTCACCTTTGTGCATCCCACGCGTCCCATGTTTACTTTTGTCCCGACTATCTTGGACACAAATCTCCACACCACCCGCAATAGACTGACTTGCGGCAAAATCGCCAATCGCATCCCGACATCCCAACTGTCTCATGGACTACCCGAGACAAAAGTTCCGACTTCGCCGATTCCTTTGTATTTCAGCTTCAAACTTGGTACGACGAACCTTGGTATGACCCGCAGCCTCTAGACCCGCAATGCATTAAAACAAGCCTGCAACTTCAATTTTTGGATTTTTTTAATTTTTTTCTAACTTGTTGGGTTTTTTCCTTGGATGGGGAAGTTAGAGAGAAACCAAAGGTGCCCCCAAAGCATGATTTTGTGCCTTGAATCAATCTACTTGCTCGGGATTGAAAAATTGATGCATGTTATCAAAATTACCTCGAGGGGTGAATTTTGGATAACAGATACCGAGAAATCAACAAGAGAACTTATAACCTTTTTTGTTCTCACAGCTCTTAAGGACTACACCTAAACGAAGTATCCTATAAGCACCGCACTATTTGGCACTAATGAAATCCTTACCCACTATTTACAAGGACACTATGATGTATGTGCATATTTGGTTCGAGTTCAGTGGGCTTTTGTTTGCAGAGAATATTGCATTGATAGCCTAATACTTGACTCATATTGGACTATTCGACACTTTTACAAATAATAAGACAACGAGAGGACCGAATTGATATGGAGTAAACCATGACATCCTTTCATAAGGGGTACCAACACCAAGGTGTAGGATCTAATGATACCTTTCAAGGTGCTACGGAGACCAATAAATTAATCGGTGAACTTATAGCCTTTTTTGTTCTCAGGGATCTTAAGGGACTACGCTGGGACAAAATAGACCGGAAGCACTAGCACCGTTACACCAAAAAAAAAAAGAATCTCCCACCATTTACTAACCTAACATGTGTGCATATATAGTTTGGTTCCAAGAGTTTTCATTTACAATATATTACATTGGATAGCCTTATAATGACTCACACTGAACTATACAAACATTTTGCAAAAAATAGGACAACGAGAGGGTTGAATTGAGATGGAGTAAACTATGATAAGATTTTATAGAATGTAATAACACAGAGGTTTAGGATCTGGATGAGACCATTCAAGGTGCCACGAGACCGAGAAAAACCAACCGGCGAACTTATATCCTGTTTAACCCTCATGGATCTTAAGGGACTATGCCCGAACGAAATAGCCCATAAGCACTTTGAGATTGTTGTACACCAAAATGAAGCCTTCTAAAGAATTTAGGATGTCACCCTAACTTGTTTTCATATTTGGTTTGGTGTCGAGGAGCTTTCATTTGCATAATATTGTATTGGAGATCCTTATACTTGACTCACATTGAGTATTCGACATTTATGTAAACAATAGGAAAATGAGAGGACCAAATTGAGATGGAGTAAATCATGACAGATTTCATAGAGGGTAAAAACATGGAGGTGTAGGATCTAACAAGACCTTTAAATGTGCCACGGACTGAGAAATCAATTGGCGAACTTATAGCCATTTTTTCTCTCATGGCTCTTAAGGGACTACGCTTAGACAAATTATCATGGAAGCATTGAAACCATTGGGCACATAAACAAAACCTTCCCAACCATTTACTAGGTCACCCTGACACATGTACGTAGTCGGTTCAGTGCCACGAGCTTCCGTTTGCAAAATATAGCATTGGATAACCTTACACTGACTCAAATTGGACTATTTGGTGCTTTTGCAAACAATAGGACAACGAGATGACCTAATTGAGATGGAGAAAACAGAGAGAGGATTTTGTAGAGGGTTCCAACATAGAGATGTAATATCTAACCATACATTTCTAGGTCCCACAGTGATGGAAAAATCACCAAGAAAAATTATAGCATTTTTTTCTCTCGGGGTCCTTAAGGGAATCTCTCCATCGAAGGAGTTGTCATGCTCCTCTAATATACTTAGTGGTTATAAAGTCAAAACTTATTTTAATATTCTACAATGAAAGGATCTAAAAGCAGAATATATTTCAGTTAGTCTCATGAGTGAGTTTGTCTTTTGTAATATCAATATCAAGACCATATTTCCTAGTCTCGTGTCTAGAAGCATCATTGAGTTTTCTTGTACAACTACCTTATTTATGAGGGGTGGGACAAGTAACTAAATGGATATGTCCTCTACCTTGTTCCTTGAAATGCATATTACAAATCTCCATGAAACCTGCTTCTCCCCACATATACTTACACTCTTGAATGTGAATTTCTTCAAACTCTGAAACAAATTTCATATTTCTCATATTTCCATTTATGGTATTATGCAAGCCATGATGACCCATTGGAAGATAGAAAAAATAAACACACACTTGAAAACTTATGGGACAATAGTTTTTAGACTTTTAATATTTGGTGTGAAAATGCGGACCTTCATGATTTAGTTTGAAAGTTGAGACAAGATCACAATAATATTTTTGCTAGACAAATTTATTCTGATACGTGTTCATATTTAAAAGAAACTCTTCTTACTTGAAACTTCATGCTTTGTCTCACTAAATTGGTAAGGATTTTTCATACTCCAGAAACTTCACATTCTCATGACAGATATGGTCATTTCCATAGAGATGTTTAGCACTAGAGTCCAAACGATGAAAATGATCCTTCACGTTCATAATCCAATTTGTACAAGTACTGACTGATAGATAGATAGAGGATCTCATTATATTTAAGATAAAATATTCAAAGGATATCAAGAATATTTGTGTTAATTATTTGGGATCATCGTAATTGACCAAGGAAAGAAATTATTCAATTAAATTTGGAAATATATTTGAGCCTCCATATAAGTCAATTTTGAGATCTAGTCTCAAGTGATCTTCAATACTAATAGAAAAATTTGGAACTGTAAATTGCATAGCTTAAAATTTCAAAGAGCATCTTATCCTAGAAACTATTAAGGCACAACATTTACTCCTTCCTACATCCTCAAGGATAATTAGAAGGTGATTTATGATAATATAAATGCAAGAACCAACCAAAGTGGACTAACCTCTTTAGTTATCATTGATAGGTTAGAGTCATCTTAATTAAAGATGTCCTCTAGGAACTCCCTATATACATATTTTATGGCCACCATTGCAACAAAAATATTAATCTCAGATGAAATGGATGAAACAAAAATAATATAATATTTATATAACATAGATGTAATGAAAAATCTTATCTATATTGAATGTTTATACCATTGATCGTACTATAAACTATTAAGTATATTGAATGTTTTGAACATTCAATGTAAAATCTTAAAATCTTAAGTATCCTGGAAGCATAGCTCTTTGTATCTCTTTTTTCTTTCTCACACACCCTTTCTCTTATTCTCTCACTCTCCCATGACCTCTCTCTCTCTCTCTCTCTCTCTCTCTCACACACACACACACACACACTCTCACTCTATATTTCTCTATCTCTCGCTCTCGCATTCTATCTCTCTTTATATCAAACCCACTCTTTGTTTGTATGTCTATCCATCTAGTATTCCCTCTCTCTCTTTCTCTCTATAGTTACATATGTTTTATTTGAATTATTGAGATTCCAGGAAGTGGATAGCATTGACATTGACATTATATTATAATAATTGATGAAACTAAATTATTATAGTACAATGGAGAAATTGTAAATTAGTTACATATATATTTTAATTCCCATGTTTAAAACACAAAAAAAAAAAGAACACTAATAATAAAAATTAAAATAACATACATATGATATTAGATTAATCCACTTAGATACAAGTTTTAAAACCAAATTTTTTTATCATATATTATATTGACTCAAAATCCCCGATAGCATACAAAATTTGATCAAAATAAAAGTCTTAACAAATCCATGTAGGCATATACAATGATATACATTGACAAAATATAAATCTATGCCAATATGCCATGAAGGCACAACAAAATCCATATAAATCTAAACAATTGGGTATCATCAAATAATATAGTTCTCTTCAAAACCAGGAAGATAAATCAAGCACATTAGTGGAACGTCCCTTATTAAAATCATACCTTCTATTCTCAAAGGATTCTTGTAGATCCATTTATTAATACAAATAAACAATAGTATACAATTATGACATATATAAAATGACACTACTTAAAAATAAATTCTTATTGTAATATGATGATCACTAGTAATCATCCTCTGCCTCTCAAGATAATCAACATTAGTATGACATGCAAGAACTGGATTAGTCAACTCATCCTGTGGCAACCATGATGATGAAAATTAGAATACACATGAATTTTATTTAATTATACTACATGATGTTATTTAATACAATTAATTCATTATGAAAATAATTTTACTAGCACATATACTTGTGTAAGAGGCACAACAGAAGCTATTCCCACATCAACTCCAATATATAATGATCATCAAATCTCAACAGGAGTCTCTAATGACACCATCAACTAAAAATAATAAAACTCACATTAGTAAATTCATACATTAACTATAGTTCATTCTCTTCATGTATATGATGAATAAAAATAATAAAAATCACATTAGTAAATTCACCAACATGCAAACTCATACCGACATTCACCTATGGAGAAGGGGAATGTGACACTAGATGTATAGGTTGACCCTGTAATTTTAAATAAAACACACCTGACTCATTAATTTTCATTCACAATTGATTAACATTGTTACTTATAAGATTTAATACAATATATATGTGTGTGTGTGTATATATATATATATATATATATATATTCAATTACAAATAATTTCATGTAAAATTTCCCGTCGGTCAATACCAAATGCCAAATATAATAGAGAATATGTGATGATGATATTATCTAGCACATAATTATGAAATGTCTCCTCTAATCGACACTCTTTTAAGCTCGTGAAGTTTCCTTGCAAGGCTACGGATCTTTCTCACAAGGTTGTGGAGCTTCCTCGCAAGGATTTGGAGCTATCTTACTAGGCTGTGGATCCACCACATCAACCATGTAGGTACCTATAATCCCACAAGCATGAATCTCTATGCCATATGATGTCCATTGCCTAAAAGGACCAGCCTCATCACCTTGAGAGAGACGCAGTGCCATTATAAAGCAATGAACATAGTCTGCTATCAGCCCAAGCACATGGCAAAACATGCTACAATTCCAAAGATCAAAGGGGAATTTCCCTTTTGACACTTTCATTTCAGGTGGCTTGCTAAAAAATGAAATAATCTTCAACGACATTATATTTTATCCTCAAGATGATGACATGGCTTTACGTTACAAGTCAGCTAGTTATGATATTCCAAATAGAATCATGCTTACTATGAGATATCAAGGATGTAGTTTTGGCTGCTATAAGTAAGGTCCGTTAGAATATCTTCCAATATAGTGTCGTATACTAGGTAAATCAGGTGTAGGCATCTATTTGTATGAGTCTCACCCTTAATAAAATGAGTATGCATATTTTTAGAGTGAGAATATGTTTTCTTAAAATGAAAGTGAAACAGATTCCTAATGTAGTCTCTACGAATACCTCACCTCTATGAATCTATTCTCTAACATGGCTATCCTTACCATAACCCTTTTCATACCCTTTTTCACCCTTATAACCCATACATTAACTCTCATCTACCCATCACTTGTGAATTGGGATCAACAACAACCCGTACCTATTGCCATGTTTCAGAATGATGAGGCTATTGGTGAGTTCTTGGGCATCAGAGATAACATTGCAAGAAATGATCATAAAAAGGGGTTATCCATTCATCTTAATATGTGTGCGCACTTTAGAGAGGAGGTAGAGTTATGTGGACACTTAACTAAAAATTGAGCAAGGGAAAAATTTCCAAACAAAACCCTTACAGAAATAAAAAGTGGAAGTCCTATAGCGAAAACCTCTTTGAGGCACTTGTGGACAAACAAGCAAAACAAGCTATCAAAAAAATAATGTACCCATATAAAGATGACGAAAACCTCCCGAACCAATTTTTGTAGTGGAGGATCTCAATCTCCCTCCCGATCCTATGTGTATGGGGGACAAGTGAAAGCTACTAGTGGAAGATAGGATAGATTTTAACATTGACATGAAGGAGATGTCGAGGATAGTTAAGTTGGGAGCTTCACTCTCACCTAAAAAAAAATAAATTTACATGACTCTTGAGAGAGTATGCAAACAGCTTCGCTTGGTCTTATGCTGACATACTAGGACTTGATCCCATTAGTGGTACACAACCTATTTGTGCATCCAGATGCTAAGCCCATCAAAGAAAATATCCGAAGATGCATCCCCATGTTTCCTCACTATTAAAGGCAAAGCTAGAAATGTTATTAGAAGTAAGATTCGACAGGCCTATCGATTATTCGAGTGGATTTCTAACGTCGTACCCATTTAGAAAAATCCAGTTGGTATCAGAGTGTGTACCGATTTTAGAGATTTAAATAAATATTTCTATCTAATATCTACATGATCATCGATTTTACGGCTGGTTATGAGATGTTGGTTCTCATATATGGTTTCTCAGGTTATAATTAGATAAAAATTGCAGAAGAAGATCGACACAAGAAAAATTTCACAACCCCTTATGGAACATTCTGTTACAAGGTCATGCCCTTTGCCTTAATAATGCAGTGCTACATATTACAGGGTGACAACAGTAATATTCCATGATATGATAGGTGAGATTATGGAAGATTATGAAGATGATATACTAGCTAAATCTACAACTCAAGAGGAGCACCCAAAAATTTACAACGTATCTTTTAGAGTCTAAGGGACTACAAAGTCCGCCTCAACATGAAGAAATGTGTCTTTGGTGTGCTATATGGGAAATTACTAGGATTCATTTTATCAATGAGAGGAATAGAGGTGGACCCTAAAATTCATGGCTATCATAGAAATGCCTCCTAAGAATATTAGAGAGCTACGTAGGTTACGGGGAAAATTTAGGCCATCGAAGGTTTATTTCATAGCTAATAGCAGACAAGTGTCATATGTTAACACATTTTCTTAAGAAATATGATAATTTCAATCAAATGGAATAACAAAAATATTTATTTACTAAAATAATACTTGGCTATACCCCTGTTCTCATGTCGCCCCGAGTAGGAGAACCGTTGTTTCTATACATCTCTGCTCCCACATTTCGCAATTGGGGAACTGTTGGCCCAATATGACAAAGAACAAAGAGAAAAAGTTGTATACTATTTGAGTAGGACATTGATAGCATATGAACTCAATTATCCATAGATTGAGAAGGCTTGCCTTTCCATAGTGTTTATTTTCCAGAAGCTACACCACTATATGCTCAACAACAAAATCAAGCTTATTTCAAAGGTTGACCCTCTAAAATACTTATTGTCCGACCAACACTAACTCAGTAAAGATGGCCAACTAGATCATCTTATTAAGTGAGTTTGACATTGATTACGTTCATAAAAAATTAGTAAAGGGACAGGTATTAGTAGATCAGCTAGCAGAAGCTCCACTGCTAGGTAACGAACCCTTGAGTCTAGAATTACCAAATGCATCTATCATGTACCTTGAAGAATCTATCATTTGGAAACTATACTTTCATGGCTCATTTACCTTTTATGGTTTAGGTTCCAGGTTTTTTTAATCAATCCCATGGGAGACTTGATTCCTCAAGTGTTCCATCTAGGGTTCCTATGCACGAATAATATAGTGGAGTATGAAGCTCTCATTGTAGGGATGAAGCTAGATATAAAGTGGTATATTAGACGATCAATTGCATTGGTGATTCAATTCTCATTATCAAAAAGTCATAGATGAATACAAGGCCAAAGACAAGAAGCTCCTCCCATACAAGAGGATGGTGAATTCTTTGAAAAAATACCCAGAGTACATAACAAAGCAGCTTAACGCTATGAATACAAAGTGCGATCCATCCCGACCATTCCACCAGGGAATAATGATATGATATTCTTTGTTTAAAACCTAAGAATGCCGACATATGAAATACCAAACTTCTGTTTTACGTGTGACATTGTTGGTCCCTTTTCTCCATTGTACATGGAAATATTTAAGTATATCCATGATGGAACACTTCCAACTAACATTTCTCATGTTGAAAAAAACACCCTTATCTAGCATATAGCCCATTATACCCTACTTGGGGGCACCCTCTTCTCGTCGAGTATACAATGGGAATCTATTGCGATGTTTAAGTTTAGATTAATCTATCAAAGAAATCAATGAGGTGCACGAAGGAATGTGTGGGACTTGTACTAATGGGGTCATTTTTGCTAAGAAAATTCTCAAGGTAGGCTATTATTGGCCTATCACGGAGCATGATTTTTGTTACAATGTGAAAAAGTGCGTGGATTTTCAAACGTATGGAAACTTGATACATGCACCGACGTAATCCTTACAACCAATCACAACAACCTGTCCGTTCTCAAATTGGGGTCTCAATCTAATAGGGAAACTTAATCCTATCTCCTCACACAGCCCATAAGCTCATTGTAGAATCGCCACAAAGTACTTTAAAAAATATGTAGAGGTTGTACTTATTACCTATACTGTAGGTCCCCAAATCTTTAAATTTATAATGAATCATATCATCTCATCAATATGGTATCCCGTCTACTTTTATAATTGATAATGGTAATTCATTCAAGAATAAAAATTTGAAAGCACTTTGCAAACGCTTTTAATTCTCCCTTAATTTTTCGACGCCTATTACCCTCAAGGTAATTGGCAAGCTGAGGCTTCTAATAAAAAAATAATTCACATTATGGAGAATATGGTTAATAAAATATGCCATGATTCAAATTTACAAATTCACCCCGCACTTTGGGAATTTACAACATCTATTCACACTCCCATAGGTGAAACTCCATGCACCTTAGCATTTGGCACTAAATCCGTATTTCCTTTAGATATCGAGATCCCTTCTTTGTGCATTGAGCTAAGGAACTACCTGAATGAAAAGGATGACTACATAGTAGCTCGACCGGAAAGTCGAGCTATTAGATGAGAAAATACTTTGTGCTCTCAATCACCTTAAAATGTATCAGGATCAAGTGCAGAGAAGCTATAACAAAAGAGTCATACCTCGAAAATTTGAGCTATGGGACATGGTGTTAAAAGAGAAAATAATAATGCCAATAAAAACTAGGAAAATAAAGGGAAAGTTGAACCCAATTGGGTTGGACCATATGTTTTGGTTACCATGTTTAGTTTAGGTGCCTATAAGCTAGCCCATGCATATGGCCTAGAGCTTTGAGAACCCATGAATGAAATGCATCTTAATCACTTCTATGCTTAATTATGGGGTCTCTGCAAAATATCAAGAAAAGAAAAAAGTATAAACAAAATAAAAATATAAATAAACAGTTAGTCCAATCGTGAAAACCACACAATGGTGACAATTTGGAAAAGTCCTTTGGTGAAAACCAGTTTCGATGCCCAGGGAGGGTCCATTGTTCACAAGAATTTCAGGTTTAAGAGTATGAAATTTTTTTCCTTAAGTTGGTCTTTACCTTCATCTGAGCCCCTTATGATCCTACCCTTCTTTGCCCCGATCTAGCTAATATAACCTTTTGAACGCATCTCATGTTGGGGAAACTTCGCAGTGTCACTTTTGGCACATAACACATGGCAGTATGTCCTTGTACATCTAATATAATACTACAAGCATCCACATTTCTTCAATTCCCTTGCATGTTCGCTTTGAAAAAATGTTGATAAAATAACCAAAAAAATTGTATAACTTTTGGAAAAACCCCAAAACATGCAGATATGTTTCTTGGAAAAACCAAAGCATTCAAGTACATTTCGTAGAAAACTCCAAAACAATAGAAAATTTTCTTAGAGATAAAACAAAAGATAGTGAAAAACATCACAAAAATATCCCATAAAAACAAAGTAGGACTTTGCTTACTTTTAGTTGTTGGTTTGTAGGGATTTTAGTTGCATTGATTTTCTTGTTGTATGTTTTCGATTGAATTCACTTGTCTACTTAGATTAAATGTTGCTTTAATATGTAGTTCATTGTTATGAGTTAATATTATGTTGCATTCTTGTAAATAAATGTGTTTCTTTGATTAGGTTTTTCTAACTTGTGCTTGTCAATTTTTACTCATATATTATGTTATAATTTCATCATCATATCACATATAACCATCACATCTATACATCATATATATACATCATATATAAAAAAATCTAAGTTTATATCACAAATGTATGGTAAAATCTAATCATAAAATACCATATCATCAATGGGCTAAGAGGGGTTGCACGTGACCAAAAATCTACCCCCACACCAATATAAAAATATAAACTTGTTTTACTCAAAGTATCTCATCAAATAGACAAGTATGATATGAGCTAAGGCTATTTCATAATCTAACCTATGATATAAACATAAAGAAATAGATTAAGCATGATATCTCATAAACAACATGTGATACATCAGTAATCCATTTATCATCATATATCATCGAAAATATAAGTGTCCATATTCATCTGATATAACAAGTCAACATGGGCATCTATGATAAAAAAACAACCTTCATCACGATGCATGATAAAAAAACAATACATATGCATTCATATAAAAGTATGCCTTCATCATGAGGTGATACATGAAAAGGAAAGTAGTACATATGGTACATCAATAAGAGATTCAACCATGACTCTCACCTATGCTAGAGCTTCCTAGTCTGAGTATGCTATTAGGCGGGGGCAACCGAGGTGCTACACGTATAAAAGGTGTTGCATCCTGTTGAACTAACTTGTGTTGAACTACATCATGTTTAAATGACATGGGATGAACTAACCCATAATACTCTGAGGCCGGATATCTTGAAGGACCCTGTATGGATCACACTGATCATGATGGTCTATGATATCTGGATTGTGATATACTACCTACTATATGATTATACTCAAGAACTCTATGATTATCCGGAACAGCCATGTAGTACTATATCCAGTAATTGGTGGCCTCACCTGCTACAGTAGCACAATGTCTAATCATAAACTACATCCTTAAAGATGTGTCTGTTTACTATAGTGTACCACACTCTACCCTCATACTAGCTATCTCTATCTATATCTATGATCGATCTGTTATATCATGATCCCTCTCTACTACATCACGATCCCTCTCTGTTATAGATTAATCTAGATCTTTCTATAGCTATAACCTGTCTTTTATAGCATGAGCCCAATTTTCCTGTAGCTATAGGCTATCTGCTATCACCCGGTTAGTCTCTGTCACAGGCCTGTAATCTCTCTATCCTGGCTTGATCTCGCTCTATCACAAGCTTATCCTTGTTTGTAAGGACCTCATCTCTCCGTAAGGGCTTGAGCTCTCTCTATAATTGTTTGATCCCTCTCAAATGCCATATGGAGATGTAAGGTTGTCACCTACTATAACTATTACTGTAAAGGAACCACTTGCCCACTAGCTTACACATCTTGCATATCATGTATATTTAGCCTAGCTTGCACATCCTAAATATTGTGTATATTTGGCATAGCTTATGCATTCTGCATATCCTGTGCATCTTTTATATACTATATATCTGGCATAGACAGATCATCCTACATATCTTGTATATCTAGGAAGATCCTCATCATCCCAGTCATCTCTGTTTCACCTCATGGTGGACTATGTCATGCACTCACATGAAAGGGTGATAAAGGTGTCTCAGCACTGGCATTTGCGGTGCTAAAACTTGTCGCTAAACCACTACCCAATGTTGTACTAATATATGTTATTGTAGTAGTACATGTTGCACTAATACCCCCATGTATTGTAATACATTTGCATGTGTCTATTCCTATGCTTGTGCCTTTACCTACGGATCTAGATCATGTTCCTCCCGTGTCGCTTACATCCAATGCCTCATGGGGAATATCCAATATACATGGCAACACTAGTGCATACCATGCTATATAGTCTAGTATAGTCCTCGGATCTACTATTAGCACCCATTATACCCAAGATTGTGGGGCTACCTATGAAAATCTTGTATGAGATCAGTCCACCCTAATCTAGGGTCCTATACCGAAATCTCTCTGTACTGGCATGCATACCACATCTCATTGCCATGAATCCCCTGAATTAGACCAAAATGACATTGGACCCGTTCCACCTTGTACCACTCTAAGATGTGGCTCCTTCTCCTAATGATAAAATGGTCTACTATGGCTATCCTCAACTCATCTACATCCTGCGGCCATTGATATAGCCTGTATGGACACCATGTGATCAAATGGAGCTCCAGTGCATTAAAATATCACCTAGAGTAATCGGTGTTCCCCCTGTGCTGCGAATATCATCTCTTTTGTAAACCCATCCCATGAGAGAGGTATCTCCAAGAATCTGAGCTCTCAAGGCTCCTAAAAGACATCTAATAGCAATATGGCCCCAAGCCTAGATCTATAATAAAGTAGCAGGGCCTAATGTCCTTTGCCCACGATAGGTTATAAAGTGCAAATCAAAATATAAGTGAGCCAAAGCATACACTGACCCCAATAGGAAACTCTAACCTAAATCAATGCATGGATCACTCTAATAAGACCTAGGGAGAATCATGCACCGGTCTTGTCAGGTAGCAACACGCCACTGACAAGAGCTAATAAGTATACGAGGACTGTCCTAGCCATGAATCGACCATGCATCTCCTTAAAAACCGACATACCTTAGTGTAGGATATCGGTCACTCGAAATATCATGGTTTTATAACGCTTAATCCGGTCACTGGGAGACCATCGTAGTTAACCAAATGATCTGAATCGGAACTCATAAGATCCACCAAAATACTCTAGTGTAACACTCATCTCACTTTGGTAGGGAGTTAGAATGTTTGACTCACACTCCACCATCTATCAGCTAAGGTTGTGAGAAAACTATGATCAAAAGTGATATGTGGCATATGAGCTATATATGATAAACCTGTCACCTCTAGGGTGATCTCTAAGAAAATCCAGTCGGGATGTCCAAACGTAGCCTCGTAGGTCTAAAGTCACGCATAATGCTCCCGTGTCCCTAACATGTCCAAGTACATCTCTCAAGCCAATCAAGTTAATTATTATAATCTATCTTCTGTTATATCATATAATTTCTTCTAAAAAGTCTAGTTTATCATGTTATTCTTCTATTCCATCATTAAATTTCTCTATAATTCACCTTTTTCTTCTACATAGAGTTTGCTAAAAACTAAGTTTTTTCCTAAAAGTAATTTTAAATTTTATTTTATGTGTAAGCACCCCTGTTTGCACTAGTGCCATATTCTCATCATTGGCGCCCGAGCGGTCACTCACCGGTAAAAAATAAAAAGACACGCCAACATAGGCACCTGGCACCCATGTTGCATTCAAAAAATCATAAAAATAAAAAAAAGCTGCCAATATAGGTGCCTAAGCACCCATGTTGCGATAAAATATCTAAAAAAGAGTAAAACACTATGCCAACATAGATGCGCATGGTGCAAGAAAAATCATAAAAATGAAAAACTAGGCCAACGTAGTTGCCATGCTGTGAAAAAATGTCAAAAAATCAAAAAAATGAGCCAACATAGGTGCCCATCTACCCATGCTAGAAAAAAAAGGTCAAAATAATCAAAATAATGAGCCAACATAGGTTCCCGTGTGCCCATCTTGTGCAAACAAAAGTAAAAAAATAACAAAAAATGAGCCAATATAGGTGCCTGGTGCCCATGTTGGCAAAAAAATGTCAAAAAAGTCAAATAATGGGCCAACATAGACGCCGACGTCCATGCTTTGGAAAAAAATACAAAAATACAAAAGTATTGCTACTGTAAGCGCCAGTGCCCATGCTCCGCCAAAGATATGCGCCCCCCTAGTGTTTCCCTAATTTAGCCTAAAATACATATTTTTAGCTAAAAATTAAAAAAATTGAATTACTAGGGTAAAAGGAATGATTGTGTACCTGTGGTCCATCCGCTGGAAGATTTAGGTAGTCCCTCATATGGTCCACATGGTGCCTTCAATTCACTATCCTTGCCATCTCCTCCAGTAGGTCATAGCTACAATCAATAGTCAAATGGTAAGAAAATGTGGTAAAATAACTTTCCGTGATGGCTTATATGCTCATTTTTACCTTCCGTGGTGTGTTTCTCACTCCCAAAGTGCATCGAGACCACCGTATTTCTTCTAAAAATCCTCTAACACTTGCTGTGGTTATTATTTGTAATAAATAATTATTTTCAACACATGTTTGCTATGTTGGGGCATGTTTTTCCTTTTCGACGGCCTTTTCTATTACTTGGGGCATTTTTTCACCTTACGGTCACTTTTAGCATGGTCTCACAACTTCGTTATCTCCTTTTCTATATTTTATTTCATAAAATTTAAAAATTTAAAAACAATCTAAAATTTTCAAAAAAAATCTTCTAATCATTTAAAATCCAAAAAATTGTAAAAATTGTAAACAACATCCATACATCTGAAATCCTATATCACTTGCATGACCCTCGAACATCTAAATTGGTGCTATAAAACCATCTTTCTGATGTTATTTCTTATTCTTGTCTCAAATGACATGCGGATCATTGTGATCTACCTTCATGAACAAAAGCTCACCAGCATTCTACATTGGTACTCCCATGCAATGGTGAGTTCTCGAGAGATTGTGTCGTAGTGCATGAAAGATTTTCCATGGGACTACTTTCATCCTCTTTTATTCCCCTCGCATCTATCCTTTCTTGGGGTACCATTTTAAACCCTTTTCGTTAGAACACAAACATTTAGGAACTACATCTTGATAACAAAAACATTGGTGCAACTATCTTAAACGTTGTTTTTAGAGTGCATGTGATTATCTTGGTTTCTCTATTAGGTTAGTTTTGTTACTTTCTCATATTGTATTGCATTTTTATGTTGCATTTGAGTTAGTTATCGTTTTAGTCTCTCGTATTCCATTGCATTATCCATGTTGTATGGAGTTACTTAGTAATGGAACAATGTTAAGTAATTTAAATTTTCATGTTATCTTACATTTTTGTTCATTTCAATAAAGGCCAATGATGTATACCTAGTGGAAAAATTATATAACCAGGTTGCTTATGGAAAGGCTGGATGCAAAGGTTGAGCTTGTCCTATATTTCTCCATTATCATTTATTAGCATTACTAATTATTTTTTTACAACTTACCCAGGGTAATAAAAAACCACGTTTATTCCTGTCCTTATTCATTCTCAATACCTAAGGGTTTCATGCCCATTATAACCTATTTTATTCTATCCATTTCAATCTTCGATTGAATTCTTCTATAAACCACTCGAAACTTGATGGGGCATCCTTCATCCTATTAATTTTTATTCAAAAATTTACTTGCTTATGTTTCTCTACTATATTTTAAGTGAATTCACTAACTTCACCTCAAACAGGGGAAAATGTAATCACCTAAATTCCGCTTCTGCAATCTTATTGCCAAAAACACACACAAATCACTTTCATTCTTGCCAAATCTGTTATAATTAGTTGTTTCCACTAATTAACTAATGTTTCGTATCAATTTGGTCAATTAACAATAACTTCATTGATCACCAAACCTTTTTCACATTCAGGATGCCACTTTATGATTAATCGTAAGCCTAAACCCTCTTCAAAATAGATAATTAGCATTTACAAGCTAATTAAGCCTATTTTCCCTTGATTTGGTCAATATACCCTAGTATTGACTCAAACCCTTCTTCCAACCACTCAAAATCACCCCATTCACCTCCACAACGTATCAACAATCTTTAAAATCTTATCCTAGCCTCCTAGTTGATCCTAAGCAGTTGATTAAGGCTTCATACCTCTTAATCACTTGGTAATTCACTAAGTGTGATTATTAATGCCTAATCATGATTAATAATTATAATCTAATTTGGGGCTTTTATTCCCACATGCACCAAAATACAAGTTTCTCCCAAAAGGAATACTATAATAAGAGTGCACCTCATTCCTTTATACTTTACACCATGCTTTAATTTGCATCTCATATAATACATATGATTCATAGCCCAGCTTAATCTTTTTCTAAAGCCTTCAACAAGGTTAGTAGATGAATAATCTAAATTGACTCAACAATTCATTTGAAGAGGTCATTTCACCATTGTTTGGAGTAGCAACCATAACCAGTATATTTCTCCTTAGTAGGCCCATGTTAGGTAATTCAAGCATATTAGTAGGTATGTTTAATTACATCTTGCATTGTTTTCATACTATTTAGGCATTCATTTTAGATTCTATCTTAATGTTACATTGCTAGACTTAGAGCCATAGCTAATCAGGTGTCAATGTTTTAGCCTTCCTTGTTTAGCTTTTTTATTTGATTTGTAGAGTTTTAGGTGTGGCTCTAGATAGATACATTGCAAGATCTCCTTATTATTTCACTTCATGAACCTCTAACTTATAAAGTTATACTACAATTTTTCTTAGTGAACATCTCCATCTTGTGTATTTGAAATAATCACTACTTTCTTTTTATCAAAAACTAGTTGAGATCAAATGGGATTTTTGGTCTTTTGTTCATCTCTTCTAGGGAATTTACTTACACGCTTTTGCTCATGTTAGGTTTTTCCTTAGGTCTTGTCATGCTTGTATCCTATCACAACTATGTTTGGTTTAATCTCATAATGCTTTGGGAATTTATTATGCCCGTTTTGGGTAGCACTTGCCTTTATAATGGCCTCTAACCCTTCGATTACAACATCATTCTGCAAACATTGGTGAAGATGGCTCTCTAATGTGGGAGGAAATTTGTCCCAAAATTTAACAATGAGGTAGTTATTATGAAAACAATCCAGATGTTTCCATTGATATTGATTTTTTTAAACATGTTGTCCAATTTTATCAAAATAATTGTTTGAAAGCATATTTTTGTGGCCGCATTCCGTCTGAGTCGTATTTATAAACCTAGATTAAGAACCATTGGGAGACAATCAACATCTAGGTTACTAGTGTTTGGAATCTCACCAAAGGGTTTTATTTTTTTACTTTTCGTGATTCGTCGAAATTCCAACTTATTCTTGAGCATTCTTCCTAGTGGTATATCGGTAACACTTTACTTGTTTTGTCAAAATGGACCACCAATTTCAGTCCATCTAATTAGGTGTCTCTTCGATTCCTTGTCTTGGTGGAGTTATTAGGCTTACCATTATAGATTTGGCCTTTTTGAATGATATTGTATGACCCCTTCGCCATGTTATTTTTCATGAACCTAGTCATTTTTAAATCATGACTGCATAAATGAGTTTGTGTTGAGGTTGATTTAGCCTTTGTTCTATGGGACCACATTGATATTCAAGTTGGGTTCATGCGTATCTCATAGAAAATTGTCTATTTCAATCTACCCAATAATTTATTTCAGTTTTAAGCCACTAATCATTGTATTCATGCTTGTCCACTTTCTCAACATGATAAACTATTAACTCTCATTCTACTCCTAGTTTGTAAAAGGTTGTTTCCAAGGAATGGAACAATGTGGCTAATAAGAAGGGTTACGGTAGTAAATCCAATCTGTGGCTCCCCACGTTCCTCTTGGAAATAGTTGGCTTTGGTTTCCTTGCATCTCATGCCATCTCTACAAGCTCAACCAGCTCAACCTTCTCTACTTGAGAAGATCTAGCCAACTCCACAAAACGAAAAATCAGGTATGGTTACTACAATTTCGTCCACACAACACTTTGTTCACCGAGTTCTCCTAGAGAGAATACGGTGGAGATAGTTAGTCCAAGTAGGCCTAGGAACCACACTAACTCAACGAGCTGGTCGTTCAAACCAGTTTGATTCTATTTCTAATAGTTTTGGAATCTTAAGCTTGGCTCATATGTTGTAGGATGAACAGGAAGAGGAACTGGTCATGTATGACTTTCCATGAATTGTATCTCATGGAATGTTCGAGGTCTCACATAATTATCTTGAAAAATATTCTGTGAAACATGTTTGTTAGTTAATTGGTAGTCTTGATATTATTTGATTGCAAGAGGTTAAAGTTACTAGTTTCCTTCTTTAGAATTCCTTAATGTGTATTGCATTGAATTACATGCATTACTTTTCTTCTCATTTAGAAGGCAACGGTGGTGTTTCTATTTCTGTTTCTCCTAGATTTTTGCCATGAAAAAAACCACGGTCATGGTCCTAAAAATTGGGCCATGTGGATTATTTTGAATCTTAATGGTTTTCTCTTGGCACATATTAAATATTTATACTCCTAATGATGAAATGGAAAGGTCTCGCATCATGGTGTTGGTTAGGTGAAAATTTACCCCTTGTTTATTAGATTTTCTATGTAGATTTTAATATGGTTGAACATCTCGAGGACAAGATGGGGGCCCTTCCCATGCGTTGGTACATTGGAAAGTGGGAATATTGGTTTTATTTTAAAAATAGGCAGATTATTAAAGACCCTATTTTTAAAAGGTTGTGGACTTTACTTCTCAAAATTGGTTTACTTGGTCCAATTTTCAAGAGGGACCCTCATGTGTTCTGAAAAGGCTTGATCGTGTCATGATTTCTCAATGCAGATCTTTGAGCTAGCATCCAATGGTTATTATTTGATCACCACTTTGCCAGACATTCAGTTGTCATATCATTCCCCATGCCTTTTATGGTCATGTGGAATGGGGCAACTCTCAAGGTGCCAAACATGCAATTTTATGCAAATGTCTCTCTGCTAATTCATTCGGGGATCTTAAATTTTATTTCAAAGGTCTGGAATACAGTGCCACATTCACTGCTCGTTGTTAGTTGGATTTGCTAGTGGAATGAAGCTATATAGCAGATGGCTAAGTTTCTCTGCCATTTTGGAAAAAAAGTGGCCAAAGTCCATACGTAAGATGATGTCGTTCTTCAACAAGAATTTTAAAGAACTACGTTTTTGCTTGAGTCTAAAAATTTTGATGTGCCAACTCAAATTTGATCCATGTAGCTCAGAGACCAAATCATATTTATTGAACAACAAGGAGAAAAATGCATGCGATTCATGCTTGGATCCATTGGTCAAAAACTTCGTGATTGTGCATCTAAAACATTCTACAAATTTCTCGATTTAATCATGTCGGGAAAAAAATAAAGGCTATTCAACTGTCTCACTCTCGGGTCACCTCTCCACTAGAGATTGCTTCAGATTTGGTGGAGCATTACACCTTGGTATTTCAAGCCAGGGAACCTTCACTGAAAATAATGTTGCTCTTCAGCAATGCATTGAGATGGTTCCATGTAAGTTGAGTCAACATGATAGGAAGCATTGTGATGCTTCTCTATCTATTGAAGAGCTTCATGGTACCCTCCTTTATCTTGCTGATGAGAAATATTTGGGCTTAGATGGCTTCCCATGTGAGTTTTATAAATCTATTTGGCCTTTTATTTTTCAATATTTATTAAAATTTTATCTAGAGGCTCTTGAATCATTCGTTAGGTAGTATTATTACAAAGGCAATATCAAATTCATTCCTAAATCTAGGAACTTGGAGGTTATCGGTAATTTGAGAGCTATCACCCTTCTTAATGTCTCCTATAAGATTCGACTAAGGAACTTTCTCTTCATATTCCCTCTGCTTCTTAAGATTTTGCATCCTGAGCAAACCGGTTTTGGGAGGTACATTCTTGATAATATTATAGCTATTTAGGAAGGAATGGAATGGGTCCAAAATTCTTCGCAATGGGTGCTTTTTGAAAACCTAAATTTGAGAAGGCCTATGATCATATTGAGTGGTCTTTTATTCTTTCTATGCTTGAGGTTCTGGGATTTGGAACTTTTTATCTGAATATAGTTCATAATATTGTTGTTAATGCTTCTTCCTGTCTCATTATTAATGGCTTCCAGGTCATCTTCTATTGAGTTATATTTTTCAATTCGATAGGAGTTCCCTCTTGCACCAGCACTATTTTTTATTTTCATTGATGCACTTGGCTACCTTATCGCCAATAGAGTGGATCAAGGGTGTATTCGGGGGATTTATCTCCTGACCATAAAACCCATCTTGTCAATGAACACTTTGTCAATGACTCCTCCCTCACTCTTGTTGAGTCGAGGATATAACATTCGGAGACACTTTTGTTCCTTGAATTTTTATGTCTTGCTTCACGGTCTCATGCTTCACCTTGCTAAATCTTTAGGTTTCTCCTCGAGTTTCTATCCCATGTCGGATTGGTTGGAAGCTTACACATGGAAATGGATTTAGTGAGGGGAAATATTTAGGTTTTTGGGGATCCCTTTTACCTCGATGTGAGTCTTCCACTCTCTAGAAGTTCTTGATCGATCGGGTTGAGAAAAAGTGGAAAAATGGGTCTCCCAACCTTTATTGTTGGCTAGGAAATTTCAAGTTTGCACTAAGATTCTATCATCTACTTAGGTTCATTATGTTTCCTATTAGTGTCCGTCTCGGATTCCTTTGATAAATTAGTGAAGCTTTTAAGATATTTTCTTTGGTTGAACTACAGATAGGGTGGGTTTCACATAGTTTCTTGGGATATTTGCATGCTTCCTAGGGATCAGGGAGGTATGTGTGTTATTGATGTATATAGGAAGAGTATCTCCCTTTGTGCTAAATGCGTTGTTTGATGTATTCACGAAAACAAGGCCTGGAAAATTCTTCTAAGACATTTTATCTTGTCTAGTTCTCCTTGTGGCATAAAATGTTGGAAGAATATTGGTTTTCATATGTTACTTATTACAAGAGTGTTAGTTAAAATACCTGGTATGTATTTTTGAAAAGCATCTGGAAAGCCTTTAAATTTGTGAAGCATTTGATGAGATGGGTTGGTGATGGATTTAGAACAGGTCTCTCCTTCAATGACCATAATTTTTGGTGGTCACCTATTTTCTCTGATAGCCTTCCTTTAGCATATTTTCTAGACATCAAGGCGGTGAGGTTGTTTTAGAAAGGAATTTCTACCATAAGAGACTTGGTCACCAATAGATATTGGCTCTCTTGGCCTCAATTAAAAAAAAATTCAGCATGCAAACTCAAATCTGCCATCTATTCCGAGAATTTAGTCTGTTTTTCCTGATTTTATATTGCATAAACTTGGGGTTCAACCACCTATTGCCTGGTGGAAATATTAGAGATGGAATGTATATATTTTGTTACTAAATTATGAGAGGAAATCAAAGAGCCAAACACATATTTTACATAATGCAAACAATATTATTTACTTCTGTATTAATCTATTGTCTCAATAATAATTTCCACTGATACGAAACAAATATATAGAGGGAGATTTTCATATAAAATAGGAAACCTCCTATAACAACTCACTATATACGTGAATTTGTTTTAACAACTTCACTTACAAACCATATAACGATTATTATAATTATGAGTTGTTTCTAAACAACTCATAATATAATAATAAACTACAAATATTAATTACAAATAATGTTTACACTAATTATATGCCTAACATTCACCCCCTTAGTGTGAACATTATTTACTGATATCACCCCCTTAATGTGAACACAAAAATGCACCATAGAACTGGAACCAAAATCATATGCCTCCACATACTTTTAGGTCTGCATACTGTTGGCTTCGATCTTGCTTGTCTGGATCTTCTTTGCACATGACCAATCTGTTTCACCATAGCGAACCCCATACCAGATGATCACACTTCCACCAATTCACCTACATACGTGAACACAACAGTTCTCACTTTCACTTCCACTATAAAATAGATTTTACTAGTCGATCGATGTTAGAAGTATGACAGTGAAAGGATCTCTGTAGTGATAGGATAACTCTAGTTCATCTATCCTCATACACAATTGTTCTCGGCATAAAAAATGCACATCTTCCTCTTTTGAATCAAAACAGGGGAAGGAAACCACACACCACACAACTGAAATAATATAAAAACTGCCACCAAATTTGAATGTGTCCCCGTCGTTGGTGACTAATGAGAGGCGTTGATCGCCCTTCATCCTCCATTGCCTTTGATCTCCAATCAAATGTGTTTCTTAACTTAGCTAAATTCCATCATGGGGCTCAATTTGAAATTCCCCCCTCGATTTGACCTCGAACATCGGGTAACACTTGAAAATGCATCTACGAGGCAAATTTTTTTATTTTCATTTTTACTTTTTATAAATTTCGACTACGAATCCGACTCAAAAATACTTTGACAACAAGAAACCTATTATAAACACTAGTTTTCTTTAACTTACAATACAATGACCCACTATCCAATGTTGGAAATGACTTTTCTAAGGGTGATATGTATGAAACTTGTGATTAAATACTACTACGAAGAATAGACTTGACATTAAAGAAAATCCCTTAAAAGTAATCTCTACGGGCATATATGAATACTTTCTTAAATATTATAACAAGAGATTCTTTTTTAGATTACAAATCTAAAATTATAGTCAAAATATAAGCTTCATTAATGACATGATATGATAAGCGTCTTGATAGTGGTGACTACCCATAATTTGCGTGCAGCATACAAAAAAAATGAGAACATACACTCACAGTCCCGTGAATGGCATCTATTGTTGGGTTTGCGTTTGAATGGTAAAAAATTTGACTACAGATATACGTTTTGTTTTCCAACATGGTAGGCTCATGCAAGTGTTGATGTCGCTCAAAAAAAATCAGAAAACAAAATTGTGAGTTTATACAAACCCACTGCCATGTAGAACTATTACAAGTTTTATTATTGTGCCGTTCATTGTTTACTCCTGGCAGGCGTCCTGTCCCCAAAGCGTGGGGCTCCAAAAATAAGTTAAAATAAAATTTTGCCATGGTTAGCTGGCGGATGGGAGGCATATCTTGTCACTTCCTTAATGAATTTTAATTTCTGTTTGGCGTGAGACAGTGGGAGACTGTATTCTTTATTCTTTTTGGGTAGTGGTTGAAGCACCTTTCCTCCTGGTTGGTGGCCGCACCTGCCCATTTATTAAAACATTGACTTACCATCTCCTGTCACGTGGTCTACCTCTTCTGCCCAAAACCACGAATGCTTGTTTTGCACTCCATCAAATGCTGAAACTGATGAATTTCTACAGCGTGTTCTGGACAGTGGATTCATTGATGGTGAAATGAAGGTCTATCGCCTTGATGTTGCGTGGGTGGGGGTGGATTCTCAAAATCGTGTTGTTCAGGCAGATTTGGTGGAGCTGTCTTGCCTTTTCATCTTGGTAAGTCGCTTCTGTCCAGGTGGTGAATTTAACATGGAAGGAGCTCGATCAAATCTTGAGGCTGGCTGCTGCTGCTCTAGGAGGTGTCCTTGCGGCTGGTAGAGACTGGATCAGGCATGCTACAGTTTGGTAGAAGCCTTCGTGAGCGCCTCCAACAGGCAGGCTGTCCAACCATGATGTTATCCGTTCAGTTTCGACTGCATCCTCAAAGTCGGGATTCTCCTTCAAGATATTTTGTATCAAAATCGATTAAGTGACAGCAGGAGTGTTACCAGAAGACCAGATGAAATTTATTTCTAAGATTCTCTATTGCTTCTTACTTGTTTTACGATGTAACTCATGGGAGAGAATCTCATAGGCGTGGATCTGTACTATATCAGCCCAAGGAAAGAACCCATGATGGTTTGCTTGATCAAGGGAAATGGTAACTCAGTTAGCAGTGGGACTACTTCTAGCCTTTAGGAGCCTGAAGGATGTGCAGAGAACTAAGGACAATTGTTCCATCTTGTTACTTCATTTCAGGGAGATCACTTTACTTAGAATTTTGCTAATGATAATGTTGTAAGGCATGGATCGGCTAGGACTCAAATCAAGGACCTCCATCAGCACTGCTGAGCACTCTACCTTTGAGACAACGGTCCTTCGTAGGTTTGGGGTTTGCTAGTTGATTGGTTTCCTGTAGGTGCAGGGTTTCCACTTTTGTGGGGCGAGGATCTCTCTTTTCTAAGAAATATAAGATGCACAGTTTAAAAACGTAGTCCGCACCAAGCATTACTGCAAGGTAGTATATGTTATTTGAGAAAATGGATGCTTTCCAATTAATAGCTGTAGCCTCTGGTTTAGTTTCAAACATTGTGGGGTTGTATGGTCGTATTTACAGTTTCTGTTACAGTAAAATAAGGTCATTTTTTTAAGACAATATCCCAAGCATATGGAAAATTTTAGGACTTCAAAATTGTTAAGAATGTTCAATGGTATTTATTGTTGGATTTTATCATCTGAAAGGGCAATATAGAAAAGGAGAAAAAAACCATCAGGAGAATATTACCCGAGGGTAAGATAGACCCTCAAATTTATTCCCTGGAGTGAGCTGTAATAGAGCAGAGCAGACAAACCGTTACTGTAGGCAGGGTTCAACTTTGCAATCTTTTGAGGCCGATCTGTTTCATATCAGAATATTCATGAAACACAATTTGCTCTGCTATTATATGAGCTTCTTCAACGTGTCACCAAGTTGGCAGGCATAAAGTTTTCTGTTGGAATAATCACGCCTTACAGGCTGCAGCTGAAACGTTAGCACCGAGTGTTTGATGTTGTCCTCAATCTAATGAAGGAAAAGGTTTATTGATCAATACGGTAGATGCCTTTCAGAACCAGGAGCGATGTAATCTTTATGTCTTGTGTCCGAGCTTCAAACCATGGTCGGTGTTTAGCGTTCTAGCGCAAGTGCTCTCGGACTGAGTGGTAAGCAGTTCGACTCTCACCCCCAAGCAGCTGCATTGAAGCAATCTAGTGTTTGGACAGCCACCTATTGCATTCTTCTAGTCGTGCCTTCAAAAGGGAATCCTGGTGTGGTATATTGCAAGAAAAGACCAGTGAAGCAGAGGATAAAGCGGAAGGCGTGGTCATGTAGCAGATCCTGCTTTGGATGTTCACGACCCAGTGGATGCGTTAAAACAGGCAAGATAGACTAACCATATACATAATATGCTAGTATCTAATAACCTCTTGAAATGAAACTTTTTCTTTCTAGAAATTGGTTTAAATCTGTGATTTTGTGGATTTGCGTTCAGTATATGGTTAACAGTTTGTTACTTCTGGATTTGCCTCTGTTGGTTGTTCTTGTTGACGTGATCAACCCTTTTATATATATAAAACAAACAAAGGTTCTCAGTGTATGCTTTGATTGATCATATGAAATATATATATATATATATATATATATATATATATATATATATAAATTTTACTAAAAGTTACTTCCTTCTGCAAAAATGTCGTTGTTTCTTTTGTGAACCTGGGTATGTAATCGCCCCTAGAACGTTGCAGCGTTGACTAGTATTGGTTTCCTGTTATGTTGTTGCCCTAGAGGAAAACATACAGTTAAATTATTATTATTATTTTTATGATAAGCGTGATTATGCACTTCGTGTATTGTGCAAATTATTAGGGCTTTTGGAAATTAGAAGTTCAATATATATGCTTGTTAAGAAGGAAGTTTTGGGCCGAAAATATGTCCTGGGTTGATAGAAGGGCATAAATTATTGATAGAACCCCATTTTGATTCTACTCTTTCTATGAGTAAAATTTGATAAAATTAATGACCTTTATGGTGTTAAGATATGGTATGTTGATGATTCCTTGTGTGATCGATTTAATCATGTATAGACATAATGCCTTGATGGAGTAAGGTAATATCTTTCACGGTTCGTGAAAGTTAAGGTTTTCATCAACTGCTTAAGGTAACATGAAGTTCCTTAATTTAGTCAAACTTGTTTTGTACTTCCTTCTTGATGAGTGACCTTTCATTGCAAATTTAGAATGATTGTGATGGAAGGTCGTGAATATATTTTGTTGTCAAAAAGGAAAAGAAGTTATGGAATAGTTTGTTTATGTGTCGAACGTAATAATTGTGATTACATCGTTATAGAAGTTCGTTATTGGAGGATATCTATCTTCAATGGTATATTATGTGTTTAATCTCTGCATAGGTTACCATAAACTTAGTGATGAGATGTAAATTAAGGAGAGTTGAGAGACCTTTTCCTTTGTATACATCGTTTATGATATTAGGAAGTGAGTTGATGTCGGAAAATTTCAACCAAGTCTAGATTCATGGCTATGTTCCTCTAAAACGGGAGGATTATAAATCTAAGGTATTATGAAAATTGCAAGGATGTGTTTAGAATGCTAGATTGCCTACTCAACTTGGGTATTAATGAGGCTTGTCACTATTCCGGCCCTGGTTATGTTCAGTAGGTAAGCTTGTTAGGCAATACCTATTCCGGACATTCTTACCGTCCTTTCCACTCATCCTTATTAGCTATGAAGTCACTTATTACCTAAGATATAATGGTTGTGGGTTTGAATATAAGATTTTCATCCTTTAAACCTTTTTGATTACATGATGGAACTTTGTTTTTACCCTCGTTGTTCGTTTATAGCCTATTAGGCCTATGGCCCTACGGAACGATTCCAAAACTATATTCTTTTTGGCAGCTAAGATCGGGTCTGGTTTTTATCTTTTGTCTTCACCTTGAGAATGTGGATTGATGGGTTACACTTTAGATTTCAATCACGTAATCTACGGGATTATATGATTGAAATCCTAATACTCTCAACTCTTGTGTCTAATCATTTAAATTTCATAGTCTTGCGTATTTGGTTGTCAAACTTTTTTTAGTTTTAGAGGTATTTTCATAACTAAAACTTATGGTTTTCTTCTTAGTTGATATGTTGAAAATTATATCTTGTTTCAAAAGGTTGTTAGAGGTTAGAACTTTGATCCATTTCCTGAAATAGAATGTTTCCTTTCATGGTATTGTTAGCTAGTAGCTTATTGTTGCTATGTATAGTCTTATCTTGCTCGAGTTTCTTCATGAACCGACTCGGTTATTAATTAATTGCGATGGCTTACGTGGTTAGATGATGGAAAGACTTGTAGATTATTGCATCAATCTTGGTTATGATGTTCCTTTGTACGAATGTGTATTATGTTATAAAATTTGGAAAGGGCCTTTGGACATTTTAGAAGAAGGGTCAGTGCCTAGTAAATGTATTGTAGAGTATTGTTGTTGTAACTGTTGAAACTTTGGTTTGTTTGGTTATCATGTGAAAGATGAAATTTGATTACCGCTTGGTTATGGGATATTCTAGTGAATTTTAACCCTTAGTATAGTAGCGGGGCTTGTCCCATGTTATTACTCTCTTGCTCCCTAGTCATGGTTCAATAGAGATGGTATGTCCCTTTGATTTGTGCATCATGTTGGAATGAATTGATATAACCTTGTTTTGTTTCCGCAAACGAGTCTTTGTTAAACTTTGCTCTTGAGTTAAAATGTTGAGTTGTAAATCCTCCTAAGGCTTAGTAGCAATGAGTTTGTAAGCACTATAAAGTGAGGATAATCCTGGATAAAAGTCTGATAAAAGAAACTAAAATTTATATATATGAATCTACTTATAACCTTTGAGACTGGAACAATCAAGAGGAAACTATCTTTTGTAAACTATTATTATTATTTTTTTTATTTGAGCCAAACTAATAAACATTATCCTTTTATGGTGAAACCTTAAATGATCTCATGGTGAAATCAATGGTTAGATTTTAGAAGATGATAGGATTTAATAAGTAGGAGGGAAATTGATTATTTAAACCTTAAATCTCTCTCTATCGTTTGAAATGTTCTCCTTTGTCAAACTTAATGAAGTAAAGTCTAGATGGAACATTTAACCAATCTTGATAAACTCTTAACCTCAATAAAAGACTGATAGTAAACAATGTGACCCTGAAGCTAAATTCTGTTGTCCTGTTCTATTAACCTTTGCCTTGATTCATGGTGATATTTCTTAAGCAAGGTCAAAATTTAATCCTTAAACAAGAAGGCTATTGTTATGAACCCTAAGCGGTACTTTTCACTCAATCGGAGCTTATGCCTTCACCTGTGCAATAGAGTTGTGGAACATGTGTTAGTGGCTTGAGTAAGATTAATTAACCTTGTAAGAAATGGAAAATGTTCTAAAATCAAATGAATAAGAAAGATTTGGACATCAAATTGATGATCCTAGTTTAGAAAGCTTGGCCTTAAGTTATTTAGTCAAACAGTTGAAAAGAAAGAAGTTCTTCCTTGTGAAAAGAATTGTGTGAATCATTACATGAAATTTTATAAGAACGTAAGTTAAGAATTAAGAGACACTTTAGTAAACAAGAAAATTTAACAAGAAATTCCTCATGGGATGCCCTAGCTGTAAGTGTGTTTTGTGGTTGGACTCCATGTTGTCTTGTCAAAAGAAGAGTACATAGATTGTCCTTGATAGGTGTGAACGTTCCGTGCTTGCCTTTATGGTCATCCTTGTATCAAGTTGTTCCTACGTGTGTTAGTTGTATCCTTGTGACGACATGTTGTGTCGTGTGTTATGTGTCAAAGCAAGTTCAAAAAAAAAAATTATCCTGTATTTCACTGTGTTGTCCTTGTGTTGGTATTTTTGGTGTGTTACATTTGGTATCAGAGCGTAGGTTCATGCTCTCGAACCTATGGGCCGGATTGGTGTTATATGATGATGTTACATGGTGGTGGTGGTGTTACATGATGATACTGCATGATGATGATGATGTTGCATGATGGTGGTAGATATTGGAAGAGTAATGTGCTTTAAACGTGATGTGATTATTGTCGTAATTGTGATATTGTGAACGCACATTATGGGTATGTCACCTTGTGCGTGTTTGTGATCATGTTGATATGTTTGGGGATGGGAGTATTCTCTCTCCTTCTTGTGGATTCTAGGAAGAGTTCACGTGTGAATTATTGTTTGTGATGTGTGAAAAGAATTCTAATGTGGATGACGTAGTGTTGGAGCATTGTGGCATATTGTGATATGTGAGTGTATCAATGTGTTGTATGACTAGTTGATGTTAAAAGAAATGAGTTGTATCATGATGTTTTTACCATGTTCTGAAGAAATGTGTGTACCACCTTGCTATGTTGCAATGGATGTTATGTTGTGATGTACTATGTTCATCGTATGTATGAGTTGTGTGCAAATAGGTAATGCTTCATGTTGTGATTTTGGGTCATACGGTGAGTGTATGAACCCTATCGTATCGTATGGTGATTGCACTTTGGGTGCAGAATGTGGTAAAGTGATGTGTTACACTCAGTGAATGTATGATCGTGATCTACCCTGTATATGTACCATATGTGAGACGTTATGGTAGTTATGTGTGTGCCACCGTTATGTTAGTGATGTTGTTGTATGTTATGTTGTGAACCTTACGCTAACCGATCCTGAGGGAAATCGGTAGAAGTGTATGTTGAGAGTGAGGAATGGTGTACCATGGGTCAATAACTCGAGCTAAAACTTGGTTTAGTAGATAACATGTGATTCTTTCCTCTCTCCCTATGTGGTTGTATGTATGCAACCTTAGTGTATCTATGACTATGTTTAGCCTTGTCGAAGTGGTGGCGGGATGATTCAGATGGAGGTGATGACAGTTGTATTATTGATATGTATTTTACGAGCTGAGGCTCGATGTTCCGAGTGCTAGCAACTCGTTGAGTACCCCTTTGGTGGCTAGATAAGGCCACACAGTTATCGTAATGTGACATTATTATAAGTTGATTTTATTCGTAAATTGAGCTTTTACTTTATTTTGCAAGGACCAGCATCTTTTCTTGATTGCAATGCTTTACAATTTTGGGCATTTCCTTGGTTTGTGGCACTAACATGGGGATTTTGATACTAACTTTGGCTATTTGGCCATTTATTTTAGCTTGATTTGGGGTCTTCTTTTAAATTTGGAATTCTTACCGCCTTGCCCAAGGCTTGTACTTTGCCACTTGGCACTTTGATTGGATTGTTGTGCTGGTTCTATTGTCGTGATGTGTGGAATAGGGTCATAGGATGCACCATGGATTGGTTGGACCTATGGACCCGCTTCGTTGTATGGGGGTACGCCCCAAGGGTACATATAACTAGCGGGTTGTTGAACCACGCGTTATTATGTCACTTGGGTTAGGAGTGTTCGAACTCTATGTGTCTTGGACCATAGGGACAACCGGCCTCCTTAAGAGTTTGAGGCAGGCAAGAGTTTGAGGAGGCAGAGACTTTGAGGGAGGCATAAGAGTTTGAGGGAGGCATAAGAGACTTGAGGAGGCATAAGAGTTTGAGGGAGGCATAAGAGACTTGAGGCATAAGAGACTTGCATAAGAGTTTGAGGAGGCTTATGATATTTGTCTGTATGGTTGATGTTTCAGGATATATGTTGAGTTATTGTGATGTTTGGTAGTGGTCTTTTGATGTATGTGTTACTCATGTCAGATGGATATGTGTTGTGATGTTGTGGACATGTCATTGATCCCCTTGTGGACACTATGTACATGTGGCATTTGTTTGGTGTTATGTGAGTTTTTCATTGATGCAAATTGAGGAAATGTCTAGTGGATTGTAGTACTGTTTTGGTTAAGTATTTTGGTATGTCAGTCATTGATGTGTGTCGAGTACTATGTTATGTGGAGTGTGCCTATTCTATTCCGTATTTGAGTAACCTTTTGTGGTGTAATACAATCTTGAAGTATATACTTGTGTGCTTGTGAATCTGTAGTGTCTTGTGAACCTGATAGGGTGTTGTGTTAGCAGTTCATGTTGGGCACCCACAATAAGGAATAAATCAAAACTCTTCAATGATGATATTTTTTCTTTAAAAACTAAAACTAGAAAAAAAATGATAATGGAAAGAGACTAATGAAATGATGAACAAGAAAGAACTGCCAATCTTCACAGAACATTGAAAGTTAAAAATTCTACCAAATGTTCCTAAGGCTACCTTGTGACCGTGCTTTAATCAACTAAAATTTTAAACCATAGGGTGTGTTTTCTTCTTTATCTATCCCTTGTTGCGTACCATTTCCTTTCCTCTGTGTAATGTCGCATCGAGGACGATGCTTTCTTAAGGGGAGGAGAATGTAATGCCCTATTGGCTTATTTTTACTTTTATTTCCGTCCTTCCCCCCCCAAGCGTGGGCTCCAAAAATTTTTCACATTAAAATAAAAATTTTCCATGGTTAGGTGGGATGGGAGGCATATTTTTTTTCACTTCCTTAATGAATTTTAATTTACTTTTGGCATGACATGGGAGGCTTATTCTTTATTCTTTTTGGGTAGTGGTTGAGCGCCTTTCCTCCTGGTTGGTGGCCGCACCTGCCCATTTATTAAAACATTGACTTACCATCTCCTATCACGTGGTCTGCCTCTTCTGCCCCAAAACCACGAATGCTTGTTTTGCACTCCATCAGATGTTGCAACAGATGAATTGCTACAGCGTGTTCTGGACAGTGGATTCATTTATGGTGAAATGAAGGTCTATCACCCCGATGTTGCGTGGTGGGGGTGGATTCTCAAAATCGTGTTTGTTCAGGCGATTTGGTGGAGCTATCTTGCCTTTTCATCTTCCTAGGTAAGTCGCGTGAGGAAGATGTGGTGAATTTAACATGGAAGGAGCTTGATCAAATCTTGAGGTGTACTTCTACTTACTCTAGGAGGTGTCCTTGCGGGCTGGTAGAGTGTGATCGGGCAGTGCATCTTGCGAGTTTGGTAGAAGCCTTCGTCGAGTGAGCGCCTCAGCAGATGAAATTTGTCAGACCATGATGTTATCCATTCGATTTTTTTGAGATAATCCTCAAAGTTTGGATTCTCCTTCAAGATATTTTGTATCAAAATCGATTAAGTGATAACATGAGAGTGTTACGAGAAGACCGAGATGAAAATTTATTTCTAAGATTCTCTATTGCTTCTTACTTGTTTTATGTAACTCATGGGAGAGAATCTCATAGTGTGGATCTCGTGCTTATATCAAAACCCAAGGAAAGAACCCATGTGATGGTTTGCTTGATCAAAAAAAATGGTAACTCGGTTAGTGGTGGGACTACTTCTAGCCTTTAGGAGCCTGAAGGATGTGCAGAGAACTAAGGACAATTGTTCCATCTTGTTACTTCATTTCAGGGAGATCACTTTACTTAGAATTTTGCTAATGATAATGTTGTAAGGCATGGATCGGCTAGGACTCAAATCAAGGGACCTCCATCAGGCATGGTCCATAAGCACTCTGATGCCTTTGAGACAACGGATGTCAACGGTGACTTCGCCACAGTTTTTGGGGTTTTGCTAAGATTGTTTCATGAATGTGCAATGTCTTAGTTTCCACTTTTGTGGGGCGAGGATCTCTCTTTTCTAAGAAATATAAGATGCATGAGTTTTTGGTCGTAGTCATTCACCAAGCATTACATGCTATGTGTAGTATATGTTATTTGAGAAAATGGATGCTTTCCATTAATAGTTGTAGCCTGCGGCTCTGGCGTTTAGTTTTCAATTGTGGTGGGTTGTATGGTCATATTTACGAGGTTTTTATGTAAAATAAGGTCATTTTTTTATGAAATATCCCAAGCATATGGAAAATTTTAGGACTTCAAAATTGTTAAGAATGTTCAATGGTATTTATTGTTGGATTTTATCATTTTGAAGGGAAATATAGAAAAGGAGAAAAAAAAAATCGGAGAATATTACCCGAGGGTAAAGATAGACCCTCAAATTTATTCCCTGGAGTGTTAGAGTGAATAGCACTATTTGAGATAGTCTCATGATGAAATTTGATTTGTTGCAATCTTTTGAGGCCTTCTGTTTTATTAATATTCATGAAAATCACAATTTGCTTCATGCTATTCATGAAACACAATTTTCTTCTTTATAATTCTGAGTCACTTCAAGTTCACTAAGTTGGAGGCATAAAGTTTTCTTTGGAATTATCATGCACTTACAAGCTACATGAAAACGTTTGCACCAGTGTTTGATGTTGTCCTCAATCTAATGAAGGAAAAGGTTTATTGATCAATACGGTAGATGCCTTTCAGAGCCAGGAGCGATGTAATCTTTATGTCTTGTGTCCGAGCTTCAAACCATGGTCGGTGTTTAGCTTTCTAGCGCAAGTGCTCTCGGACTGAGTGGTAAGCAGTTCGACTCTCACCCCCAAAGCAGCTGCATTGAAGCAATCTAGTGTTTGGACAGCCACCTATTGCATTCTTCTAGTCGTGCCTTCAAAAGGGAATCCTGGTGTGGTATATTGCAAGAAAAGACCAGTGAAGCAGAGGATAAAGCGGAAGGCGTGTGGCTGTAGCAGTCCTTGCTGGATGTTCACGACTGGTGGATGCGTTAAAACAGGCAAGATAGACTAACCATATACATAATATGCTAGTATCTAATAACCTCTTGAAATGAAACTTTTTCTTTCTAGAAATTGGTTTAAATCTGTGATTTTGTGGATTTGCGTTCAGTATATGGTTAACAGTTTGTTACTTCTGGATTTGCCTCTGTTGGTTGTTCTTGTTGACGTGATCAACCCTTTTATATATAAAACAAACAAAGGTTCTCAGTGTATGCTTTGATTGATCATATGAAATATATATATATATATATATATATATATATATATATATATATATATATAAATTTTAAAGTTACTTCCTTCTGCAAAAATGTCGTTGTTTCTTTTGTGAACCTGGGTATGTAATCGCCCTAGAACGTTGCAGCGTTGACTAGTATTGGTTTCCTGTTATGTTGTTGCCCTAGAGGAAAACATACAGTTAAATTATTATTATTATTTTTATGATAAGCGTGATTATGCACTTCGTGTATTGTGCAAATTATTAGGGCTTTTGGAAATTAGAAGTTCAATATATATGCTTGTTAAGAAGGAAGTTTTGGGCCGAAAATATGTCCTGGGTTGATAGAAGGGCATAAATTATTGATAGAACCCCATTTTGATTCTACTCTTTCTATGAGTAAAATTTGATAAAATTAATGACCTTTATGGTGTTAAGATATGGTATGTTGATGATTCCTTGTGTGATCGATTTAATCATGTATAGACATAATGCCTTGATGGAGTAAGGTAATATCTTTCACGGTTCGTGAAAGTTAAGGTTTTCATCAACTGCTTAAGGTAACATGAAGTTCCTTAATTTAGTCAAACTTGTTTTGTACTTCCTTCTTGATGAGTGACCTTTCATTACAAATTTAGAATGATTGTGATGGAAGGTCGTGAATATATTTTGTTGTCAAAAAGGGAAAAGAAGTTATGGAATAGTTTGTTTATGTGTCGAACGTAATAATTGTGATTACATCGTTATAGAAGTTCGTTATTGGAGGATATCTATCTTCAATGGTATATTATGTGTTTAATCTCTGCATAGGTTACCATAAACTTAGTGATGAGATGTAAATTAAGGAGAGTTGAGAGACCTTTTCCTTTGTATACATCGTTTATGATATTAGGAAGTGAGTTGATGTCGGAAAATTTCAACCAAGTCTAGATTCATGGCTATGTTCCTCTAAAACGGGAGGATTATAAATCTAAGGTATTATGAAAATTGCAAGGATGTGTTTAGAATGCTAGATTGCCTACTCAACTTGGGTATTAATGAGGCTTGTCGCTATTCCAGCCCTGGTTATGTTCAGTAGGTAGGCTGTTAGGCAATACCTATTCCGGACATTCTTACCGTCCTTTCCACTCATCCTTATTAGCTATGAAGTCACTTATTACCTAAGATATAATGGTTGTGGGTTTGAATATAAGATTTTCATCCTTTAAACCTTTTTGATTACATGATGGAACTTTGTTTTTACCCTCGTTGTTCGTTTATAGCCTATTAGGCCTATGGCCCTACGGAACGATTCCAAAACTATATTCTTTTTGGCAGCTAAGATCGGGTCTGGTTTTTATCTTTTGTCTTCACCTTGAGAATGTGGATTGATGGGTTACACTTTAGATTTCAATCACGTAATCTACGGGATTATATGATTGAAATCCTAATACTCTCAACTCTTGTGTCTAATCATTTAAATTTCATAGTCTTGCGTATTTGGTTGTCAAACTTTTGTAGTTTTAGAGGTATTTTCATAACTAAAACTTATGGTTTTCTTCTTAGTTGATATGTTGAAAATTACATCTTGTTTCAAAAGGTTGTTAGAGGTTAGAACTTTGATCCATTTCCTGAAATAGAATGTTTCCTTTCATGGTATTGTTAGCTAGTAGCTTATTGTTGCTATGTATAGTCTTATCTTGCTCAGTTCTCGCGAACTGACTCAGGTTATTAATTGTTGCAGATGGCTTACGTGGTTAGATGATGGAAAGACTTGTAGATTATTGCATCAATCTTGGTTATGATGTTCCTTTGTACGAATGTGTATTATGTTATAAAATTTGGAAAGGGCCTTTGGACATTTTAGAAGAAGGGTCAGTGCCTAGTAAATGTATTGTAGAGTATTGTTGTTGTAACTGTTGAAACTTTGGTTTGTTTGGTTATCATGTGAAAGATGAAATTTGATTACCGCTTGGTTATGGGATATTCTAGTGAATTTTAACCCTTAGTATAGTAGTGGGGCTTGTCCCATGTTATTACTCTCTTGCTCCCTAGTCATGGTTCAATAGAGATAGTATGTCCCTTTGATTTGTGCATCATGTTGGAATGAATTGATATAACCTTGTTTTGTTTCCCATGGCGAGTCTTTGTTAAACTTTGCTCTTGAGTTAAAATGTTGAGTTGTAAATCCTCCTAAGGCTTAGTAGCAATGAGTTTGTAAGCATAAAGTGATGGATAATCCTTATAAAAGTTAAACTAAAAATTTATATATATGAATATATTATGTAGATGTGATCTACTTGATAACCTTTGAGACTTAAAATCAAGAGGAAACTATCTTTTGTAAAAATATGATAACTAATAAACATTAATAAACATTATCCTTTTATGGTGAAACCTTAAATGATCTCATGGTGAAATCAATGGTTAGATTTTAGAAGATGATAGGATTTAATAAGTAGGAGGGAAATTGATTAATTAAACCTTAAATCTCTCTCTATCGTTTGAAATGTTCTCCTTTGTCAAACTTAATGAAGTAAAGTCTAGATGGAACATTTAACCAATCTTGATAAACTCTTAACCTCAATAAAAGACTGATAGTAAACAATGTGACCCTGAAGCTAAATTCTGTTGTCCTGTTCTGTTAACCCTTGCCTTGATTCATGGTGATATTTCTTAAGCAAGGTCAAAATTTAATCCTTAAACAAGAAGGCTATTGTTATGAACCCTAAGCGGTACTTTTCACTCAATCGGAGCTTATGCCTTCACCTGTGCAATAGAGTTGTGGAACATGTGTTAGTGGCTTGAGTAAGATTAATTAACCTTGTAAGAAATGGAAAATGTTCTAAAATCAAATGAATAAGAAAGATTTGGACATCAAATTGATGATCCTAGTTTAGAAAGCTTGGCCTTAAGTTATTTAGTCAAACAGTTGAAAAGAAAGAAGTTCTTCCTTGTGAAAAGAATTGTGTGAATCATTACATGAAATTTTATAAGAACGTAAGTTAAGAATTAAGAGACACTTTAGTAAACAAGAAAATTTAACAAGAAATTCCTCATGGGATGCCCTAACTGTAAGTGTGTTTTGTGGTTGGACTCCAATGTTGTTCTGTCAAGAAGAGAAAAGTAGATTGTCCTTGATAGGTGTGAACGTTTCCGTGCTGCCTTTATGGTCATCCTTGTATCAGGTTGTTCACAGTGTTAGTTGTATCCTTGGTGACGACTTGTTGCGTCATGTTATGTGTCAGGAAAGTTCAGTCAAAAAAAAAAATTATCTGTATTTCAAGAACCGAACACACACATGATTCTACATAATGCGAGACAATATTATTTATTCTGTATTAATCATTGTCTCAATAATAATTTCAGCGATACAATGCAAATATATAGAAGGAGAGTTTCCTATAAAATAGGAAACCTCCTATAACAACTCACTATATATGTGAAGTTGTTTTAACAACTTCACTTACAAACCATATAACGATTATTATAATTATGAGTTGTTTCTAAACAACTCATAATATAATAATAAACTACAAATATTAATTACAAATAATGTTTACACTAATGATATGCCTAACAAAATATGATTTCGGGGTCATCTATTATTTTCTTTTTCCCACTTCTCTTGGTATTGATAATCTTAACAACTGGTGGAAATTTCACTCTTCTCCTTCCACTTGGCTTTGATGTCTCCAATGGGCTTGGAATCCTTTGTTTGATCCGAAGTTCATGTTTTTCTTTGGTTTCTTATCTATCAAGGTATTCCGTTGGGGAATGGTTAAGCCATATCATCATTCCAAACCTCAAGTGCCTTTGTTGTGGTCACCCAAAGTTTTTCCAGCATGTCTTCTGGTTCTGCCTCTATGCTCAAAGTTCTTAGCGTTGGATTCACTCTCTCTTTGAGCCTTACCACCCAAAATTTTTTAACTAGAAGTTTTTTTTTGGGGACCATGTAAATTGGCCTCCTTATATTACTTCCATTTTAAATTTTTTCCACTCTGTTATTCCCTTTCATATTTGGATGGCTAGAAATAATGATTTGTTTTAGCATTTCGAGATATATATGGAGATATCTATTAATGAAAAGGTGGCAATTCTCTCTTCTATGTGTTTGTAGATTCAGGCCCAAGCCTAGAAGGTGGCGTTAGAGTTTCTCATCTCCAAAGAGTTGCTTGATCATTAGGGAAGAACACCATGTACCATGATCCCAGTTCCTCCTGATGATGATGATATGTGACCTCCACCTCCTCTGTCGCCACCCGAGGCATCATAGCCACTCACATAGCCACTCTCGAGTCGCACACGATTGATCAGCCCTCTTTACTGCCGGCTCGACTTGGAAAAGTAGTTACTAGTTCTTCGAACTGGGGATCTCTGCCTAGTGGTGTGTCTCAGTTTGGTGGGTCTCCTCCTCTGGGGTGGGGAATTATGGTGCCAATGAGTGTTTAGATGGCGAGAATATGACGGTTGGTTAAAAAGGACCCCTTTTGATGAGCCTTGTACACTTGGGTTTGTTCGATTAAGGGATTATATGCCTCTGCCTCGAGGACCACTACTCCTTGTGCCTAATTTTATTTTGATATAGTGTTTTTTTCCGCCCTTAAGGCTTTGTGTTTTGTTTCCCTCGTGTATTTATTTTAGTTTCCTTTGTGGTGCTCGTTGTATTTCCCTATGGGCTTCATTTATTTTGAGGTCATGACCACTACGAGACGCCCCTTACTATGTAACTCTTTGTATTATATTGTTTATAATATAAAGGCGGTTCCAATAGTAAAACTACTCGAGCCCGAGGAAGACCCTAGAAAAATTAATACATGTCTCCTCTAACCATGACCGCATAACCACAATGATATATTTATAGCTCATGAGAAACATACACCATATGCATAAATGTACTCATTGCATCTCTAATTGGATGGGTCATGCAATAAGCTTTCTCAGAATGCGATAACATCGGGAGAGGTTGAATGTGAAAGGTGGAAAATTCATAATAGAATAATATGTGTACGAAGTCTACATATGGATAGATGGAATTGGAAAGATAATTAAATTTAGACTGAATTAACCATGTAGTGAGGTTAAGTAAATAGGCTTATAGCATTCTAAAAGAAGGAAAAAAATTAGAGAATTTTACCTAATTTGAGGAAAATAAAGATTCATGTTGGGTTCACCGAGTGTATTTTGGGTGAAATAAAGGTAGCCAACTAAGTTCTCAAATATATGGATCAAATATAAAGAAAACCACACTATGTACATGCAAATATTGTCAAGGAGTGATAATGTTGTAATTCTAGAGGATAATAGTCCTATCTCTAGGGTGGTTATAGGTTTATAAGGCATACAACTAAGATAAAATAGTATCCTAACATAATTTATAATTAAGAGCAACTAAGAGGATGGATAAATCCAGGTGAGTGTAATATATTAAGTTAAAATAAACATACATATACTCTAGTCTATAGCAATGAATGCACATCATACAACATGCAAATACAAGCTAAGACACTAAATAGGGTTAGAAAAACTTACCTCTAACATATGTGTGAATGCTTAATCCATAATCCTCCACAAATCCTACAATAGTGAGAGAGATCGGTATGGGTGGAGAATGGAAAAGATCAATAAGAATATCTCAATTCCTAACTCACTATACTTGAGCCAAATGTAAAAGAGGTAATATCCAAGACTAAAAGTTAATCAATAAGTATGAAATCATGTAAGAAAGAGAAGTGAAATTATAAACAAGTGGATGAAAAGTTGTATGAATGATAGTTGGTTTGTGATTAAACATGGAGAGAGTTCAAGTATATATTCTTGACACCATTTCCCATGAGTGATGGCATTGGTCATGTGAAAAAAATAGATAACGATTCCCATGGGTAAAACCTAAGGTCAAAGGGTGAAAACATGGGGAATGGAGGCTAAGAGATAAATGATGGTAAATGAAGAAGGTCCAAGGAGACCGAAAGTATGGATAATAATGCGTAATAAAGATAAGTAGGTATACATAATGGTACACATAGACATAATGGGTTAAATTTGTGAATAAAGGTGTAATTCCCATGCCAACCCATCATTGAGAGGAAGATGTTGGCAAAATGGCACTCGGGATGCTTGTTTTGTTTGGAATCTTTTCTCAAAACACCATGGAGGAAGAAATTATCAATAATAATTGTGTCCTTTTTATTGTTTCAATGCCTAGATTACTCATTTGCATGTGAGTAGGTGTTTCCATATGTTAGGGTTGAATGATAAAATGCCTCTAAGATAAGTGGACTCATGAGACACCTTGGTTGTAGGATTCCTCTCAAAGATGCGGAATGCACTACATTATGAGGAGAGTAAGTGGTTTTGAAGCCCAAAACTCCTCAAACAATTCCAATATCCTCTTGGATGCTCCAAGCTTAGAAGGTCACCCTCGCCAACATATTTCACTTTTGTGTCAACATATAACCAACATCTTTTCATCCTGTGTGCCAATAAAATTTATGAAATAGGGTATGGGCATACATCATTACATAAAATGAGTTTTTGTATATGTTGTAGTTACAATGTTGCTCTCCATTTACATTTAAGAAAATGTGGAAGCATTCACTTGATAGGGATGGTTATGGATTTGTTTGATTAGTTGGTAGGTGTACACAAGGTGGGAGCATATGAAAGGAACGTAGCTATTTAACAAAATTTCCAAAAGAAATGTAATCATTTAGACATTAATGATTGATGTAGGTGTAAAAATGGATTTTTGTGTTTAGATGTGGGAATTTTTATGAAATTATATTTGAGAGGTCTTTTGTCATTCTCCACAACCGCAAACAACATCTTCCTTGCCTAAGCAAATATTAGAGCTTTAGAACACGGTATATTCATCAAAACATAATGTGAACTACCTCTTTTTGATGATGTAGTTATATGTGCCATGGTAGATATGTTTACAAAATGTAGAAGCATACACGTGGCATGTGAATTGTTCAATGCTACATTAGAGAGGAATGTGACCCCATTAATTTATTTGGCAAGAAAACAAAAACAACTAAAAAAACAATAGTGCATAGTTGCTTTGTGAACATTTTCCATGTCGATGTTAAAATAAGGGTGCTATAACATAGCTTGGAATTTCATCAACGTTTAATGAGAAGGGGGAAGATATTTTCGATGTTGTAACTGAAGGTGCTATTAGAGGAATGTATGCAAAGCATAGAATGTGTGTGATTTATTTAGTTTTCATGATTCAAATAAATGAACCCTTGTGGGAAGCAATGGTCGTTCTATATGCTCAAAAAGGGGTTTGTGAAGAGGCCTTAAATTTTTTTATGGAAATGCTATTGGCAGAATTAAAAGCCATGTTCCACCGCATTGCCAACATTATCCAAGTTTATATAAAAATAGGATTTGTGGAAGAATGAATGGAAAAAATCAAATCATAAGGGATAAAATTTATGTCGGATGTTGTAGTTGTAATTATCATGACAGATATGCATGAAAAATTTGAAAGAATGGACAAGGCATTCAAACCATTTGTATAAATAACGTAAACAAAGTTTCAGGGACAACAATGGATTGTAGGATATGCTCAAAATTGTTCTACTAAAAATTATTTAAAGATTTTAAGAAAATACTACCGGAGGGTGTAAATTTAGACTCGACAACCACCAATGTCAAATGTGAAGGATTTACAATGTACAAGCCCCCAAGCTAGCTAAAAATATCTCTTTCTCTACCTCATCGGAAAAATGCATGGAATTATTCCTATCCATCTCTAGATTAATTTCATGTAATGTTTTCATCATAAGATTATAAGTGTTTTAATTAAACGAATAAAGCATTGATTTCTTTTTTAATATTGGTATGCATAAACCTTTATCCCTCGAGTGTATCATTTTCTAACTCAATAACTTTACAAGAGTCGTGGAGACAATTGATTAAACATAAACAACTACCCACTTTGTGATCTAGAGTCATTTAGTTATGCATTAACTAACATTAAGAAAGAGTCAAATAAGGGAAATGTCTTCTCGTATACTTGCGAACTCGATTTGGAATTACCCCATTAAAATAAACCCCAAATCACAAAAAGAGTGTTTATCACCTCATAGTCCTTCCTTGTTATATAGAAAATGATGAGACATAATTGGTATTTAGTGTGATGGTAGGTTAACATGATTTTCATGCCCAGGTTTGGGACCCGCTTAGCCCTTTAGTTGTAGGCATAAACTACTTAAACACAATGTTTCCCCCTCTTGAATGACCATTCCAAAATGAGTTGTGTGACTTGGATCGTTAATGTTGCATGTGTTTCGAGGGAAGGTAGGATGATGATGATAGATGTGGTTTAATCTGAAGGGAACCAGATTGTCCATCTTCTTGCTCAATCAGTGGAAGGCTTTACAATCCTCAATGGAATGACCTAATGTGTAATGATAATTGTACAAGGCATTAAATTCATACTAAGTGGGCTTACACCCTCACAGTTTGATAATTTTTGTGGTGGTAATGTTATGAGTGATTTTTAGAGAATGTCATCTAAAATAGTTGCGTAACGTCCCTTAGGTGTTGATGCGAGATGGTGACGAGGTTCTCGGTATCTTATCCTCTAATGGAAATAATACATGGATTGCGGGTTATCGAGTTATTTTTGTTGATGAGTTCGGGTAATGGAGGTCTAGGATGTAATGGAGAAGGCTGATAAGTAGACCTTGGATGTGGAACGATGGGATAATTACTAAAGGTTGACATGCTTCCTCTAAGAAGATGTGGGAGACAAGGTGGAGGACCATGGAATCGATATGACTTAGCGAACATATAAGAAGGAATTTTAAAAACTTAAACAATAGCTTGTTTGTGTCATCCTTTTATGGATCTAGATGAACTAGGTAGGGATGAAAGAGGAGTTGCCAATCCAATAGGATCTATATGATTTGTTGATTTTGTAGGTTTTGGATTGTTTAGTCTTAGCGGATGCATCTGATTCGTGCTTGGCTTAGGAAGAGGTGGTTGTGTCATGACTGCTTTCAGTTGGTACCATAGTTATATTTGAGAACCATGATGTAATTATAGACATTGATTTAGTAATAAAGGATGATGAGGATAGAGAAATAGTCTCAATAGTATTTTCTACGGGTTTAAACTCGGAAGGTATCATTATTGGTTGTGTGGATGTGGATGTTTGTTCCGTAGATATGGATATTGATTATGTGGATGTAGATGTTGATTCAGTAGATGTGGATTCTAATTATGTGGATATGGATGTTGATTCGGTAAGTGTAGGTGTTAGTTTAGATTTAGAACAAATGTTATTTTTAATGGCATTACTAGTGTGATGTATATGGACCACATTTACTTGTGGCTATTATGTAGACTGATGATCATTTGGGAATGGTTTCTTGAATATGTCAATATTTTGATTTGGGGGTGCATTGGAATTATCTAAATGAAGTTCACCTTTATCAATCAAGTCTTAAAGGACATTACTGAAACATACAAAATATTTCAATATCATGTCCTTTGACCATATGGTATTTGAAATAGTATTTTTATGATACTATAAGGGCTTGGATATGAATGTGTCGATGGGTTAAATATGAGGGAGAGTTATCATATTTATATCTAATAGTTTATCAAAGATTTTGCTATAAGTCTCTCGAATTGGTGTGTAATTAAGTTGTGGATGGGAACATTTAGTAGAGATATTTTCTTTAGGAGAATACTTGACTACTATGGCATTATTAGATGATTTACATTTATCAGGACTAGAGGATGGCTTAGATGGAAACTCAGTTCGTGGTTTCTTAGGTCAAATCTTAACATGACCATCTTCAAGAGCATGTAGTTCTAATTTACGGACCATGGTAAATGCTTCATTGAAGGTCCGGAATGATTAAATTTGTAGTGTTGACAGAATATGTTTAATGCACGATCGAAAGAAAACTTCAGCTTAACTCATTTTTGGTAGTGAAAAGGCTAATTGGTTGATTGTGCCCCTCCAAATGGCAACAAAATACACAATTGATTCAGCGTCAAATTATTTGATAGCGTAACGATCATTGATGGTGACTTTATGGGTTATGTTTATAGAGAAGTGGTCTAAAAATAGTTGTGCGAGTTGAGCGAAGGAGAAAAGGGAATATTGTGGAATTCTATTACACCAATCTAGAGTAGGACCTTAGCATGAGGTCTTGATTATGAGATACTAGATAACATGCATGATGAAACACACGAATGTGTTGTTAGGGGTCTTCCTTCTGTAGAAATTTATGAAGTTTGGGAGCTCCCAATGAGGAGGATATGCTTTATATGGTACGAGGGTAAATAGGTTCATTACAGATCTTTGTAAGAGAAGACAGCTTTTAGGTGCGAGATGATGTGGCTTCTAAACTTGATATGTGATTCATAAGAGCTTGAAGAAGTTTGATTGGTGCTGATTCTATGAAGATGGACCAGGTTGGAATGCAAATTGGCCGGGTTGTGAGTATATTTGATATTGCTTTGAGGAATGTTTTGTTGATATGGAATATTTTGTTGTGGGACGTTGTATTATGGAACATTTTTCTCGTGGATATTTTATTGAGGTATATTGTATTGTTATTGATGTTTTTGGGGGATATACTATTGGGAAGGAATTTTTGCTGTTGTTGGATATATTGTTGGAAAGGAATGTTATGTTGTTGTGGGATATATTTTTGGGAAGGAATACTCTAATGTTGAGGAAGAGTTTGTTGCGGAATGTATTATTGACGAGGGATGATTTATTGTTGTGGAAGATTTTGTTACGGAATGTATTGTTGAGAAGGAATTATTTTTTGTTGTGTAATATTTTTTTGTGGAATGTATTGTTGAAAAGGAATGCTTTTTTTGTGTGGAAAAGTTAGTTGTTGAATGCATTGTTGAGATGCCAAAGGTTGGGAAGATTATATATAGTGATAAGGAAAGGGTTGTGAGTAAGGAGGTGGTTGTTGAAAAACCATAACAAAGGCCCCAGAGGATAGTACTTGTTGTGGAATATATTGTGTAGGAGTAGATTGTGGTATAGAAACTAACGGAAATGATTGTTGCAATATGTACTTGTGAAACATGGTGTGTGGTGGCAATTGGACTAGTATTGATTAGAGGACTTGATGACAGAATAGACATGGTAATATTTTGAATGTTGCTAGCCAAATGAGACATGAAAATAGAAGTATAAATAGATATCATTGGAAGTTTTTGAGTGACTAAAAATTTTGGAGGGGTAGATAATGAGGCACTAGTAGTACTTTATAGAGGTGTTGAACTAGAGAATGCTCAAGTGACAATATATGTTGTTTGGCAAAACTTGTGTCTTGAGAAGAAACCATATGAAGACTAAGAATGGGAATGGAGGACACAACTTCTGAAGTTTCAGTTTGACTCAGAGGTGGATATGAATGTACTTTTTGGATGACAAGTTCCTGATTTGAAACAAATATTGGACCGGTAGAGGAAGGATCATATGAAGATGGTGGTTCAGGTATAGATTGTTGATTTGAATCAATAGATTGTGTAGGGCTAGGATCACCTTAAAAATTTTCATATTTAAGCTGATGTGAAGAGATAGACAAATTTTAGGAAATTTTGTAGATAAATTTGGTGTAAATGGTTGCATTGAACACCACTAGTTGTTAGATAGGCGTAAAGGGAAATGGGGTTTAAATAGGACATTTCTTCGAATAGGATATCCTCTTTCAAAGAAAGCGGTTTCAAAAGATTTTGATTGTGAGCTGGGGGAGTATGGTTGTTCAATGTCTTCCTATTCAGATGTATTAAATTCTTGACTATGAAATTGACATGTAAAATTTAAAAGACGTTGTCTCATTTCTTCATTGTATTGTTCCTCTATTTCATTCCAAGCTCGTTGAGCATCAATTAGAGAGTTGATGTAATTGGTTGATGGAATGGGTTTTGTTGTTGCAATGGCATGGTAAATGATGGTGTAGATACAGTAGTTGATAAAGGTATAGGAAATGGTGTAGAAAATGTAATATATAAAGGGATTTGTTGTTGTAAGGGTGTGGACATTGGTTGAGACATATTTTCAAAAGTTTGGTTATGAGCTTGTTGTCTCCTTTTTACCAGTGTAAAAAAACACACACAAGAATTAGCTCGAAATGAATTAAAATGGGTTGATTATAAAAATAAATCAATAGATTTTTAAGTTTTCTTGATTTAATTTCAAAGTTAAATGTGTGAAATGGTTAACGAGGGTCCTAGTAAATGGAAATCTAGGGTTATTTTTAAGGTATGTTCAAGGGTTGAGTCCTCAATATACTCGAAGGTAAATGAGGCCCAAATTTGTCTTGTTGTTGATATGGGCATGGTATTGGGGCCCACCACCTCACTTCAAAGTCCCGTGAGCGATAAGGGTGTTGAGTGTTGAGCCAATATATACCGACAGATAAGAGATTATACTTAGCTAGAGCACCTTTGTGTCGGTTTATCGGTTGTGTGATTAAATCTCAATCCGTTTCTCCTAGGTGGGAGTTGTTTTAAATGCATTTTTTGTTTAAGTGGTTTGGTTGTGCGTGAAAGAAAAGTGAATGTAGCAGATTATCTTCCTAGTAATTCTATGCGAAACAACAAGGATGAAAATTACACTTTATATCCCAAAATTAAGTGTTGATTTGGATGAATACAATAAAAAAATGTGGTACTAAAATAAAAATTAAAGTTTAAGGAATCACCGTTAAATGCTTCTTTTATTTTTATTTTTAATAAAATTTTAAGAAAGTGATTCAACAACCCAAATTTACGAGCTTTACGAAATCAATAAACTATAAATCTTTTAGGAAAAATAGAAAGTAGACTTATATAAAAATACTTAGAGAAATCACACGAGAATTTCCTAATCACAGCAATTTAGCCAATAGCAGGCAATTTTTACCAAAGAATCGGAAAAATTAAAGAAATGTTATTTTGATGAAATGAATCAGCAAAACAAGTTACATGGTCCCATCGGACGTGCCAAGATGTTTAGAGTAAATTTCACCTGTTCAATGTAATCTAATAAACAAGATGATAAAAATTATCAAACCTCGAAATGGCAGGGTTTTGAGGTACCTACGGATGTTGATGGTTGATGTTTAATTTTTGCACTCCATGTATCAAATAAATTAACTTATATACTGAAAATGACAATGCACTCACAAAAACTGAACAAAATATTTATTAGTAAAAATAGTAAGTAGGTTTCCTAGAAAAGGCTAGTCCTAGGAAGCCACAGGACTTCCTTGTTGTTAGAGTAGGTATTTACCTTAGCTCATGTTCACCTAGGTACTTTATTTACTTTTATTGTATTTATCCTCACCCACTTATGTGTGTGGATATTTATTTTATCTTATTTAGATATTAGGGGGTGTTATCTAGTTGTTAGGTATAGTTATTTCCTTGATCTATGGTATTGACTAGGTCCTTGAAGTCTAGTTATTTCCTAAATCTATAATCTTGACTAGTTCTTTGATGACTAGTTCTTTCCATGATTTAGGGCTTGATCTATGACCTTGACTGGTTCGTAGATAGTTATTCCTTTCCTATATAAACAAGGCTCACTCGCCCATTCTCATTGTATTTCATTGAGTTCCATAATAATATATTATATTGATGTTCATTTGTTTACAAATGTTTATGTAAAGTTATTCGGTGAATTGCTTTCATCTTATTGATCACCGTGTTTGATTAGCATCTCGAGTTCTTATCTTAGTACAATCAGTAATTGTTCATTTTATGGTATCGAGATGGAGATTGTTGTTGACATCCATCTATAAGTTCTATTGAAATCCTTCGCCTTGGTCATATGGTATGGTCATATGAGGGATTTAGCTTGTGATTACTACTAGTTGGCACTTAACTCCATCCTCCTTTCATTTTATTTGTGTGGTGAAGGAGAGAGCATTTTTTTAGTGGCAACTAAAATAAATACCTGAGAGCATACACTTGTAAAGCTTGTATCTTTTGATCGACAACTCATTTTTGAGTGTCATTTTTTACAAAAGTGCTTGTTTTTTCATGCTATTTCCATTGGAAATAATTATTTTGAGAATTACACTATGATTTTCTAGTGCCTTATTGTAACATGCACTCATTATAAAGCTCCAAATATGGATGGGTGTCATAATCACTTGTGGATGCAATTTTAGATGTGCCTAACATCATAAACTTTTGGGAGTTGCATTATTATATCTATCATCAATTCTTATAATGATATGATTTTCTCCAAAGTGTGTGAACTTCAAGAGGATATTGTAAATTTTTTGGAAGAAAAATGGATTGCCCAATAAGAAAAATTCTCTTCTACAAGCACTCATTCACAATAAGGATACACTAATACACTCCCTACAGAAAAAACTTGGTAGCTTACAACATCGCCATCATATTTTAGATAGTTATATCCATGCTCCTAGTCCACTTGCAGCTACTGCTCCTATACCCATTGACCTTGATCTATCAGTTTCTAAACCTTCTCCTGATCCTAATGCTCCTAAGCCTATTAGGATTGTTACTGCATGTTATTCTGCATCTGTACCTATTGCAATTACACACTTTGAGTATCCCACATCAGCTCCTTCTTCTCACATACATGGCTCTTTTAAGAAGCATACCACTACATTCGGTTATCGCATTCTCCGTTCTATGGGTTTCATTGGCGGAGGTATTGGCATAAATTCATAGGGTATTGTTTCCCCTATTCCACATGTTAAGTGGAATTCTCACCATGGAATTGGTTTTCGAGAAGGTACTTCATTGGGATCACACATTGACATAACTCCTATTTTTGTTCACTCGACTCTTTCCAAGGATCATGAGCAACACATGAGTTCTCGCAACTTCACTCGAGATTGAGAACCTAAGATTTTATCTTTCAGACAAGATCAACCTGACACATATTTTGATGTTCCTTTGCATGCACCCATTGTGCATTTTGTACCAAGTCATATGCAGGCATCTTCTTCATCCATCTGTATCAATTTTGGATGGATATCTGATCACTCATGGCAGCGATATAGACATTCATTGAGAGGACTCTACAGGCATGGATCCTCCACCATTCGGCCTCTTACTCCACTTTCTATTCCTTCGCATTGTAATCCTACTTGTTTTGAGCATTTTTATTTTGCAGTGTAGTTTATATGTCTTGTTTTTGAGATATTTTGTATCTTTATTTTTGACACTTTTGACATGTTGTGATCTCTCTTGTGGGGGAGCTATTCTAGTGAAGTCCAAAGTGTCGGTTTATCGGTGTTTGAGTGGTTGTTTTGACAAATCATACAGATTTGTAGTGTCATTCCATCCATTCAAGGTAGTATGGGAGGGTGTGGTGATGATCTTATTTGTCTTCGTGTTTCATGTACTTACCTTGTTACCTTGGATTTTGTTGGATCATGACACTCTAGATATTGTGTCCCCGCCTTGTTAATTTAGTAATTGTTCTTGGATCATGGCACACCTATTTGTATGTGATTAATCGAATTATGTTTCTCTTGTGGTTTTTGTCCTTCACTTGTTACCTTGGATTTTCTTGGATCGTGAAAATTTAGATTTTGTGTCCTTGTCTTGTTGTTTTGGTTATTATTCTTGGATTGTGGAACACCTATTTGTATTAGTTGATCGAATTATGTTTGGTGTTTTTCTACATTTTCCAAATCACTCTCATTAACAATATCATTGTATGGAGCTATTTTGGTGAAGCCTAGTGTTAGTTGTTTTTGAGTTTTGTGATCGAGCAGTGGATTTAGACCATAGTGCACACCAAACTTCTTCAACATTGTATGATTTTTTTGAGCTGAGCTTCTTAGGATGCCTTGCATCAAGATTTTTCTCTCTCTCCACGTTGTTGTTACTACTTTTGGGTACCTTGTGGCATCCCTTTTTCCCAGTTATTGTACATGAGTACCTCATCAGGCCTAATTGTTGGGACTCATACTGTGGTTATGAAACTTCTATTTTGGGCCCCTAGCTTCGCTTGAGGGGGTTTTAGAGTAGGTATTTACCTTAGTTCATTTTCACCTAGGTACTTTATTTACCTTTATTGTATTTATCGTCACTCGACTTCAGATCTTAATTCTTCTAGTTTTGTTTCATATAGGTATATGAACCATGCCAAGTTAAGTGAAGATGTAAAAATTTGAAATAGGCCTCCCAAAACATGTTTGTGGCCTCACAAATCCTCTGAGTGGATTCAAATATGTTTTGGAGCTGGTCTAGAGGGTGCGAGAAATTGCGCACTATCCCATTCATGGAGAACATCGTATTATCTCCAGTGTAAGGGATGATAGATAAAAGGTAGTGAATGGATGCTAGATATCTTAGGCCCTTAACCACCTAAAGCTATCTAAATAATTCATGCTTGAAAAAGTTGTTAACAACAACAAAAATATAATATAAAAGATAGATAAAATTGGATAAATGTTATAGTTAAGAAAAATGCGTAGGATTCATATGTGATTCGATAAGATATTAACAACTTGATAAAATTATAATGTTTGATCACTATGATTTGAGACTATGGATTTTCAAAAGACTAATAGCAGCTAATAAATCAAAATGACATATTTGAATGAAGAAACAAGATTGCAAGATAAAATATGACCTTGATCGGAGTGTGAAGGATGGGGCTTAAAGATGACCGGAGATTTGTTGACTACTTGACTAAACTCCAAAATGGCTCTCGAGACTTGCTCGTTGAAGGTGAATGTTGGTGCTTGGATGATATCATGTTGTCATTGGTGTAACATGATAATAACATGCCCCGTAGAAGACTAGGGTTGATCTTTGTGAAAAGATGATCCCATAAAGAGAGGTCAGTAATTTGGGCTGAAATAATCACTTTGTAATTTCATGATTCTTGAGTTTGTTTAGCAAATTAGTGAAACAATTTTCTAATTTGATTTTTCTTGTTATAAATTTCGAAGAATGGGTTTGTTTTTCAGTTTTGAAAGTGTCGTGTTGTCTAATGAGGTGTCAAGGAAAAGATTTTAATAGTTAGATATGTTCTAATTTAGCCTAAGTTTATTTAGGATATGTATTAGGTTGTTTGATTAAGATATGTCAAACATACAAATGTATGATTGTTTGTGATAATATATGATTTTGATAAGATATTGACGGATTTATAAAATACCCATGATAGATGTGTTGGGATAATAAATTAGAAGTGATTGTAAATAATATTTAGAGAACTTTCTTATGTGAACTAAAATATCATGGGATATAATATTAGTGTATGCGAGAAAATAAGTTATTTAACTATGATTAATGTCATCTGATGATATAATTAATCTATTGCAAATGGGACAATTAAATGAAGATAGGTAAGTCCAAATTTTTATTGTTTACAATAGATGGGTAGACTAATTAAGAATGGTATGTATCTTATCCAAATCAATTCTTGACTCTTCATCTCTAATCACATGCCCCAAAAATACAAGTGGTTATTTATAAAACTCACACTTCTTCTAATTCAACACTATTCATTTCTCGTTTAAAAGTTGTAAAACTTGATGTCAATTTTAATATGCACCTCAAAAATTATAATAAAAACTAGAATTTCATCCAAGTAAATAATGGAAAAGGAATGAATAAATTTCCTCATTACCTCATTCATTAACCTTATGAAGTACTCTAGTGCATTTCTTAGCATGAATGATATGACCAATCATTCATACAACCTTTTCCTGATCTTGAACTTTATTTTCTAGATGTCCTCTTACTTAATAAAAACTTAGTGATACCCATATTTCAAATCAAGATTAGTAAAATATTTAACATGCTATAACTAATCCAACAAATCATCACTTAAAGGAAGTGGGTACCCATTTTTATGTTTATTTTATTTAATGCTCTATAATCAACACACATCCTCCATGAACCATGTTTCTTAGGTACTAACACAATAGAAGAACACCATGGATAAGTCTTTAGAAGGGATTATAACTTTCTTAACTAAAAATTTTAACTGATGTTTTAACTCATTAGCATCCTTCAAGGAATTCTTGTATAATCCCATGTTTGGAAGAAAACTATCAGGTAACAAATGTATCTCATACTCAATTGGCCTGACTAAAAGTAGCACCATAGGATCTTAGAAAAATTCCTTAAACTGATGAACTAACTCTTTCATTTGATTGTACTCTTTTTAAGTAAACATGATACAAGTGGTCTTAGATGCAATAAATTTTTCATCTTTCATATCTCTCAAAATAAGTAATGCAAATTTCATAGTATCATTAATAAGGTTCTTATCTTAAGGGGCACTCACCAAAGAGATATTCAAGTCTCTTGAAAAATAATCAAATGATGTAGCTTTTACCATCCTTCATCCAAAGGTATTAGTTGGATCTTCTCATGAAGACGACATCCACGATATAAAAGTATGGGCTGCCAAACACTATACCACACACATCAATATTAACAATATCCAAAGTATTGTCAACAATGAAATTTTTATCAATGTACCAAACTTAATTTTACATTTCTTAGTAACCTTGATATATATGCCTTTTTCACCCAACCCAATTAATACATATTTAGATAGTTTTAAGTATATAATTTCATCGTATCAACTAACTCCTTATTTATCAAACTATATTGAGAATAAGTATCAAAATGAGAATCCACTTTAGTTTTCTTCACTTAAAATTTTATATGAAAAATCTTAGTAAGTTGATTCTCTTAAACAACATTATTACTACCCAAACATACCTCTCTACGAATGGATGTACAACACATTGTCTCATTTACCTCTTCACTATAAAATATTTCTTCTCCTTGAAGGTCAAAAATGGATTTATTTTTATTCTTCTTATTCTTTAAAGAATGTAATTATGCGTGGAGATTCCAACATTTATCCTTGAATTGAGTGTCAACATCACAATGTCCACAATGAACTTTAGTATCTTCTTAGAAATAGAAGTAGCATTCATGTTACATTTCCTTTTCCCTTTTTCTTTGTTTCACCTTGTTTTTTTGAAGCATGTTGAAAGGTAGATGAACTATTTTCATTTTCCATGTCTAAATAGGTGGATTGAGAACAAAACTCATATACATTCACCGACTTGGCTAAGAGAGACAGCTCCTTAAGTGGCTATGAAGTCCATCGATGTACTTCATTAAAAGGTCCTAGTCTACTACATCTTTTTCCATTTGGAAATCTTTCTTTCGAAAATCACTAGTGTATTCTCGACACATTTTTACCTTGATTCTTCATGATGTATTGCCAATACGTGGAGCTCTCTTCCTCATAACAAATATGATAGAATTTATTTTTAATTAACTTCTTAAATTCATCCCACTAAGAAATAGGAGGAAGCTTCTTAACAACTAAAGAATGAATGTAGTTTTCAAAACAAGTTAAAGAATTATTGGTTAATTTTAACATTGAAAATGTTTTTTTAACTCTCATTGATTTGGTGCAAACTAAATTACACCTCAAGTTGAGTTATCTAATGGTCTAGCTTCTTATCATTCACGTCTGCATCCTAAGGTTAAATTTCTATCTTCACCTCTTCTTTGGATGGAGGAGGAGTAAGGTTGGCATGGGGATTATCTTCCTCACAATCGTGAGTGTCTTCTTCATGGTCTCCTAGTGCCTCTTTTGGAACAACAAACTTCTCCATTATAAATCATGTGATGGACTCGAAATTTCCCATGGACATGGGAATAATGCCCATATATTTGGAAAGACTTGCCACATCCACATCAACATCTAAATTGTAGAAACATTCCTATTTATTCTCACATGCATCTACACCATGAGCCATGTCTCGGATTCCATACTTAAACTTCTTGGTGGAAATATCTTGTTTTAAAAGGAATGAGGATATCTTCACCACTTTCACATCCCTTTTGGCCGAGGGAATCTAAATTAAAATTTCAACACAATTTAAACCACATAAAAATAATTGATCTTAACTACTTTGATACGTAAACAACCTCTTTTCAACAATAAAAATCATATTCTAGTGATAAATAATGATAAATGTCTATAGATCTTATGAGGAGAATATATTATGCAAGAATCACTCATAATAATACTGAACAAAATAGAACAAACACCTTCACAACCATTTTATAACCTCTCTATTGCATATCTCCCTCACACACAAAATTGAAAAATTAATTGGTTGGCATTGGTTTTTACCAAACTCTACAATTTCAAGAAGTTTTCCGGATCACTTTGGTGATTTTCCTAAATCATCGTCAATTTTTGCGGATTACCGATGATTTGATTTAAACAATTTTTAGACCCCTTTGAGGTGGTTGGTCCATGTTTATTACTCCCTGAGACTAGACATTGCATTTTGGTTATACTGATTCGCATCAAAGATCCTAAAGAATTTCATAGAAACACTCTATCCTTCCAAAAAACATCCACAACTTTGTCATCCATTTTCAATCATCATTCAATTTTAGAAATAAACAACAACAATATTCCCACCTTTGCAATATTCTTATCTCTGGAAATGCCCTCTTCTCATCTTCATTCATCAAATTATATAAGGTAAGTGGTTTCCCTTACTTCATTATATTATTGCACATTATTTACAATATTAAATCAGCCTTATCAATATCCCTTTCGAGATCTTTTCCAATATGTTATCAACCTATACATTCTCGCAGTATTCACTCACGATTCCCCATAATCGTTGATAATTCCCCATAATCACCGATTCCCCATAATCATGAATTATTCTTGTATAAAATATCCTTTTACCCCTATTATTTCTCTTCAAACATTTGGATCCCATAATTTGTTACCACTCTTTGCATTTGTAGGTGTCTATCTAATCCTATCCAACTTCTTTGAGTCATTACTTTATCAGGTGTCCTTAATTTAACATATCACACATGTTTCCTTTGCGAACATGTAGCCATCCCCATCCTTGCTCCTTTGAGCCATTTTTGTGATCCCTAGACTCGCTTTGACAAGGTATCACCCCTTCATCAAAACATCATATAATTGTGGAGCGCGTCGAGTCCCTTTTCCTTTGCATTTTTTGTTATATTGTTTTTTTTATCGTTTTGTATCATCATTATCAGATTGATTTTTTAAACATGGATTGACATCCTTGTAAGGTATTCCATTGACTTCTAGGGACTGGCCATTTCCAAGAAATCCACCACATATATATCTAATCCTATCATTTTCTGATTGTATGTGCATTCACTGCAAGTAACTTATTGCATTGAAAAGGAGGAGTTGTGCACATTCTTGGATTCATCAATGTCATTCATCGATCAATATCAACATCATTCATTGGGTATTAATAAACCATGTCATCCTTTGATGCCAATTTGTTTTTTAATCCATTTTATTAATTTATAATAGGAAGTAAAAACTCTCTAGTACAGTTTTACTCGTAACAAAATTAATTTTTTATATTTTATTTTATTATCTAATAGGTATAGTTATTTATTTAGATCCATCTTTGTGTGATTAATTTTTATCCTGCATGAAACATAAATCCTTTCTATACTAAAAAAATCACACCAAACATCTAAAACCATTCTTTACATCCCCAAATAGTAACATGAAAAACATTCACATGAAAGCAAAATCTTAATGCAAGTGTGCATATTAAAATGTTTAAAATTTCCAAAAATGTGACATAATTGTAAATATAGTTATAATTCCAAATTAAAATTGTATACATTGTAACAAGAGGTATATTACATTATGAAAATATACATGTTTTCATAAAGTATTGTCAGCCAATACAATTACAAAATTATGGGTTATCAATTTCTTCTCAAAGATTCTAAGCAAGTCCTATCATATAAGAACACATTACGAGGGAATCCTCTTCTCTACCTTTGATTCTAAATCATAGTTCTCCTTACATCTTCCATATGGAATAAAAAAGTAATAATTACGTGGCCACTTTGTCTTTTAATTCCTATGTCAAGATTAAATTGTGACAACACACCTATCACATGGTGCAACTAACTTTTTTTCAATTTTTTTAAAATTGTTTTTTTGCAAAAGAGGCAAAGTTTTCTCGGTTTGTATAATTGTTTCTAAAAAAACATCCGATACCTACAAATCATGCATTGCACTATTCATATTTTGAAGAATATTATGTTCCTCTCTCACAACATTTCTGATGAAAATAGTGATGCATCAACATCTCGTATTTTATTTCAAAGTGATATATCTTGATGATTCTTATGATCGTTGATTATTTTTATGAATATATTATTTTATAATAATTTTTTTCCTTTAAGCTTGTATAAACACATTCAAGATTTTGTAAGCATTCTTCAAATGTGCATCAAATATAACTGCTTTCTTTCTTTAAAGTATCATATTTTTCCTAGAAAACAAAAATGTGTTAGATAAGTATAAATAATTTATTACACTGCTCATAATTTCATAATTTTTCCGGTGTAACAAATTACCTACCACAATTTTAATTTTTTTGCATTTGCAATTAAAACATTATTTTTGTCTTTATCCCATTTGTTGTAGTATGGTTGGGCTTCAACATTAATATTATCCAACCTATTTAACATTATATCTAAAGCTTTGTCATCATAATCATTTTTATTCAAAATTTTGCTAGACTAGGCTTTTATTAGAAAAATTGCAAGCCTTGCTAGTTGGCTCTCTACGAACTGAAAAATGAATGCTTTTGAGCATGATTATGCTAATAGGTATATATTTCTTTGATTAAAAATTTGGCCCTATACTCCTAAGTTCACACTAAATCCACATTGACATTACCACTTCTTTAATTGTGGACGCCATATTGTTTGAAACCATTTTATTCGATGATAAAATATGTCTTTTTATCATCTCAGTGAAAGAAATTTGACTTGGTGGAGGAGGAGGATATCTAATTTCATGGATATCTTCTTGCGCTTGTGGTTGAGTGGTTGGAGTACTTAATATCATATCATGTGTGTCAAAATAATTACCTCTCTTAGTGTCACCACTCTCAAACCCCAAAAACTCGTCATCAAGCTCGATCTGGTTCAAAATTTGGGTACCGAGTTACATTGAATATACCTCCTACTTGAAAAACTTAAAAATTATGAGGTTTCAAGGTGAACTTCCCTACGAGACCGTAGGAAATGCAATATTCTTCCCTATAAAAATATTTTTGTTTGTATCATCTGTGGCGGTGATACAAAAGGCCTTTTGGAATATGCTATGGTTATCTCATTAACTCGTAGGAAGTAAAGTATTACAAAATTAAACATTATGCCCTTGTAAATATTAAATAAAATATTTGCAAGTAAAAAAAATAAATTTAACATTATAAGTTACCTAGCATGGTCGAGATGTGACCATACAACTTGTAGGACGAGACCAAGTTTTATCTACACTATCAAACTTGGAAGTTTTTGTAAATAAAAATTGTACAAATATTAAAACAATTTAACACATACAAAATATATAGCTTGTTATTGATTCCTATTAGTATCTTAGTTATAAATAATAATATAAATACCTATCAAAAAATTGTGGATGGAAATATGGTGATGGAGGTATCAACCTCATAGGTCTTTTTGTCAAGGAAATCAAATTAGGGTCGATTCTATTGTATCCATATCAGAATCACCAGAATCTTATGAATGGGCTTTACCCCGAGAAATATCCTCCTTGAGAGATATTGCAACTACAATGCTTCTTTGTAGAATATAAATTACTATTATTATTATATTAAAAAATAATTAATTATTAGAATGATATAATTAATCCTAACCTATTTTTATTCTAAAAGACCTATCGATAGCAATTTGTCATTCATTATAGTCAAATTTTTTTGTTCTGCGAATTGGTGGAAATCTTCTTTATAGAGAGCAAGAAGATAATTCGTACAAGAAAATAAAGTCTTCAATTTATCAAATGCATCGATATTGAAAAGGGAATTTTTGACATTTGTTTTAATTCGATAGACAAATACATGCACTAATTATATTTTTCCTTGCTAGTATCTCAATAAATATTGAATGACCCAATGTAGAATGGCAAAGGTGGATCTACCCTATAACACAATCCTAGATTGAAAAAGTTATATCATTACAGAAAGAAATTATGTGTATCACCTTGTATAACAAGGCCTCTTTTGGAATGATTAATTATATTTGCAACAACATACAAGAAAAGTTAGATACTTGGGTAGTCAACTAATACTTAGAAAGTAAATAATTGAATAATAAAACTAAACTTACCATCAAACTATAAATTGTAATGAGATTCCAGATATTTTTTTTCTACATCAGTTAAGACATCCTTTGTAGTCACGACCATATGGTTTTGAAATGGTAAACTAGTTAATTGATGGATGTCTGCATGGATCCACGCTAAATGAAAATGTACGATCCATTTGAGCGACATAAAAGAATTTTTATATGGATTTTTGTAGTCTTATTTTAATATTCACAGCCAAAGGCACATTGTCACATCACTCAAACAGATCTGAGTGAGCACCCGAAACATGTAAGGGTAAAGGTCTCTCTTTTATGGAATGTTATTTAAGGAGTTAGCATGAAATAACATACACTCAAGATCCATAACAACCATTCAAGGATAAAGCATAAAAGATTTAGATCAAAACCATATACAAGAATGAACTCAAAAAGAATCGGGATTAGATTTACCATGAAATATCTAGTCATAGAGGTGTTAACCACCAATATCTAGCCACAAAGATCCATTATAGTAATCACCATAACACAAAAGCTAAATACATCAATAGTAACTCTATAAGATCATGCGTATAAATAAATCATCAGCATAACCTTACAAAATAGACTCTCCCTCTAATCAGGAAAATCAATACATATACAGTGGGGACTTTCCCTTCACTACCTATGCATCCTCAGAATAGCCTACATGCCACAAATAGCTATGTGTGCATTACAAGTCAACTAAAAATCATGAAAACTTCATTGATAATAGATTATCTATTAATAACTCCAGTTATAATCGTATTATCAACCCAAAACTATGCATGTCACTACATCTTCCTTCACATTAGATATTTCCCAAAATATACTTGGATTGTTATTCCAAGTATTCATTCTCAACCTTACTTCAAAAATTTATTGTACTACTCGTACTATTTATCTCCCGATTCTATCAAAATATTGCTAAATTACTTAATTTGTTCATCCCAAGTGCGAGCCTTTGTGATTTGTCTATCCTGCTCTTGCGTGTGCCTTCACGCATAAATTATGCGTATGAAAAACCCTCGCACTACTATACTTATAATCTTTCAAGGATCCAAAATTACCCCTCACTGGTCAAATTTCTACCCACGCAATTCTTCATTTACTAAGTACAAAATTTTTATAAGAAAAACAAAATTCCAAATTTTCAAAAATAAGGTGCATACCAAAATGTGTTAAAGTGCTTGGAATATTTCTAGAAATTCCTTACTTACTTCATCTACTAATGTTTTCCACTCTTGCAACTCCTTCAAATCCTTTCCTAGTGCAACCTCTACAATCCCTATCACTTGGTCTGGTGTAATATCCTTGACTTTTCATTTTAGCTCCTTTATCATAACCTCCAACTCTATGCAATTGTTATCAATATTGTCCATATGCTCCAAGATAGAAGTCCGAAACTCTCCAATTTTATGTTCTAGCTATTCACACTTCACCTTGATTTTATCTTTTTGTGTTGTGTCTCTCTGGTCAATCGAGGGTTCTCAATTTTGTTGGTTGGGGTCTTCTCTTATATAGTCTTCAAATTTTTTTCCTCATCCACCAACCAAATTGCTACGAAGGGCTCACATTTCTGGAATCTAGTGAAGCTGACATATTCCTGTGTGCTTGCTTCCTTAAGCTAGGCAAGAAATTCCTCTAGCTCGATGATCCTAGCTTCCATTGCAACCTTATTATTATCCTTTTCTTTTGCAATTTCTGCCTTCGTAGGCCCCGCACTTTTGATATTAACATGGATCATCCCTACTAGATCCTCTAAATACTCCATCTCATCTCCATAATCAGTTATGTTCTCACTCGGTAGGGAGGACATTGTCCCAATATTTTCTTTATGAGCACATATGCTCTATCATATGCTTACTAAGTTCGTTTATGCTCTGCCATCAAGCCTATCTTCAACCTATCTACTTTGTGTTATTTCTCCTTCTTATATGAGACCAAAGTATGAACGTAGTGCTATAATCAAGATGTCTCCTTATCACCTCGGAGGCCATCTTGTGCAATGCATTACATGCATGTTCATCTGTTAATTAGTTTTGGTGTATGGCCTTGTACCTCTTTCCTGGTTGTTTCTTCAATATCATTGTTTCAATTGCATGCTCACTTGCTTCAAACTCAGGCTCCTATGAAAGAGTATGTAAATTCAAACTTAGCATTTTCTTTGTTTTGGATACTCATCCATCTTGGTCCAACATCTCCCAGGCATGAAATTTCCCTATAGGCACTTTGTACTTTGGAAGCACGCACGTAATAATTTTATGGGGTCATCCACGAAATCAATATGTAGTGGCCTTGGAGTCTATCATTTCCTTCGCACCTTCCTTTTTTATCATTGATTCTTTGGGGTAGGAGTGCTAGTACATGTCCCCAATTCCTTTTCCTCATTGATGATGAAAGTGTCACCTATTTCTTTCTCTACTTTCTCCTCTATTCACAGCAGTGTATTGTCCTTTGATGGGATCTTCTTCACCTCTTCTTCTATCATAGGATCTTTCCTCTTTTCATGAGACTTATCTACTTCCTTCTCTCGCACCCGCTTCACTTGCTCCTCCAATTCCAATTCCAACTCATCCCTTAGTGTAGAAAAGTATGTCTCTTCGGACCTATTTTTTTCTTAGAGTTGGATACCACCTATACCTTAGAATGTTTATTCTTTTACTACTTTTTCTTCCCTGTTTGAGAGGTACCCGTTCCCCCACTACTGCTCCTATAAGAATAATACTTTATCTTACGAGAGGTATCAAGCTTCCCCTCTTCTTCATCACCTTTCTCTTCCTCCTACACCTCTTCTTCACACACCTTTTGAATAGGTGGTACCCCTATTCCCCTAGCTTTTGGAAGGTGGAGTCTATAACCTCCACCTCAACTCATATTTGATTCTTGGGATGTAACTATATGAATACTCTGTTAATGTGTCCTTTAATTATCACATTTACTTGTGGAAAAAAGTCCAATAGGTTTGGATCCAAAACCTCCAAGTATGCGGGCCAACAAATCATATATGTAGGTGGTGCACAATGTATGCAGTCCGAATCCACCTTTCCTACATCATAAGTCAACTTTTACTGTATCCTTAAATCTATTTATGGAGCACTTTAAGTATTTTTTTGAGAGTGCAAATGGAAGTTTGCACCACGGACCCATCTCACCCTTAACCATGTAAAAGCATTTAAGGTTGAAATGTTGCATTACTACAAAATTTTCCTAATCTCTCGACTACTATAGGCAGCTCACGCAAAATGTGTCATTCATTCTCAAAGGATTCACGTAGTGTCTCATACCACTTATTAATTTTCTCTTTGTACCTGTTTATAATGTTTCCATCGCATGTAAACCTTGAAATCAGTAATGCGGGGATGGGTTTTCTAGTGAGTAAACCCATATGTTTCCTTTGGGCTGTCTTGTACCTTGATTTTTATAACACAATCAAACGCTTTGAATAGATCCCTATGTAATCTTATCACCTTTAATCATTTTTGCTTTTCCTTCTCACTAATCCCATTCACGATTAAATGGGCTAAGTTGTAATGTGCTCTCTTTGGAATTTTGTAGACCATGTAAAATAATTTCTTATTAATGTATGTTTAATGCTCGATGCGTGCAATTTGTAGCTCATAAGCCGAGACACAACCCTAACTGCCAGATCATCTAGATCCATGATGGTTTGTGCCATACCTCCCTTCTTTTAGCTCAACTTCTTTGCAAGTTTTTCAGTTTTTTTTAGCACATAAATCTAGGGAAATTTCTTCCCTTATGCTCCTCAAACTTGTGACTCAATCAATCAATTGAGCGGTGAGACACATACTTCTTCCCGAAAATTAGAAGACGTATTCATGAACCCATGACATCAACCACTTTGAAGGAGGTGTGCATGTTTGGAAAACAAAGGAAGATCCCACAACCGCATTACACTAGTTTCTCTATTTTCCACATTACGAAGTTATTAACTAGAGGGTTTCTAGCCTCATCTACTCCCGGAGGACTTTCTCCAAATATGACCTTGTCTTCTTCTCATTATCATCTATATAGTGGTTAAACTCGTCAATTTTAATTGAACAAACTTTGATTTACAAATTTTCACCCTCAAAACACCGGAGGGTAATACATTTCCGAGTATGACTCTTCTAAGGGTTCCTCTACCACAACCTTGGGCCTCTTTGTTCTCAATTTCCTTGGCTTGGTGCCATCTCATTGTAATTTTGTGCCCTATGTGTTTTTCTTCCAAATTCCTTCTACTCAAGCTCTACAAACTTCCGAATGTTTTATAATGCACGTAACCCTTCTATGTGCTCCACTTCGGTAGCTCCAACTTTCTTCTTTGCAATGACTCATGCACATCTCTCAAGCACTTCTTGTTTGCACAAACTCTGTATCACTCTTAAGCTCTTCGCACTTGACTCACAAGTTTTCTTTGAAGGAAAGGTAGCCAAATGACTACCCTAACCTCTTATTTATACTTTTCTATGGCCCACAATACCAATTTTTCCTTCTAACCAATGATTTTTAATTCACTATTCAATAAAGTACCATTTTCATTTTTGAAAAATTTCGTGACTTCACTTTGCGTGTTGCAGTCGTAACCTTCTAGCATGCTATGCTACTTCTTGGCCACAAACCTCCTCCATGCACCTCTGCTGCATCAAAGTAAAAACCTATGCATCATATCCTAAGTAGTTTCACATGCCACAACCTACCTCACGTTAAAATATGTGATTACTTTCCCTGCATGGTCTTTAATTAGCTAAACTTTATTCAAAACACATTATACCCAACACTTATATTGTCTTATCCATGTATGCATCATGTTCCGGAAGAATCCTTCAACCATGCCAACATGTATTAAGAGGGCACAAATAATTCTCATCTCTATACTACGATCCACCGCACACTAAAAGTATTCATGGTCCTTTGTGCATGAAATCACTTGGATATTAATCAGCTTATTGACAAGAAAACATGCTTATTACAACAAAACACTTGAACTAAATTGGTAAAGCATAAAAATGATGAAAGGAAACACATATAAAGAAAATGTTTTAAAGGTAAATCTAAGCTAATTGAAAATATTGCCTTATTACAAATAGAAGAAGATTTATTTATCATATGGCTTCATCCTACTCCCATTGAAGTAATCAAGGGCAACCAAGAGCCATCCAAAGGCCTATAATTAGCAAGCACCTGAATAAAGTATGTAAGTTACAACTTACGGTCCGAAGAAATGCACTTGGAACTTTCTAGGGTGGCATAAAAACTTTGAATCATTCAAAAGAACCATATGTCTAACCTCAAAAATTTTATACTTAATGTCCCTATCATGTCATGCCTTCTACCTAGCCTTTTCTATCTTCTCGAATCCAACATGATAGAGTGCGCCCTTCATCCAAATGCATCATTTTATCAATGCACTCTTCAAGTTCTTGTTCATCATCTAGTCTTCCTGCGCGTGCAATACTTAGGGAAGGTAACATAATTCCAACATAAGACAACCTCCATGCCGAATACCAATTATAAGGGTGTGGATTTGTTTAATGTTTTATAAGTTGTTCTATAGGCCCAAAGTACAAAAGAGACTTCATCATCCCAAATCCTTCCTTCCAAAATCAATTATATTTATCAATGTATGTCCTAATATCTTGTTGAAAGCCTTAGTATTCCCATAAAATAAGCAATAATACTCTAATACTCTCATTCAAAAAGTGTGTGCCCCTATCACTAGTCAAGCTTAATGGACATCCATATCCCGATAATATTCTCCCATAAAAACTTTCTTTGCTTTAGCTTTCACACAATCCTTCATATAGGTGTTGCTTCCACCCACCTTGTCGGATAATCTATACAAGTTATAATGTAGCGTGATCCAATATTACGTGAGGATGGAGAAATAGGACCCATAAAGTCAATTTCCCACTTCTCAAAAGGTTCTACATGAATAATAGGCCTCAAAGGCATTTCATCCCTATGTCCAGGGCTTTCTAAGGCAATCGACAATGGTCACAAGCCTTACAATTTTCTATATAATCTTTATAAACCATTTCCCACCAAAATCCTGCCAACAAAATCTTGTGTGCGGTAGTATTTCCTACATAATGACCACCTAAAATTCCACCATGAGCTTCATCCATAGTGGCGATGACGGTTATGTTCGAGTACACACCGATGAAAAACTTCATCCCATCCTAGATTTTATAAATCTCCACTAATCAACATATAGGGCATGACACGTATGACAAGTTGTTTATTCTCTAAGCTCCTCATCCCTTTAGGTGCCACACCCATATGCAAAATAAAAACAAGATCCTCTAAGTCGATGGCAAGTAGTTTAATCGAATAATCGTGCATCCGACATTGTGTCCTCAATACTTTGTGCATCCTTTCTGAAGGAATCATTGATAGATGATCATGTCCTAAATTACTTTTCCCTAGATTTAACACAACTACAAATTCCAATTCCTAAAATAACATAATATAAATACATATGTGCCCTTGAAAAATGGGATTATTAACCAAGTACTTAAGTGCCATGTGATCTTTATAAAATATAAACAGAGTTTATACCAATAATCGCCTAAACTTATGCAATGCATAAATCATGGAAAAAGTTTCACGCTCTATAGTTGTATAATTTTGTTCAACTGGTGTCAATTTCCTAGTCACAAAGAAGATAGGATGATCAATAATCCCATCACCAGTTGTGATAACACAATGCTAATGACCATGCCAGAGGGCATCAACATGTACATGAAATGACTTATCCCAAGAAAGAAATCATTAAATGGGCATGTAGTAAGTCTTTCGTTCAATGTCTTAAACACTATCTACTTCCCCTCATCCTAATGGAACTTTCCCTTAATTTTCAATAATTCCTCCAAGGGAATGGAAATATTAGCTTACCCCTTGATGAACTTCCTGTAATAAATTGTATGTTCTAAGAACCTATGCACCTCGCTTTGATTGGTAGGCTCCTCCAAACCCAAGATAACATCAACCTTAGTAGTATCTACTAATGAACATTCCTTGAATATTATGTCCCAACAGAGTCCTAAAGGGTTTAAAAAAGATAATCTTATTAATATTCAAGGAGATGCTTAACTTCCTGCACCTCTCAAACTTGAGTCGCAAGTTTTCACAGCGATCCTTTACCATCCCATACATAGTCCATTCATCTAAATAAACCTCTAAAAAATTATGTATAAAGTCTTCAAATGATTGCACAACACCGCATGAAAAGAATTTTCAACCCAAAAGGCATTACGTGTATGCAAAACTTCCCACTTTGTGGTGAAAGTTGTTTTTTCTTGGTCTTCTTTAGCAATCTATACATGATGATAACCATAAATTCCATCGGTAAAAGAGTAAATCACATGCCCTACAATTCCTTCCAATATCTCCTCAAGTAAAGGTTTGGGAAAAGGATCTATGACACAAAAACATTTAATTCTCTATATTCCACATGTATCCTTATCATATCATCCTTATTGATGCTAATCACCATGGGACTAACCCACTTTGATTCCTTAATGGTCTCAATGATACCATATTTCAACATCTTATCAATCTCTTCCTTAACTTTGAAGCGCATATTAGGATTCATTTTATAAAGCCTCTTCCCAATCGGGCATGCACATTCCTTTAACTTGGTCCTCATCTCACCAAAAGAGAGATGCAATCCCCTTCAACTCATGATAGCCTCGTGGAAATAAATCCTAGAATTCATGCAACAACTCAATAATCTGTGCAACCTTCTCTTCAAACAAATAGTCATTAATAATGGCCTCTTTAGGTTCTACATTTGTCCCGATTTTGACCTTATTTTTATTCATAGGCTCATGGAAAATGTGCACCTTCTCATCTGTATTATCCAAGACCTCGCATGTACCTACAATGTGGTAAACTTCTAGATTATCCACGTCTTCATCATCAATCATGTAGACCAACTTACCCTTCACTTTTTCTAGCTAGGCATGCCCAAAATGCTCTTCATTTATCTCATCTTCATCAAAGTGTGCATCTAAGTATAAATATATAAACATATCTAACAGATTTCTCCATCCTTTGCACTATCCTCCATTGGAAGGTGCTTTATAATTTGTAATGCTTTATGTACTCGAGGTTTAGTAGAAATATCGTTAAAGGTTTGAATCATACCTGAAGTTATCTCTTGCCAATTAATGTTTGCACTTGTTAATTCCGCATGACCATAATATTCTCATGCATAACCACCGAGAGTGGTGTAGAACTTATGTACCTAGAGTGATGGCGGTAAGGCCTCCTACTCCTCCACCTAGAATCTCTCACACTTCTCAACATGATGTGAAGTAGAATCCTTCCCATGAAACTTTCAAATATATAAACATGTACATTGCTCCAAATAAACCTAGTAGAGAAGGTGATTCTCACTTCTTGCCACTCCAAAAGGTTACTTTATGTGTAGTCCACTAGCGCACATTTGTCCTGTAGGGTATAAAAATCATATTCCTACTTTCTACTTGATCCTCCCACTGAGCTTCCATGGTGCGCAGAAACACTTAGGGATTTCCTTCACTACTGTATCGAGGTACGTAGTATTGACCCAAATGCCTAACCATGTGCGGCCCGATTACATGAGGAAATGTGTTCTTGATATCCATCCCAACCATTTCATAGGTTCCATGTGCCCAATTATTGCAGAAACATTGGTTGTATCACTCATGGACTGAGCATCATCCCATTGAATAACACCTTCCTTAGATGGATCAAGCACTTCAAGATCTCTAAATGTACATGTGTATGTTCGTCAAAATATTCTTCACTCAAGGATTCTACATATGGTGCAAGATTCCCATCTGTGAAAGGAATAAGCATGTACTCTTCTTTGTTCCCAAAACTGATATAACCTTTATTAAAGTGTAGATCATCATTATCCGCATAACACCAAGGGCTCCCAAGTAATGTAGGGAAGTTATCTACCTCGGCAAGTGCCAATACCTTAAAGTATCTAGTAAACTTGGTCCTCAGTATAGTAATGGTGGCATCCTTTAATACTTCAACGGATGTGGCTTTGGTCCTATTTTCCATATATAAAACACATTTAAAGATGACTGTAATGGTGGCCTCCCATCTGATTTCACACGTCTAAAGTGAATACATTTAATTTTACACATGTATCAATCATTATATTACTCAACAACCATCCATCAACAATCGCATTCAAAGTGATATCTTTAACGTATTCAAGACCATGAGGAGGTAGGTTTCCATGCAATGTTTATCTCTCATGCTCAACTTCAACGTGCGGTACCTTCTCCCTTAACCATTCCTCTAACAAAGGAATGATGTTTTTGGTGCAACATCATATAAACCTCATTTATGTCATCAACATCTTGTTGAGGAATCTCAACTTCCTTTTCCTACTACAACTTCCATGATTGCTCCTTCAAGCATTGTATCTCACCCTACAAGTTTCTAATAATCTCCATAGTTTCCTGATAGAATTCCTTTTGATAAATAGGATTTGGATAATTCACATGCAATACCTTCTATTTTTTAATAATAGGTTTTTGCTTTGGAGTATCATGAGCGTGCTGTGCTTTAGCATGTGTAGTCACCAACACAGGTATAATCCCAGGGTCAGGTGCTAACTTTGGCATCCACTGATCTTCCACAATGCACTGTACTCTAACCATTCCCACATCCTTATTTTAATTATGTTGTTTTCTCAAATGCTCATATAAATATAGGCATCCCTCAAACTTGTGATTTTTTCGCACCATGAGTAAGTAATGTTTGAGGACATTTTTTCCTATAATGATCAAGGGATCCACATGTAAATCAAGTTCCATCGGAAAATTCACCTCTTCCACCATCACGACCTTGGCCTTTGAATCCTTCATGGTAACTTTTACCTCTACGGCCTACATCGAGTGCTCTTCATTGGGATTATCATTATGTTGTTCACCTCGCTCCTTACAATTATTTGCAACACTGGTCTAACATACAACAGTCTCAATAGTCTCATGAATCTCGTCAATCAACCTACACTTCTCCATATCATGAGTGTTAGAATTAAAAATATTACAATAACAAGACACGTTCTTCTTGATCACTCGCTACAACAAATGACACCTACTAGAATCATGATCCAAATGACAAATCTTATAATATAGCAACATGGTGCACACTAATTTACGAGGAAACTATCCTTAATATGTCATTCCACCTCACAATCCATACACCGGATAGCACCGCACATCTCATGGGCTGAATTAGCTGACAATTTTTCTTACAGTTTTGTCATAGATGCAATATGTGCCTCCTACAATGGGCTAACTCAAGTTTCTACCCTCCCAACCACCTCATCATGCAAAGCTACCTCCAAAGAATCTCACGAATCAAACGTCTTATGATAAAATGCCCTTCGAAAGGTGTGATTAACCAACCAAAAAACCACTATACATTTTGGATAGGGTGAATATCATGAGACAACTTTGATTTAATAGATTTTTGAAACATGCATCATACTCCCTGACACTCTCACTCATGCCATTCTTAATGTCCTTCAAAATTTTGATGCTCTTATGTTCAAAATCAGGCATATGAAACTCAACTAAGAAAGCATCACACATCACATTATAGTCTACACAAGTCTGGTTCAAGTCATACTTCCTATACACACAATACATGAGTTGTTGTAAAGTAGTAACAAATTAAATTGTGTTATGCTTAGGAATTGTGATTCCCTTTGTGCACCATACTATTTCACACATGTACGTGCTTATATGCAACTTCAATACCTTTGTACTCTAGAAGGTGAAGTGACATCTCATAATAGAATTACTAGGGTTGGTGCAAACCGTGCCCACTAAAACCGGAACCTCAGTATTACCTCTAGTATTCCCTCCACTTCAAGAACCACCAGATCCATTAGATTCTCGAACCACCTAATCCTCTTGATCTTCCCCCTATAGTGGACACAAGACTAGAGGATGTGCTACCTTGTGTTCCAACAGTTAGACTAAATTGAACTCACGTGGTTTATGAATTCATGCTACTTGTAGATGTATTATCAACATTATGTGAACCCGTATTCTTCCCCGAGGACACACTAGAAAATATATCGCCAATAGGTCCACCAAAGAAAGAAGACTGCGTGGCCATATGAAAAAATCCTCTAGTTAAAGGAAAATGAAAGCTACATGTCATTTTTGAAACACCTTTATTAGCTTGATTCTCAATAAATTTCTCAAGAACTAGAATACCAAATGTAAGGAATAGGTCACTATTTGGGATTAGATGCATTCCCGTGGCTCTTAATCATTCTTCCTCAAATGTGCTCTTATCGAATTCGAAGGGACCTTCTACAATTCTTGCCTAAGGATGGGAGAACTATATTCTTTGGCTCATCATCTTCCACGTGAGCTCCAAATCTTTCTCAATCCATCTCTCTCCTAAAATTCAAAGACTCCTCAATTTTGTGTCTCTTTTTAAATTCCATCTCTCACATTTCATTATATTTAAACCACATTTATTCTCTCTTCCTTTTTTCCACGATGTTTGTAATATTTCACCACACCTACTCCTACTCCAAAGGCTGCAAAGTGGGGTTTAGATAGCCATAGTCACCCATCTAAATCCGTCAGTCACGATCAAGATCTTAAGCACTAAAGGGATAGTATGCAAATAAGATCCTCTAGGTTCATGCAAGCACTAAAAACTCAAAAAAATTGGACATGACTAAGTAGAAATAATGTACTCCAACGTGTAACTCGCTCAAAAACCACTCTACCAATGATTTACAACACATGTCCAAGTCAAATCCTCATCATGAAAATTTTGGTAGTCTTCCCGTATACAAACAAGTGTTCTATACCTCAAATTTTTCTTCGATGCATATGCTACCAGGAACTCATACAACTCTATAGGAAAATGACGTAAAAATGTATCATAGATTTCATGACACAAATGTTCTTCAAACCATGTGCGTGCATCAAAATTGGGTCCATTATTATATCTCGTGAGAAAACTTGTCCTCTAAATTCTCTACCCAACTCTCAATACTAGGAAAAGTGAACTGATATGTCTTCATCATGCAACAACTCGAGAAGAGGTCCCAGTGAATAGCTTTCAAATGTAGTCTTATTTTACCATTCATAGTCTAAGGCACGTTGAAACATCATTCGGATAGATTTGAGTGCTTACCCAAAGCACGCAAGGGTACTAGGTCCCTCTTTTATGGTAGCTTTGAAAAGGAGTTAGAATGAAAGAGCATACATTCCATATCCATAATAACCATTCAAGAATAAAGCATAATAGATTTAGATCACAACCATATGAAAGAATGAACTAAACAAGAATCAAGATTAGATTTACCATGCAAGATCTAGTCACAAAGGTGTCAACCACCAATATCCAACCAAAAATATCCATTTTATTAATCACCATAACACACAGAAGCTGAATACATCAATAGTAACTCCATAAGATCATGCACATAAGTAAATCAGCACCATAACCTTAGAAAAAACTCCTCCCTCTAACTATGTAAATCATTACATATATAAAGGGGCAAACTTTCCTTTCACCGCTTATGAATCCTCAAAATATCCCACATGCCACAAATAGCTATGTGTGCATTACAAGTCAAATACAAAAGCATGCAAGCTTCACTAATAATAGATTATCTATTAATAACTTTAGTTATAATCCTATTATTAACCCAAAACTATTTATGTCGCTTCATCTTACTTCGCATGAGATCTTTCCCGAAATAGACTTGAATTGTAACTCCAAGTATTCACTCTCAACCTTATCTTCAAAACACTCCTTGGCCGCTACTCTAATCGTTATCTCCCAATTCTATAAAAATGCAACTAAGTGCCAAATATGCTTAGCCGAGCACGATCCTTCGTGCCTAACTTCGCATGTTAAAAACCCTTGCACTTTTATACTTATCATCTTTCAGGGTTTAGAAAATGTAATAATTGATCGGGTGATTAAGGACATGAGCATTTATTTCGAATTAGGGCATGTTGACAAGCCCCGTGAATTATGTTTTTGCATCCAAGTGTTTAGGTGTATCTTTTAGATTCATTAATGTTGTGATTTGAGGGAATATGAGATTTTTATACTAGAATTTGGAGTCATGAGTAATTCTAGAGCTCACCATTGTTAAAAGCTGCATAAGATAGAGGGTGGGTTAAGACTTAAGTATCATGTTAGTTATGGGTAATGGAATTGGGATGGTTCCATAGAAAATTAGACTCGAACGCTATATATTTGTAAAATCTTTTGGTAAAAGTAAATATATGAACCTCATAGTTATATATATCTATATTACAAGTTCACGTTGAGGACACATGGCATAAAATGATAGGCAGAGATATTTGATGAAACACATATCAAAAGAGGGGTGATTAATAGATGACTGCAATCATAAAGTAAATAGACGGTTCAGGACACACAATGACCATTCATGAACTACGGGGATGGTTGTTTGTTTCTAGGTAAGAAATCTAGTTAAGAGATAGTTATTTGTTTCTTAGAGAGACAACCATCTATTTCTCAGAGATGACCAACTAAGAGATGTCCATCCATAGAGACGCACATTTATACATGAATAAGATGACAATAAAACGATGAACATCCAACACTTCACCATCTAAGTTGTAGAAACAAAATTCCAATGGGAAGAGATGACCATCAAATTAGCAAATGTCTATATCAAAATATGGGCATCCAATCATCGAATGTCTATATCAAATCAAAATTTTCTAACACATTCTCGTCTAATGGTGAATGGACGATCATTTCACACAGTCCATTTGATGGTCAATAGACATTCGTCCAACTTAGTTCATCGATTCTCAGTATAGATATTTGACTAATAGTCATATGACATTGTAAAAATGTTGAAAACTTCAATGCACTAATTAGCCTTTCCTGTGAGTTATTTTTTTGGATATTCGTTATTTTTTGAAAGTCAATTTCATAGATTTGCCACCCATTCTATAATAATTTTCTTAAGGGGGGTCTTAAAATGAACCTTGCATGGAAGTCTTCATTGTAGGTCATTGAATGGCCATGTGGAAATGACATAAAGACTTAGAGTATGTATGTGTAGTGATATAAAGGCTAAGAATGTGTATGTGAGAATGATCTCTACCAATACAAATAAAAAATGTGAAACTTTTCCCTCTTCAAAACAAACACGTGTAGTTCTTCAACATTTTACATCTCTTTATTTCACTATTTACGCTTATAGATTTCATTTACATTACATCTTTTCATTTGAGTTAAATTTCAATTTTTATCATGGAAAATGAATAATTTTTTTTTTTTATTGCATCACGAAGCATACAAACACCAACATAATGGGATATTGTAAAAAAACATCAAGTAAAGATGAAATGTGTCTTCACACTCGAATATCTTTTCATTTAAGCATGTAATATCATTCATACTTAAAGGGGGAATGTAGACACTCAAATTTGGTAGTTCTACTATTTGACACTATTGGTTTTACCATTGCTCTCTTACTCAAACAAGTGCAATTTAACCATTCTCATTTGGTAAATCTCTAGATATCTTCTCTAGCTTGATTGGTTATACACAATCATTAGTCAATAGTTTATGAGAATTGAATATATGAAATTCATTTATAAACTCCACTTGTTAGCTTCTCAACCATATACTTCATATTTATCCTTTAGGGTTATAAACATATAGTAGGGTTAGTTTGTGTCATATGGTCTCGACCCTAGTGTATGGTTTTTTCCGTGCTCACTTTGATCATGAAATTTCAATTGCATATTATTCTTTGGATCATATACTCCTCATCAATGGAAATTTTGTAGCTTAGATAAGTTTTGGAATAATATTATAAGATAGTGTAATGTACATCATTTAGATCTTATCACTCTTCTAGACTCATATTGCCAAAGATAGCACAAAAGCACCTAAATCTCCCTACACTTAATAATAACCTACATGCACATTCATTATGAAGCACTATCTAAAACTCATTAAGCTTTCCAATAGGTATAGGGAACTTCATTTTACATTTGCGAAAGCAGCCAAAGCCACTCACTTAAAAGTATATTTGCAAGAGACAAACTTGTGTTAAGCTTTGTCAAACAAAGAATTCCAAATATGATTGCACTACAAGTAGATATCACTTGCTAGACGAAGAATTACATGTGGGTTGAGGAATTTTTAGAGTAGTGCCAACGTCAATGGTTCGTGGGGGTTCCTATAACGCAACTAATGTTATTTTACATGAGTTCCTATCCATGGGTGGGTTTTGAAAGGTTGAGAAAAGCATTCAAAGGTCTCCATAGTGTTACTGACATTGACCGATATAGAGTGATGAAGATATTCAAAAAGAGACAAACCCATAAAGTTGTACTTGTGAGACCTAGTAATGAGCAGGGTTAAGATAGTAGGGACATTCATGCCCCTATTGTATGGTCCTACCTAGGAGCATTTTCAAGTCACAGGTCAAGATTCGAAACATTATCAGGGGTATATCCCAATGTTCTATCGCTCAAATCACCTAGACTTTCCCAAAATCATCTGCAATCAGCTAAGTGGACCAAATCCAATATGTTTATGAGCTTGTATTGTATTGTGTACATATTTTACAAGTATTAATATGTCATTCTAATATTGAATGGTTAATGTTCGAAGTTATTTAATTAGAATAAACACATGTAGCTTCTATTTCATTCCTTTTTGGTTACGTGTATATCTTAATCAAATCTAAAAAGGGTGAAAACAATGTTCAAATTCCATAGACAATGAAAGAATTACCGTTATGTTCATCATGAATGGCATTTGAGAAGGCCAAAAGAATTTTTATTTGGTGCACTTACAAATATATATGTTTTTGTTGTATCTTTTTCAACATACTTTTCAGCTCCGCACCTTTATGTTTAATTATTTTTCAAAATAAAGCACCACTAAATTATTGATTTTATCACCTTGTTTTTTTAACATGTAAGTAATGAACCAAAATAATGAACTTGTCTAGACTCGGGCTCTTTTGTAATGATATGAAAGGAATTGAAATCTCAACTATTTCATTAATTAGTATAATGTAAAAAAATTCAATTATTGTTCTTAATAAAAATGTATATGTTAGACCTCGATAAATTCATCTCTTGTATCTTTCAGAAATTATGTAAATGTGAAAATAAGAGGAAAGTAAGAGAGTGTTGGTAGTGTAATTAAAATATAACGATAATTACTAATATATCATATGTAATTGAGATGGTTGACAAAAATCCATTAAAACCATATAAAAATTAGTGGCCAAAATAACTCCCTACATTTCTTAGGTGTCTCACATTTTGAAGTCCAAAAAATAGCAGTTTTCATCATAATATTTCCGTGTAGAGGAATTCTACTCAAGATCACTAAATAAACATTAAAAATTATTGTCACTGAAATATTTGCATGGAAGTCTCCATTGCAGGTCACCGAAATATTTGCATGGAAGTCTTCATTGCAGGTCATTGAATGGCCATGTGGAAATGGCATGAAGGCCGAGAATCTTCTTTATAGGTGGCATGATTAGAAATGTGTCCCTCCTTTTGACCTTTACAGCTAATTCCAATGTATTTAGAGTGGAACTGAAAGCAGATTCTCATCAAATATTTATAGTCATTTAATGTTGCGTGATGAGACTCTTGTAATACAGTACTGACTGCGACTGCGAGTCTTGGGATGAAAGCGTGAATTTAGCGAGGAGATAGGTAACACTACTTACAATTCAATGTGAAATGGAAATACAAATTAGCTACCAACGCAATTTGTTTGTTTGTTTGTTTGTAACATCGAAGACTCCATTATCAAACAAACCCCGAAAAGAACGCATGGCCCGTAATAAGGCCTGATTACACACTTTGACTGCATTAAATGTGACAAAAAGGTTGCTAAATTATGTTGCTAAGATGGGTAATTCAACGGGCACTCATTTTTATTGGTACCAATGTGGGATTGTACCATGGCCATGCACCGATGTGGGATTGTGTTTTTCATTGAATATAAAGTTCTTAGTGTCATAGAAGCTATTTTAAGATGTTAATAAAGAAGAAAATTAAGTTTGGGTATTAAGGTAATAAGCATATTTCACCCATGACCAATTAATACATATTTTTGTGAGAGGGAATTTCCATTATGGTCCCAACCAATTCGAGGAATGCATGTAATTTAGAACCTCTTTTCAAGAGAAATTATAACAATTAAAATTTTCGTAAGTGCGTCACCAAGTACCATAGTTTTGTGCCTTGGTTTGGAGATACATTTAGAAATTCATTGACCCAAGATAAAATTCTAGTAGGAAATGGCACGACTATGCCAAGAAAGTGTAAATATTTTCTTAAGAGAGGCTATAATTAATAACTTGTCAAAATTTTAGAAATTCCTTATCAAGCATCATGGTTTGTTGTTTTGGTATGGTTGTAGTTTACATTTACAATTTAATTGACCCAATATAAAATCCCAAAATGAAATGATTTTTCTTTTCCAAAACATATTAAACCCCCACTTGCGAGAGGCTATAAAATGTCAACATTTTGTTAAGTGTCTTATCAAACACCCTTACAAGTTTACACAGCACAAATACAAGATTCTGGTATGTGGCACAATTGAGTTTGGATGGGCACCTTTAATGTCATGGATGTCACTACACTTAGATATTGATATCAAGTCTCTCCTTTCTCTGTCTAGAAAGAGATGATAGTTAAGGTAGGAGTGTGCACTATCTTGATTTGATACACATTAGAAAATTAAAAAATAATGAGTGCAAAATAAAAACAATTATATAATGTCTTTTGCACTAAACAATTTGAATTGCCATATTTTTTAAGAATTGGGATCATTGTGTTTCGACAAAGGACACCTAAAATTCTCAACTTCCTCCACCTCTTCAAATTTGTCCAAACTAAAGGAATTTGTTATATATTTATTATTACTACACTTCACCCTTCCATCACATTGTTTTGCATGTTACCAACATTTAATGATTATGTTTGTAAAGATATAAGAAGGGGAAGTGTATATCTACTTTATGTATTATTTTGGTTGGGAGTGTATGCACATAATTTTGTTTAAATTTCACCGCCACTACGAAAAATGAGAGCATGAAAATGGATTCTTCCTACAAAACTTCATACATTATCAATTGTCACAATTCTCTTCTCAAATCCACCATTGTACATGAAATTGTAAGGAGAAACCCCAAATTGTTCCTCAAAAGTACATAAGATTAGAGGAAGGTAGACAAACGACTACTCTATGAAGATGTTGTAGCCCTTCTTACAAGTAATTTTTTTACAAAAGCGTGATATGGAAGATCGAAATAATTATTGGTAGCAAAATTAATAAAATGGACAACATTATAATGACAACATCTTAAAAGCATCCCCTTTCGAGTATGATTTTATGAACTTCCATTTCTTAATGTAGGGATGTAATTTTGTGTAGATCTAGTATCATTATAGTCCCTAAGAATTCCATTATTTTAGGCCTTACATTGCAAATTCCTAAAGCCTCATCAAGAATACCATTATGTGCATTTCATGCAATCATAACATTCCATGAACCAATATGTTTATCTCAAGTATTTTGTGAAATTGTTTATATGTCTTGTATACAATTGCACATATTACACACATATCTATCAAATCATTTACAAATACAACATATAAAACAAATCCCTTTCCATTATAATTTACACCCATTTCAACATAATCTTAAAGTATGCTAGTATACAACTAGAGTAGATTCACATAGGTTGTGCAATATGGGCTCACACCTTCCAATTGTAGTTTCTTCAAATCTTACAAGGACTTATCAACAAAACCATTTTTTTCATATCATGAAATAATTAAAATCTATGAAACCACATTATTTGGAGGTATTTTATCAAATAATTCACATACATGGTTTATGTCCACACCTTTCTCTACAACTCGCATTTTAGCACATGACTGGAGTATGTTGGCATAGGTTATCGAGCATATATTCACACATTCAAATTAAATTTGAGTTTTCAAATTAGATATTAATCTTCCAATGGGTATAGACATCCAAAAAATGTGATTATCATCCTACCCCTACGAGGTCTGTTATAAGTTTTTTATAAAAACTGTAGTAGAGGTTTTCTCTCGCTTGAGTCTATAATCAATAATTGAGATTGAAATCACATGACATCTAGCAATAAACAAGGATGGAAGGGCTCATAAATTTATGATGCTTCATACATGCACCTTTTTCCTCCCCATTTGTGCTAAAATGGGAATTGTACAATAAGGTATCGACACCTATTAAAATAAAATAGATGGAATATTTTTGTTTCGGTTAGAATTACACTGGAAAAATGTGGGATCATGTGTATGGAATGTGATTTACTAGACTATATTCCTAAAACAATGGATCTCATGACTAATATTTAGCTTCACCCACCACAAATCTAGGTAGGTGATTATTTATGAAACATAAATTTGAAGTGTATTAGTTATTATGATGATTACAATATTGAGTACCAATGGGAATATTCCTTCATTAGAACAACCTCCAGCTACAAGTTCCATAAGAAATAAATCTTCGTATGAATCTAATACGAGGTCAAAAGGAAAAATAAATCTATTTTCAAACATATGAGCACTTACCATAGCCCGTTCGATAACACTCTAGCTAAAACACATACAAACATACAATTTGGATTCAAAATTTATATGTTGTTGGCATGGTTTTCAAGTGGATGCAAATGTTCATGGTTCGAAAAAAACTAGATGATGCCAAATAAATTCAACGTGGGACACTTATGGAAGATTGACTACCCCAAACAATATTTCTCCTTTTAAATATCCTATTGTCTAAAAAGGATTTTATTTAGTCAAGGTCCATTTAATTTCCATCAATATTAAAATGTAATTTTGGGTTTTACAAAAAAATCCATCCCCTCAAATTTATTGACAAACAAAATTGTTTACCCACTTTTAAGATTTTTACGATCTTTATATGATGTAGAATTATACACAACAACAAAAAAGGAATGTATGGTTCAAAACAAGGAACTATTTTGATTAATTAAATTCCAAATTAATCATATAATATTATAATAACATATTTATACTTGAAATTAGTTGTTACAATATGTTACAATCTTGAGAACATAAGAGAAAAGATGTACTTAGCTACATAAGATTATATAAGAGAGTTGGTAGCACAAACTAGAAAAGTTAGGAGAGATGAGACTTTGTAGATGCTTTTTTAGAAAAATGTCACTAGAAAACATATTGGTTTAAGACCATATAAATCTTCCAGGAATGACTATATAGTATTGAACCTTCCTGATTTTCATTTGTAACGCGCAAAAATTAGTTCTACAAAATGTTTGTAGTGTTTGATTAAAATTTGGAGTATCACAAATTGTCATGGTGATCAATAGGAATTTTTAAGTGCTTTTATGGTTTGAAACTTGTTAAAAACAATTTCCCAATCATGGTGTGAAATCTAAAATCTTTGAGACGATTTGGGATGTTTTTAAGGCTTAAGATGAATAGTTGACATTCTCTTCCTTGTAATCCTTCAGAGCTTAGTAAACAAAAAAATTAAATTAGATTGGGTTTAAGGTTCACATGGTGGCCACCTTTGGCTATCATTAAGGGATTAATATTATATTTGTATGATTAAGGACATTGGTAGTGCTTATAAGCGAGTGGTTTTTTTTTTTTAAGTGAAGCAAGAGGCTCCATGACTTAAACCTTTTGCAAAAGAATGGATAAGACATGGAATAGACAAGTTAAGGTTGTTAATTTAGGATTACTGGCAAGTGGTTGAAATCCTAGTCAAACTGAGAGGAGAATGGAGGTTTTCCCAGATCTTGGAATACTATGATTGGTCCACATGTCCACCAATGATGAAACTTCATGATTTCAAAAATTGAAGGAAAGAACAAACTAAGGGATGGAGTCTTGCAATCTGAGAAATATATAGTGACCTCAAAATATTGAAAAATCATGGATGAGCACACTAAGTATAAGGTATAATTGAGGATCCATTGGTGACCCCAAGCGACTCAAGAATGGTGAGCGTACATGATTGGTACACATAGAAAAATTATATACGATTCAGATTCTTGAGCACCTAAGAGGCCAAAGGTGAATGATCCAAGGAAGATCTATGCAATGGCTAAGGATTGAGATCAAAAAATGTTGTGATTGGTGACATGGACCAATTATTGTAATTCATGGTCTCGATGGTTTAAAATCTTGAGTGAAATGATAATATAATTGATCCACGAGTTCATGGAGACACTAAGATGAGCCCAAAAGTGACCAAAGACCTAAGAACACAAATGACACATGGTTGGTCCACGTTGACCAATCATGGGTCAATCAAGATTTTGAGAAGTTAGAGGCCTAGTAGGGAAGAGGATGCTCAACATGACCCCATGGCCCAATACTCTAAAAACCAATAGGATGTGGAAACATGGATTTAATTTAGGTAGAGATCATTTAACATGTTCACAAATAAATATGAGAGATGCGGAAAAATTAAATTTGGGGTTAAGTTATATGGCCTTATACCAATCAAATGTTCAAAACAACTTTAAGAACTTAAAATTATCATAAGTTTGTATCCGAGAGATGCAAATCAAATAAATTTGATACCATTGGAAATCTAATCAAGAGGGCTACATATTGGAAATAAATGGAACAAATTGGTGAGGTATTTACAAATTATTTTATGAAAACCATTTTGGTAGCATTTTCTAGCATTTATCACCATTTTGAATGAAATTATGCAAACTAATTGTGTGTGAGGAGTCCCTTATGTTTTTAAAGAGTGTTGTGCTTCTCGGTGTTAGGAAATAAGGGATAAAATATGTGGAATAATCCCTCACGAATCGTAATGGAAGAAACTAATATGCATAAATTATTACTGAGAACTCAAATAAAATTACGAATAAAATAACACAACACAAAGAGACAGTATTTAATGTGGTTCACCCAATTTGGGCTACGTCCACCAAGAATCACTTGCTCATATTTTATTACAAGCCACTTCTCTCTCAATGATACCCATATCCATTTGGAGCTATGCTCAACAAACTCTACAAAATTCACACACCAATTCAAAACACATCTGCAATACATTTTCTTGTCTATCTATCATATGCATAAGACCATATAAATAGACAAGCTTTGCTTAAGCGATTTGATACAAAACCATGGGTATCAAAACCAAGGGAAAAAATCGTGGGTATCAAAACAATGGGCAAAGACCAAAAAAACCATGGGCCCAAAAAACAGCCCATAACGGTTACCCATTACCCATGGGTTAATAAACCACCCATGAAAATTTGCTTCGGGGCTTCGCGCCCAAATCCCCTGACCGCTCCCGTGAAAGGGACCGCCGTAAAAATACCCATTGTAACACATGGAAGGTGTACCATACTCTAACATGAAAATAGGCTCCACAAACATAACAATCTCCCACTTGGAGACTAGTTTCCCTCGAGCAAGCTTCTCGACCCTTCACTATCATCCGCGAAGGCCAACCAATCTTGAACATAGCTTTAGTTTATCCCTTGTGACCACCTTGGTCATCATGTCTGCGCATGATTCGACTAGTATGAATCTTCTCTAACTTTAACTTATCTTCCTCCAAAGTTGTCTGATGAAGTGATATCTCAAGCTGTATATGCTTCGTCCTGGGTGAAAGCGAGTTCTTAGCTAGGTGTATAGCACTCACGACTATCACTATATAGCTTACATTCCTCTGCTTATGCCCCAACTCCTCAAGCAATTGTTGTAGCCAAATCATTTCTTTGCTTGCCTCTGTGGCGTAACATACTCAGCCTCTATGGTTGACAAAGCCACCAGGCTTACGTAGTCATGAAATCTAGCTCACTTTGTCCCACCTACGGTGTAAATATAACTTTCCGTGCTCCTCCTCATACTGTCTACATCTCCAGCCATATCTCGAATCTACATAACCACGTAAAGTGGTGTTTGATCCAACTTGTAGCACAAAACTATCCCCATGGTCCCTCTCAAATACCGAAGGATCCACTTTACTTCTTGCCAATGCTCTTTACCCGATCACTCATAAATCTACTCACAGCTCCCACTTTGCATGGGCAATATCGAGGCCTAGTGCATACCATGGCATACATCAAACTACCAATTGCTGATGATGAGTAAGGTACCTTGGACATTTGGTTTCTTTCCGCTTTCTGTCATGGGACACTTCTCCTTTCATAACTTGAAATGGCACCAAAAAGAGTCCCAATGGTTTAGCATCCCGCATGTTAAACCTCTCTAATACCTTCTTAATGTAATCTTCCCGAGATAAAGTCAACTTCCATTCCTTCCTATCCTAAGTTATCCTCATACCAAGGATTTGTCTGCTTCCCACAAATCCTTCATATCAAAGGATTCACTTAGTTGTTTCTTGAGTCCTTTTATTTCCTGCATGTTTTTACCTGCAACCAACATGTCATCAACATACAAACACGGGATAATATAACTTCCATCCTCAAATTTCTTTGTATACACGTAATGGTCAAAATGACATCTAATATAACCTTGCTCCATCATGAAGCTATCAAACTTCTTATACCATTGACGTGGAGCTTGTTTCAAACCATACAAGCTCTTCTTCAATTTACACACCATCTCCTCTTTACCTTTGACCTCATAGCCCTCTGGTTGCTGCATATATAGTTCCTCCTCCAAATCACCATGGAGAAATGCAGTCTTTACATCTAACTTTTCTAAGTGCAAGTATTCTACTACCACTATTCCAAGAACAGTTCTAATAGAAGTCATTTTTACTACGGAGAAAAAATCTCATCAAAATCTATACCTTGTTTACTGTAAAACCCCTTGACCACCAACCGGGATTTATATCTTTTCTTTCCTCCTTTTTCATATTTAACTCTAAACACCCACTTGTTCTGCAATGCTCTTTTGCCTTCCGGTAGCTTCACCAAATCCCAAGTCTAGTTCTCCATGAGAGACTTATGCTCCTCATCCATGGCTTGCTCCCACTTCTTCATGGCATCTACCTGCATTGCTTCATCAAATCTCTCTGGCTCTCCACTATCAGTGAGTAATAAATAATAAAGAGAAGGAGAAAAAATTCGGGTTCTTTTCTTACCCTAGAAGACCTCCTCACTGTAGGAGTTTGGGGTTCCTGTTGAGTAGGTTCCTGAACTGATTCATGGGTCACTTTCCCATCCGGAAGATCCTCTACCACTGCATATTATTTCTTGGATTCTTCCCTGTTTTCCTGCAATTGTTGCTTATACATGACTTTCTCATTAAAGACCACATCCCTAGATCGAATGATTTTCTTGTCCTTAATACTCCAACATTTAAACCCAAAGTCATCACCACCATAACCAATGAAAGTACATTTTTTTGATTTAGCCTCTAGCTTGGTCCTATCATCCTTATCTATATGAACAAACACTTCACATCTAAAAACTCTAAGAAATGAATAATCAACTTTCTTACCATACCATGCCTCCTCAGGTATGCCTCCATCCAAGGCACTTGAGGGTCCTCTGTTTATCAAGTACATAGCTGTGTTCACCGCTTCTGCCCAAAAAGAAAGAGGCAGTCCTGCATGTAACCTCATGCTCCTAGCACGTTCCATTATTGTTTTGTTCATCCTTTCGATACCCCATTCTGCTGCGGAGTTCTGGAACCATCTTTTTGCCTGTGGAATCCATTCTTAGAATAGTAATCATCAAATTCATTGCTGCTGATACTCCCCTTCATTATCGACTGAGACATTTTAGCTTAAGACCTATTTCATTCTCTACTAAGGCTTTCCATTTAACAAAAGTGTCAAACACATCAGATTTGTTTCTAATACAATAAACCCAAACTTTCCTTGTTGCATCATCAATAAAGGTAACATAATAACTTGAACCCCAAGAGATGATACCTCACTTTGGTCCCCACACATCGAATGTACCAGCTCTAACTTACTCTCTTTCTTCGTAGGTCCAACCTTGAGAAACCTTACTGCTTCACATTTCCCATATATGCAGGTTCTCATAGAAATCCAAACCTGTTTACGTACATCCAGAAAATTATTCTTTATGATGTTCATGCCCTTATGGCTCATATGGTGAGCCTATAGTGCCATAATGTTGTATCTGCATCTGAAGCCACAAGATTACAATCATTAGTATTATCAGTGGTTAAATACAAGGTTCCAACCTTCTTACCTCTTGCCACCACAAGAGCACCCTTGGTAATCTTCCAAGAGTCTGCTGTAAATATCACAGTAAAACCATCACTTCCCAACTGCCCTGCCGATATCAAATTTCTCCTTAATGTAGGTACATGTCTGACATCCTTCAATAGCCATGTATTCCCATTCTGCATCTTAACCTGAATAAAACCTTTTCCAACTATGCTGCAAGGCTCATCATCACCAAGAAAAACATGCCCAAAATCCCCTTGAACATAATCAACAAAATAATGCCTATGTGGAGTAGCATGAAAAGAAGCCCCTGAATCTAAAACCCAAGATTCAGTAATATTATGCAAAGAAAGAATCAAAGCATCCTGACATACATTACCCAATGCCACATTTGCCTCCTTGTTTTCTTCCTATTGTTTCTTCTTATCCCGAAGCTCCCAATAGTCCTTCTTTGCATGCCCAGGCTTTCCACAATTCCAGCATACAATCTTGTTCTTGGATTTTGACCTTGCCCGATCTTTTGATTTTCCACGGTTTCCTCTATTCTTTTGTCTCCCTCTAGTTTCCACTTTGTCAAGCATTCCACTGAAGTAGAAGATTCCCAGAGATTTTCTTCACATTTCCTCGCTTAGAATCACCCCTACAACATCCTCAAACTTCAACTTCGAGTTAGTGGAACCGAGTTACTTACCGCCATTACAGGCTATTCCAACTCTTAGTTAAAGAGCACCTGAAATTAATAAAGCCCTAACTTATTCATCAAATTCTATTGTAATCAAGATAGCATATTCACAACTGTATTGAAATCATTTAAATGATTTGCTACTTGAACTATTCTCGGACATCTTCATATTAAACAACTTGTTGTTTCAGTTGGACTCACAAAGACACCCACGGATGCAGTTCGGCTTCTAGGTTGATCACTTTAGTAGCATCCAGGTGTGATTTCACAACATGGAAACCTCTCTCCAAGCATGGGACTTGTGAAACTAAGAGAGGAATCTCTAGATTAGAGGTTGGTTCCTCAAACTCCTCTGTTTTAGATCTATATTTTGTAAAACTACGGAGGTTTGAAACCTAATCCTACTCTAAAATCCAAGGAAACAGAGATAGAAATTACAAAAATGAAACTAAACTAATAGGTGATACACCAAAGGAGGAGTGGTGAACACTTCTTCTTACTGCAGAATGAAACACGAGATCATAAAAATGTAACATAAAACATCATGCCTGATTGATAAGATGTAATCAAAGGTCTGCAAATGAAACAAGCAACACAAACAGAGGATGGCCCAGATCACGAGCACAGTCTTGTCATTTCCACTATCAAAAATCCTTGTATTACAACATCAAAAAGACAGAAAACTGTTACAATTTTAGAAGAGGTCGATACTTGCAAAAATCACTTGTTCCAGTTGAAAGAAGAAGCTTGCTATCGAAAGAAAATGTTCCCCCTTGAAAATGAGCAAAATCGGCTTTTACATTGCATGGGTCGAGTCCGGGGACGACGTATAAAACGTGGGAGCCCATCCCTCCTTGACTGCAGATGCATTAAAACTACATGGGGACCTTACAAACCCATACCTATCATTTTGACTGGATTACGGAGAATGCGACCCATTCTGCATTAAATCTGGTCTCGGAATGTCACTTCTGGCCATGAACACATGTCAGATCTGTTTCTCAATTTTCTCTCTCCATACTGCACCAAAATTCAAGATTAACCCCGAAATCATGTATAGAATTTCATAAGCTTTACCGATATAAAGAACATGCAAATTTGAGCTCTGGATCAAAAGATATGGAGATCTGAAGATTTAGGGCACAAAACAGGCAAAACGGATTTTTAAAATTTCTTCCCGCGCTCTGCCACCTGGATGACACGTGGCATGCATTGATTAGTCACGTAATTATCTCTCCTTCCCTACTTCATTGGACACGTGTCTTGTTTTTATTGGCTCAAGTCAGTGCTTGAAACCTCGCCCTTTGACTTGGACTTTTCTCCTTGTGACACGTGTCATGATTTGGTTGGTCCACGGTCTCACTGCCTTTTCGCGCCCTTGCGTCTTTTTGTCCCGGATGTCCCAGTCTTTGTTTGGGGACAATCCTCTCCGATCCACCTAAAATTGGCTTTCTTGTCCCTTTTCTACCTAGGTGACATGCGGCGTGATCTGATTGGCCCTTGGCTTTCTGCCATCCGCGTCCCCACGCGTCCTTTTGTCCACCTGATGTCCCAAAGGTCTTTGAAGTTCCTCATTTCGGCCGAACCCATGGCTGGTTTGCATCCTTCGCGTACATTTTTTCCCACTTGTCCCTTTGCTTCGTGGGCCGCTGGAGGCGTTTCGGCCGAACCGCGCCTTGATGTCCCAAATGTCCCGACTGTTGCGAGGACTAGGACTTAGCCAATTTTCACAATTTTTTCTGGCCCAAGCTTATTTTCTGCAACTTTTTCACATTTTCTCAGAGCTTGCTCTTTTCAACCTAGACAGGAGAGTTAGAAAAATTTCTGAGGGGACCCTAGAAACATGATTTTTGCCCTGAATCCATCCATTTGCCTGGGACTTGAGAATTCTGATGTATGTTATCAAATCAACCCTGGGGGTGGATTTGGATAACACAAATTTTCATTAAAAATATCTTATTAGAGGAAGAGGGTTTTTCATACAACTTCCTAATGCATCCATTAGATCTTTTGTAGTCTTTTCCTTTGAAACATTAAATAATACCAAGATGAAGACTCGCATTCGGATCGTTCCAAGTGCCTTCCGATCCAACAAATCCCATTCCGCATCTCTGTCATACTCGAGGGTTTGTTCACCTTCTCGAGGATAACGGAGTATAAATATCCTTCCGATAAAGGTAATCTTCCATCTGCATCTTCCAAAGACTCGAAATTTTGCGGTTGAATTTATCAACCCTAGATCTTCCTTCATCTACCATAGCTCCCACTCAAGCTAAAAAAACTTTCCACGTGATTCAACACTTCAAAGCAAACCAAACCAGCTCATACCAATTGTTAGGGAATAAGGGATAAAATATGCGGAATAATCCCTCACGAATCGTAATGAAGAAACTAATATGCGAGAAATTATTACAGATCTCAAATAAAATTGCGAATAAAATAACACAACACAAAGAGATAGTATTTAACATGGTTCACCCAATTTGGGCTACGTCCACCAAGAATCACTCGCTTTCGATTTTATTACAAGCCACTGCTCTCTCAATACAATACCCAGATCCGTTTGGAGCTATGCTCAACAAACTCTGTAATTCACAGCCAATTCAAAACACATCTGCAATACATTTGCTTGTTTATCTATCATATGCATAAGACCATATAAATAGACAATCATAGCTTAAGCGGTGTGATACAAAACCGTGGGTATCAAAACCAAGGAAAAAACCGTGGGTATCAAAACAATGGGCAAAAGACCAAAAAAGCCATGGGCCCAAAAAACAGCCCATAACAGTTACCCATTACCCATGGGTTAATAAACCACCCATGAAAATACCCGAGTGTAACACATGGAAGGTGTACCATACTCTAACATGAAAATAGGCTCCACAAACATAACACTCAAAACGTGTAAATGTGGCCCTGAGATTTTAAATTGAATTCTACCTGGTTTGATGTGTCATTTGATCAATGGTGGATCCACTAATTGATATGTTCATGCTTTTTATTCTCTTCTCATTGGTTCTCAAGCTATCCAAACGTCCCTCAGATTCCATTATGGAATGTTCTCTATTTTATGTATATAGATGAAGAATGCACTTCATCATATCAACTTCTAGCTTGGACATTCTTGTGCGGATCTTTGACTCCTTTGGTAGTTTAGTTTTTTGTTTTTTTAATTTGAATTTGTCTTAGGCATAGAGTTATGAATAATCATAAGAAATTCCACGATCTTTGCAATTAAGGTTTAGGAGAGTATTTGTGCATGTTAATTTAGTCATAAATGAGAATAGTGGATTTTGAAGGAAGATATTTTTGTTTGTGTGACGATTTTTTCGACCTTTTATTTGGTTATTAGGTGTTTTTCCACCTCACACATGGTGATTCATCTCACTTAGGTGAGTCATAGGAATTTTAGTGGGGTATCGACATATGAAACATTCCATCATAGAATATTTCATATAGTCATATGTGTCATTTTGATATGGTAGTTACATGTTACTCCTAGCATTATAAACCCTCACTCCATTATGGATTATAACATGTCCATGCATAGGATTTATGTAACACATCTTGATGTACTTCTCTTCTTTTATCTATGAGCATGAGTATACCTATTCATTTTTCATGAAATATTTGGTGTGAGATTAATTTATTGTTTATTACTTGGAGCACATTCTTGTTTATGTTAAAGTGCAATGAATTTGATGTTAATGGGATATGTTTCATCCTTGTGGTTCACTCTCACACATAAAGTATTAGATCTACATTATTTAAGTAAACATGCAATCTGCTTTGGTTTTGTAGTCACAAAATCATGCACTTTAGAAATTTATATATCCCAGTCCCATACTACTATTTAGAAGGTTCTTGAATGAAGAAAGTAATAATTAACACCCGTCCTTTAGCCATCTTGTTTATTTTATTTTGTAATTTGAGACTTATTTCAGCCACATGCCCAACCATTTTCTGATTTTCGGTGTTATTTTATCCTCGATTGGGGCAACTAGATTAGTCTTGGGGTGCCCATGGGTAACCTAGTCCCACCAGCACACCTCGGTCCCTTTTCCACTTTCATGCCACTTTTTGGGCATATTCTAGCCATTTGACATTTTTATCTTTCTTTTGGTCGACATTTTTGGGGTTAATTACGAATCAGTTCAAGAGAACCCTATGAATACAAATTTAAGAGACCATAATGAGGGACCTATTATTTACATCCACATAGCTCCATCATCAAGAGGCACAAGCTAGGATATTTGCATCACACTTCATGGGGAGGGATTCTATTCTATTCCATGCACACACATTCTATTACGTTTTCTACATTTAGTTATTGTTCACTACTTCACAAAATGCGACTAAGACAAGAGAACTTAGGGCAAGACATGTACACACACACACACACACGAACTACATATGGGTTTGAAATGTAGTGCAAAGATTAGTTAGTAAGACCAATGTTGTGGCAGCTGAGATCAGTCTGACCCATTCATTTGCATATTTCTTTGTTTAGGGTTTTGATAAATTTTTTGGTTCTTTTGTAGGCCTTTCTACCATATCAATGATATACAAGTGCATGACAAAAAAGTAGATGCGACAAGAAGCTATAGTTTCATACCACCTTCCACTATGTGAGTACCATTTATAGAGATTTTTCATAGACTAGGGTACCCAGATTGCAAAACCAGAGCACCCGCATGCACCCCAGTCCTCTTCTAGATGCTCAATTGTAGCTGGATCCTCCAGTTCTATTCTTTCCGAGATTCTTGAACATTCGTTCTTGCTTTATGATTTTCTCGGTCATCATTGCGGCAGAGAGTCCCACGAGTATCTATCATCTAGTTGAGTTATTTCCTCTTCTTTCTTGCACATTAGGGTTAGCGTTTCATTCTACATAATTGTTTAGATCATTAGGATATTGTTTCATTGCATTTATTTACTTTACTACAACTATTCTTAGCTTAGATTAACTATTTCCTTACTACATTAGTTAATTTAATTTTAGTTAATAATGTTGGTGAACCCGATCCTTCTTCACCTGGACCTTCTAGGACTTGCTTTTATTTCTTTCATTTTATGCCCATCACCCATAGTGGTCTTTGGATCACTTCAATATTGTGAGCTTGCTTTATCTACTCATCATACCTATGAGTCAATGGATGACACAACTATGTCTATGGCTGAAAACCCTTTAGATAATTCCAACTAGGTCCCTCTACATGAGATAGAAGCATATGATAGTAAAAATTCCTATGATGAAGACACCAATGTTGACCAATACCAACTAAATGCTATTACTGACTTTAGCCAAGCATTGCGTGAAAATCCTACCTATCTCCCTCATATTTACATGCCTTAATTGCTGCTAAGATATATCGCAACGCTTCCCCTTCCATCATTTTTTAAGCCATTCCTATGATCTCTACTCCACCTACAAATATTTATGCTCCTATGGTCTCTAATCCACCTACTCATGTTTATGCTCGCATGGTCTCTACCCCACCTACATATGTTTATGGTCCTATTAATGTAACCACCGCTCCTACCATTCACAATGGTACCTCTCATATGCACCTCGGTTATTCCTTGACTTTTCCAAATTTAACATCTTTATACCACAACTTGTGAACCCAAATTCTTCAACTACAGTTAGTTACCTTATGTGTCAAACCATCTCTAGACTCTATACTATTTTTGCATACTCATTTTGCACCTATCATATCAACATACCCATTAACGAATAATTTTATCTCTCCTAAGCTACGTATCTTTAAAATCCATGGGGACCCATAAGAGCATCTTCACACATTTCATATAACATGCCTTGACTATGTGGACAATCACATTGTACTAGCTAAGCTCTTTTCTCATAGTCTACAAGAATATGCAATGCGTTGGTTCTATGACCTACCCATACATTCACTCATCTCTTTCACCTATTTGGTTGATGCATTTCTCACTCATTTTTATATCAACATTGGCTCTAAGATCTCCTACTTTCAATGAGAAAAACTCAAACAAGGGCCTAATGAAAATTTATCTAACTATATCTTGTGATAGAATAATTACTTAGCTAAGATGACTAATGTAATCACAGATTCCAAACTCTAGGAATTATTTATTCAAAGTCTATTACCACCTCTACAAGAAAGTTTTCTCTTTGAGACATCTCCTTCATTTGGTCAACTTTTTATACTCTCAAACTTCGCGAGACAAATCTTTTAACAATAAGAAATCTTAAATATCAAGAACAAGCCTCGTCCTCTACCCTATTTCAAGGTAAGCCAACCTTTAAGCCTTCTATTGGTTCAACCTCTATCAATAACACTAAAGTTGACCCTTCATGGACCATTAGTTATAGTTTTTCCTCTCACAATGCTTGTATCGTTTCCTAGTTGGTAACACATTTGAGGGATGTGACATGCTTCTTGGTCTCAATTGGGTTCATCACTATCCATCTATCATTTCTATGAATCATTTGCAACTCAAATTCACTTACAACAATCAAGTAATTTCTATTGATTGCATCCCTTCATATACTTCATGGTCATCATATCATCGCATATTAGATAGTGCATTACCTCCTTCTTATAGTGCATCACATCCTATGTTACCCAAAGCACAATCTACCCCTTGCTCACCTACTTGAGCATTGACAAAGATGACCACATCATTCCACTAGTCCTACATATAAGTATAAACCTATTCGTAGACAATTACTACATCTTGACATAGATCACCACCTCGGTTCATTCTATGTGGATCCTCTTCATAGTCCCAATCCAAATCACATAGATCTCCATCAATGATACATTTTGTGATGTCACTCCCTTCGTCATATGTTTGTCCCTCACATGCACATAGAATTCATTCACTACCATAGCATTTTTCTATTATACCACTACTATTTGAGTATGGTCATATGCTTTCATTCCTATTAAAGGTAGAGGACGTCCACCTTTACCACCATAGGATAGTTAATTCATTCACACACACCTAGGTGTCATAACACTTCACTTCCCTCCCACCTTGTCTTAAAGATAGCTACATTTTTCATTATTACGTTTTCACACACTTGTTAGGAATACTCATCATATATTCTAGTGTCACTATCCAAGGTGACACACTCTTGTTCTTCAATTCAAACTTGACTGTTGAGGACTTACTTCAAATGAACCATACAAAATACACTATAGGTCTTACATATTACATTTAATCACACATTTCACATCATACAACATACATTCACATTTATTCTATGAAATTTCAACATTTTGCACATTTACACATCATATATCATCCTAGTCTTCGTCACATAGGAGTCAAGTATTACATTTCTAGTCTATTAATATACACTACATACATAGAAAATTCTACACATATTGCATTACATTCTATACATTGCATCTCTATGCACTCCACCCATCACATGGTCGATTGTTATCATTACATACTACATTGTTGTCTACGCATTGTACTCGTTACCCAATGATGCACTATAGTTCATCAGTCCATACTATAATATTGAGGGATTACAAATCAAATGGACCTTACAATCATTACGTGATTACCATTCTATGTTCCATCATGCGATATTTCTAGGCTAGTAACATAAGCTTTAGGCTAAATTGTCACCAATTCTATGATTTCTTAGTGGTATACACCTTAGGTTACATCATGAATCCCTCTTTTCATCATATAGTGATATATGCTTAGTGCTAAATCATCACCCCACCTTTCATTTTTCATGATATACGCTTCGGCTATAGGGTTCATGTACAAATTTTCACTAGGTTGCATCTCACCAATATGCCTACACATTCCTCAAAGCGTGCTAGAAAACACACACACACACACACACTCCTTGACCATTTCCCAATGATGCACTCTTGTTTATAGTTCATTCTTGACTACTGAGGGGGAGAAAAAAATGAACCTCACCGCATACATTTACATTCACTCGTGGGGCATGCAGCTCTTATCATTGCATCTTGCTATCCATCGACATCATACCGCATATTATGGTTAATTTTATTCTTGCTTACTTTTGTTTGTTCATGGTCACTTTACACATACTAGTTACTTTACTTATATGTCATTTATCTATATCATCCACACATGCGCGCGTTCACGTATTTTTCTAGTTGTGATCACACATACTGGTCTCTTATACGCCGCATGGATGCTCACCTTCTACCTTTCCTATAATCATCATTGGTGGTATCATAGAGTCAAGTATTACATTTCTAGTCTTCGTCACATAGGAGTCAAGTATTACATTTCTAGTCTATTAATATATACTACATACATAGAAAATTCTACACATATTGCATTACATTCTACACATTGCATCTCTATGCACTCCACCCATCACATGGTCGATTGTTATCATTACATACTACATTGTTGTCTACGCATTGTACTCATTACCCAATGATGCACTATAGTTCATCAGTCCATACTATAATATTGAGGGATTACAAATCAAATGGACCTTACAATCATTACGTGATTACCATTCTATGTTCCATCATGCGATATTTCTAGGCTAGTAACATAAGCTTTAGGCTAAATTGTCACCAATTCTATGATTTATTAGTGGTATACACCTTAGGTTACATCATGAATCCCTCTTTTCATCATATAGTGATATATGCTTAGTGCTAAATCATCACCCCACCTTTCATTTTTCATGATATACGCTTGGCTATAGGGTTCATGTACAAATTTTCACTAGGTTGCATCTCACCAATATGCCTACACATTCCTCAAAGCGTGCTAGAAAACACACACACACACACACACTCCTTGACCATTTCCCAATGATGCACTCTTGTTTATAGTTCATTCTTGACTACTGAGGGGAGAAAAAATGAACCTCACCGCATACATTTACATTCACTCGTGGGGCATGCAGCTCTTATCATTGCATCTTCGCTATCCATCGACATCATACTTTGCATATTATGGTTAATTTTATTCTTGCTTACTTTTGTTTGTTCATGGTCACTTTACACATACTAGTTACTTTACTTATATGTCATTTATCTATATCATCCACACATGCGCGTTCACGTATTTTTCTAGTTGTGATCACACATACAGGTCTCTTATACGCCGCATGGATGCTCACCTTCTACCTTTCCTATAATCATCATTGGTGGTATCCGCATCCATTTCTTACAGGTGTTATTGTTTCATTTTATACTTAACACTTTCTAGTACTTACTTATACATGCTTTTGACATACTAGTTATCTTTCTAATATGCTAATGGGTGGTTCATGTGCAACATTTTTATGCAGGGATATTGGTTTCCATACTTGTCTGTTACATTTTCTTCTCTTGTTTGCTATTATTTGTGATCCTTGCCCTATGTTTGGTGTGAAAACTTGTTTCTTGTTCATGGTCATGATGGCCTTTTGTGTCTTGCGACATTGTGAGTGATGTCCCATGTTTTAAGCCCATTTTATTTGGCTTACTTTTCCTTCTTGCATCTTTACATTACTTCATTTTCTTCGTTACTTACACATGTTTTCATATACATGCATGTATTTTTACACTTGTCTTTGGCTAGCCATATTATTTGTGCATCCATTTGTTTTTACAAATGACTTTCTAGATTACGATGTACATGCCGTTGGTCCTATTTTTGGGCCGCAGCCTCACATCGCTGACCTCACATGCATCACCAAAGAGGGGGTTATCATTTGGGGTTTTACATACTAACATAGCACATTTACACAGGTTCAATTTAGTGTAATTTATTCCCTTGACATTGTGGTTTACATACAATGAGTGGGTTCAAACCATTCTACAAACCCCACACACAACAAATTTTACAGGACATGGTGTCCTTAGCATTCTCGAAAGTAGTTACATGCTTGGAGGTTACAGTGGGTGTTCCTCTATACACTACTTCGGCCAGTGGCATTGGATTACCCAAAAAACCAAGATGGTACAAATATCTCTACACAAAATTCAGGGAAGTAATTATAACTTGGAGAACACAGAGCATTTCCTCCCTACACTTATTTGGCCTATGGTGTGATATCGACAAAAAAACTTGTAGTACAAGATATCCTTCTATAATCTCTTTCTCAACATGGATCAGGTGCACATATTCCATTTACATTTCCATTAAAATTTACATTTACATTTTCCATTTAGGTATTTTAAATTTACATACTTTCATACACATGTGTCTTTTACACTTTGTTTTTACACATATATACATACATACATATTTGACTACTTGATCATCTTCTCATTATAGGTCCATCCATATGAGAAACAAGTACTCAAATGGGAGTAACCGCAATAACAACAACGTCAACAACAACACTATGTAAAATACACACTTTACTAACCATGCAGGTACACACATCGGTAGCTACACACATATGTTCTAACCCTAAGTTCACTCTCATCACTTTTTTTTGCACATTTTTCATCTTTGGTTTCCATGCTCCTCCATATTTTTATCATTCCATGCTTTGTTTATTCATTTGACATGCCTTCTTCATCATTCTACACTAACATCGGTAGTATCTCTATCTACTTTATGTTACCAAGATTTTTGCTAAAAACATAAAGTGGGTGAAAAATGTAGTTAAAAAATCATGCACGTTAGACATTTATTTATCTCAATCTCATACTACTATTTAGAAGGTTCTTCAGTGAATAAATTGCTAATTAACCCCCATCCTTTGGCCATCTTGTTTATTTTATTTCATAATTTGTGATGTATTGCACCCACATGCCCTACCATTTTTGACTTTCTACGTTATTTTAGCCTCAGTTGGGGCACCAAGATTAGTACTGGTGTGCCCATGGGCATCTTGGTCCCACCAGGGGCACCGTGGTCCTTTTTCCACTTTTGTGCCACGTTTTGGGCCTCTTCTAGCCATTTGGCATCTTTATCTTTCTTGTGGTCGGCCTTTTTGGGGTTAATTATGAAATTAGATCAAGAGAACCCTATAAATACAAAGTTATGAGATCATAATGAGGGACCTAACATCATCAATAAATATCACTCATCTAGATTTGTATCCATCTATTGAATTTGTATCCACATAGCTTGATCATCAAAGCACAAACTAGGACATCTGCATCACACTTCATAGGGGGGATTCTATTATATTCCATGCACACATTCTATTACATTTTTACATTTAGTTATTATTCCCTACTTCACAAACTTTGAATGACACAAGAACACCTAGGGAATGACATGCACACACACACAAGAACTACATATGGGTCTGAAATGTAGTGCACCACTTCGGTTAGTAAGCCCACCGTTGTTGTGCGGATGAGGTTAATCGACCCATTCATTTACATCTTTATTTTTAGGGTTTTGATATTTATTTTGGTTATTTTATAGGTATTTCTACCATATCAGGTGACATCCAACATGTGACAATGAAGTAAATGCAATAGGATGCTAGATTTTTAGACCATGTTTCGACCTCGAGTAACATTTACGGAAAAGTTTTCATAGTTCAAAGCACCCATATTGCAGGCCCGAGCACTCACAGTGCCCTAGTCCTCCTCCAACCACTTCGGTGCATCTAGATCCTCAAGTTACATCCTTTCCAACATTCCTAAATAGTCATTCATGCTTTATGATTTTCTTTCTATCATCAGCTGCGACACAATCCAAAGGTGAGAATCTACCATCCAAATGAGTTCTTTTTTCTCCTCTCTTGCATATTAGGGTTAGCATTTCATTTTGCACAATTACTTAGATCATTAGCATACTATTTCATTACATATATTTACTTTATTACAATTTTTCATATCTTAGATTAACTATTGCCTTATTACATTAGTTAGTCAATTTTAGTTAATCGGTTTGTTGTTAATTACTTCAAGTTTCGATTTTTTAAGGTTTTGTGCAAGTTTTATTAATCATTTATTGATTTTTACTAATTTGACTTATTATAATTTTTTGAAGTCTGTTGTTTATGTGTTTTCTTTGGTGGTATTCGGCTAGCGCTTTTCCAACTAAATCTAGCTAGTTGTAGCTATCTTTGGCACAAAGCTTAATATGGAGGTATTTATGATTTTGCATTTCTTTTTTTATTTTTCCAATTAGATCTCGTGTTTTGAATTTTTTTGTCTTATCCCTAAAAATATTACCTCCTCTTTTTCATCCTACCCTACCCCTCAAACCATTCCCTACTATCCTATGAGTTACTCTACCTCTTCTACCAACTTAGTGAGCTCCTAAATGATCTCCTTCACTAACTCGGTCGGTTGGGTTATCTTCAAAAGATTCCCGAGATCTGTTTAAATCTCCCCATCCAAATAATCCAAGCCACCTTAGGATCAGTCCCTTTCTTCCCTTGAGTTTGAAATCAATATATTTGAGCTATAACCCAACTCTGGTATCACCCTAGCTCGCTTCTTGGTCTTTCGAGCTCCTACCCTACCGATATCATCTCCTATAACTCAAATCTAATTTTTTACTTATTTGATGCTAGTTTGATTTAGCTCGGTCATGGTTTTCTTGGATAGCCTTGAGGTTTACATGCTCTTAGAACCTATCTCCATGCTCATATCCCACAAGTTCGTCCTCTCGACCGAGTTTGCCATCCCCAAGTTGCCCCAAGGTAAGTGCACCAAGCTGGGGGCCCAAAAGGGGGTCTTAAGTGGATACCTTTTTTTGTAAAATAAAAAATCTTCAACTTCTACAAGTTATTTGAAATAGTTACACTCAAAATTGGAAGATGTTATAAGAACATGAATCATAGAATTTTGAGTCTAATTTCTAAGCTACTATTTTTTTTTTTGAAAATGCTTAAGTGTAAGTAGGCTAAATATCTAAAGTACCAATAGTTGTTGCTATTTTTGTTCAAAAACATAGTAGACAATCGATTGTGTCCTCCATTTTTAGCACTATTTAGTATTTTTGAAAACCCTTTGGTAAAAAGATAAGAGCATCTAGTTTGTGATAGTATTTGTTTTTAAAAAATTAGCTAGTATTTAATTTTTTATGATTTTTCAAGCACAAAAATTTTAAATTTTGAAAAATAAGGGATAGCTAAGTGTGCCCCCTAACTACCTCAAAAAATATAAAAACTTATATTTTTTTAATGTGTAGAGTTAGTCCTAGTTTGTGACTATATAATTTGTTTTTCAATTTGGATGAGTGAATCAAAAGATACATGATGAATGATAGACGTGTATAAATTAAAAAAATAGCTATAAAAAGACATAATTAGAAAACAATAAGTATGGAAACCTTATATTAGTCAGAAAAATTTAAAAAATCATATATTTATAAAGTGGATAATTTTCTTGATGTTATAGGAAAATTTTAAATAAATTTGTCAATCATTCTTATGGGATTTTTAGTCGAGGAAGATGGATTTTATCTTTTTGTTAAAAACACAGTTTTTTGTGTTTTAGCAGAGGTCCACACCTCGCTTTGGGTATCCAAACCTGATCCAAGGAAAGATCTTTAGGCTTTGGAAAATTTAGAAAGAAAACGTGAGTGCATTTTAACACAAGCTCATTTCTATTTTTTACACATTCCCTGCCATCCAATTTCCTTTTCCACCTCTTTCATGGGATTTTTGTCCCCAGTCTACCCACTCTGCATATTCTTGTACATTCCTAGATGAATTTTAAGTAGTTGAGGTTGTCCCCTACCCCAATATCTATATTTTTTCTAATAATGGGGGATAAAAAATGATGTAAAGACAAATGAACAGACATCGGATAAATTAAAAGAGGTTAGAATAAAGAAAGTGAAGTGAATGTGAAAACTTCATGGAGAGAAAGGTACGTCTATTATGTGAAATGTATGTTATGTTTTAGAAAATGATGATGAAATAAATAATGAAATCGAGGAGAAAAAAAATCTTGTAATGAGTTTAGATTATGAATTAAATGATAATTTTGTTATGGATAGAATTTGGAATGAATGATAATATTGAACCTTTTCCCGAGATTCCAAATGTTAATCTTGAAATTTACATGGAAAAACTAAATGAAGAAAGTAATATTGCAAATGAATCTTTTCCTCTAAGAACACCTGCTTACATTTTTCATAGAAAATCCATTCACTTAATTGAAATTTATGAAACATTATGAAACCAATGCCTAAAAAATATCTCGATAGAAATGTGAGAGAAAAAGTAATGGGAGTTTGGGATGATAACTTTGAAAATTTAAATGATACAAAAAGATGTCAAATATTTGTTACGTTGATGAAATTAATCAAGATAAGACCTACAATGAAGACCCTAGGGTTAATAACAACTAATTTTGATGATCAAAATGTGAAAATTGTCGAAAATATTCATAAAACATACCATAATATAGGTGTAATTAAACACTCCAAAGATAGTAATGCTACATGGAGTGCACTTACTATTTATATAGTAAGTGATAAACTAATTAATAAACACTTGATTAGAAAAATAAGTAAAGCCTTGAAGCTAAACAAAAAAACACTAATGAAAGCAATAGGGAGACACAAAAGTCTTGAGTCATCCAATAACACTGATTATTGGGAATTCTCTAGTAGACTCCCATAGAATTACAATGATACATATAATATTATAAAAATTTTAATTGAATTTTTTGGAATGATAACACAAGGGTGCCACCGAATAGAAGATATATAATAAAAATAAGAAGAGGTTCTTGTAATCGTGAAGTGCATGCAACAAAATTCTTCGATATGAATCAAACACAATTGTTCTCTAAGTTTAAGAATGAAAATATAGAAAGTAACATTAGCCAATTTTTTTGAAATGAAAAACCCCTTTTATGTGAAAATCAATCACTCACGTTACCACTTGTTGTTGCAGGAATCATGTTTAATTTTCGAGCATCATGATGTTTTTAATCAAGTATGTTGTGTTTTACATATTGACATCATGTTGCATGAGTGTGGATTAAATGTCCCACCAATATTTGTCAGGGAATTTATCACTATGATATTTTGTGAAAGGTCAATTGGTCAATTTTTTTATAACACAACATGTTTGGATGAAACGTGTAACATATATGGTGGTTTTCTGAAATTGATAAGTTGTATCCATGAGGAGAGTTCACATTCAATAGGAAAATATTTTTTTGGTTTTAACAAATACAAATTTGTGGCATATTAGTAAAAATATGGAAAAAATCTAAGAGGTATGAACTTGTTGCATACAAATTACCTTTATCGATTATATGGTAAAATTAAGAGAGGAAAATATTTATGAGTATACAAGGCACACACATAGAGCTCAATGGTTAGATGACCAATTCAAGTTAAGCAAGGACACATTCCCACTTAGTACTAGAGTTTCAGTATTTGACTACACTTAGAATTATTCATTACACCACAAATAGAGTGCATTCACAATACTATAACTAAGTGGAAGTTACTATTTTTGTGCATATAACATTCATGCACTTTTCAAAAAGCACTAAGAAAAATTGAAAAATATTAAGAGAGTTTCATTTCTTCATCATTGATGATCAGACACATTCTACATGATATGTGCAAGGGTGTTTCCAGTTGTTTTATGTAAACCTTCCTGAGAGGAACATTGTTTTCAATCAACATTATAGTTGGTCGAAAAACTACACATCACAATTCAAGAATGCATAAATGTTTTATTGGCTAAGCAATACACACATAACAACAAGTATACAACATATTTGGATTTTTACTTGAGGAAGCACATGAGAAAGGGGAGCATGATGGTGCGAAGCATGTGTGAAAAGAGACCTTGTAAGAGAAGAATTAAATTTCGAAGATGGTGCTAAATTTATAGGTGCGAAAAGAATTGTTGATTGGTGTAACAAGAACATGGGCCATGAATCTCAGTAGAGTTCAACATTTTGTAGATATTTCTAGTTGATAGAGGAAGTACATTTGGCATGCTATGAAGATTGTATGACAGTTATAAGATCAATTCATATGCACTCATTCCAAAGTTCAAATCTAAGTTCTTGCACTATTCATACTAGGTGCACGATATGTTTTTGTATATCATGCATTGATTTTGAGTCACAATAGTGGGTGGATGAATGGACTTGTATACCTCTAACTCCAGTTGACACATATAAATTTCTACAAGCATTACAACATACAATGTCTTTAGATCATATGATAACATCACCTGACTTTGACCAAGTATCTGATTTAGTGCAACAAGGTACATATAGGTCATGTTATATATTTATAAATTATTAAATGATAATCTCTTAATGTATTTTAAATTTGACATGAATTTTACTTTGTGATGCAGGGCATGTTTTTGCAGTTATTGCGATAAGATTTAACGAAGAAGGAACAAACTAATTCTTGTGTTGTTGTGTAGAGGATTTTTTTTTACTTTCACAGGACATTTATGGTAAAAACATTGACTATCCGACTAGGTCAGGTTGTAGTCACTGGAACTTGACTTTAAATATATCCTATCAAAAATCAAATACTTGGTTGTTTGAAGACTATGAAATACATAGAAAGAAACTTCACTATTCATATTTTTTTCTTGCAAAAATATTTAATTGATCAAATATCGAGGTAGGCCATAAAATAAGAATCCATGGAAGGTTTGTGAATTAGATGATGAAGCAATTCTTGCTCATCACAATAGTACATTTGATCCTTGTGGTTCATTGAATTGAATTTCCAAAGGTATGTTCACTTAAGATTAGATATACATCTACATGAATTTAGTTAGAATATTTACCTTGATAATTTTAAAAAAATGTAGGTTTAAAAATACTATTTAATTACTTACTAACATGTCTACGTAGGCTAGTGGTGCCAAAATATATTCCATCATCACATGGTCGGAACTATTAGTAGAGAATTTATTATTCTCGAAGCTAAGAGAAGCTAAGGAAAATCCAATATTGGAAACAAACAAGAAGCATAAATTATCATTTCACCACCTATATTGTATGAAAAATATCTTCTTATAATTCTCATTTCACCACCTATATTGTATGAACAATCTCTTCTTAACATGTTTCCTAGTATTTGTTTCACAATGAAGGATTCCTGAGAGCGGAAAAATCATCACCCCCATTTACTGTGCCACCCCAACATGTGTACACATTAGTTATGTGTCGGATATTTTGTTTGCATAATATTACATTGGATAACCTTATACTAACTCACACTTGACTATTGAGTGCTTTTGCAAACAAAAAAACAATGAGAGGAACAAATTGATATGGAGTAAACCATGACGAGATTTGGTATAGGTTCCCAACATTGAGATGTAGGATCGGATGATACCTTTCAAGGTTCCACGGAGCTTGAGAAATCAATAAGAAAATTATAGCCTTTTTTCTCTCATGGCTCTTAAGGGACTACACCCGGACGAAGTACCATGGGAGCACTGAAACCATTGGGCACAAAAAAATCCCCTCCCACCATTTACTAGGCCACCCCAACACGTGTGCATAGTCGGTTTAGTTTCAAGAGCTTTTGTTTGCATAATATTGCATTGGACAACTTTATACCAACTCATAATGGACTATTCAACACTTTTACAAACAATAGGATAGTTGGAGGAATGAATTGAGCTAGAGTAAACCATGAAAAGATTTGATAGAGGGTACTAATGCAAAGGTGCTATGGATACTATTATCACCAAATCACAACACCCTTATGTTTACACAAGTGCATATACTTGAGTTCATGGTGTGATTGGATAACATTGGTACTATCTCCAAGTTGTGGGACTTGCTACTTGAGATAGACCTCTAGAGAACGCTGGTTCTTGCTCCTATACTACATACCACAATCTATTCTAATGTAGGGAAAACTAACTATTCTAATCTAACTTTCCAAGGGACCAAGGAGAGAGAATGCATAAAAATGAAAGCCTACACTAAAGTGGTGATACACCATAAAAGGATGGGTGTGAGAATAGTCTTCCAATGTGTGAAAAATAGAAGTAAAATGTATATTAGAAGGGGTGATAACATGATTTCTCACAATCTGGTAATTACATTCACAACAATATTTCATACATGCACAATAATAATGAGTCCTTGCAGAGTATAAAAATAGAAACAATATTTTGTAATTAAGGTTGAAGGGGAAAGAGGAGTGTAAACAAACACAACTTGGCTTCATGATATGCATGCAGTTCAATCTATTACAAGATAAGGGACCAGATCAACATGTAAGGAGTCCAATACAAGGGCCTGCAACACATTGGCTTCACAAAGCAATTTTGACAGAGATTTTCTACAACAAAACTACCTCCTTTTACAATGAGCCTAACACTCCAATTTATAGAAAAATGAGAAGAGAGAGAGAAGGGGAAAATGGAAATCCTGAAATCTATCCTTCAACCACTTGTAAGAGGCATTAAATGGAGTGAAATGATTGTATGTTACTTGTAAAAGGCTCCCCATACTGTCCCAGGTGCTACAACAGAGAAAGAATGATGACCATGCCTCTTAATTGCACTCCCAACTACCAAATAAACACTGTCATAAACCCGACCACATTTTATGAAAAATCTCCATCTATTTCTCATTAAATCCCAAATTTCTTGATTTTTGTGCATTGGGCTCAGAGCCACAATTCAAACAATACAAATTTTGTGTGATTTCATTGAGAAATGCAAAAGTTGTGACCTTTCGAGTGCGGCAGACTATTTTGGGTCTACCGTGTGTTTTTGTCATTTGACAGAATGAGCATTAACTGACTAGAGCCGAATATGTTTATTTTATTTAAATATATCTACCCTCATTAAAATTAATAAATCCAGAAAGTCCAATTTTATGATGTAGAGGATGTTGTGCTCGCTCTAAAAGTCTAATTTTATGAAAATTGGAGCTCGAGTCAAAAGTTATGGCCGTTTGAAGTTCGGGAGTCAAACATTGAATTTTCCTTTGAATTGTAGGTATTACAACAAAATCGGGTCAGCATGTCCTGGCTGTTCTAGACACATTCTTCCACATCACCTGATACGGGCTTCCTTGTCCCTCCACGTCCGCCATTGACAGATGGTGAGGGCCGTTGACTTCCACATCGGCCGCATCCACTTAGCTTGGCTCATTATGCGGTAATTTCACCTTTGCACATCCCGCGCATCGCACATGTACTTTTGTCCCAATTTTCCTAGACACAAATCTCCACACCACCCGTAATAGACTGACTTGCATGGCAAAATCGTCGATCGTGTCCCAACATCCCAACTGCTCCGCGACCTCCCGACAAAAAAAGTTTTGACTTTGTCGATTCCTTTGTATTTCAGCTTCAATCTTTGTCAGACGACGAACCTTGGTACGAACCACAACCTCTAGACCTACAATGCATTAAAACAAGCCCGTGACTTCAATTTTTGGATTTTTTTTAATTTTTTCTAACTTCTTGGGTTTTTTCCTTGCATGGGGAGGTTAGAAAGAAAACTAAAGGTGCCCCCAAAGCATGATTTTATGCCTTGAATCAATCTACTTGCTTAGGATTGAAAAATTGATGCATGTTATCAAAATTAACTCGAGGGTGAATTCTGGATAACAGATACCAAGAAATCAACAAGAGAACTTATAATCTTTTTTGCTCTCACGGCTCTTAAGGGACTACATCCAAACAAAGTATCCTATAAGCATTGCACTATTTGGCATCGAATGAAATCCTTACCCACTATTTACAAGGATAGTATGATGCATGTGCATATTTGGTTCGATTCCTGGGGCTTTCGTTTGCAGAATATTACATTGGATAGCCTAATATTGACTCATATTGGACTATTCAACACTTTTGCAAATAATAAGACAATGAGAGGACCAAATTGATATGGAGTAAACCATGACATCCTTTCGTAGAGGGTACCAACACTAAGGTGTAGGATCTAATGATACCTTTCAAGGTGCTATGGAGACTCGATAAATTAATCGATGAACTTATAGCCTTTTTTGTTCTCAGGGCTCTTAAGGGACTATCTTTGGGATGAAATAGACTCGGAAGCACCGGCACCATTAAGCACCAAAAAAATCTCCCACCATTTACTAACCTAACATGTGTGCATGTATAGTTTGGTTCCATGAGTTTTCATTTACAATATATTGCATTGGATATCCTTATAATGACCCACACCGAACTATACAAAGATTTTACAAACAAAAGGACAATGAGAGGGCCGAATTGAGATGGAGTAAATTACGATAAGATTTTATAGAGTGTAATAACACGAGGTTTAGGATCCGATGAGACCATTCAAGGTGCCACGGAGATCGAGAAAACAACCGAGAGAACTTATATCCTTTTTAACCCTCGGGGATCTTAAGGGACTACGCCAGATGAAATAGCCCATAAGCACCGACATTTTTGTACACCAAAATGAAGCCTTACAAAGAATTTATGATGCCACCCTAACATGTTTTCATATTTGGTTCGATGTTAGGAGCTTTCATTTGCAGAATATTGTATTGACATCCTTATACCGACTCACACTTTGGAGTATTCGACACTTTTGTAAACAATAGGACAACGAGAGGACCAAATTGAGATGGATTAAATCATGAAAATATTTCATAGAGGGTAAAAACATGGAGGTGTAGGATCTAACAAGACCTTTAAATGTGCAACAGAGATTGAGAAATCAATTGACAAAGTTATAGCCATTTTCCCCCTTATGGCTCTTAAGGGACTACGCTCGACAAATTATCATGGAAGCACTGAAACCATTGGGCACAAAAACTAAGCCTTCACAAGCATTTAATAGGTCACCCCGACACATGTACGTAGTCAGTTTAGTGCCACGAGCTTTCATATGTAAAATATAGCATTTTATAACCTTAGACTGACTCAAACTAGACTATTTGGTGCTTTTGCAAAAAATAGGACAACGAGATTACCTAATTGAGATGGAGAAAATAGAGAGAGGATTTTGTAGAGGGTCCCATAGAGATTTAATATCTAACCATACATTTCTAGGTCCCGAGTGATGGAGAAATCACCAAGAAAAATTATAGCATTTTTTTCTCTCGGGGTCCTTAAGGGAATCTCTCCATCGAAGGAGTTGTCATGCTCCTCTAATATACTTAGTGGTTATAAAGTTAAAAATTATTTTAATATTATACAATGAAAGGATCTAAAAACATAATATATTTCTAGTTAGTCTCATGAATTAGTTTGTCTTTTGGAATATCAATATCAAGACCATATTTCCTAGTCTTGTGTCTAGAACCATCATTGAGTTTGCTTGTACAACTACCTTGTTTATGAGCAAAGTGGGACAAGTAACTAAATGGATATGTCCTCTACCTTGTTCCTTGAAATGCATATTACAAATCTCCATGAAACTTGTTTCTCACCACATATACTTACACTCTTGAATGTGAATTTCTTCAAACTCTGAAACAAATTTCACATTTCTCATATTTCCATTTATGGTATTATGCAAGCCACGATGACCCATTGGAAGATAGAAAAAATAAACACACACTTGAAACCTTATGGGACAATAGTGTTTAGACTTTTAATATTTGGTGTGAAAATGTGGACCTTCATGATTTAGTTTGAAAGTTGAGACAAGAACACAATAATATTTGTGCTAGACAAATTTATTCGATACATGTTCATATTTAAAAGAAACTCTTCTTACTTGAAACTTCATGCTTTGTCTCACTAAATCAGTAAGGATTTTTCATACTCCAAAAACTTCACATTTCTCATGATAGATATGGTCATTGCCATAGAGATGTTCAACACTAGAGTCCAAACTATGAAAATGATCCTTCACGTTCATAATCCAAGTTGTACAAGTGTTGACCAATAGATGATAGAGGATCTCATTATATTGAATAGAAAATATTCAAAGGATATCAAGAACATTTATGGTAATTATTTGGGATCATTGTAATTGACCAAGGAAAGAAATTATTCAATTAAATTTGGAAATATATTTGAGCCTCCGTATAAGTCACTTTTGAGATCTAGTCTCAAGTGATCTTCAATACTAATAGAAAAATTTGGAACTGTAAATTGCATAGCTTAAAATTTCAAAGAACATCTTATCCTAGAAACTATTAAGGCACAACATTTACTCCTTCCTACATCCTTAAGGATTATTAGAAGGGGATTTATGATAATATAAATGCAAGAACCAACCAAAGGACTAACCTCTTTAGTTATCATTGATAGGTTAGAGTCATCCTAATTAAAGATGTCCTTCAGAACTCCCTATATACATATTTTATGGCCACCATTGCAACAAAAATATTAATCTCAAATGAAATGGATGAAACAAAAAGAATATAATATTTATATAACATAGATGTAATGTAAAATCTTACCTATATTGAATGTTTATACCATTGATCGTACTATATAAACTATTAAGTATATTGAATGTTTTGAACATTCAATGTAAAATCTTAAAATCTTAAGTATCCTAGAAGCATAGCTCTTTGTATCTCTTTTTTCTCTCTCACACACCCTTTCTCTCATTCTTTCACTCTCCCATGACCTCTCTCTCTCTCTCACTCTCTCTTTTTCTCACACTCTCACTCTATATATCTCTATCTCTCGCTCTCGCATTCTATCTCTCTTTATATCACACCCACTCTTTGTTTCTATGTCTATCCCTCTAGTATTCCCTCTCTCTCTTTCTCTCTATAGTTACATATGTTTTATTTGAATTATTGAGATTCCGGAAGTGGATAGCATTGACATTGACATTATATTATAATAATTGATGAAACTGAATTATTACAAAGTACAATGGAGAAATTGTAAATTAGTTACATATATATTTTAATTCCCATGTTTAAAACATAAAAAAACACTAATAATAAATATTAATATAACATACATATGATATCAGATTAATCCACTTAGATACAAGTTTTAAAACCTAATTTTTTTATCATATATTATATTGATTCAAAAATCCTTGATAGCATACAAAATTTGATCAAAATAAATGTCTTAACAAATCCATGTAGGCATATACAATGATATACATCGACAAAATATAAATCTACGCCAATATGCCATGAAGGTAGACAACAAAATCCATATAAATCTAAACAATTGGGTATCATCAAATAATCTAGTTCTCTTTGACAACCAGGAAGATAAATCAAGAACATTAGTGGAATGTCCCTTATTACAATCATACCTTCTATTCTCAAAGGATTCTTGTAGATCCATTTATGAATACAAATAAACAATAGCATACAATTATGACATATATAAAATGACACTACTTAAAAATAAATACTTATTGTAATATGATGATCACTAGTAATCATCCTCTACCTCTCAAGATCATCAACATCAGTATGAGGTGCACGAACTAGATTAGTCAACTCATCTTGTGGCAACCATGATAATGAAAATTAGAATACACATGAATTTTATTTAATTATACTACATGATGTTTTTAATACAATTAATTAATTATGAAAATAATTTTACTAGCACATATACTTGTGTAAGAGGCACAATGTGAAGCTATTCCCACATCAAATCTAATATATAATGATCATCAAATCTCAACAGAGTCTCTAATGACATCATCAACTAAAAATAATAAAACTCACATTAGTAAATTCATACGTTAACTATAGTTCATTATCTTCATGTATATGATGAATAAAAATAATAAAAATCACATTAGTAAATTCACCGACATGCTAAATGCATCGACATTCACCTATGGAGAAGGGAATGTGACACTAGATGTATAGGTTGACCTGTAATTTTAAATAAAACACACGGAATCATTAATTTTGATGCACAATTGATTAAAATTTTTAATTATAAGATTTAATACAATATATATATATATATATTCACTTACAAATAATTTCATGTAAAATTTCTGTTGGTCAATACCAAATGCCGAATCTAATAGAAAATATGTGATGATGATATTATCCAAAGCACATAATTATGATATACCTCCTCTAATCGGACACTCTTTTGAGCACATGAAGTTTCCTCGCAAGGTCATGCGGATCTTTCTCACAAGGTTGTGGAGCTTCCTCACGAGGATTTGGAGCTATTTCGCTAGGTGGATCCACCACATCAACCACGTTGGTACCTATAATCCCATAATCATGACTCTCTATGGCATATGATGTCCACTTTGCCTAAAAGGACTAGCCTCATCACCTTGAGATATACGAGTGCCATTATGAAGTAATGAACGTGTCAATGACCTAATAGAATCAAGATTCTGAACCTCCAATATCTCCTTCACAATAGAAGGGATTGAAACATGATGAATAGATGGGTGAGTAATGGGTTTAACTAGCTAGTTTTGAAAACATTGTGCACCAACTCTATCCAAAGTCAAAGCCTAAACCTCAACCTTGAAAATATCAAATGTCAAAATAGTTAGGTATTTCATTGAGGATGAACTCATAATAGAGTTTCCTCAAGAAATACTATGGCACCTCTAAATTGTTACAAGGTGATTGATCAAAACCATCCACCACCTATCCCAAAACTTATGTTCTATCCCCACATGATTACACCAAATGGAGGAGGAATATTTTGTAATCCAATCGTATCCGTGTATTAGTTTTGGGATTAGTAAACAAGACACAAAATTTTTCTTTTGTAATTTTATTATTCTTCACTGATACATAAGACAACTTGTCTAAATGAAAATTACAAAATTGGTTTTAAAACTCTCTCATGTGTTTATTTGTCCAACCACATTATCAATATTAGATAATAATGATCCTAATGATGTAGCTAGGTTTTGACGATGTGGATTTTTGGCATTAGGGTTTCTATTAAACCCTCAATTTGTACTTTGTTGTTTTTAATCTCCCCCAAAATCTGTTATTGGGTGTTAGGAGGATATCTTTCTATAGAAGGGGGTGTTTGAAGGATGTTTTCTTCTTCTGCCTAGTCTACGGGTGAATGACGGGATTGAATTGAAGGTATACAAACATTTGAAAATGAAAATAAATAAAAAAACAAGAACTATCCAAAAAATAAGATTAATAAAGGAAATAAACCTAAAAGCAACAATAAATGGCCTTTTGAGCTCTTTTTCATTATCGATTTGATGCCACAAAAGTATCCAAAAAAAATTCGTGTTATTCCTCACTTGCGTTTTCCTCTCCTTTAGATTTTTTTTTTACAAATGTAAAATGCTCTTTGATTTTAAATGTGTTTTATGAAATTCGAGACGCAAGTGCATTCTAATGCACTCGAATTATAATGCGAGTGTGTTAGGGATTTGTAAATCTAAACCATAGTGCACTTGTGTTATAAAACTATCTTTATTTCTCCCTATTGTGCTATAACACAACCAAGCCATAACATGTGTGTGTTATGGACAAAAATGGCCAAATAATGGATTTTTGTCCATTTTTGGCCCCCTAACTTGGTGCACTTACCCATATGAAAGATAGAGAAGATGTAAAATAAATCTTCGACATGGACTTACACAGAGACAAGATAAATGATAAGTTTTAGTTATCACAACATATGTATCAAGAAAATATGTTAACCAAATTTGGTATGAAAGATGTGAAACTAGTTAGAATCCCTTTTGCTTCCCATTTCAAACTTTCTTCAAGTTTATGTCCTAGAGAAGAAGAAGAAAATGAGTATATGTCTCATGTACCATATGCTAGTGTAGTAGGAAGTTTAATGTATGCTATGGTATGTACAAGGCTTAAAATTTCACATGCAGTTGGAGTTATTAGTAGATTTATGGAAAATCCAGGTAGAGAACATTGGTCAATAGTGAAGTGGGTGTTTTGCTACTTGCAAGGCACAAGTGATTATTGCATCACCTATAATAATACTGGTGATTCTATTTGTGGATATGTTGATTCAGATTTTACAGGTGATTTGGATAAAAGAAGATCAACTTCTGGTTATGTTTTTACACTTGTAGGTGGACCTATTAGTTGGATGTCAAAGCTTCAGATGATTACTTGTTATGTCAACAATTGAGGCAAAATATGTAGTTGCCTATCATGCTTGTTAAGAGGAAATTTGGCTAAAAGGCCTATTGGATGAGTTTGGAAGAGATCAATACAAGATGAAGGTATTGTGTAACAATCAAAGTTATATTTATTTGGCCAAGAATCCAACTTATCACAATAAGACAAAGCATATTGCAGTTAAGTATCATTTTGTTAGACATGTTATTGATGAAGGGACAGTAGCACTGGAAAATGTCCACACCACAAAAAATTGTGTTGATATGTTCACAAAACCAATACTTTTAGAGAAGCTAAAATGGTGTTTGGCTTCTCTTGGCTTACAGAAAAGGTGATGAGTTAGTCATGTAAGATATCAAGTGGATTTTTGTCAAGGTGGAGATTGTTAGATATGTGCCAAAAAAATTTAAATTTTGGATCCCTTTGCAGTCATGATTTGTACCTCACTTATTAAATGGAAGTTTGGAGGGGATTCCCCCCCACTCTTATCACAGGGGGTCCAGGGGTGGTGATATGTTATGTAGCCCCACAGGCGTATGTTTGGGGATGGATCCCCAAAAACTAAATTAAAGAATCAATCCCTTATTTATAGAAAGATGAATTCAACTGATTTATATTTTTAGGAAATAAAATCCTAATGAATTTTTTCCACTCTATTTTTAGGAGAAGGAATGTAAACTATACTTCACCAATTAGGTGTATATATTTTTGTGGAGATCTAAAGTTTCTGATATATCAAGTTCACATATAATTTGTTCATCTTGAGATAGTAAAGCTTGATATCTTGAGCCGTGGATGTTTCCTCGAAATCAGCTATGGTTTTACCACGTAAATCTGGTGTTCGTATCTTGCATGTTTGGTATTTCATATGCTTCATTTATCTCTATCTCTATAAAATATTATTTGTTAGTCACATCTACATAGTCATAATTGCATAGTCCGTGATTTCGTAATGCAAGTAGCAAGACAAGATAATTTAGCGAGATAAAGAGAATTTTACCATAATGGTTTCCCAATGTAATAATTTGGGAAGGGATATTTAGTTTTTATTCAAGTACTAGAAATCATGTGACTAATTGGAATATAATCGGTTTTGTGAATTATTTTTGAAAACTCAAGCAAGAAAAATATAGTAATACTTGGTGTCGGTGGGTTGCATATTGTGTAAGGTCTTGGATATGTCACAATTACATTTGATGAGGGTAAGAAATACACACTCAAAAATGTACTTTATGTTTTCAAATTAGCTCCATAATACTAAACAAATTCATTCAATTGCCTTTGAACAATTGTGTGACTAACCCAAATCAGATATGCCTCTTCAATGTATCTTGGAATTGATTTTACAACTCTAAAGTCCTCATTTATGCATCTTGGGATTACTTCTACAACTCTAAAGTCTCATTCATGTAATGAAGGTGTTAAGGTAAAACCAATAGATTTAGTTCAATGGAAATAGAATCAATATTTGGAGATCAATATTTCCTACATTTTGTTGATAATTAGAGTTGGAGGAAAGGTACATTTTCCCATTTACTAAAGACATTTTGAATAAAAATTGAAAAGTTCTTTGTTGTAAAACTCACCACCATTATCAATACATAGAAACTTAATTTTCAAATTAGATTCAACCAATACAACTACTCTAAACTTCGTGATTTTCTCATATGCAAGAATGGGGTGTTTTATAAATTTAGACAACTTAAAGATGCTATATAAATTACATCCATATTGAAAATTAAGTTTTTACATACTAAGAATAATGGCTAATTTTATAGCTAACTTAAAGGAATTTGCTAATTTTTGGACAAATCAATGCAAAGGAAATTTTCTAAGTCCCTTATACGCTACACAAAATGAAATCGTCAAGAGGAGAGATTGAGTGGTGATGGATATGACTCAAGGTATATTGAGGGGAAAGATTATGCCTATGTAGTATTGGATAGAAGTGATGAAAACGATTATCTAGATTGTTAATGGGACTTCATCCAAGGCATGGTAGTAGATCATGCTAGAGAAGGCTTATTCAAACAAAAAGTTATAATTCATTAAAATATTTGGTTCTACTACATATGTCCATGTTGCGAGATCGGGTTCATAATAAATTGAACCAAAAGTCCAAGAAAAATGTTTTTTTGGCTATAGTGAGAAGTCAAAAGCATGCAAACTCATAGAAATGTTTATTAGAAGGAAAAAATCAGTAGGTATATTTATTTTGATATTTGTGAAATCCTTTTAATTTCTTTTTTTAGTCATAACCAACTTAAAAATCAGATTCTCCATGAATTTTTAGTTCTAATGACATTGAATTTAGATAGTATTCGAATGTGCAAGAGGTTCAAGATTTTTTTAGTTTGGTATATGGGTTGAAATGCATACAAAAGAAGTTGATTTCGAATATTATTTCCTTTTCGACAGGTTGGTAATGACATTGCATTAAAATTTATTGGACTGATTCAATGGGTGGTTGTACCAATTAGGAGACAAAAATGGCATCATACTACTTTAAGGTATTTAGAGCAGGATAAGTTGGAAATATAGGATTCTACTTTAAGACCAAAAAAATTCAAAAGGTATATGACACACATTTCATGTTGGAGGTGAAATGGCAATTAAGGTCGAGTATGATGCTTTGTTTTAGAGAAACACTTGAGTGATTTCTGATTTGTTACTGTGTAAAAGATCCATTGGATGTAAATGTGTTTACAAAATGAAGTTAAAGGTGATGGTTCATTGTTCGATATAAATTGAGGCTTGTTGCAAAGAGGTTTTCAAGAAGAAGGGAATATATTATAAGGAGACATTTATGCTAGAAACTAAAATAGTGACAATCAAATTAACAATTGTCAATACTCGGTTTATTGGAAAATGTTTTAGGTGATTGTTAAAAGTGTAATTTTGAAGTATAATTTAATGGAGGAAATTTCAGGGACATTTCAAAGGTGTTTCGCACTTTAAACATTTCTAGGGTGAAATGGAGGGGCCTAGGCGGGTAAGTGCACCAATCTAGGGGCCAAAAACATACAAGAATGAAAAAATAAGATAAACGTGTATGCATTTTGTTTTCTTTTGTTTGGTAATTTTTATCCAATTTTTCCCTCGAGAAAGATTGATCAAACACGACCTTGCAGGAGAAAATGGAGAGAGTAGTTCAATTATGCAAGCTCACATTCATTTCCAAACAAACCAAGTTGTGGTCGAGCTCGACAATGGCAATGTTGTTACAATGGAAAAGGAATGACCAAGGTAACCACATGATATTAGAGCTCATGAGGAAAATAATGAAAAATCCTGAAGTTTTCAAGTTTTAAGAAATTTCGGCATTTCGGGAAAAATAGGGAAAAAATGGTTAGAAATGTTTGAAATCCTGAAGTCTGAAATTCTGAAATTTCAAACTTTTGGGTTTCAGAACTCTCAGGTGTGAAGTTGGAAAATGAAGCAAAAATTCTGAAATACCAAAGTCCAAAACTCTTGAAATTTATACTTTCGTGGTTTCGTCCAAAACAATGAAGTGAAAAAGCTTGAAACTCTAAAGTCTGAAAGTCCAAAATTCCAAATTTTCGACTTTTGGGGTTTTAGAATTCGAGTTGAAGGTCTTAGAATTCATGTTACTTGTCATAAACAAGAAAATAACATGCATGAAGAGCATGATTTCAAGGCACAAACCATTACTTACTTTGCAGTTAACTTCTAAAGAGTCTTTACATAACTGAAACAAGTTTGCATATAAGAGCATAGGTCATACATTACTAAAAACATATTAAAGCCGATATATTTAGTATATGTCAAGAACATCCTTGAACCATATAACTATAAAAAAATATTGTTGTTCTACGGTCCAAAGACATAGTGTCTTCTACTGCAAACATCCAAGAAAGAGTGTGGATGACTCAATGGTGAAACTAAAAGTGGGCTTGATGCATGTTGATAGTTATTGGCTCACATTGACATCCTGCACAACTGTTGTTGAAAATAGATTGGTATTAGGAGAATCATTTACCCCGACTGGAACATTATTGATTGAAACATATTGAGGAAAATGGATACCCAACAAATCCCTTAGCAATGGGTGTTGTTCAGGAAAATAATTAAGTGGAGTGCTCAGTCTCCTCTTCCTTCCCAACTCCCTTTTCTCCTTCCGAGACTCTTTTTCCTTTCTTTCTTGGTCCTTGTGGATCCTTTCTTTCTCTTTCTTTGTCTCCCTTTCGTGTCACTGATTCAACCTTTGCTACTCTTTTTTTTGTTTAGGAATTAATTTTCTAACTTTTCCTTATCTTTTCGTTCTCTTTCAACAATTCTCTCTGCTGCTCTCTCTAGCATTTGTTCCCTTTTTCTTTCCTTCAATTCTTCAATTTCTTTCTTCCTTTTCTCTTTCTCCATGAGTAACTCCATGTACTGATCAGTAGTGATGAGCTGAGATTCCCTACTCAATCTTACTACAGCATCAAAAATTAACCTTGATGATTGTTTGACCCTTTTTATTGGGAGTTTCAAGAATTTAGAAAGAGTCCTTTGATCTTTGTTTCTCTCAAAAGATTCATCATGAATTTACCGTTGTAACCTCCACTTCATCTGTCTTTGGTGTTGCATCATTCTTTTTTCAGCTTGAGTGTTCACATAGTAGTGAGCCAATTCAAACTCATTAAGTAGTGTTGGTTCTGAGGGCATAGGCAGTGCCGATATCTTCATCACTGTAGTTTATGTTGACACCAAGATTAAGATAAGCTTCTTTCATCGAATCATGGGGGCTATCTTGAGTTGGAAAAGTTAACAACTCATCAAATTGGCTCCCTCCAATTTCAATGGTCGATTGTTGATGAACAAAGGTACCGGGGTGAATTTGAATATGTTGATCATCCAATTCTTGATTTGGTTGTGTGTTAAAAACAATATCATCATCTATATTTTCCTTCTCATTACTTGGAACCTCCAAATCAGATCTAGATAGCCTCATCGTGTTTTCTACTGCATAAGATTCATCATGAACAGATGTGGCAAATGCTCTACTAGGTCCCATGTCTTTATCCTTAGCACTATGACCATACTTACAACATGACAAGCATTCACCTTTAAAGATACCTCCAACTTTCTTAGAAGATATCTTTTTGCAATATCTAGCTCTATGACCGAATCATGACAAATAAACCAATATCCATTGAATGAAAACCATACCTCATAACATTAGGTGCTCTAATAGGGTTATACCTTCTCAAATCAGCCTTATTTGTCACCTTCTCATCAAATTTTGAACTTGGACTAGCTTCACCAACATTATTTCCATATTATCCTTTGAACCCTAGGCCTTCTTTGTCACTAGCCACTATTTGGATCTCCAAGATCTCTTAAAGAGATGTAGATATTTTTTCAAATGTTTCATACTTCTTCAATATACTAGATGCTTATACTAAATCATTTTCTAGGGATTTTAATATCTCTTCATACCTAGAACAAATGACTTATTTCTCCTTTAGGGATTTTGACACATTTTCAACCTTTAACTCCAAAATTTTGATGGTTTGACCATTTTATATCTCTAATCATTGATTGTATCTTATAAATAATAAATAAATGGCTGATTTATTTCATTCTCGCTTCCTTAATTCAGTTTCAACATCTAAATACTTACCCATTGATTGTGTTTCTAGGACTCCTTCAATCTATTAGAATTTCTTCTCAAGGACCCTCTCTAATAGAAATTGGTGGAAGAAGAATGGAATAACCATATTTCAATCCAATTCAATAACCATCCCATACATTCATCATTTCATTAATTCATTCAACATCAATAAGCACATGTGCATATTAGGTGTGTAGTAAGAATTTAAAACAACATGAAACGTTGAAGAAGACACATGAACAACATATATATGTTGGAAAACATCAAATGGAAAACAATACACTAAAGCTTTGATGATATTACTCAAAATAAATAAAATTAGGGAAGAACCAAATTCACAGGAACACCAACGCCTAGTTTAGTAGAGTACCAACCCCTAATTTAGTGAAGCACCCACTCCACACACAGCCTAAAACCCCTAATATGACCAATAAAAAAATCATTCACTTGAAGATGATGATCTCGACTTTTTTCTGCCACAACCGATGGAGGTCTCTAATTCAACTCACACAATCTTCTTCAAAACCCCATTCCTTAAGCTCAATCTTTCTTCTTATTTCACACCTTTTCTTTTCTCTAAACCATTGAAATCATGATACCAAACCTTCCTCAACCCACATCACACTTTTCAACTCTCAAAGCATGCCCTCATATAGATTTCACTCTCTCATTTAGCTTGCATTTACCCTATAGGAGCACTAGTTCAAAAATGAGCCCAAAACCTTGATTTTTATATGCCTCTCTTCTTTCTAACTGTTGTCCACTCAAAATTCCCCGCTCTGTCAAAAGTAAAAATTTCAAAATTTTGAGTTTAAATGTCTTTTCTGTCGAGCTGGTGGTGTGGAAAAAGTCTTGAAGTCGAAAAAATCTAAGTTCTGGGTCATTCTGTAAGTATTTCGGGCCTGTCGGACATTTTTGTCCCAACTGTCCCAAGTGCAAACGGGTCTTCTGTTCTCCGATCGGCCGAAACCTCCGAATTTGTCCCATTTTCGGGCCCGTCGGAAGTTTTTGTCCCAAGTGTCCCGAACTTATTGTGCGAGTTGTTCCATTTTAGCCGATCCGCCCGATTTTGTCCCACCGTCCCGAGAGTTCCAAATTGCTCTCTGTCCCATTTTCGGCCGAAACCCCCGAGTCACGTACTTGAGCTCTTTGTCCCATTTTCAAAAGTGCGCCCTGTTTTAATTTCGCCCGAACCGGCCAAACCGCGTACTCCGGAACTTTTTGTCCCGAATGTCCCAAGTCCAAACGGGCCTTTTGTTCCATTTTCGGCCGATTCGCCCGAACCGCGCTTTCATGTCCCAAATGTCCCAAAGTTAAAAAAGTGCAAGTTGTCCCATTTTCAGCCGAAACTCCCGAGTCATGCACTTCACTCTTTTCCGTCCCAATTGTCCCAAAATGCATTTGTGCGTCCTCTCCCTGTTTCACCCGAATCGGCCGAGCCGCGTGTTTCACGCATTCGCGTCTCACTTGTCCCAAGCGAACCAACCGTCATCCATACTTAGTTTCCCGCTCTTCCCAAATATGCTGTTTTTCAAAATATGAATTCAAATGCGCATTAATTATCCTTCTCTCTCCTCAACGGCTATGTAACAGGCAAAACTTCCTTTGCAATTCTTACATTGTTTCGAACCCTTGCAATTTGAAAACCCACGCATGTCCCCTCCCTCTGAAACTCCTTTCCGAGCCTGGTTTGCAGCTCTGTTATTATCAATATGAAGATCAAGATCCTGGAGGAGGCTTGGGAGAACTAAAGAAGCAGTTACGAAGGACGAAACTTTCAAGACGTCGGTTACATCAGTTTCCAAAGATATTCATTGTCATTCTCAAGATAAAAATTCTGGCGTGTCCCTCGTGGCAAGGACATGGCTGAGACGTGGAAGAAACTCAAGCAGCGGTTTCCAAAGACAGTGGGTCCCTCTCAGAACTGGCCACCTGTCTCCTTCCCCTTCCTTCTCTCTTCTCGCCATTCCTTTCGTATTCCATGTAATTAGTTAAGAAATTACGTTTGGCATTCCTTAACTATTCTCTAGTTAAAAGAAATGGTTACGAGGAGTAACCGAATTGTAAGCTATATAATGGCCTTCTTTGCGCCATTTTGAAAAAGAGGAAGAACTTGGCTTATTTTCTGAAAGTGTAAATAGATCATAAAGAAATCAATACAGAAGGGCTTTCTATTCTTTGTCTATCTGATCTCCGTTATCTCTGAGCTTTCATTTATTTTCTTTGTGAAGATCATTTGTCTCCAGTTTGTTAGTCTTTCCGTTTGGTGATCTTGTATAACCAAGAAGGAACTTTGTGTCCTTGATTGATAAATCTGTGTTACGTTAAGAAACTTTGTGTTCTGGTAGATATTATTTATAGAACTTTGTGTCTCTAAATTCCATCTTATTTATACGATACGAATGATCTTGTTTTCAATTCACTGTGACTTTGCATACATAAAGAATTACTCTGTTATCTATAATTCTGCATGTTGCCTTTCTGCTCATTCTCACCCTCTCATTTCCTCAGTCCTTTTGTAATTGATGATCTTCATAGAAAACACTTTCGTGATATCCAAGTTTAACCAACAAATCATGTCTGTACATTTGTAAATAAGTTTGTTTCTGAATAAGGGAACCTCTCCCATTAAAGAGGAGGGACTTCTTGTCCCCTGACTGTTGCTCTTCTTAAAAGTCCTATTTGACGACCAACAGTTTTTGGCGACTCCGCTGGGGAAAATCACATTCCAGTTCTGTAATTTTTGATCATCTTTTGATCTGGCGACTCCACGTTTTACTCGAGGGAGAAGGACCCTTGGTATTGAAGACTCTCAGTTTCAGCTTTTGGAGCAGCAGGGTTTTCCTTTCCCTTCAACAAGAAATAGAAGAACCCATTCAACGTGCACTCCACTGTTCTTAAGATAGAAGTCCTACGGGTGGTATTCCTTGAACTGCTAGTCCCAATCTACGAGCTTTGATCCTCACTGGTGTTAAAGTTCCTCTCCAAGCCGTTTTTCCAAGAATGGCGGCACCATTGCCATGGGGTCAACGTGTCGGGCCCCTGGCCCTTACTCAGCCTCTACATGAGTTACCCAGAGGTAATCGGAAGAACTTCCCAAAATTCAAAGGTGATGGCAAAGTGCATCCTGATGAACACATCGCAGCTTTCATTGTTGCCTGTGGAGTTTTGGGAGTTGAACATGAAGACGTCTCCGTAAGGCTGTTCGTGGAGACATTACAGGATAATGCTGCTGATTGGTTCTATCACCTTCCTGCCGGTGCTATAACCGACTGGGACACCATGAGAACCCAGTTCGAGAATCGTTTCAAGCCGGCAGAAGATGTGCATGCTTTGCTTGCCCAAATTTCTCAGATAAAGAAAGATTCGCAAGAACCCATGAGAGAGTTTGTGGCTCGATTCAACAGGTTGATAAATAAAATTCCAACAAACACTCGACCTGTTGATCGGATTCAAAAATGTTTCTTTCTAAATGCCCAATCACCTAAAGTTAGTTATGCACTAAGAAGGGCTAATCTCGGAACGTTAGCTCTGGATCAAGAACTGGCTGTTAGTGTCGAGGATGACTTGATCATGTCAGGGAAGTTGAGAAGAGACACTTCCAAATCTAAGTCTACTGCTTCTTCCTCTTCCACTCCTGGACCTAACACTGATCCATTAGTTCAGAAACTTGCGAATGATCTTCTTGCTATAAAGAAACAACTGGCTCAGCACGCTCCTTATGCAGACGTTCCGAGGAGAAATTTCCAGCCCAGGAATCGTTTGCCTACTTCTCAAACAAGATTAGCACTTGAAGGACCTCCTGTTAGAGTCCCTGTCAATGCGACCTGCGAGGTGGAAGAACCAGATGATGATGAAGATAACGAAGCTTGCGAAGAGTTTGCGAGAGAATTTGATGATGAGGCAGAGGAACTTGAGGGATCTCGAGTGAATTTCTTTACCACTGAGGGCATTGATGATTATGATGAAGTGGTAGTAGACATGAACAGTGAATATTTTGCTGTCATGACTCGAGAACAGACAAAGCAGAGGGAGAAGGTGACCCAGCCACCTAAGAAATCCAAGGAGCAGTCGGCAACTATCCCTGTAATTGCAAGAAGAGGATCTCCTATCCCTACTTCGTCTACACAGAAGGTGAGTCCTATCAATCCAGTTACCAAAGTTGCTTCTTCTTTTTCTCCTAAAGTTGATAAGCCTAGAATTCCAAATGATGATGGCCCGTCCACTTCTGGATCCTTTGATATTGTTGATCACCTGAAAAAGACCAAGGTACAAATCTCAGAAGCTGAGTACTATCAAACCCATCCCAAAGCCTTTGCCAAAATGATCCACTTTGTTAATTCCAACTCTAAGACCACTTCTAAAGGCCTTCTACCTACTCCTCCTCTGTGCCATAGCCCAGTCTGGTAGCTGCTGTCACCTCGCCTGGTGACAAAATTAAACCATTTTATGTAACACTTCTCATAGCTGGCCATAGGCTCAGTAATTGTGTCATAGATTCTAGGAGCCTCAGATAATGTAATGCCTGCTAAAGTAGCTCATGCTTTAGGCCTGACCCTCACTCGCACTTATGGATCCTGTTACTCCATGGAAAGTAAAGAAGTGCCTTTGGTTGGAAGGATTAAAGATGCACAAGTGGCTTTTCTTTGCTTTGCACGAAAAGAAAGTCTTGGCTACCATCCTAGTAGCAGACATTCCTCCTTCTTATGGAATGTTGCTAAGTAGAAACTTACGTAAAGATGTGGGTGGGGAAATTCAAATGGATTGGTCACATGCACTCATACTGTCAATGGACACATGAAGAAGTTACTACACGAGAAGCGATCAGTATATTGTGCGAGAAAACGGATGATCCTAAGGCACAAATACTCTATGAGGATATGGGTCATGGCAACTACATGATTATGTCCCCCTGACGAAATCCCACCCCCAAAGTGTCTCTTAGAGATCCTAATGGGTTTGGATTTTAGAATTTGATGGAAGTTGTTCCTCGGCTAGTTCTAGAGCTGGTGTTCTCTTTGGTGTCACCGAGAAGGTGTCCTTCATCCTTTTTCATTTAAGTTGCGGTTCGAGAACACTAATAACACGGAGAGAATATGAAGCTCTCATTCTCGGATTGCGGTAGCCAAAGAACAAGGTATAAAGAATCTTCGGCTCGTGGTGATGTAGAATTGATTGTAAAGCAGGTCAGAAACCTTTTTCAAGTAAAAAATGGAAGGTTAAGGCATTACCGGAATCAGGTTTGGGATTCTATTGAATTCCTTGATGCTTTCTCTATTGAAGCGATACCTAGGGAAAAGAAGCGAGGGGATGATTCGTTGGCATCTCGGGGTCACTCTTGATTCCTCATCCTGACTTTTCTCGGGATAAATTCACCATTGAGATGGTCCATCGGCCTAGTGTACCTGATAATGCCAATAACTGGCAGGTTTTCAATAATGATCAGCATTTGCTTTCCTTCCTGGAACTCAAAGGTAATTTTGAACAACTGTATTTTGAGGGAAGTGACAACCTGCCTCGTGAAAGTGTGTCCTTTGACCAAGCTGTCACCCAAGGAGAAGAAACAGATCGGGAAGGGTGCATTAAGCTCAAAGAAACAAGATTCCTAAAGGTTTGGTGAGTTTGGAGGAATTGTTTGATAAACATGACAGGTATGTGAAATCTAAAGCTTCTTCTGGACCTCAGCAATCAGCTGAGTATGATAAGATTGATATTGGGAGTTCTAATGACCCTAAGCTAGTAAATATTGGAAAATGTTGTACGGATGAGAGGAGAAAATCAATTGATCTTCTAAGAAGGTATAAGGATGTTCTTGCATATTCTTATGAAGATCTGAAAGCCTTCAAGCCAAAAGATATGCAGCACTCTATCCCTCTCAAACCAGGAATTAAGCCTTTCAAGCAGAAACAAAGGCAGTACAACCCCAAAATAGCTGACACCATCTTTCAGGAGATTCAGAAGTTGTTGAAGGCTAAAATTATTTTTCCTATTCACCATTCGACATGGATTGCAAATATTGTGCCTGTCAGGAAGAAAAATGGTGAGATCCGCATCTGTGTTGATTTCAGGAACCTGAATCAGGCTTCTCTGAAAGATAACTACCCTTTGCCTATGATGGATCAGATATTGCAAGCAGTAACAGGATCTGAAATGTTATCTATGCTTGATGGATTCTCGGGATACAATCAGGTAGAGGTTGATACTGCAGATCAACACAAGACAGCCTTCACCACTCCTTGGGGTACCTTTTCCTACAAGAGAATGCCTTTTGGGCTTATTAATGTTGGTGCCACTTTCCAGAGAGCTATTGGAATGTCTCCTTTTCAAGTGGTGTATGGAGTAGAGCTCGATTACCGGTGATGCAGTGGAGCTGCCAGACCTTGCACCTAATGAAGGCCATTAAGGATACTAGTTTCGGTGATGCTCTGGATAAGAGAATTATGTACTGCACAAACGAGAGGACAGATTGGAGGTTCTTGATAGGATATCTGTTCACCAGCCAAGGTAAAGGCTCTGTTTGACAAGAAAGCTAGGTTCGAGAGAGTTCCAAGTTGGAGATACCGTCTTTGTTATGGGACAAAAGACATGAACCTCGTGGCAGCCATGGAAAGTTTGATTCCCTGTGGCTTGGGCCTTTCAAGATCAGACACTTTGCTGGTAAGAATTCTTTCTATCTTGATTACATGGATGGTTCCCCTCTCCCACTTCCTTATAGTGGGCAGTATCTCAAGTTGTTCAAGTCCTAGGTGACTAGGGAGTCCCTTTGTATATTCTGTACAGTGTTTTCCTTCTGTTGTTTTGGTGTGTTTCCCTTCTGTTGTTTTTGTGTGTTGCCCTCTGTGTTGGTCTGTTTTTGACTCTGTTGCCCAATGGATAAGGCACTGGTCTGCTTCACCGAGTTTGTCTAAGTTCTTGCCTTGTCTCATTCCTTGAATTTATGCCAAGTCATCCCCAGAAGGAGCCAGCTGTTGTCCACTCAAAATTCCCCGCTCTGTCAAAAGTAAAAATTTCAAAATTTTGAGTTTAAATGTCTTTTACTGTCAAATTTGGTGGTGTGGAAAAAGTCTTGAAGTCGAAAAAATCTAAGTTCTGGGTCATTCTGTAAGTATTTCGGGCCTGTCGGACATTTTTGTCCCAACTGTCCCAAGTGCAAACGGGTCTTCTGTTCTCCGATCGGCCGAAACCTCCGAATTTGTCCCATTTTCGGGCCGTCGGAAGTTTTGTCCCAAGTGTCCCGAACTTATTGTGCGAGTTGTTCCATTTTCGGCCGATCTACCCGATTTTGTCCCAACTGTCCCGAGTTCCAAATTGCTCTGTCCCATTTTCGGCCGAAACCCCCGAGTCGCGTACTTCAGAGCTCTTTGTCCCATTTTCAAAAGTGCGCCCTGTTTCAATTTCACCCGAACCGGCCAAACCGCGTACTCCGGAACTTTTTGTCCCGAATGTCCCAAGTCCAAACGGGCCTTTTGTTCCATTTTCGGCCGATTCGCCCGAACCGCACTTTCATGTCCCAAATGTCCCAAAGTTAAAAAAGTGCAAGTTGTCCCATTTTCGGCCGAAACTCCCGAGTCGCGCACTTCGCTCTTTTCCGTCCCAATTGTCCCAAAATGCATTTGTGCGTCCTCTCCCTGTTTCACCCGAATCGGCCGAGCCGCGTGTTTCGCGCATTCGCGTCTCACTTGTCCCAAGCGAACCAACGGTCATCCATACTTAGTTTCCCGCTCTTCCCGAATATGCTGTTTTTCAAAATATGAATTCAAATGCGCATTAATTATCCTTCTCTCTCCTCAACGGCTATGTAACGGGCAAAACTTCCTTTGCAATTCTTACATTGTTTCGAACCCTTGCAATTTGAAAACCCGCGCATGTCCCCTCCCTCTGAAACTCCTTTCCGAGCCTGGTTTGCAGCTCTGTTATTATCAATATGAAGATCAAGATCCTGGAGGAGGCTTGGGAGAACTAAAGAAGCAGTTACGAAGGACGAAACTTTCAAGACGTCGGTTACATCAGTTTCCAAAGATATTCATTGTCATTCTCAAGATAAAAATTCTGGCGTGTCCCTCGTGGCAAGGACATGGCTGAGACGTGGAAGAAACTCAAGCAGCGGTTTCCAAAGACAGTGGGTCCCTCTCAGAACTGGCCACCTGTCTCCTTCCCCTTCCTTCTCTCTTCTCGCCATTCCTTTCGTATTCCATGTAATTAGTTAAGAAATTGCGTTTGGCATTCCTTAACTATTCTCTAGTTAAAAGAAATGGTTACTGAGGAGTAACCGATTGTAAGCTATATAATGGCCTTCTTTGCGCCATTTTGAAAAGAGGAAGAACTTGGCATATTTTACGAAAGTGTAAATAGATCATAAAGAAATCAATACGAAGGGCTTTCCTTCTTTGTCTATCGATCTCCGTTATCTCTGAGCTTTCATTTATTTTCTTTGTGAAGATCATTTGTCTCCAGTTGTTAGTCTCATGATTCATTCATACTTTTGGTGATCTTGTATAACCAAGAAGGAACTTTGTGTCCTTGATTGATAAATCTATGTTACGTTAAGAAACTTTGTGTTACGAAGATGTTATTTGAGAACTTTGTGTCTCTAAATTCCATCTTATTATTATACGATACGAATGATCTTGTTTTCATTCACATTTGACTTTGCATACATAAAGAATTACTTTGTTATCTTAATTCTTTGTTGCCTTTCCGCTCATTCTCACCCTCTCAAATCCTTTTGTAATTGATGATCTTCATGAAAACACTTTCGTGATATCAAGTTTAACCAACAAATCATGTCCCGTATATTTTAAATAAGTTTGTTTCTAATAAGGGAACCTCTCCCATTAAAGAGGAGGGACTTTGTCCCATTTGCTCTTCTTAAAAGTCCTATTTGATGACCAACATAACCCAAAGGAGGTTAGGCTTAATTAATTTTTCCAACCAATGAAAATTTAAAAAATCCCTAAAAATTCATTACAACGTTCACATATGACCCATATAGAAAACACTTTTCATACATGATCCAAAAAGACTTAAAACCCCATAAATCATGAGTAAAATCCACTATACACACAAAAATATGATTATCCAAGCTTAAAAATCACAAAAATGTGTAATATAACTCATAATCCATGGTCTTAATTTTACATGGACTTCAAATATTTCCCATAACATGGGCCAAAAGGCTCTATCTTAAAAGGTTGTTTTCAACATCCTGTCCTCGACTTTGGGCATCAAGCCCACTTTAAAACAACTCAAATATGGAATCAGAGGACCTTTAAATAATATCCGTGAATTTTATACCTCATGAAACATCTAGATGATCAAACCATAGGTACTTTCCACTTTTCAAAATCATGCTATCTAGAAACTAGTGCCACTTCCAAGACCTCAAAATGCCCTAAATAGGAACTAAATTCATATTCCAACTCATATGAATCATTACCAAATTTATTTCATGCACTAACCGACTAAATATTTCATCTGTAGCAGTCACATCCTTAAAATCAACATACTTTATTCCTCACAAACTGACCTTAAAGACACATCAAATTAAATCACCAAGAAATAATAAATATACTAATGGAAATAAATTTTAATCCTCTTTAAATAACATATTATAATTCCTTCCAAATCCAAGTGGAAGGCTTTCAACGAGGACCACCTCTACAAATAGCTCTTTATGTCTTCTAGGACTTAAGAACCAAGCTTGAGCTCAACATGTTCCATCACTTAAAAACTCACTTCCACACTCAAAAAAACATAGAAAAACCTTATACATTATTTATAAGCACTCAAAAACCTTAAAAATGAATAAAAACTCAATATCATCACCTTACCTCATCAAGCCACTTGGTACCTGTCGGTTTAAGCATCCTCCAGTTTGGCGCTTAAGAATAGGAAATAAATTTTTCACACCATATAAAAAAGTTTTATATAATAATGGAAATATCTCTAAACCAAGATTATCACAAAAAAACTTGAATGGAGTTATAACTCCTCTTGTAGCTCCTGCAATTCCATTTCTAGTGCAAATTGCTCCAAACTGTACCAAAATCTAGTCTTCATAAATAGGGAAAAATTTACACTTGTTCATATCAACCATAACCTATAAAATTCATGGACATATAGAAATACTCCATGGATAAAAAAAAATTCAATTTAATCTTCAACTCCTTTGGACAATCTTTCCTTAAACCAAACTTCTTTAGAAACAAGAATTTCTTAGGTGAGGCCCACATAATTTCGCAAGCACTAACTTACCTTTATAAATTTTTTGAAGAGTCCTCTATAACATCCAATCATAAGTTTTTTAAAACCAACTCAAACTGGGCTAGCATACTCAATCTTCTCCAAGTTACTCTTAGCTAGGGTTTAGTTAGGGTTTCAAACCACTTTACCTTGTTAATGATTGTTCATTAAAATATGACGATCGAACCACCTCATTATTTTTGTAAATCCATCATAAATGGCCTAATAATCAATGATAAATATCTCAGTCCAAATGTAAAGCATAAAGTTCACAATGAGCATTAGAAGGTTCACATTTACTTCAAAATCACACTCGAAACTTACTCGGTTTTTCCAAAACTTCCATATCTTGCAATTCCTTTTTCAAAATAGCCTAAAACTTGTCATGAATCATTATGGAAACATACTATAACTTCTATGCTAACAATCTATCCCAAATATCTCTCAAACTCTCCATCCACATCGACTTACCAATTCCAACATGCATGATTCTCATTATTCGCTTCCCAAGGACCTCAAATATGCATCATACCTCTGAGTTATGACCTGAAACTCACCATACACCTTAGGTATAGTTCCACCATGCTTTTACCATGCTCCATCATGACTATTTGGGTACAAATATCATACCTCCTTACCATTCTACACACTATAAGGCTAGGAATAGGCCTAGAAAGACTGACCGAACCATGAAACCTCATGAACTAACCATGCTCACCACATAGGGTAAGTGCAGGAAGTTGATGGACAAATATAGGGTCATCCGTGGACATCATATTGCAAAAAACAACAAAATCTCAACTTGTAGGGATTATTAGCTATACACGCACTCTAAATTAGAAAAATTTATATAAATATGAATCATAGCATTTGGAATCTAGTTTCTAAAATACTAATTTTTGTAAAAAATGGACAAGTTTAGCTATATTAAACACTTAAAATTATATGACTTAGTTTTTTTTTTGAAAAAACTTATAAGATTGTAGTCCGTTTGCCCGCATTTTGGATGACCAAATCTTGTTATTTTTTTTTCCTTTGGTGAAACATTAGATGTAGTTGTCTATCTTGGGATGGATTTTATTTTGTATTTTTTTTAGCAATATTTTTTTTTTTATGATTTTTTCCGTGAAAGTGGTCTGAAAATATTTAGAAAACGGAGCGCTTTCCGTTTGCCCGCCATAACTATATCAAAAAATATCAAAATCAATTTTTATTTATTTTTAACATGTATAGAATTTGTCCACGCTTGGGATGGTATAAGTTTTATCATATTTTGATAAGTGAAACAAAAGTTACAGTCTTAAATGTAGACATGAACATTCACGGGAAAAAATGTCTTAAAGACCTATTGTTAGTAAAAAATTATAAAATGATATTTATCTTATTCTATTCACTTTAAAAACAATATTTCTACAAAGCTAAGAGTCTCCCCTACGCGATGGCACCATTTTTGTGAAATATTTTCAGTTTTTTAGCACGGTTCAAGTCTTTGGAAGAGCAGATTTGAGGTTTTTTTACCTTTTACACTTCATAATGACCTTCCATAGCTTTGGTTGGGGAAAAACAAAGATTTTCCGAGCCTTAGGTTTGGCAGATAGATCCGCAATCGTGGTTTTTTAAACATAAACCGTGATCGTGCTTTATAAACATGAGTGCGCTTTATAAACTGCGCGATCATGCGCTTTATACCGGGGTTTATAAATCATATTTACACACATCCCAATGTTTAAATTACCATGTGATTTTTACTCTCTGACCTTACCGTATGAATTACTGCAAAATTTTGTCTTTTTCTGCACGTTTTTCTTATCATCGGAAGAAAAACATCATGGGAGACAAAAAACAAAGTCAAAAAAGGAAGTCATTAAGTAAAAAAACACCAAACGAATTAGAGGCCAACAAAATTCAAAATGCTTTGAGCTTTGATGAATGCGGAAACTTTGTGAATCTAAAGAGGTTCATCTTCAATCCCAACTATTGTAAGCAATGAAGAACTAGGTAATGTTTCTCTTGTCAATGTTGAAGTTGAATTAAATACTCGTGATGAAGAAGTTTTTTTATCGATGTTGAAGAAGAATTAAATACTCATGATGTAACAAATATTGAAATTGAAGGAGACGATGAAAATGTAAATAAGGAAATTCATGTTGAAACTATAGACAAGCAAAATTGACAAAAACACCGCCTAGGATTTTACGTAAGAAACCTAATTTTTTTATTGAAATTGATGAAAACATTTTGAAACAAATATCTGACAAACTTTACGAACGAAAAATCGGAAAGAAAAGCCACTGAAATTTGGGATAATCATTTTGAAATTTTAAATGATTCCCAAAGATGTCAGTTGTTGGTTAGTTTGATGAAATTGATTAAAATGAGACCTACATTAAACACCTTAGGATTGACAACATCTAATATACGTGGACAAACCTCTATAATTGTTGAAAACCTTCATGATGCATATCACACTATTGGTGTCAAGAGATGCACTAGGGATAGTAATATTGTGCGTCGTGTACTTGCTACTAGTGTTGTAAGTGAATCAATAAAAAAACAATGTTTGATTACGCAAACAAGTCGAATGTTGCAAGTTAATCGAAAAACTCTAATGAAAGCAATTGAAAGACGTAATATCCTTCAATCACTCAATAATGCTGATTTTTGGCATTTTCTGCTAGAGCACCGCGTAAGGACAAAAATAATTTTGATGCTATAAGAGAAGTTATTAAATTTTGGCATGATAACACTAGAGTTTCACCTAATACAAGAGATGTTATAAAACAGAGAGTTGGTTCTACTAATTGTGAACCACATCTAAAGCATTTCTTAGATATGAATCAAACTCAATTTTTCTTAAGTTTGAACAAGAGAATCCGAAATTAAAATTAGTCAAATTTTTTTGAAATGTTGAAACCATTCTATGTGAAAATCAACCATGCTCGCACCACTTGTTGTTGTAGGCAACATGTTGAATTTGCGATGCATTATGCTAAATTTTTACGTATTCGTTCTAATTTTCATTCTGAAACTATGTTATCTGAATGTGGTGTTTAAGTTCCACCAATATCTTCCAGGGATTTGATTCCTACTATATTTTGTGAAAAAGAAGTTGGACAATTTTTTTATAGTCAGGATTGTTTAGATGGAAGTTGTAGTACATGTGGCGGATTACCTAAATTGGAAAGTTACATCCATGAGAAAATTGAAGGTACAATAGGACATAATTTAGTTGAATTTGATAAATATAAATCAGTTACATACCAGTTGAAAGATGGAAAAGAGTCGAAATGGTGTGAGCTAGTTACAGAACAAATGCCCATTTTTCAATTTATGAGAAAATTTAAGGATGAAATTGTTTATGAGTATGCGAGGCATACACATAGAGCTCGATGGTTGGATGAACAATTCAAGCTATGCAAAGACACATTTCCTATTGGTACTATTGTTTCAGTGGTTGATTTTGCAGAGAATTACACATTGCAACCACAAATGGAGGTTCAATCGCAATATTACAACTCAGTACAAGTTGCCATTTTTGTGCATATAGCATTTCTACATTCTCCTGACAGTACAGAGAATGATCGAAAAATCTTAAGAGAGTACCACTTTTATATCAGTGATGATCGTACTCATTCTACTGAATTTTTGCAAGGGTGTTTCCAGTTATTTTATGGAAACTTGTCTGATAGGGACATCCACTTCAAACAACATTATATATGGTCAGATAATTACACGTCTCAGTTTAAGAATGCACGAATGTTTTATTGGATGAGCAGAATGCACGTCAAGATGGGTGTGTAACATATTTGGAGTTTCACTGAGGCTGGACATGGAAAAGGAGAGCATGACGGTGCAGGGGCATGTGTGAAAAGAGCTCTTGCAAGAGAAGATTTGAAGTACAAAGATGGTGCTAAATTAAAAGATGCAAAGAGCATAGTGGAATGGTGTATTGACAACATGGCCCGAGGTTCTCAAGAAAATTCCACAGTTTGCAGAAAATTTTTGGTTGATAGAGGAAAACATATTGCTAACTACGAGGATTGTATGACACTCACTGGGTCAGTGATATGCACTCATTTTGTAGCTCGAGCTACTTTATGGGTTGTATGGACAAGAAAGTTGACATGCTTTTGTGCATCTTGTATCAAATTTGTCATTGCTGAGTGTGATTCACAAGAATGGGTGGAAGGATGGATTTGTAGGCCTCTAACTCTGCTTCCTAGTTATCAAACTCCACAAGCATTATGACTTGTTTCTGCAGATGAAGTTACAACATCCAAGGACTTTGACGAAATTTCAATTTTGGTGCGACAAGGTATAAATATGGTTATTTATTTAATTTTTGTAAATTGAGTTATATGTCCATTGAAATTTTAATATGTAATTTAAATTTGATTTGTTCAACTTTCCTTGGTTATTTTTTTGTAGGACATGTGTTTGCAGTAATTGCGACAGAAGACAATGAAGAAGGAACAGACTATTTCTTATGTCATTGCATCGGGAAGAAAGAAGTTGACTTCTCCTATTATAGATGGAGAAGATATTGAGTATCCTATAGGGTCAGTGGTAGTTACTGGAACTTGGCTTCGATGGTATCCATTAAAAAACTCCTTTGTTTGGGTGTTTGAAGACTTTGAGACACACAGGAAAATACTTTTATATTCACATCTAGTTCTAGCGACAAATATTTAGCTGTATAGATATCGAGGAAGGCCTAATAACAAGATTCTTTGGAAGGTTCGAGAGTCAGATCATGAAGCAATCTTATCTGCTATTCAGAGTAGATCTGATCCTGATGGTTCATTGGAATGAATTTACAATGCGAGCATGTCTGGTATATATATAATTTCTTTTCAATTTATACATATATAAATTTTTTAGAAATTAAAGATCTAGATTTAAGTTTGAATATATATTTTCTTTTAAATTTGTGTATTTTACATGTAAATTATATCTATTTAGAGTATATATGGTTTTGATTTGAAACTTAAATTTCTTTGACTAACACTTTTATTTAGTGCCATAAAAGCTTCCACCTTCACGTGGTTGGCACTGTTAGTAGAGAATTTTAAATTCTCGAAGCTAAGAGAAGCTTTCATTGTTTGAAAAAGTTGTAAATTTTGAAAAAGTTGTAAATTTTGAAAAAGTCAAGTAAATTTTGAAAATGTTGTAAATTTTGAAAATGTTGTAAATTTTGAAAACGACTCCTCCCCAAGTGTTTACAAGACCATACTTACGCGTGTCTACCGATATGAGAAGGAAAAAACTAAGAGAGGCTATTGTAGAGGGTCCCTACACCAAGGTGTTGGATCAGATGAGGCCTCTCTAGGTGCCATGAAGTCCGAGTAGTCACCCGTCGAAGTTGAACGATATTTTAGTCTCAAGGCTCTTAAGGGACTGCGCCCGAACGAAGTAGCCCGAAAGCAACGACCGTTTCACCCACCAAAACACCATCTCCTCTAGCATTCACCTTGCCACCCGGACGTGCCGGCGTAGTCCGTTCGGTGCCACGACCCACCATTTGCAAAATATAATGTTTGACAACCTTACACTGGCTCCAACTGCACTATTTCACGCGTTTGCAAACAGTAGGACAGCGAGAGCACCGAAATGAGAAGGAAAAAACCGAGAGAGGCTATTGTAGAGGGTCCCTACGCCGAGGTGTCGATTAGACGAGGCCTTTCTAGGTGCCACAGAGTCCGAGTAGTCACCCGTCGAAGTTGAACGATATTTTGGTCTCAGGGTTCTTAAGGGACTGCGCCCGAACGAAGTAGCCTGAAGCAACGACCGTTTCGCGCACCAAAACCACCTCCGCTAGCATTCACCTGCCACCCGGATGTGTCAATGTAGTCCGTTCGGTGCCATGACCCACTTTGTTTGCAAAATATAATGTTTGACAACCTTACACCGGCTTTAATCGCACTATTTCGCGCATTTGCAAAACAGTAGGACAACGAGAGCACCGAAATGAGAAAGAAAAAAGCTGAGAGAGAGGCTACTTTAGAGGGTCCCTACACTGAGGTTTTGGATTAGATGAGGCCTCTCTAGGTGCCATAGAGTCTGAGTAGTCACTGTCGAAGTTGAATGATATTTTGGTCTCAGGGCTCTTAAGGGACTACGCCCGAACAAAGTAGCCGGAAGCAACGACCGTTTCGCGCACCAAAACACCACCTCCTCTAGCATTCACCTAGCCACCCGGACATGTTGGTGTAGTCCATTTGGTACCACGTCCCACCGTTTGTAAAATATAGTGTTTAACAACCTTACACTGGCTCCAACTGCACTATTTTACGCGTTTACAAACAGTAGGACATCGAGAGCACCGAAATGAGAAGGAAAAAACTAAGAGAGGCTATTTTAAAGGGTCCCTATGCTGAGGTTTAGGATCAGAAGAGGCCTCTCTAGGTGCCACAGTAGTCCGAGTAGTCACCCTTCTAAGTTAAACGATATTTTGGTCTCGGGGCTCTTAAGGGATTGCACCCAAAATAAGTAGCACAAAGCAACGACCATTTCGCACACCTAAACACCACCTCCTCTAGCATTCACCTAGCCACCCAGACATGTCAACACATTTCATTTTGTTCCACGACCCACCGTTTGCAAAATATAGTGTTTGACAACCTTACACTGGCTCTAACTGCACTATTTCACGCGTTTGCAAACAGTAGGACAGCGAGAGCACCGAAATGAGAAGGAAAAAACCAAGAGATGCTATTGTAGAGGGTCCATATGCTGAGGTGTTAGATCAGACGAGGCCTCTCTAGGTGCCACAGAGTCTAAGTAGTCACCCGTCGAAGTTGAACAATATTTTGGTCTCAGGGCTCTTAAGGGACTACGCCCGAACAAAGTAGCCCGAAGCAATGACCGTTTCGTGCACCAAAACACCACCTCCTATAGCATTCACCTGGCCACCCAGATGTGTCGGCGCAGTCCATTTGGTGCCACGACCCACCGTTTGCAAAATATAGTGTTTGACAACCTTACACTAGCTCCAACTGCACTATTTCACATGTTTGCAAACAGTAGGACAGCAAGAGCACCGAAATGAGAAGGAAAAAACTGAGAGAGACTATTGTAGAGGGTCCCTACATGAGATGTTAGATCATACGAGGCATCTCTAGTTTCCACAGAGTTCAAGTAGTCACCCATCAAAGTTAAACGATATTTTGGTCTCAGGGCTCTTAAGGGACTGCTGCCCAGAATGAAGTAGCCCGAAAGCAACGACCATTTCGCACACCAAAACACCGCCTCCTCTAGCATTCACCTAGCCACCCGGACGTGTCAGCGCATTCAATTTTGTGCCATGACCCACCGTTTGTAAAATATAGTGTTTCCTTATTTATTTAAATTAAATTACAATGACTTGGTTGTTATGTTATCTCTTTTTGTCATCAAGTGTCCTTGGTAGGATGATATATGGGGCTCATGAATCTTATTTTCTGCCTTATCCTTAACACTTGGTTTTGTTATAATATTATGGGTAATATTGTTCTATGGTTTTATTTTCCTTTCTCTTCTTTCTCTCTTTCTATGAAGACCATCAGTTGTGCTACCTCTTGATTCAACTCTCTGACCTCCTGTGAAACCATAATTATCTTCTCTTCATCCTTTCTTCTTTCCTTTTCCTCTCTCTCTCTCTCTCTCTCTCTCTCTCTCTCTCTCTCTCTCTTTGTACCTCATTAGCTCTATCAACCTTTGAATCACATTTCCTGCTAGTTCTTCTTCTTCTTCACCATATATCAAGTCTGATTCATGAGGCCTAATAACCTTCAATTACCTTTCTCTACGTTTCTTCATCTTTTCTATTTTTCACATATGTTCTTGAACTCTCTTATCCTTTCATGTAATTGCTTTAGTCTAGCATCTTATCTCTCTGATACTAACTTCTCCATCCAATGTGGCATTTTGTAACCATGACCTCACTCTTTACTTCACCCATCATTTTCATCTATCTCTTTGTCTCTCTTCTTGGACCACTGTATCAACCTTATCTCAAATCCTTTTAGCTAATCTTCCTTGATCTTCAAGCTATGATACCACATGTTGCAGTTCAAAAAATTTATAACATATGTATTCAATGGTTTCTATGTTTCCCTAAAAACTCAACTCTGTCTTTTGATCAAGTTCAAACAACTCCTTTTCACTAGTTAACATACTCCAAATTTAATATCATCCCTTATCCTCTATATGGTTTCTTACTGATATTATTTATCTAACTCTAATGTAGATACTATGAGCGTAATCAAAATGATCAACTACCATCTTCAACTGCCAAGTTCAATATCCATGATGCATAGGAAAATACAACAATGCCCATGTTGGAAGGTACTTACAACTTCTTCATAGTTTTGGAACTCAAAATACATGAAGCAATCAGCTAAAACAAATGTACAAATACATTTGAAAATAACTTCTAGGTTGTGATGCAAATACAAATACAGTACAAGCTTATGATGCAAATAAAAATAATATAAAGATATGTAGCCACATGTCATTCAAAGCTTAACAATATTTCAGATTATTATGAGTTACAAAAGAATAGTATGGCTACGAGTTGGAAAATCAATACGATTACTTGAAGGATTAACTTGAATATGTACACAAAAGTTACAAACAAGGCATACCTAATTTTGGGTATACCTTAATATTATCAAGATGATAAATTGATGAATTCCATATTAACTTCAAGGATTAACTCATATTGCACACTTTTCCAAATACAACAGGATGATAAATTGATGAATTCCATTAAATATATAAGCTTTGGTTACTAATACTTAAGTTGGCAATAGAGCTAACAATATTGTTTTAGTTTGAAAAATAAAAATTCAAAATGCCCATGGTGAAATATACCACAAATAATAATCGAGAAGATACTAGAAAATATATAACTAGAAGTAATACACTAAATCCACCTCAAGATTTAAAAGACCTGAAATAGTTCAAATGTATAGCCTCGGAAACAAAACCGTAGTAGAGATATCCATAGGAGTTTCATATATGGAGGAATCACTTTTATCAACAAACAAAAACTATGATCTATGTATACTTTTGAACACTAAATTTTATTTAATAAACACTACAAATATTATTAACCTAGTTTGGGTACAAATAAATTCACGAGATAGAGAATACTCGAGGCATCTACAAGTTCCAATGAAGAGATCAAAACCCACTTTCTCGAGTTAGCAATAATACCAAAATAACCAAAATAAATATGATTTAACCAACACACATGGATATATATATATATATATATATATATATATATCAATACAAAGTGTGCTCCAAACAAAGTGTGCTCCAAACGTATCTGAAAATATGTATGTACATAAGTTCATAATGTATGTATACATCTCGAACTAAGCACGTGTCATAATGTACATATGGGACCACATGTGGTCGCAAAAGGCTATATAGTACAATGGACTATGAATCTACTCATGACCACATATGTACATCCAGTGTCCACTATAAATCTACTCATGAAACATCTTCCCTCTCTTCGCCCTGCTAGAAGTAGCATGTCCACGACCTGGGGATGTAGTGGAGGGAGATGCCACTACGGATTTCATCCGTGTGGTCCTAGGTGTCTCTAAGCATGCCTACAACCTAACCTGCACATTCATAAACAACAAGTTTTTAACACCCAAAATTTTAAAATACATTCAAAATTTAGAAACTTGTATAATTTAGTTAAAATGCATGTGAAATCTTACCGCAATGTCATGATCCCTATCAATTTGTTGTTGACGTGTCGCAGGGACAACAATAGACTCACGAGGGGTAAGCTACATATAAATAATTAATTTTCAAATTAAATATTTCACATATATACCTACAAAATTTGATATTGTAGATTTAAGTTTAATAAGAAATAATGAAGGTCTCCAAAATTTAACAAATTTAAAAAATTGTGTACCTCAGTTAGTGGATCTACAGATGCTATGGCAGTATCTATAGCAGCCTCCACAGTCTGCATATATGGAGGAGTCTCTCTAGTAGTCATAAGCTATACAAAAAACATGTACAAATCAATATTAAAATCTACTTAAGAGCTTAGCACTCCTATCGAAACCTATTGAAAAAAAAATAGTAAAGGAACTCAAAGGTCCCTACACTCTAAACATATCTTTTAATGTTCATACAGAAACACCAGATCTATATATAGGTACATGAAACATTTACAAGCACTCATTCCACATGTTGAGATTTTAAGAAGGTAAGAAAACTATACAAATGAGGGAAATTATACATTCATTCGCATCCCTACTATACAATCTTACCCCAGGTGGTACTTTCAAGACATGTAAAACCAATATATGATTACATTGTATGGCTAGTTATATCAAATGAATTGGCATTTCCTACTAAATAATATATAGGTTGAGTATAAGAAAGTGAAACTCATGTACAGAGGTCCAAAGCATGCAATCCATGCGTGAACTTCCAGTAATTAGAAACAAAGTGTAAAGAGATTTACTAACCTACGTAAAAATCATGTGAGGCGTGCCAGTAGCCTCAGTTCCCTGAGCAGATGATGACCCGCCAGGCTCCTGTGTATAAAAGAGAAAAATATTAATACATGTACAACATACACGTGAAACAAATTATAATAATAATCTAGTGCAATTAAATGATTTATTAAAAATGTAAGTTTGTACAACTTGAAACTTACATTTGAAACATGCCCACCATAGTAGTAGCTAGCATGTCGACACCGGATGTTTCCTTCACCGGCTCTTGCTATTTAAAATAAAATAAAAAATTAGTTTTTTACATGTATGTACATGACGTACAATCAAATATATATATATATATATATTAATATCTCAAACATGTGAATTAAACTATTGTATATATATATATATATATATATATATATTTAAATTTATTTAAAATTTACCTGTGAAAGACCAATATCAGTGGCTCCAGTTCCAAAAACACTCCCCAGCATCTCATCTATAGAAAAGAAATCATGTGAACCAGCAAATGATGTCTCGCCTGCAGTGCATACGGTACCACATGATCCACAGTGGTGTGGTGCACTAGAACTGGTGCCTCCACCAACATCATCAGATGTAATCTGGGTGCTATGCTGGGTGAGAGTGTCAGTGAGCTCCCTCAATGCATGCAATGTATCAATCTCCACAACCTCCTTCACTGTATGAGGGATAACTAAAGGTAGTGGGGTTTTGGGGCAAGGGGATCCTAGGCTGACCTACACGTGCACCAGGTCTGCTTTGTGTAGAGCCACCTCCTCGACCAAAAACTCAGAAAAGTCAAAATAATTTGGGACCTCATTGAGCACGAACTCACAATATAATTTCTTCAAAAAATAAAGAGGAACCTCATTGTTGTTGCATGGTGGATAGTCAAAAACCATCCACCATCGGTCCCAAAAATTGTTTTTGATTCTATCATCATGACACCAATGGATTGGGAACCATTTGCAAGTAACTACAGGGGGGCATTGGTTCTAGGGTCGGTAAATAATGCACAAATGAGGTCTTTTCCAAATTTTTGTCTTTGATAGCCACATGGGATAGTTTATCCGCATACCACCGCCTATAGTCACTTCTAAAGGTGTTCCATCTATGTATTTGGTTGGTTGCAGACTCGACTTCGCCAATCAATGTTTGTAATGTATTGGCTAAAGTCATGCGGGATGGATTTGTAGCATGATTTTGTCTTATATTTTGAATTAGGTTCTCAATGGAAATTTTATTTTCTTGGATTCTTCCAATGATATTATCTTGCGTTCCTGCTGGCTCAGTGGGGACAGAAGGAGCCACAGGAGGCGGATCTATGTTTGGAGGAGGGTTTTGAGGAATGTTCGGAGGGTTTTGAGGAATTTTTGATGGTTTGCACGATTTCGAGCTTGCCGACCAACTGATAAAACAAGAAAATTGTATACATAAACAAACATTTCAAAAAACCCATGAAAATGCAAAAAAAAACTAAAATGCAAAAAAAAAACCTAAAATGTAAAAAAATGATTACAATCGGGGACTTACCTCCTCGTCTTGGCGGCATGGTTGAATATATCGCTATCCAGAAGTCCGATGAGCAATTTTGAGATGGTATTGAAAGTGCGAGTGAAAAACGTTTAGGAAAAGTCGCGGTTCGAAATGAAAAATGAGGAAAATAACGAGTCGCGGGACTGTTAAATTTTGTCTCAGAGTTCCGCGATCGTGGTTTATAACCACGCTCGTAGTTCTAAACCACGATCGCGGTTTTAGGTTTGGTAATTACCGAACCTAGAATAAAGGAACCGTGATCGCGGTTCCTTTATTTCGGGTTTTTATGTCCACGGAATTGTCCACCAACTTCGTGCACTTACCCCATATAGAATCATGTAAACCTATAACACACCTCATTACTATGTGTGACCACATGAAAACCTTCAACTCACTTGGGAGGACTCAAACCATGACTATGCAAGCCAAACCATGCTCCAGAACAACATAGGACTCCACCAAACTTGACACTACCAATCAACCTTCATGTTTGACATTTTAATAAAACCTCATGGAGACTCACATGACTTCATGACACCATTTTCCATCAATGGAATTAACATTTATGACAACACAAATACACAATGACCAACAATATTTACGCACATCATGGGTTGATCATCATGGTTCTTCGATAATCATGGTAATAACTCTCTATTGTGTAATAACAAAGCGAGTTACTCAAAAATACAAAATATGAATGGAATCTCAAGATACCATCAATTTTAGGCATATTTTCATTACATTCATTCATGAATCTCATTCAAAAATAAAAATCATATCATCATTCATTAATCACATAGTTTTCATTAGAAGTCTATCATATATTTTTTATCATCATCTACTCAACATAATATCCTTTCTAATCACTCTTGAATCATAAGTATTCTCCTTCTTCCTATCAAGAGGTTGTCCACTACTTTCCCACTTTACCCATACACTTGAGGGGGCACCCCCTTAACATAACCCAAACTCTCTAGGGCGTCTAAATGCTTCATTGGGGAAAATCAAACATTCCACAAAAATTCTTTATCACTTGTTCACCAATATGTATGTTTCTACTATATTTAAACCGTTACTACTTCGTAATAAAACTTTACAGATCGAAAAATGTAGACACCCTAAAACCTTGCATTACGCATTCTAAACCTTCAAAATTATCATGTAATTATTTCATGGTACATTACAAAAATTTTGACCACTTTTGATATATGTCGCTATTTTAAGACCTTTAATTGCATTCTATGATATCATCTCGCAATTTCCCTAAGCATTCCTATCCTCACACATGGTATCACATTATTAAATATTCACACTATGGACCTTGTTACCTTTAAATCTTATTGCTATGATTAATTAATTAATCCTATCATTCTTATTATTCATCTCCTATCCCATTAGTTAATTTCATTAGCTAATTTAATATCACAATAATTAAATAAATCCTACATCATCCATTTCCACCTCACCTCTTATCCACTCTCACTTCACTAGTCAACATCTCAAGTTAACTAGAAAAAAATCAATTAAATATTAAATCATTAAATATATGCAAGAGGACAAATTTAGATTAAATCAAATCATGCATTTAAGTTAACTAAATATATCTCACATAAATTATGACATTCTAAAATTAAAGCAAATATCTCCAAAATCCAAAATTCACATCAACTTTTTGGGTAAATAATGAAAAATAAATGGAATTAATATTTAATTATAAATATTCAAAAGCATATACAACCGTTTCCAACTCAAAAATAACTCATCCATGCAAGCTCAAAATAATAGTTCAACTCTTTAGTCAAACTAGAATCTCAACTAAATAATTCAATCATGCTTCAGTTCAACTTTAGATCAAATAAGTTAATCACACAAATCAAGGATTTGGGATTCTCTTCCCTCATCCATAAATAAACACTCATTCCTCTCTATTTATCATCTTTGGAATCTTTGATCTTTACGTCGTCATTGTGTTGGATTATCATTCAAACTCACATGTTACATTACGTTGTCTAATTGATCACAAATCAACAATCAAATCAATCATTCAATCATGTTTCTAGTAGCTTAAATCTACTTCTATTCGTAACACTTTTGGAGAATCCGCAAACAAGTTTGACTAATAGATTCAATAAGCTCGGTGCTTCATTACAAGTTTCATAAATCTCATATGAGGTTGTAAGTAGATATGAAGGAAGAGATATGGTTTGCTTTTATTTACATTGTTTCTTTCGTTTTGTAGTATTTGTCTTGTATACACTTTGTTTTGATAAAAAATCTTGACATGTCTCATCCAATTGTTTAGACTTATTTCCACTACTAATTTCTAAGTATTATCGCTAGAATTGCAACAAAACATGTATCATTATAAGATCATTTTTCACATCAACACATAGACATCCTTTTACAATGTTAAATTGTGATGTTTACTAAACCTAGTTAAATTAGATGAATCATTTTTATCTTTAAATCTCATAACCATAAGTAAAATCTGATGGTCATCCTTGGCCATCAAACATTTTCTCTCTCTCTTTTTAATTTCCATTTATCTAGTTCATGAAAATTTCTGCAATGGAATAAATTAACATTAAATAATACTTGGTTAATTCTAGTGGTATTTATTTATGCCAATAAACACTCTACAATGGGAAAAAGGTGTGGGATGTGATGGTGTGACTATGAAAGTTTTTATTTATTAAATTAAATTTGAAGTTTATTAACTATCACAAGATAATTTTGACTATAAATTATGTGACTTGATTTTCACTTGATTTAAATTGCTTCAAATTTTAAACTTCACCTAAAAATTGCAATCTCTACATCATATTCATCACCATTCTAGAAACATCCACCACCATTTTAGACATATAGCCAAATTTTTAAAATGAAGGTTTTAACCTAATTTTGTCCCGATCAAATATTTAATACCACTTGTAACAAAATTACTTATATTTGAATATCAACATAAATATAACTCCAAGGAACACCAAAATATAGAGAAACTAATCATAATATGGTAAATGTAATGACTTAGCCACTTTAATGGGGTAACCTCCAAACCATATAATATGAATAAGTGCACAATATGATGATCATCTAGTCAATACCAATGCTTATATATACCCTACTATGATATGCAAAGCACAAAAACTCACCTACTAAGCATATTAAAACATAAAATGAATGTGATATGAAATGATAAGAAATTACGTGAGCTACAAGTCAGCCATAAATATATGATCTAGGATTAAGGGCATAACACTTTTTTCCCTAGATCTTTAGATTTTCTTTATTATGTGTTTATATAAGAGCCATTCACTTGCATATTTTTTATATGTTTATAGAAGCACAAGTTTCTATATCCGGTGTGGATGATAGTTCTCAAATCTTATCAACTAACCACCATGGAGATGAAGTGGTCTCCATCTCTCTTCTTTTAACTTGTATCTTATCATTAAAACTATACTTAGTTCAAGAATTCTCAATAGTTTGTGAGGCTCATAACCATGAACGAAATTTAGTGGCCATCTTAGCTCATCAAACATTTTCTCTTTATTTCTAATTGCCATTTATTTAATTCATAACATTTTTTTTATTAGAATTCATTAAAAATAGACAATTTTTTTATTAAATCTAGTAGTATTTAATTTTGCTGATAAACATTCTACAATAATACCAAGGAATGGTATGTGATGGTGTAACAATAAATTTTTTTATTTTTTAAATTAAATTTGACATTCATTTTATTGTCACAAAATAATTTTCACTGCAAATTTTGTCCACTTAATTTTCAATCGAATTTTTTTCCTTTTTTAACATTGAAACATCAACTAAGAATGCAATAAAATTATTTATTATTGCGACATTTGTATAGTCAAACAAGAAATCTTGAAATGATGATCTTCTAAATCTGCAAGTTTGAAGTTTCTTGAATATTTCCAAACTTGGATTCACTATAAGAAATTGCAACATGCTACTCTTGAATTGTTGGTGCTCCTTCTACAATATTCAATTATCATGAGACCATTTAAATTTTTAGTGAAATCTACACACGCATCCATTTCATACAAAGCTGATCGAAAGCTTAAATAACATATTTTGAGAGAAAGGGATCGAAACACAATTCTTAATTTCTACATATTATGAAATATGTCCCTTAAATAACTAATACATCACACATTGTAAAAAAATTCATATCAGTAGTATATGCGTAGAAACATGAAGGACTATAAGATCTTAACGGAATTGAAAACCATCTAAAGTGTATAACTTTGATCGTCGGATGTCGATGTCCCAAAGTGGGATTGAGAGCATTCCATAGGAGATCTGAAATAGTTGTTGTAAAATTGGAAGCGATTGCATTTTCCATGACAGATGCCCTCATGCTTTCCAAAGGCCCTTCTTACATCTCTCATGGAGGGTCATTCTCTCACCGATTCGCTGCTGCAAATCAAACCAACATTAATGAAAGAAATAAGGCATCTATTGTCTTCCACACTATCGACATTCACATCCCTCAACAACCCGCTATCAACAATATCTTGTATACTCTCGGAAAAGCTAATCTCACCCACTTTGGAAGGTTCATGTCTCCCACAAACATGTCATCACTTGGCTTCTTACTTGTAACCATCTCTAATATAAAAATTCCATAGTCAGAAACATCTCCCTTTATAGAAACACTCCCTCCCACTCCATATTCTCAGTAATTAATTTTGTTCATGAAAATTAAGGAAATGAAGGCTATATAAATGTTTAACGAAAATTCAATCGAAATTTTTACAGGGCAATGTAACCAATAGACCCTTTGAGTGCAATTGTTGTTGTACTTGGTACATCCATGGTATTTGAAGCACTAATTAAATGAGATATACCAAAATTAGTCACAAGGGCTATCATGTCGGAATCTAGTAGTACATTGGCCGGTTTTAAATCGCAATGCACAACTTGCATGAGAGAAATCATGATGTAAATATTCCATGCCATGGGCCACATCTATGGCAATGTTCAAACACTCGTCAGTCCCAATTCGCATATCTCGTGCTCATCTATGTCGGGATAAAAATTCTATTCTAAGCTCCCATTAGATGCAAATTGAAGAACCAAACCTATTAAGCCGGGTATAAAAATGCACTTATGATTCTCGTGAGATTCTCGTGTCGAATCCTCCTCAAGACTTTGCATTTTGTTTTAAATCTCTTATGGGATTCTTCACTCTAAAATCTAGAGTCTTGATAAAGAACTATATCATCATCGGTCAAATGGCCTCTGTGGATGATCCAAAGTTACCCACTCCAAGAAAATTTGCCTCATCAAATCCATTTGTTGTAGTCACAAGATCTTCATATGAAAATTTTGGAAACCTTATCATTTCAAAAATAATGTTCAAGGAAGTAACCATCATCCCGAAAATTTCTGCCTCCACACCATTCCCAAGATTAAAGAGCATAGTATAAGTGCAATGATTCCAACAAATGATAGGACTATTTTTCCGAGTAGTGAATGTTTTCTGTTGCTTTGTTTTAGACATGTAGGTAATGAGTAATTTTGTGGACCACATAGCCCTCGGCTTCCCATCAAAAATGCAATGATAGTGCCTTTTGGAAACAACCCCTCTTCTCGAATTTGACCTAACAAATTTTTGAAAGAAAGATTCATGTACTTGAAGCACCTTTAGTCATCTAAGGGACAATGGTATTGAACCTAATAAAAAATTGGTAGAAAGATCCATTTCGTGGAGATTTTGTAATTTGGAAAGTGTTTCTAGTATTGAACCTTCAAAAGCATTGCGAGATAGGTTTAGATGCTCTAATGCTATGCAGTCTCCTACAACATTTGGAATCATCCCATGTAGCTAGTTTGTAGAAATATCAATGGCTTGAGCCATTAAAATATTACTAATCTCCCCTGGCAATGATCCAACTAGATATTGAATGTTTTTAAGGTTGGCGATGACTGGACAAGGTATCCATCCTTTTAATTTATTGTAAGACAAGTCAAGGAGTTCCAAATTTTGACATCCCTCTAGACTCACGGTATCCCTCCGGAAAAGAAATTGTGATGAAGGCTAATATATCTTAGTTGTGGAAGGCTACAAAGAGAATCTGGTATTTTTCTAGATAATTTGTTGTGACTAATAGCTAAAAGTCCGAGACTTTTAATTTCACCCATCTCACTTGGAATGCTTCCTTCTAATCCATTCCCACCCAAAAGTAATCTTTGCAACTTGTGGAATCTTGTAATTCCGGATGGAATATTTCCACCGAAAATATTATTGCCAAAATCCAAGAATGTTAAGTTTGTGAGACTCACAAATTGGTGAGGGATACTTCCGCTTATATTGTTGTCTGATAAATCCAAGTAAGAGAGTTTGGATGAAAGGCGGCCAATGGAGAGAGGAAAATCACTAGTTGAAGGGAATATGAGGATCTCACGAAACTGCAGAGTCTACGGAATCTAAAGAATCTTCAAACATCAATAGAAAATAAAATGCAGGTGGATTTAAATGATCCGCAGGGAAAACGAGAAGCTATAGGAATTTATAATAGCAAAATAACATAACACTCTTGGCTTCAAATAACACAGATCTGGGCAACAAATTGCTTCAAAGAATACATATATATTTGTCAATAATGAATAATAGCTACAAATGCTGCACACAAAACATTCATTCATACATTAACAACATTGAAAATGAAGGAATTCTTTCAACAAAACCAGTCCAGACTTGAGCTGGGACTGCACATTTTTCTTCTTCTCCCAAATCTGATTTTTCTCCTCCTTCTTCTTCTTCTTCTTTTTCCTTCTTTCTACTTCTCCCAATAAAACAAGGTGCTATTAATAATAAAACACCTACATAAAAACTTGCCTTACAAGTCAACACAAAATCTCTGACAAGAGATAATTAGGGAGAATAATCAACCAAAAATAAATGTGTAACAGTCATAATTAAATGCAAATCTGATATGTCAAGGAGCTAAATCTGGGGAAGACAAATATTAGATGCACATTAAATTTTGATTTGAATTTCCAACACTCCCCCTTAATTATGAACTACCGCAGATCATTAGAAATATGAATCAAGTTTGTTCAAAACTGTCAGTAGCATTTCCGTAGCTAATCGACAGCTTTTGGAGCTGCTAACTTGTGCAAAGTCACAAACTCCTAAGCCACTTCGTAAATACTCAAATGAGTCTTTTTCCAGTGATTTTCTAAATATGTCACCAAATGATCTTCGACTGCAAAAATCAAGAAAAATTTCCTTGTTGCTTACAAGATCTCGATAAAATGATACCTACTATGCTAATGTAGGTATCCCTCCGCATAAGAAGTTGTGATGAAGGATAAGATATATTAGCTATAGAAGGCTACAAAGAGAATCTAGTATTTTCCGTATAATTTGTTGTGACCAAGAGTTAAAAGTTTGAGACTTTTCATTTCACCCATCTCACTCGGAATGCTTCCTTCTAATCTATTCCCACCCAAAACTAATCTTTGCAACTTGTGGAATATTGTAATTCCGGATGGGATATTGCACCGAAAAGATTATTGCCAAAATCCAAGAATGTTAAGTTTGTGAGATTCGTAAATTGGTGAGGGATACTTCCGCTTATATTGTTGTCGATAAATACAAGTAAGAGAGTTTTGATGAAAGGCGGCCAATGGAGAGAGGTAAATCACCAGAGTTGAAGGGAATACGAGGATCTCAAAACTGCAGATTCTAAGGAATCTACGAGAATCTTCAAACATCAATAGAAAAAAATGTAGCAGATTTAAAGGATCCATAACAGGGGGAAAAATGAGAAGCTACAGGAATTTATAACAGCAAAATAACATAACACTCTTGGCTGCAAATAACACAGATCTGGGCAACAAATTGCTTCAACAATACATATATATTTGTCAATAATGAACAGCAAGTACAGCTGCACACAAAACATTCATTCATACATTAACAACATTGAAAATGAAGGAATTCTTTCAACAAAACCACCAGGACTTGAGCCGGACTCATGCACTTTTCTCCTTCTCCCAAATCTGATTTTTTCTTCTCCTTCTTCTTCTTATTTTTCTTCTTTCTACTTCTCCCAATAAAACAAGGTGCTATTAATAATAAAACACCTACATAAAAACTTGCCTTACAAGTCAACACAAAATCTCTGACAAGAGATAATTAGGGAGAATAATCAACCAAAAATAAATGTGCAGCAGTCATAATTAAATGCAAATCTGATATGTCAAGGAGCTAAATCTGGGGAAGATAGATATTAGATGCACATTAAATTCTGATTTGAATTTCCAACACTCCCCCTTAATTATGAACTACTGCAGATCATTAGAAATATGAATCACGTTTGTTCAAAAATTGTTGTAGCATTTCCATAGCTAACTGACAGTTTTCCGGAGCTGCTAACTTGTGCAAAGTCACAAACTCCTAAGCCACTTCGTAAATACTCAAATGTGTCTTTTTCTAGTGCTTTTGTAAATATGTCAGCTAGCTGATCTTCAGACCTACAAAAATCAAGACAAATTTCTTCGTTTCTTACAAGCTCTCTAATAAAATGATACCTCGTATCAATATGCTTAGTTCTTTTGTGAAACACATGATTTTTAGATAATGCTATGGCTGAACTATTATCACAGAATACTATAGTGGATTCCTTTTGATCATGCATCAAATCTTTCAACTTCCTTCGCATCCAAACAACTTGACACGTAGCACTAGTGGCTGTCACATACTTAGCTTTAGCTGATGAAAGAGTCACAATGGGTTGTTTCTTTGATGCCCATGACACAACACCTATACCAAAGTGAAAAGTATACTCGGAAGTACTTTTCCTATCATCTATGCTACCCTCACAATCACTATCGGTGTACCTAACAAGACTAAAATCATCGAAGTGGAATACAATATACCAAAATCCTTTGTACCACTTACATACCTCAATATCCTATTACCGCCTGCCAATGAGAGTCTTTTGGAGACTCCATAAACCTTGAAATTAGGCTTACACCGTAAATAATATCCGGCCTTGTTGTTTGTTAAGTACATGAGGCTTCCAACCACCTCTTAAACAATGTATAATCCACACATGTTCCATCATCTTCCTTTCTTAACTTCATCCCTGTCATAACCGGTGTTGGGGATACCTTGCACCTTGCCATATTAAATCTCTTCCAAAATTCATTTGCATATTTAGATTGAGAAATAAATAAACCATCATTGGATTCATGGACTTCAATCCCCAAGAAATACCTCATAAGACCCAAATCAGTCATTTCAAATTCATTCTTCATTACTGATTTGAAAGAATCTATGTTTACATCACCGGTAAAGATTATATCATCCACATACAAGCAAACAATCAAAATGTTACCTTGCTTGTTGACCTTGATGTACAATGTCAGTTCACAACCGCTACTTTGGAAACCATTTTTAATGAGATAGGAGTCAATACGGCTATACCAAGCTCTTGGAACTTACTTCAATCCATAGAGTGCCTTCTTTAATCTATACACCTTGTCTTCATGACCCGGTATCTCGCCTCTTTTGGCTGTTCCACATACATTCCTCCTCTAAATATCCATTTAAGAATGTAGATTTTACATCCATTTGATATATAGGCCACTTTTTGTGGGGAGCAATAGCTAAAACAATCCTAACTATATCCAACCGAGCAACCGGAGAAAATGTCTCACTCAAGTCTATACTGTGTTATTGTGTAAAGCCCTTGCAACTAGCCTTGCTTTATGCTTTTGCACTTTCCCATCAACATCTTGTTTAGTCTTATAAATCCATTTGACACTAATTACATCTTTGCCTTCCGGCAAATCAACCAACTCCCATGTTTGGTTCTTTTCAATGGATTCAATCTCCTCATCCATGGCTTCTACCCATATATCACTACTCACAGCCTCTTCAAATGTTAATGGATCATCAATATGAGAAAATAAAGCAAAAGCTGAAAATGAATTAGTTGTGTCAACATTATACAACTCACTCAAACTCCTTGTTTTTCGTGGCATCATGCTTGCTAGAGTTGGATCCGGAGATGAAGAACTACTTGGAGTGCTAGATGGTGTTGCTCCAAGGATACCGATTGATGTAGATGCTGGTGTAGATGCTTGTGAAGTTTGTTGTCCTGTTGGTGTGGAAAAAAACATTGAAGATCTCCTTGGTGTGAATGAAGGTGTAGATTGAGCTAAAACTTTTGGTACCATCCTCGGGATTGGAAGGATCTACTGTTTGAGTTATATTTGGTGTTGGAAACACTTCATCCGCCATATTATCATTTAGGACAAAGAGCTGCTACACTTACGATGTCCTCTCTATGCTTCCATCCCATGCTTCATCCTCCACAAACCGAACGTCACGGCTGATTATAACTTTCCTATTAATAGGATCAAACAACTTATATGCTTTTGTTTCCTCTCGAGTAACCAAAAAATATACATTTTTTTCCTTTATTATCTAACTTCCTTGTCAACTCATTTGGAACATTCGCATATGCTATGCATCCAAATACCTTCATATGAGAAACACTATGTTTCCTTCTTGTCCAAGCCTCTTGAGGGAATTTGTTTCTTACGCTCTTTTTTGAGCAACTATTCATGATGTAAACAGCGGTTGCACGCCTCACCCAATATTCATTTGGTAGATATTTGGCTGCCATCATTCTACAAGCCATCTCAATAATTGTTCGGTTCTTCCTCTCCACCACACCATTTTGCTGAGGTGTATAGCGGGCTGTAAATTGCTTGTGTATGCCATGAGATCTGCAAAAAATTTTAAATTCATTAGATATAAATTCACCATCTCTATCCTTCCTTAGAACCTTGATGTAGTGGCCACTTTGATTCTCCACAAGTGCCTTGAACTCGCTGGAAATAAGAGAATCCATCGATTTGTGTTTCAAGAAATAAACCCAAGTTTTACTTGTGAAATCATTAATCAAAGTAAGAAAATAAGTGCAGCCTCCTATAGATGGTGTTTGCATTTGCCCAAAAATATCTGAATGCACAATCTCAAGTGGAGTCAGTAGCTCTATTTTCCTTACCAACCGAAAATGACTCTCTATGTTGTTTTCCCATAATACATCCCGCACAAACTCTTTCCAGTTTCTCAATTAATGGAAAACCTTTTACCATATTCTTCATATGTAGTAATTTCAGTGCTCCAAAATATAAATGCCCAAATCTAAAATGCCATAGCCAAGAATCATCATTTACCACTGATTGAAACGCTTACTTGAGTTTCTACAGAAACATCTTTTTCCTCTTTGGAGTTATTTTGCCCATTTCGTAGTTGTCTTGGACATTTTGTAGCTATCCCGGAAATTTCCGTAGCTGTCTTGAACATTTCGTAGCTGTCTTGAACCTTTTTGTGGCTGTTTTGAACATTTTTGTAGCTGTTTTGAACTTTTCCGTAGCTGTCTTTGGCTACTGCTGATTTTGTATCTTCTACCTTAAAAGCTGCTCCAAAATTTACAATATGTGTCTCATGAATAGCTTGAGCTGTTTTTCCTTTCATAGCCGGCCTTATTTTTAATGGAAACATGCAGTTTGTAGTCATTTGTACCTTGACAATAAGCATATTGCTTGGAAGCTTGTATAAAATAACACATTCATTATTTTCCATGTACACTCTATATCCATTTTGTATCAACTGTCCAATGCTCATCAAGTTTTGTTTTAGACCAACAACATAATATACATCAGGCATAAATTTTGGCTCCCCCTTTTTGGTTAGAATATTAACCATACCTTCACCCAAAACAGTGACTTTGTTGTTGTTACCAAGTGTAACATCAATTTGAACTGATTCTTCCAAGCTAGAAAACAAATATTTATAAACTGTCATGTGATTACTGCAACCTGAATCTAAATGTACCATATGTCACATGGGCTTTCTTGAACAACATTGCACTCAACTGGAGAGTTTGTAGGGATTGCTTCCATAATCTTCGTGCATGTAATGAACATGCTACCTGAGGGAGTGCTACTTGACTGATTTTGACCTTGCTTCTGTTGATCATATTGTTTTTTCTTGCATTCATGAGCATAATGCCCAAACTTCTTACAATAGTGACATTGAATGTGTGATTTGTCAAATCTTTGGCCACTTGGGTGACTAAAATTCTGATTTTGACCTCTACCACCAGCATTAGCATAACTACTACTATGTCAACTTCTAGGAGAACTTCTCCTCTTCCTCTGTGGACTCGAAACTCCTCCTTCCTCTTCCACAATTTATAGAAATCTGAGATGAAAATGCATTTTCTACTGAACTATTTGATCTATTCAGTCTATATTCATGATTGATAAGAGAGGCATGTAGTTCATCAACACTAAACTGGCTCAAATCTTTGGTTTCCTCTAGAGCCACAACTACGGGATCAAATTTAGAAGGGAGAATTCTAAGTACCTTTTCAACAACCTTCCTATCCTCTATGACCTCTCCATGGGACTTCATTTGATTTATCAAACCAACAACATGAGTAAAGAAATATTCTACCAAATCTGAGTTTCTCATTGATAAATTTTCAAATTCTCTTCTAAGGAGTTGTAATTTAGTAGTTTTAACCTTGTCCATACCTTGATATGCAATCTGGAGTGTGTCCCATGCTTCCTTGGCTTGCTTTTCTATTCCAACTCTTGGGAGTATGCTCTCGTGCATTGCTTGATAGATATAAAATAATGCTTTCCCATCCTTCTTCTGTTGTTCCTTCAAGACATCCTTGTGAGCTTGTCTAAGAGCATTGTATGATGCCTGGTCTGCTGGTTCCTAGTAACCATTTTCAACCATTTCCTAAATGTCTTGAGACTAAAACAAAGATTTCATGGTCAAAGACCAATACTCATAGTTCTTTCCTATGAAAATCAAAGTTTTCACATTAACCAAATGATGTACTGACGTAGAAGCCATTAATGGTTGCAAATGAAAAACTAAAAACCCATAAATGAAATAGAAGAAGGGTTTAGCCAAGCTCGATACCGTGATGAAGGGAATACGAGGATCTACGAAACCGCAAAGACTACGAAATCTACAGAATCTTCAAACAGCAATAGAAAATAAAATGCAGCGGATTTAAAGGATCCAGAATAGGGGAAAAATGAGAAGCTACAAGAATTTATAAAAGCAAAATAACATAACACTCTTGGCTACAAATAACACGATCTAGGAAACAAATTGCTTCAAAAATACATATATATCTTTAAATAATGAATAACAACTACAGCCGCACACAAAAATTCATTCATACATTAACAACATTGAAAATGAAAGACTTCTTTCAACAAAACCAATCCAGACTTGAGCTGGGACTACGCACTTTTCTTCTTCTCCCAAATCTAATTTTTCTCCTTCTTCTTCTTCTTCTTCTTTTTTTCTTCTTTCTACTTCTCCCAATTAAACAAGGTGCTATTAATAATAAAACACCTACATAAAAACTTTCCTTACAAGTCAACACAAAATCTCTGACAAGAGATAATTAGGGAGAATAATCAACCAGAAATAAATGTGCAGCAGTCATAATTAAATGCAAATCTGATAAGTCAAGGAGCTAAATATGGGGAAGATAGATATTAGATGCACATTAAATTCTGATTTGAATTTCCAACACCGTGAGATAATTATGTGCCACATCTAACTCTTCTAAGCGGTAATTAGTGAGAGCAATGAGAAACGTCAATGGATTGCTGGCACAAACAAGTTGATTGTGGTGTAGATAAAGACATTTAAGCAGAATTAATTTACCCAGCTCCGTCGGCACCATTCCATTGAGCTGGTTGTTTCTCAGAGAAAGTATAGTGAGATTGGAACAATTTCCAATGGAATTCGGTATGTTTCGACTAAGATGATTTCCCCATAAACTAAGGATTTGCAATCTGGTGAGTTTGGTACCAATTTCCCTCGGAATATGTCCACTTAGCTCGTTCTCATGTAAATTTAATTCATTCAATCGTAAAAAATTGGTTAAAGAAGGGGGAATAGGTCCTGGAGATTATTTGTACCGAACATGAGTTCATTAGCGGGTTGAATTTCCCAAGGAGGGAGGAATGTTACCCATAAGGTTGTTTACTCCCAAGTAAAGGTACTTCAATTTCAAGAGGAGACTGAGGTCTGATGGAATGCTGCCATGCAATCTATTATAGGAGAGTGCTAGGTAAACCAAATTGTGACAACCGGAGAGAGAGGGCGGAATGGTTCCTTGTAATTGATTGCAATAGAGACTGAGTATTTGCAGATGGGAAAGTTGAGTGAGTTGAGGTGGGATTTGACCATGAAGGACGTTGTTAGATAGATTGAGGGAGTGGAGACAAGAAATATTACCGAGCAGAGGAGAAATGGTGCCCTCTAAGCCCATAGAGGATAAATCGAGGGCAACAACAAATTGGGAAGTAGGAGTGGTGTTGCAAGTGATTCTAATCCAACAGTAGAGGGGAGTATGAGAATTCCAGTGAGAGAGAGAGTTGTTAAGATCAAGTGTGATGCTAGCTTTGAATCCCAACATCCATTGTTGTTGTTCGGATGCATTAATATTACTCGAAAAAGGAAAAACACCAAAAACGTCAACCGAAAAGATGCGGACATGTTAGAAATGAGAAATGGACGAGGGGGCAATACCGTCATGAGAAGTTGAATTTAGAGAAAGGGATGAATGAGGAATGAGGATGATATTATATGTGGAATATATTGTTCTTGGAAGGTGGAAGGAGGGAGGAAGGACTAGGGGATAGTATTGTCTTATGAGGGGTTCATGATATTTCTTATCACGTTTGGTTGAGTAATATTAGGAGTAAATTAAGAGTTGTGTAAATGTTTTATGATATAACACTTTCTCCTTTAAGATCTTGTCCTAAAATTAGTAAGAGATGTACATAAATTTGTGATATTTTAATTTATACTATAAAATTAAAATAATTATATTTATTTATAGTTCGTTAATATTCTCCTATAAAATATGTGACACTTGGGAAATTTCCACTCCTTTTACCTTCTCTTAAACCTATCTTCCTTTTTATAATTTATTTTGTATGGAGCTATCTCCTTAAGTAAAAATAGGATCGGTAGCTCTTTATATTGAATTTAAAATTAAATGTCAAATAATAAGAGGGAGTAGAGATGGGTACTCTTTTTAGACTAAAAGTGCCACTTCGTGATTTAGTTCTATTGTATATATATATATATATATATATATAGACTAGTTAATTTTTATGATAGTAATGTATTTGTTGTATCAATGAACCAAGAAGTATTGTGTTAAATTTTAAATATAGATATGAAACTAGTTAATAGTGTATTTGTGTGTTTATCATAAGACTAACGAAAAACAAATAAAGAAAAGAAAATTATATACTTCATAAAATATCAAAATAATGAGAAAATAGTGTATACACTATGGGCAAGATACAAATTCATGTTCATTTCAAGAAAATCAAACCCTTCCCAAACCTATTAAATTTGTAGTAAAATCCCACTAAAACGAAGATAATAAAATGCTTTAAATTAGATCATACTTATTACATAAATCTATGTATATTATAATTTACGTAAATCACGTTTTATGATCTACCATTACTATTTATCATCCGACAAATCACATGAAAATATATTTTATATAATTAATCATATTTTTCTAAAATAAAATGTTAAAATATTGTAAATTAGGTTTTAAAATATAATTATTTATAAAATAAATATTTTTCAAAATTAAAAATAAATAATAATAAATTATGTATGAAAGAAACATATTTGATTTAGGTAGTAAGGTATGTATTTAGGTGTAATTTCATCCACAAGCATTATGTTAATAAGAGGGTCACTTTCATTATGTCATAACATTTATTAGTATAAGAATCATCATATATTGAAGTTTTATGTTATTACCAACCAAGAAAACTAACGAATGTAATATTATTACTTTTTGATTCCCCCATGGGTGCTTTTTTCTTGGGGGAAAACACAGTCAATTTCTTAGATCAACACAATCTCCAATAGTTTACAACACAATTCTCCAATAGCAGGCACTTAACTCTAGTTACAAAATTTAGTTTATCAGTACATTTCGATTACAAACGAGACTAACGAAATAAATTGGGATGTACCATCTATAGTGGTTATTATTAAGGAAACATCATGGAAGAAGAGAAAATGTAGAGTTCTCTCCCCAACACTCTTCTCTTGGCATGAGATAGCCCAAAAAACTCGCACTTGGCTTGAGATCGCCAAAAAAACCCACTTTTGGCATGAGATTTCCAAAAAAACTTTCTCTTGATGTGAGATCACCCAAAAACCTCACCATTCATAAAAAAATATACCAACTCGAAGAAAATCTAGATAGCTCTCTATCTCTTACACTCTTATAGATGAGGTGCGCACTTTCCATGTGCACTCTTTCATACTCTTACTTATACACAAATTACTTTGATTTATCATTAAGGGAACTTTGACTACTCTTTCACTGTTCTTTCGCAAGTCTATTCGTAATATGCAACAAATAGTAGCTCACATAAGTGAACAAAACACACTACTACACATACGCTTCAGCCATAGGATCTACCTCCCTTTCCTAATTACCACGTTTCAAAGTTCTATCACTTCACGCTTCACTTTTTTCACCAACACGCTATCGACTATACTCTTCTCTATAAGATCACAAGGTATGCATATTCTATCTACTTTATGCTATTGAGTATTCAGTCAACAACATAAAGTGGGGGAAAATGTAGACACAAAATATATGCACTTGGGTACTAATATACATAAGATTCCTAAGCAAGAAAACAAGTAACTCACAATGTCTTTTGGGAATTTTGCTTTCTATTTCATACTTTTATTGATCTTACACACCCTCAAGCCTTGTCGGTATATAAATGATTTATCTTTTGTGGCTTCGAGACACTAGTGCCTAGTTAAGACACTAGCACCAAGATGCTCTTATCCCTCGTGGGTGCTCCTGACCCTTTCTCCTCTTTTCTCACTCTTTTGGGTCTCTTTTACTTCTTGGGCATCTTTTATAGTTTTGGATCGGCCTTTTAATTCTCAATTACAAAATTCAAATAAGGGAATCATATATACCTAGTTATAGCTCTCAAATAACAAACCAAGCATTAAAGATTACATATTTCCACCTAATCTTGCATCCAAAGTGGAAAAGAGAATCACAAAACATCCATCTAGAAAATTCACTCAAAGGACAAGGGTTGCATTCTTCTACATACACATCATAAGATGACAAGTTTATTATATCCTATCTCACACATTTTATAAATTTTCCACATTCTAGATCTATCCTGCTATCACTTTGTACAAATTACAATAGGGAATCCTAGGGCATCATTACACACACTCTCACATAGAACTACATGGAGTCTGAAATGTAGTGCAACACTCTGTAATAAGTTCACTCTTCGGGTGACCACTAGGTCAATCCGACACCAAAATCTGCATCTTTTTTATTAGATTTGATTTGGTTTGTGGACATGTGTAGGTAGACAACTTCGTTTACAAGTTACAGGTACATTTGGTGATCAAGAAGTAAAATTTAAGCGATAAATAGAGAATAACATCAATCTTCACCGCATAGTAGAGACTAGATCTTGTTCATTCACATAGACCCTAACGCCCGAGTGCACTCATTTCCTCTCGTTGGTGCTCCCAAATGACACAATCCGAGTTTCGTAACATCTACCGAGCATCGATGACACTTTTCTCGCTTTGTTTCTACTATTCACCTACCCGCATCACTTCCATATTTCTTCGAATTAGCTATGTCTCTTTATCTCCCTCTCTTTCTTAGGTTTTCATATTTGTATATGCTTATTTTCTTTATATGTCTTATCCGTATTTTAGTATTTTTATATCATTCATTATAGTAGTTACTATGTAATTAGATTTTTAATTTAATTTATATTAAATTACACACAAAACTATCTTATTTTTTAAAATCAAAACAATTAGTGACAAATTAAGTGTTGAAGAGGCATATTTGAATATGGTAGTAAGGTTTCTTGATCCCATAACTAATCAACCATTATGTTAGTAGAGGGTCACTTCCTTCATGGAATCACCCTCATTAGCATAAGGATTATGATATATTGAACTTTTTTTATGTTACTAAAGACCAACTAACCAACAAATGTGAATTTTTTTTTTTGATTAAATGAGGATTTTTAATGTAGTAGAAAAATTCCAAGATGCATTGAGCATACATATCCAACTTAGGTAGTAATAGAATTAAGGGCCCTTCTTATAACACAATGTCTATAGTTTAAATGGTAAGGAGTGAGTGTGACAATCTAAAATTATTTTATTATAGGGAAAATACTAGAAAATAACCAAGTTTGTGTATGCACTATCTACAATCTCTTAATGATCTAATAATAACTAGCCGATTTCTTTTAAAATGAAGAGAAATAATAAAATCGCTTCTATTGCGATTTTTTCTGTTGCTTTCCAAATCAGATAAAGAATTCATTGGTACTTTTGCACCGAATCAACCAAAACCATTTGGTCTAAATCTATTGGATCTTTAAATTCTAGAGTAATTAGCTGATAGGCTGTGTAACACGAGAATAAATGTTGTCTGAGTCAATCTCGTGTAAGTGTATGTTGCAAAAATTTTCAGAATAAATGTCACAGTTAAATTTTTAATAGCAAATTGAAATAATTGTATTCATTTATAACTAGACTTTTTGGAAACTACTGGCCCTCGTTTTACAATCTCTTTTCTTGAAAATTTGTTCCTCAATATTTTAAGAAAGAGATTCTACATTTTCCTTCAAGTTTATTTTTCATCGATCTACTCACCGAGTAAAAATAGTAGTAGTTCCCTCTATCGAACGCCTACCTAAATGTCAATTAATAAGTGGAAGTAAAGATGGGTACCTGATCTCACATTGAACAAATGTCACATATTGATTTATTTGTAACATGTTAAATTTTGATATATAAATATGAGATTAGTTAATTGCTATGGTAATATATTTGTGTGTATTTTATAATACTAAGAAATGTCGTGTTAAATTTTAAAATATAGATATGATATTTAAAAATATAAATATGGGATTAGTTAATTGCTATAGTATTAATGTATTTGTGTGTGTACTATAATACTAAGAAATGTGGTGTTAAATTTTAAAATATAGATATGATATTAGTGTATTTGTGTGTTTATTATAGGACTAATCGAAAGATCCCAAACCCCTTTGCCTGATTTTATTTTTTATTTTTTATTTTTTTATATATTGCTCAAGCTTGGATCTCAAGATAATGTCAAAAGAAATCATAGAACACCATTCCCATACTTGCACAAAAAAATGAAATAAAACAAACCCCGCAAGTCGGTGGATATAGAAAATGTGCCTAGGGTTTAATAGGTAGATTTCCTCATAAATAATTCAGCCATGAATTTAATATTGATTTCTCGATGATAAATAATCGTGGCAAAACAACTAAAAATCTGCGAGATGGAATGATAACAAAATATTGTCTAAAACCTAGTCGAATTGATTCAACCATATCGATTTGATATATATTTGAGGTTGAAAGATACAATAATGAAATAGCATGAAGAATACCTCGGTCATTGCATAAAACAATTATAGAATAAGTCGCCCCACTCTAGAAGATGTTTGAATGCCCATCTGTTGCAATTTTATTTCTTTTTCTCAATTGCTAGAATGATAAATAACTTGTGACTACAATGAAGCTCCCCGTATAGGAACTCCTCTCACGGCTCCCGGGGTTTCCATCCACAAGAGGAATAATCCGAGGGTTTACATCCTTGGATTTTGTCTCGCGAATGCTTAGAGCTAACTACCGGGAAGAAAAACAATAATAATCTGCATAAGCTAGCACAAGTCACACTTTTTCCTTATAGCCAAAAAAACCCTTCCAAAATACAAGTCACACTTTTCCAAAGGAGTATAATTAATTGTTAATTAATTTATTCCATCCCCAAAGCAAGTCACATTTTTTGGCTTATTTAATTACTTCCCAAAGCAAGTCACACTTTTACCTAGGAAAGCGCATTAAATAATTTATTTCCATGTACTTTCCTAAGTCAAGTCACTTATTAAGTCTATTAACTCATTATATGTCCTTTAGTGATACTTTATTTTATTAAAAGCAAGATATAATAAAATTAATAAACCGAAGTCACCATTGAAATCACCCTTTGGTACATCCGTAGTAGATGAAAAGGGCCAAAGGTCTTCGATCAAACTATTCGAGAAAGAGGGACATTACACTAACAAAATATTAACAAAAATAAAAATATATGTAAGATTAAACGTCAAAAATAAATGAGAAAATAATATATACAATGTTGACACATTCAAATTCATATTTAGTTTTAGGAGGAAATCAATCACTTTAAAATTCATGATTAAATCCCACAAAAAAAATAATAAATTACTTTAAAATTAGAGAATAATTTTAAAATAAATTTATTTATGCTATAATTTTGGTAATATTTTGAATCACATATTGTTATCTATCGTTACTATTTATCATAAAAATTACAATATGACAAATTTATTATGATAAAATTAAAATATGACAAAATTTGCATCATATACTTATATGAGACTAAGTCGGATAACATATATTCTCGCGTAAGTTGGTGAATCATCTAATTATTTAAAAATACCAAAAAAATTCATATAAATTTATGTATGGTATATTTTACTTAATGTTTCGAATCACATTTTATGATCTACCATTGCTATTTATTGGGCACATGGTAATGGAAAAATGCAATGTCCAGATTATAACTCACAAAATCAACCAATAGCGTATAGTACAAACGCGTTATGATTTAATTGGATTAAAATAAATGACCAGGTCACTTTTTTCAAAAAAGTAGGTACATATTTTATAGAGTTAGGGGAGAGGACCTAGTCCCTGTGGACTCATGTCCTATGCACATGAAGGTAAGCGGGAGCGAGGGCATAACACTCTTCACAAGCTAGGGCTGGGCTATTTTACCGAGTTTCCGCACATGGAGTGATGGGCTCCGGAGATGCAGTACTTTTATTTTGCAGAGTTTGATTATGTGGCACAGTATTACTTTGGATAAAAGTTTCAAAATACAGTCAAAACTGTCAATTTCATGCACGGATTCTGAAAACAGTACAAACATTAAACACATTCCACCAAAGGCTTTAGCTGCACTATGACCTGCAGCAAAGCTATGTACGAACGCGCAGTGGAAGGCTTTAAGCGTGCTAAAGCGCATTTTTTCATTCCATGTGTGTAGGACATCAAAGGAATGGGTGCCTAAATCCACGTAACAACAAGATTTTCATCAAAATAAAATTTCCCTTTACACTTATGCAGCTGCGCCATGTCACCAATCTTCTTTGGATGGTTTATATTCACAGATTGACATTCAATAGCCAGGATTTTAATTGGTTTTTTTATTACAAAGGAAAATAATGGGAGCTAATCTTAGTGACCACCTACTCCACTGACATATATGCCTCCACTAGTAGATGTGCATTCAAATAACATTTAATACATATAGCTGTGTAATTCTTTGAGATTTTCTTGGGCAGTCATAATGGTACCTACAACTATTCAAACACACGAGGCCGAAAATGAAACAGATGGCATTTGTTGGTGTGTGTGACTGTCCACCATCGTCCACATCGCTTTAGGTGAGTCATCTCGCCTTGTGAGAGTCATAAGTCTTAGGAAGTCAAATGATAAGTGTCGATTCTGTCATAGAATCGACATTGTCATTTGCATCAATGTGTCATAGGAGTTACATTCCTTATTTGGAATTGTAACTCCTCTTCTAGTGGCGTCATATGCATCAATCAACATCATATGTATCAATGGCGTCATTTAGTTTCTTTCCATGTTTAGGCATGGGGGTTACACAAAGACCCCTATTTGTACTTCCTATTTTTTTAATATCTATGAGTATGAGTAGACCCATTCTTCTTACTTGCAATCTTCTTTCCATTGTTTCGAATCTTGCGTGTGCGTTAGCTTGACGTTACCATCAGAGTGCAACTTTGTTGTGGTGCATTGCTTTTCGACATCGATTCTCGCAAATCCCTCTTTCATGGTATCAGAGCTGCACGACTTGTCGTCACACCAAAAGCTCGAACTGATGGTGGAGAGGGATCTCATCGTGTTAATCAGTTGCTACGCCAATACCCTCCCGCACGATGGAGCCGGGTATACACCCAATTAGGCCCAACGGCATATTAAGAGGAAGTGACACCGGAATTTCCCGGGAGGTCACCCATCCCAGCACTACTCTGGGGCTGGCGCGCTTAACTGCCTGGTATCAGAGATGCACGACTTGCCGTCACACCAAAAGCTCAAACTGATGGTGGAGAGGGATCTCATCGTGTTAATCAGTTGCTACGCCAATACCCTCCCGCACGATGGAGCCGGGTATACACCCAATCGGCCCAACAACATTAGGAGGAAGTGACACCGGGAATTTCCCGGAGGTCACTCATCCTAGAACTACTCTGGGACTGGTGCGCTTAACTGCCTAGTATTAGAGTTACACAAATTACCGTCACACCAAAAGCTCGAACTGATGGTGGAGAGGGATCTCATCGTGTTAATCAGTTGCTACGCCAATAGTATTTAATTGCCATTAACATTATCCGGAGTTTTACATAGTAGGGTGCCGAGTCATTGGATTGTGTGGTTTCATTAAAATTTCATTTAGTTTTCTATAGCATGTGCAAGTATGGACGATGGAGGATAAAGGCGGATCTACGATTTGTTGGGTATAATTTCGCAGTGACAGAGCAGATGGGTAATAGCACACAACAATGTTAACTCCATTGTGTTTATCAACACATCATTTTGTTGCTAGAAAATTTGTCCTTGATAACTCAATTCCGAATTTAAGTTTTTTTAATATTTATCTCAACATTATTTTTTATTTCATTTGCAGGGATGTAGATATGAATTGGAAATTAAAGGTGAGGTTAGTTACCTCACTAAGGCAATGAAAGAAACTTTGAGACTGGTTTCAATGAACCAATTTTTGCATGGTAGAATACCCGTTGTTGGTTTTTTTGGTTTCAATGAACTGTTGTTCGTTTTCAATGAATTGTTGTTCATTTTATTTGAATATTATTGAGTAGACGATGGAGGAGAAAGTGTAATCTAGAATTTGTTGCATGCGCTTTCTCATCGATTAAAGGCAAATGGGTAATGGCACACGGCAATGCTAGCTTTATTGTGTTTATCAACACATCAATTTGTTGCTGGAAAATTTGTCTCTTACAACTCAATTCTAGTTTTGAAAGTTTAACTTTTGTAGTTTGGCATTATTTTTATTACATTTACAGGGATGTGGATATGAACAAAATCTAGCTTTAAGGTGAGGTTACTTTCCTCACTAAGGCAATGAAAGAAACATTGTATTTGATTAATACTTCTGCCTTTATCAATTATGTTAGTTTTAATTCTATTTGAAGTAAATTGCCACTCAGACTGTAATGTCTATTAGTTTCATTACCTCATGTTACTATCATAAACAAGAAAATAACATGCAAGAAGAGCATGAGTTCAAAGCACAAACCATTACTTACTTTGTAGTTAACTTCTAAAGAGTCTTTACATAACTGAAACAAGTTTCCATATAAGAGCATATGTCATACATTACTACAAAACATATTAAAGCCGATATATTTAGTATATGTCAGGAACATCCTTGAACCATATAACTATCAAAAAAATATTTTTGTTCTACGGTCCAAAGACATAGTGTTTTCTACTGCAAAAATCCAGGAAAGAGTGTTGATGACTCAATGGTGAAACCAAAAGTGGGCTTAATGCATGTTGATAGTTATTGGCTCACGTATACATCGTGCACAACTGTTGTTGAAAATAGATTGGTATTAAGAGAATCATTTACCCCGACTGGAACATTATTGATTGAAACATATTGGGGACAATGGATACCCAACAAATCCCTTAGCAATGGGTGTTGTTTAGGAAAAGAATTAAGTGAAGTGCTCAGTCTCCTCTGCCTTTCCAACTCCCTTTTTGCCTTCTGAAACTCTTTTTCCTTTCTTTATTGGTCCTTGTGGATCCTTGCTTGCTCTTTCTTTATCTCCCTTTCTTGTCGCTGCTTCAACCTTTGCTGCTCTTTTGTTTTCTTTAGGAATTATTTTTCTAACTTTTCCTTATCTTTTCGTTCTCTTTCAAAAATTCTCTCTGCTGCTCTCTCTAGCATTTGTTTCCTTTTTTCTTTCCTTCAATTATATAATTTCTTTCTTCCTTTTGTCTTTCTCCATGAGTAACTCGATGTACTTGATCAAGTAGTGATGAGCTGAGATTCCCTACTAAATCTTACTACGGCATCGAAATTAACCTTGATGACTGCTTGACCCTTTTCATTGGGAGTTTCAATAATTTAGAAAGAGTCCTTTGATCTTTGTTTCTCTCAAAATATTCATCATGAATTTACGCTGTAACCTCCACTTCATCTATCTCTGGTGTTGCATCATTCTCTTTGTCAACTTGAGTGTTCACATAGTAGTGGACCAATTCAAACTCATTAAGTAGTGTTGGTTCTGAGGGCATAGACAGGCTGACATCTTCATCACTGCAGTTTATGTTGACACCAAGATTAAGAGCAGCTTCTTTCATCCAATCAAGGGGGCTATCTTGGGTTGGAAAATTTAATGACTCATCAGATTGGCTCCCTCCATTTCAATGGTTGATTGTTGATGAACAAAGGCACCGGGGTTAATTTGAATATGTTGTTCGTCCAATTCTTGATTTGGTTGTGTGTTAAAAGCAATATCATCATCTATATTTTCCTTCTCATTACTTGGAACCTCCAAATCAGATCTAGATAGCCTCATCATGTTTTCTACTACATAAGATTCATCATGAATAGATGTGTCAAATGCTCTACTAGGTCCCATGTCTTTATCCAAGGAATTTGGATTTAGAGTCCATATCCTGTTCTCTTGAATCTGTTTGACTGCTTTTCATGGGATAGGGCCCTTCAAAATGCCTTACTCCCCAATGTAGCTAATTCTGCTCTATTGACGTCTATCCCATGTTTTTACAATGTCCATTTGTGCATCTCCTCTTTGAAGTAAGTTTTGAATGGAGAAAATACACTCACATCCAATGGCTGCAATTTATGAGAAGTGTGTGCTGGTAATGTCAACAAATATATCCCCAAACTCCTTGCCTCTTGAATTGTTCCTAAAGCGACATGAGAACCATGACCATCAAATATAAGTAAATGCCTATTGCTTGGAGAGACACCACCAGGTATAGATGTTGCAAAGTGATGTAGCCATTTGATTATGCATGAGGTTGTGCTGCCATGCAAGCTCCAGGTTCACAACCTACAATGTAATTTTGTAATTGTTTCTTCCCCTTGAAAAGATAGAAACCAGGAATGCTTTGTCCAGCAACATTCACACAACACAATATGGTAATCCACTCCCTACTCTTTGGGATGATGTATGGGACACTTCTACTACCCCTTCTAGCAAGCACTCTCATACCACAATTCCTTCCTGCTTGTAAACCTGTTTCATCACAATTCCATATTCTACTTGGGCCATATGTGTTAGCCTTATAAATATTAGACAAATTCAAGTAAAAAGAATTGACAATTGTGGGCCTTAGACATAATGCTCTATCCCTATCAAGGCCTTCTGTTGTTCTCAATTTGATTTGTGGGTGCCTTTTTTTGAAACCAGCCCACCATGACTTACCAGGCATGCCATCTATGAAAGGGGTGGACCTAGTTTCACAAATTGAAGCCACATATGCTTTAAGTTGTATGATTTCTACTCCATGACCCAAGTCAGCCATTTCATAACACCATTGCACCAACTCAAGCTCTTCCTCTTGAGTAAGAATTGTCGGTGGCCCCTTTCTCTTGGTGGTGGTGGTACCCATAATCCAAGAAGCAAGTGTGCTTGTTGATAAACCCCACTTAATAGCAGTTGCATTTACAGAGGATCCATTTTCTTCAACATCCTTCATAGCATTCTTCATGGTGGATTCATCCCAATCTCTTCTTATTCTGATTTTTTTGGTCGAAGTCCCTCCCGTAACTTGGACATTTGGAGCTTGAGGTGTTGGGATAGAAATGACATCTTCTTCTACTTCACTTGGTGGAAATATTGCTCCCCTTTTTGGAACTTGCAGGCCTTTCTCTCTTAAGTGGTTTTCTCCTCATGATGGAAACTACAACCTACAAATTTACACGAAGAATTGAGTCAAATCAATGAAACTTATAGAAATAACATTGGAATATAGTATGGTTAACACAATGTAATGGAAATTGCATATTTATGTAATATTCCAACATCTCTTGATTATACGTTTCATTCTACTAGAAAGTAAAACCATTTGATGAAAATGTACATGATCCACTCTATGCTTACTTTAAAGGTGAGATTTTTCAAGTGATAGTTGAGGTATAGGCTATAAATGTATAGTGTCTTAAATAAGAGCTCAATAACATGTTTTATTTACAAACATATTTACATTACAGCCCTCTATATACTTCACTTCTACATCTATTAGCATACGAAAAGATGTTATTGAGTTTATAATGGTTAGTAGCTTGAATTTTACATTACATAAATCAAACATGCAAGTTATAAATGGTGCTCTGTAAATATTAGTATACAAATATGAAGTGGGTTTACTTTCATAATGTTAGTGTCTTTGTGTGTGTATTCACACACATACACACACACACACACACACACACACACACACACACACACACACACACACATACACTGACATTCTCAAAGTAAACCCACTTCATGCCTGAATACTGAGTATACTTTTAGAATGTTTCTGTGTGTATATACAAATTGACATTCTCAAAGTAAACCCACTTCATATATGTATATTGTGTATACTTGGAGACTGACAGTGTGTGTATATACATAACTTAAAAATAAATATAATTAAAAAAACTTTCAATTTGCAAATTGAAAAATACTTGCAGAAATTTCAGTTCAGCAGCAAATACTTGCAGTGTTGAGTTGAAAAAGTACTTGCAGAGACTTCGGTTCAGCAACAAATATTTGCAGTGTTGAGTTGAACAATACTTGTAGAGATTTCCATTCAGCAACAAATTCAAGCAAAGAAATAAAATGTGAAATTTGGATTGATGAAATGAATTTATAAGAAAGTTTGAAGTGTTTTTGGTGCTTATTTGTGATTGGTTGAGATGGCTAGTTGTGGATTGAATTTTGAGATTTTCAATCCAAGGGTCAAATTGTATTTTGAATCATGAGATTTTAAATCCAACGGCTAAATTTGAATCTGTTTTTTCCATTAAATGCATTTTTAATCAGTTTCTTGAGCCTTACAAGGGTATGTATTTTTTTTTTTCAATGTGCAGTTATTACAACAGTTGGGATGGAAAGTGGCGGCAAGGGGGATGCTTGTTTGGGGATATGTATTTGAAAATAATTAATTTATGCTTCTATTGTAGTAGATTTTGTACTTAATATTTAAAAACAAATCTTCTATTTATGTTAATGCAAGTACCTTTGATAAAGATGATTTGATCTTTTCAAACTTGTAAATGGGTTTTTCAATTTTAATAATATCACTAGTGATTGAAATGATGTTGACATGTTGGTTCTACATTTACACCTGATATAAATATGTCTTACATATTTTAGATAACATCTATTCTTTAGTATTTATATTGTTGGAAGTCACTTTTTAAAATTTGAGATCATATAATGTAACAATAGGGGTCCTCGAGTTGCATAGAAATGTTAAATTTATATATTAACACTAATAAATTTTCATTTTATTTTTGGAATTTTAATTTTCAATTGTTAGGTGCTAAATTCATAAATACCTTCCCAGGTACTGGGTAATGCACAAGGACTAGGTCCTCTCCCCTACCTATTTGCATCATTTGATCTTGTTGCTTCGAGTGCGCATTTACCTAGCCTAGTTTTTAATACATGTGCACGGAAACAAATGTCATGGATTTCATGAAGGCTAACTACCCATGAACACATGTCATTAGTATAACCAAGGAGGATAGATGGAATATGAAAAAGTACTTGAAAAAACAGCTCAAAGGAAAAATTATCCTAAACTACTAGGTTTGACATGGAACGAGCTATGGAAAATATGGATGACATGGTTTTTCAGAGCATTTAATGAATCAATATTCATATCATGAATAGCCGGAAAATGAGGAAACATCTAGAAGGAATCAGCCTTCCATGAACATATTTTTAATAAGAAAGAAGAGAAGGAATGAGAAATTTTAAAGATAAGCCAAGTTCATCATTTCAAGGACTTTTGGGAGAAGAGAGATGAGCCACACAAAAAAAAATAGAAGGATCCTAAAAGTATCCTTAGAACATGTACACCGCCTCTATAATATCTCAATAAGCTTGTTTATTTATTGTAACAACTCCATTAAAGAGAGTGATCATTGTATATGTTGTTAATTCAATTTATATCAATATAAATATGTTGATTTTAAGTGTTGATGTCATTATGTATTAAAATATTTCTACTAAATAACTAGCTTTCTCATTGCAAATTTGATATCAAAACAAGATAACTATGCAAGGAGGAATTGAGAGATTTGTGAAGCAATACATTGGTAGAGTAGTGAACATGAGGTAACTAGTCAAGAAGTGATAATTCCACTCAAAAGAGTTGATAATAGAGTTACAAAAATAAAAAGTCATGGGTGTTTAAAAGTACGTCATGGATGCACTCGGGGTGTGATGACCAAGGTAAAAGTTGTTAAAGAAGATCGAGAAAGAGGCTTCATCACTCAAAATTATCATAGTGATGATGAAGTGGGAGATGAAAAATCTATAGGAGCTAGTGAAGTGTGGTTGTTGAGCATAATCTCTCAAGTTAGGAGACAACCATAGATGGAGGCTTGATGTTTCTCAGGAAGGATAAAACTAGAAGAAATGGTGAACTAGATCACAAGCATAGAGGAGTACATAGAGTTCAAAGAAATCAATTATGATCTACAGAGAGTGAAGGTACCCAAAACTAAAGGAACATGTAGCCTTATCATACAAAGAGATCCAAAATGAACATTGAAGAAGATAAAAAGACAAAAATATGTGCTAGGATATAATGGTGACCAAGATGAAAAGTAAGCTCCTAGTAGAAGACTGCCAAATGACATTTTTTCAAATATTACAATGTTTTCCTCAAGAAATATTAGTGAAGGTGTACAATGATGAATTCTAATAGATATTGATTAGATATGGACACGTGGAAGTCGACTAAAATAAGGTTAAAAGGTATCTTAATGCCTTCAAGTTAGAACTCTAGGAGGAGTTGAGTTTTATGGGCATAACAACTATAGAGAAAGAATACCAGTATGCCTCAAAGGAAGAAGAAAAGATGACACATAGCATAAATTATCAAGAGAAGATAAGACTCAATGAGGATTTAACAAAGTGTAGTAAGCACTCACGAGGGAGTGCATAAGTGATGTAAAACAAAACATTGAAGGACAAGGGAAAAGTCTCTTTATGATAAAATGCTAATGACTAGTGTTTAATGGACAATGTTATACATGTGGAGATAATGGGCATTAAGATGTTGAATATCATAACACATGGCATGGAGATAGCCAAAAGTGTGAAAGAAATCGAACACAAAGCATATAGTGAAGGAAGATAAGTAAAACATGAAAGATAGAAGATCACCTAAAGGAAGGAAAGGTTCCCAAGATTGTAAAGGGAGTGTCACAACAAGAAATGTTAAATATATTTCACATAAGGTGTAAAACCAAGGATAAATGTTTCTTAGTGGTGGTTCATAACAAAGAATGAAAAACTTAGTAGAAAAGGAAGCGGTGCAAAATTTGGGATTGAGGTGCAAAAACATCCCAATCCATATAAACTAATTTGGCTAGTGGAAGATTGATAAGGAATTATACGAGATCAATGCAAGGTATAGCTAAAGATCATAAGGTTCGAAAATCAAGTATTGTATGAAATCCTATTAATGAAAACTTGTCACATCTTGTTAGGGAGACTATGGAAATATGATCATGAAATTATGTATGATAGAAGAGAGAACACTATGAGGATGCTCAAGATTAATTAATGTTCTTTTCTATTACCATTGAAGGACTAAGATGTAGAGTACAAATGCTACATGTTAGTGCATTAGGGAGAAAAATTATAGAACATGCCTAATAATATAGAAGTAATTGTTTCCATAACATCGGGAGGATAAGATAAGCTCGTGAGTTGAGTGTTTTTATAGGGAGAATATGGAGTCACCTAAGAGTGCATGGTGGTGTATAAAAATATAATGCAAGAAGTAATGGGATGGAAGGTGAAATTTATAAATATTTAAGTATATGGGAGTATTGAACCAAAAGCAAAAGAAAGCGTTAAAGATTATATGGTCATTAAAGACAATGAGCACTCAAGAGAGAACTTGGTATTGAAATTGGAGCTGATATACTAACATTGGATATAGTTATGAGAATCCCATGGATTGGAGAAGTGAGGTGAGATTTTGTAACTAATTGTTGATGAGAACATAGATATTGTAACTCGTATTGAATGATAATTTTATGTAGGTGAGGGAATGCATAGAGAGAAATTCCTATTGGAAATAAAAGGAAAGAAGGAATAATACTTTTATTTGAAGGAAGCATTAGAAAAGAGTGGCTGGTAAAGGAAATAAAAATATTGTGTAGTAAACCAAGGAAAGAAATAGCTAATGGAAATATCCATGTAGATCTCAAATAAATACATGAAGAGAACCATACAAGTAATGATAACAATAGTAACATGAATAAACTACAAGATGAAGGAAAGGTATGAATTCCCATAACAAAAAGGAAGCCATGATGCAAGGATAAGTGCATATAAAAAGATATAAAGAGATGGCATATTAAATAGTAGAAGATGGTTGCAGAGCCATAAAAAGAGGAGAGAAGATGTGGACAAGAAAACCATAACTTGTTATTATGTAGGTTAGGTATTGGTATGTGTATCACGGTTCAAAAAAAGATGGATGACTTGTGACTTAACATGGTTTAATATAGGGAGGAAAGGAAGAAGATAATGTGAAAGGAATGCTCATGAAAATGAAACAAATTAAATTTAGTTCAAGATCAAGAGAAAAAAATGTAAACAATGGATGCACATAGGATTAGAGCTGAGTGATGCTATGGGTGTAGATGAACATAACAAAGGAAAGCTATACGTATGAACGGATGACATATAAGGTTAAGCTAGAGCTCAAAAAGAAGGAAGACATAAAAACGTATAGAGGATGTGGTCCATCTATGGTGGTTCTATACCCACAAGTGTGTAGAGAATATCATGGATAAATCCATGGGGGCTCATTAGCTAGGAAATATCCTAGTAGATTCATTCATATTGAGGTAATTAAAATTGATAAAATCAAATTCATTATACTTGATATACATTACGGCATGAAAGTATTTAATTAATTAATATTTTGAATTAGGAATTGGGGGTAGGTTAGAGAGATGGGCCAAAGGAGATGTAAGGTAAATTTTAATATAAAAATAATACATTTGAAACTTATTTTCTACACTAAAGACCTTAAAATTGTAAAAAGTGTGTGTTCATAAAGTTATATTATAATATCTTTTTGAATAAGGAAATCTCAATTAGGACGTTCTTAATGAAGAAGTAATAATATGGTAGAAAAATGGAATTAATTATGCTTTTCAACACAAATGATATTACTTCAATATCTTAATTATTTTAAGAAATATATCTAAATTATCAAAGATTAACATTAAAGTAATTAGTAATAGGTCGTGAATGACTTCAACTCTTTCTAGAGAAAAGGTGTATTAAGAAAATAGTCATTGAGTCGAAACATGATATAGTTTATGTTTCATATATTAGGGTAGAAATAAGAAGGGGTAAATGAAATTGTAATGGAAAAATGATTAAATAAGGTACATGAAAAATAGTGGGTATTTTCATAATAATAATATAACACTAGTGGGTATTATCATTTGAGTAATTAGAGGTAAGAAATAACATTAAGGGTATTATTTAATACCCTTTGAATAGATGTGCTATACCATACCTTTACTAAGTGAACCCCCATGGATAAATAACAACATAAATATGAAAAAGAGTTCAAAGAGAGGAAGGATGCATGAAGGAAAAACTAAGAATAATGGAATAAGGAAGTTAGGACCATAATATTCATTAGTACAAAGGGTGGTTTTACCACTCACTCAATCTACTTAATTCTGATATCAAATTTTAAGTATCCTGGGTTTATGATACATGAACATACTAAGGTCAAAGAAATATTTCACAAATTTGGGATTTGGTGAACTTCAGGTGTGAAAAAACGTTGGTGAGCGGAGGAACAGAACAGTGGTAGAAAAAAAGGATTTGGATAAATTGTGGAAGATTGCAAATGTTTTCATACAATATCTATGTTGTATTTTTTTGGTACACAAGGTTCGTAAAATATGATTTTATCGTATGTTCACACATGTAGGTATTGGGAGAAATAATAATACTATTTTTTCAAGGATGTTTGACATGAAAGGAACACATAGTGGAATGCATATTATTTTAGTAAGGACGTGAATCTAAATGGTGTGTAGGAGGTTACAAAAATGTTTGATACATTGATGTGTGTAAAATATTCGAAGAGGAGTGTGACAAAGTTTTTACAATAGTGTTGAATGCAATGAATGAAGAAGAATTTCAAAGATATGGAACATAGAGTTGAGGATGAACAAATGTGATGGAACAATGTGGATTGGATAGTTGATAGAACATGTGAAAAAGAAAATATGAATATTATGACGTCTAACTTCATGTGGACACATGACATCAACAAAGAAAGGATGACACATGGAAATGTATAACAAAGTACCTAACAAATTAGCTTGCAAGGATGCAAAGAAAAAATAATCCTTAGCTACTCGATTTGGCAGGGCATGAGAAACAAAATTTGTATATAACACAATTGTTTGGAGCATTTAATGAGTGAATTGAGAAATAAGGAAGAGTGGTAAGATGAGGAACCATCTAGAAGGAACTACACCACCATGAAAAATATATTAAAAATGGAAATAAGAGTGGGAACAAGAAACTTAGAAAGTATAAAGGTAGGTCAAGTTCATTTTTATGTACTTTTGTTAGAAGAGATAACTAATATAGGAAAATATGATGGTGCATGTATCCCTATAACACACACCACCATTGTAATAGCTCAATAAAATTATTTTATTTACTATGATAGCCACAAAAAAGGGGAGTGATAATTCTAGATGGTGTTAAGGACATTTATATTAGTAGTTATTTTTAGTGTTTATTCCATTTTGTAGTATGTTATGAATGAGGAGCAAAAATTATTTACACCCTAATCAGCCTCAAGGTGTTGTTAATGCACAATAATAAGAAGGATGAAAGGGTGACCAAAAAGTATATTATTATGATCTAATGAAATTCCAACATCAATTTTATAGGACCAAAACAATGCATTCAAACATGAAATGACTGAAATGTTTGATAAATAAAAAGAACTTGTTAAAAAACGAGAGGGGATATACACTTAACTGTTCGGAATGATTAAAGAATGATATGGATGTGGAGGGCAGTAGAACTAGAATATCTGAAATTATGTATTTTTCATTTGAAGTTATTGATTTAGAAATTTAGCATGTGTGTATCCATACGAATATGTATGGTTTATGAAAGAGACGTATGATCTACTCTTGGAATTATATTTTTCATGTCATGTGATATTCTTCGTTTGTAACTCTATGTTATTTTCTTGCATAGAAATGATGCATGTTGTATGTCACTCTTTCTCACATAGCTTTGGGATGACCTGTAACAAAGTAGGAACCCTATAAACCTATAAAACCCTTTAGTATATTATTAAAAATTAAAGGATAAATTAAGTGTGTGTGTTTGAGGTCGGACTAACCTTGATAATAAGACTTCCAACTATTGAAATAATATAATTAGTACACTACATATGATCCTCATCATTGAAATAAATCGTCATGTAGTTTTCCTAAGTTATTGTGCAAGTGTGTATAGTTAAGAAATCCCCTAGGGGGTCCCTCCTCTATATTCACACAAAGATAGTGTGATAACTACATAGTATATAATGTATCTAGTGTATTATTAGTGAGATGTGGCCTACCTTAGCTATGCGACCTAACCCTTTATTTTTGAAACCGTTGTGCAATATTAGGAATGAATTTCCTCTTGCTAAGTAATAGCTCTATGATATTTGCATTAATGTAGATGGATGGATATAAAATCTTTGAAGTAGCCAAGTGATTCAAAATTGTAGTAAGCACTACTCTAGATGATGTGTAGTTGATTTAGTAACCATTTGAGTGGTCTTGACAAGATATTTGTAATATTAGCTTATGAGAATGCCAAATAAGTTATTAAGTTATAATGAACTTTTCTATAGCCTTTTGTAGGTGAGATATTATAAAATATCAACCATAGGAAAATGACATATTGGAAGATGACATAATATGTATAACATAGTTTCATGCACCATCATAATAAATTATAACTATCAAAAATACATCATCTATTAGTTAAACATGTCCTCCCTTAGCTAGACATCATCCAATTACTTAGGATGATAATTCCTATCTTGTAGCACATAAGGAACCGTAGAAAATAAATTCCACTTTTGCAATCTTATTTCCAAAACACACACAAATCACTTTCATTCTTTCCAAATCCATTATAATTTTTGGTTTTCACCAACTAACTAACGTATCATATCACTTTGGTTAATTAACAAGAACTTTATTGATCACCAAACCTTTTCGCATTCAGGATGCCACTTTATGACGAATCGTAAGCCAAAACCCTCTTTAAATTAGACAATTAGCATTTATAAGATAATTAAGCCTAATTTTCCCTTGATTAGTCAATATTCCCTAGTATTGACTCAAATCCTCTTTCAATCACTCAAAATCACCCCATTCACCTCCACAACATCTCAACAAGCTTCAAAATATTATCCTAGCCTCCTAGTTGACCCTAAGCAGTTCATTAAGGCTTCATACCTCTTAATCACTCGGGAATTCACTAATTTTGATTAGTAATGACTAATCATGGCTAGCAATTCTAATCTAATTAGGGGCTTTTAGTCCCACATGCACCAAAATACAAGTTTTTCCTAAAAGGAAAACTATAAAAAGAGAGCACCTCGTTCCTTTATACTTTACATGATGCTTTGATTTACATCTCATATAATACATATGATTCATAGCCAAGCTCAATCCTTGCTTAAAACATTCAAAAAGGTCAATAGATGAATAATCTAAAGTAAATTAACAAGTCATTTGGAGAGGTCATTTCACCATCATTTAGAGTAGCAACCATAACCATTTGATTGCCCCTTAGGTCTATTTAGGCCCATGTTAGGTTATTCAAGCCTATTAGTATGCATATTTAATTAGATCTTTCATTGTTTTCATACTAGTTAGGCATTCCTTTTAGCTTCTAGCTTAATGTTACATTCCTAGACTTAGAGCCCTAGCTCATTAGGTGGAAATGGTGTTATCCTTCGTTGTTTAGCTTTGTTATTTTCTTTGTAGTGTTTGGGGTGCTTTCATTTAACACTACTGGTGGGACAATACCCCATTGAATTCAATTTTTAAAGCTTTTTATGTTAGTTTCAAAGTTTTTCATTTCAAGTTTCCTAGATTAATTTCAAGTTTTTAGTTTAATTTCAAGCTTTATAGAGTTCTTTCAATATTTTTAGATTAGTTTCTCAAGATTTTTAGACTAATTTCAAAGTTTTAGAGTAATTTTCAAAGTTTAATAGATCAATTTTCATTTTTGAAAGTTTTTTCAATTAGATTAGTGGTAAAAGTTGTGTTTTCATGTTCATTACAGGATATAAGGAGGCAAATCCCTGTCAAAATTGACCCAAAATCCCAAAGATTGAACCTTTTTTCAAGAAATTTGCTCAAAAACCTTGATTTTTGACTAGCTACAGGAAAAAGGTACATGTGCATGAGTGTGAGTGCATGCACATAAACTAAATTTTTAGTTATGAGTGAAAAGGTCCCTGTGCATGACAGAGAGTTCCTGTGCCTCACTAGAAGCACCCATGCATCATTTACTATGTGAAAAATGATAGTGGGGTGCTTGTGCATGACTGTGAGCACCTGTGTATGATTACGAGCACCTGTGCATACACTAAATTTTTGGTTTTGAGTGAAAAAATTCCTTGTGCATGACTGAGAGTGCCTGTCCTTAATGGAAGCTCCCATGCATCATTGATTGTGTGAAAAATCACATAGGGGTTCATGTGCATGATCATGCGAGTTCCTGTGCACTAAGAGGGGTGCATATGCATCAATTTTTAAATTCCAAAATTTCTATTTTATTATTCTTGTCTATTTTTAAAGGTTTTTCGATACTGATTTTGTCGATTTATTGATTTTAGAACAATATTTCTAACAAAATTAGCTTAGGGTTTGATAGATGATATGTTTTCATACTTTTTTTTGAGTTTGGAATAGGGTTGTGTATGCTCTTCTCTTGCACCTAGTGTGATATTGAGAATAAAAAACACCCCTAAACCACTTTTTTACTTCTTCGTATTAAACAATCATCCTTCATTTTTTCTTAAGGGAACAAACTTGCATGTTTTGACATATGCTTGATCTTTTAGTTTAAGAGCTTTTCCATTTGATAAAAAAATAACCAAGGCTAAAATTTGTGTATACTCTTCCCTTGCACCTAGTGTGATCTTGGGAATCAAAAGAAATTTTAGTCTTTCATTAAGAAGCACTTGGATTAATTGGGAATAAACCTTGTTTTTACAAAATTTGATAGTAGTTAGTTTATTTGCAAGCATTTTTCATTATCATATTTTTATGATATTGTAAATCTTGTTGAACTACTAACCATTGGTGTGAAGGACCTAACACTGGTCAAAGAAAGGAGGACCTAGAGCATTTTTATAACATTCACATGTGTTGTAGGTTATCATTGGTGGTCTAAAAACATAAAAAAATACACTAATAAACCATTCAAAACACCCTATTACAGGTTTTCGGTTAAGAGCTACATCTCATCCACTTAACTAGGACATAACCCCTTTGGCATAATCCTTAAGCTACGAAATGGGGGTGGTCCTATGAACCCCAAACTAGTTCATGCAAGAGGGAACCGCACGTACCCAAAATTGTAAGGTACTGCATTGCTGGAACAACGTAACACGTGCCCCAATGATGATATAGGTCTCCTCACAAGGTGTTCGGGATCCGGAAAAGCTCCCCAAGTGTGCGTTAACATCCCACATGCCTCGCTTAGCCCCTGCATGCTTTGTTGTTCTCTTTTCCCCTCTTTTCTTTGTGTTTTGCTCTTCAGTTACGAAACCGCCACCCCGACTGGGAGGCGGTCACATGACCGTCGCCTAGATAGGGCGGTAGTCCTGTAACCGCCGCCCTGCTCAGGGCGGTGGTCCTTCACGCATTTTCCAAAATGTTCTTTTTAACACGAATCACGTAAATTTCAACATTTATTAGCTTTTTCATCACCTTTGGCTTGCATTAATGATTCTGGTTCCCTGGAATAGTGTTTTGGCATTGTTTATGGTTTAAGAGATCAATTTGGTTTTTACCTTTGGGTAAATGCAAATGCTATAAATAGTTGGCTTGTGCTCAAGCAAATGGCCCCTCAAATTTACCTCTCAATTTCTCATTTTAGTAGTTCATTCTTTTATTTTTCTTAGGATTCATAGTTTAGTTCATTGCATGCTTAGTTAATGTTATTTTGCTATTAGAAAGCCACATATCCATCTTGTGCAAGTGTTGTCATTACTTCATGTAGTCCATTAAAGTAGAAAAATTTAATTCTCGGTAGGAAGCCATTAAATTTGTAGGTTTTACTCGTCAAAAAGGATAGTTTCAAGTTCTGGACATTTTATGTTGCATGACTCACAATAAATCCCGCTAGGAATTACATAAGCCAAGCTTTGTACTCTTGCGCTATCCCTCTCCTACTCGCATTGTATTCAGTCTGTATCCTAAGCCGCCTTTGTTCCAATATCTACTTCTGTTGATGCTAGCACTACATGCTTTTTTGGATCCACATGAGCACGAAGGAATGAGGAGATCACACTGAGGGGACAAAGCCACACAAGCCATTGGATTCGCCACTATTCTGCAGAATCCAGGTTCTAACTTTCAAAAGTTCTAGTTAGAAGCATATGAAATAGAGTATCCAATCACCTTATTTCAGTCAATTTTACTTTCAACATTTCCAGGGGAAGTCAGGGGATTGATAGTTTCTAAGAAACTATGATTCATTCCTCACTTCTGAGGTAGGATCGAGAGTCTTTCAAATAGATTAGATTAGTTATTTCATTATTTAGAATAGACTTATAACTACACAGGCAAGTAGCTATGCTCGGTTGCCTTGTTTGTTTTAAATTTCGTGATTAGTTTAGTTGTCAATTTCTAGATATATTAAAATAGTTATTCAGAAAATTACAAAAATAGAGAAGTTATATATGTTATAGATATATTTCACATAGTCAATTTTACTTTGCTACAATTAGATTTACATTGTTGCTTTTGTATGACAATAATGGGACCTAGAGAGCCCGAAGAATATGTATTCGAGTCAATCGTGCTGAACCCAATCTTGTCACGGCAATAAATGATATAGATCAGAATATTAGGATCCAAGTCTTCCAAACAACGACAAACTTACAACAAACCAGCCTCTCCAGATTAAGCGGGTTAAACATATAAGACGACCAAGCGCACACATTTTGGTCATATCAACCAAACTATAGATTACCCTAGATATATATCCACATGACCGTAGAAGGGCTTGAAAGATAGAAAACATTTAGTTATGATCCTTTGGTCCCACAAAAAGTGCGAGAGACACTCTCATAGATATAGATACCAGCTTAAGAATTCAGGTTGCACGAACACCTGTGAGATACTCTGAGAAGATCGCACAACTGTTAATTCTGAATATAGAGGCTGAGAAAGCATATGACTATTGGATACTAGGGATTAGGGACTAAATCTACACATGACCATAGTAGGACCACAAGAAAATGTGAATCTACGGTTGTGACCCACAAATCCCACAGCCCAACGAATCCATAGGTGAATCAGACATAGATGCTGGCCTATGCACATTAGTATTCAGATCTACTCCACTTCCACCTATCATCATCGAACAATTATCCTTGTTAGACGTAACAACTAATAAAGCTAGGGAATTCTAGACTAGACCAGATAATTTCCCGTAGAGTCCTCTATACCCATCATCCACCATATGACCCTATCTAGAAATATACACGAAACTATCCCAGGTTATTTTCCACGTATTCCACAACCCATAGAACGAATCACGCCAGATCTCGATATTGATTGGAGCCTTCGAGAAGTCATCCTTGGCGATCGATCTATCACACCAGTTCAGGTTAGGAAGGCCTTCTTTGCCTTAGATTCGTAGTTTCCACTAGTGCGCATCGAAGACATAATATTACCTAACTAGTTTGTCTACATCCCGCGTGTATTCCATCCTCACCAACTATCTTGGCATTACCTCGAGAGGTCAGGTGCGAGGAAGAGTTACCTGTAGATTCCCATGCTCGCTTGTCACTTTTCCATCGTACAAAATTGGTGAACCTGATGTGAACGAAATAGTTCTTCCTCTTTTATTTTCACTTCTTCCCTCCACCTTCACTCTCACCCATTATTCTATGGGTATTCATATACCCCCCAAATATGTCAGGATTCGATGCATATGGTAGACCTCTCCTAGGTCTTGAAGCATACTACACTCAAACAAATAGACAATCATCACCGTCACTCTCGGTATTTGGTGAAAACTATTCAAATAACCAATTATCAACACAAACTCCATCTCGAAGGACCAGATATGGCTCATCTTTCCAAACAAAGGAGTTGGATCAGCTTGCTTAAACGCAACACACAGATCCTTGGTGGAACAATATGACGTTCACAAGAGAATCTGGTTCATCTCCTCAGGTACTACTTAGACCACAAATTAGTAGGCAATCAGACCCATACCTGGTTTTAGATGATGAACATTCAGTATGTCATGATAGGAATGAACAATGCTCTCGGAGTATGTACAACACCAATATATACAACAAATTCCACTAAGGAAAAATATCATGACTTCATCAAATGAGGTCATTTCAACTCTAGTAGAAAAATTTAGGGGGTTGGAACTTGCTCAGGCAAATCACCATTCTCAATTCATACAGGACAGGAAATTCTAATCCTCCACACCATCCTAGCCAAGTAGACCTCCTCACAGGAATAGGCATGTTAGGCATGACTCCTCAGTATTCACAACAAATGCCAACAAGAACCGTCATTTCTAATACTTTGTTCCGATACCTCCCAGTCTAGTACAAAATAATCCATTCCTAGACAATACCCCTTCATACTTGAACATGTACTCCAAATCACCACAAGGGGATATGTTCTCCTCTCCCAACATGTTTACTCAACCATAGGGGTTTCCTTATGCCCCTACCAATGCATACACTACGCCATATCAACAACCCATTCCACCGCCACCCCCTCAGTAGGCACCATCAATGGTCGAAACCTATGCAATAGGGACTTATTCAAAATATTTGAAAGAACCCTTAGACTTCACCATACGAAGTGTTATGCTTCCAAGACCTCTTCCCAATTTTCCCAAATACAAAGGTGAGGGAGATCCGAATGCACATATCAAGGCTTATGCCACAGCTATTCGAGAACTACTCCCTTGGGATGGGGTTGTTGCTAAAATATTCCCCAAAAATTTGGAAGGTATCGCTCTCGATTGGTATTATAGAATACCTGAGGCTTCCATCCATTCATTTAAACAACTCGTTTCAGAGTTCATTAAGGCATTTGACATGAACAAACTATTAAGAACAAGAATCAGGGAATTCTTGCACATTAAGTGGGAACACAATGAATCATTTGCTCATTTCATCCGGTGGTGGCATACGCTCTTTATTCTTTATTCTTGACCAAAGCTCCAAATATGGACCAAATGGAACTATGCAATTTATTCCTTCATTCTCTTAGCAAATAAGTGAAGGAAGAAGTCCAGAAGTTCCCACTAAGGACTTACGATGAAGTACTTCAGATCACTCTCTGAATAGATCAAGTGGCAATAGATAGCGGTTGTAAGATGTATGGAACAAACGGGAGGTTAATCACCTCCAACCAGAATACTACAACTTATCCTACCACCACAAATATCAATCAAGGACCTAAAATCCTTAATAAAAATCACGGAGTGACAACAGATGGAGTAACTGATCAGCCCAAAAGGGTAAATGTTGTGAATACTCCACCACTAGTAAACAACCAATGAAACAACAACTTTACCCCAACAATCAATGTAGTGGATTTTAATCATCCACAACAACAACAATGACAATGGCGAAACCCTACACAAGGTCCAAGCCAAAACTCAACTAGATATCAAAACCAGAACCAAAACCAAAAATAACAAATGCAAAACTTTAATCCTAATAGGCAACGGTTTGATCAGAGTTTTGGGCCACAATATGCACCAAACCAGCAGACTAGGAATTACAATCCTAACTCATATTGTGGTTTTCACAAAATCTGAGGCCATGACACTAGAACATGTCGTGAGTACAATAAATTCATGCAACGTTTGCCAGAGGAACAAAGAAAATTTTCATAGATATATTCTTGGCAGATCCTACGTCATCGGCACCAAATACTTTTACGGGTGCATTTTCCCCTAAAAATGCACACCTTAAGATCTTCAATGATCCGCTCCCAAATCACAACAACAATAGGTTAAATTCGAATGGGACAAACAAGGGTATAATGACAGGAAACCATGATCATGAAGCCTCAACTTCACTAAATCCATTAGTTGCGCCACAATTAGGAAGTCAACCATAACCCAAGATAGTTGGTTTAGTAGAGCTACATGTCGAACTACCCATAGAGGTCATAATGAGGACACGAGAGTATTCCTCTCACCCAAGTCCAAGTTACCTACCGTAGACAAATAACATCCAACAAATGTTAGTTAGACCCGTAGGTGCCTACGATTTAATTATTGATCTAACAAAAACCCCTTGCACATTTCTTTTCCGGACTTACTAAAGAATTCTCCTACCCACAAGGCTGCTCTTTTAGAGGCATTAGGTTTAGGTCATCTAATTAACATCACTCCACCTCCAGAGACACAAGTAAACCATATAGACTTTGATATCCACCCTCCAGGGTGGCCGGATAGGGATATTGAATTCATATTCGAAATAAACAAAATGCCAACAGACGCTGAGATTGCACACCGAGGTGATCTAGCCTTACATTTACAAGTATGGGTTTATAACAATTATGTGAAACACGTGATGGTTGATGATGGGGCAGTAGTTAACATAGTCCCCTTCTCTTTCCTTCAAAAGCTAGGGTATGGAGAAACGAATTGTTCCACAACTCGAAATACACTAAGAGGCTATGATATCCTTAAAGCCACGTCAATTGGAACTATAATACTACCGGTCACCTTAGGACCCAAAACAATCCTGACTGAGTTTTATATTATAGATCGGAAACCAACTATAATATGATCCTTGGCCGACCATGGATACACCATATGAAGGCAATCCCTTCTACGTTATTTCAAGAAGTAAGATTCTTGCATTTAGGAAAGGTGTTCATAGCCAAAGGTGATCCAAAACCATTTGATGTACACCTGGCTGACCTAAAGAAAAGACCAGGCATGCACTCGGAGTTTGAACTCCCAACAAACCAACTTAATAAACCTACCAACGTGAAACCGGAAGAAAAGTTGGTACCTACGATAGATCTTGAGACTATGAGCCTAGCCAAGATGATCCCAGCCCTCAAAGATGAGGTTAAGATTGTAGAAACAATATCATTAGGAACTACTGCAAAAATTGTTGAATTGCTAGAACAGGATCTACCAATGTTCCTACCATTTGATTCTATAGGCATGGGATACACCCTAGGTGTTGGTTCTCTTCTAGTAGTAGATCTCTGCATGGTAGAGGTAGAAGATGTTAACACAACAAATATCCCAATGCCCATATTCCCAGCTAAGTATTGGACTCTCCATTTTGATGGAGCTAGATGTCATTACGGAGCTGGGGCAGGTGTAATCTTTACTTCTCCCGAGGGAAAAGTCCTACCATTTGCCTTTAAACTAAATTTTGAATGTACAAACAACGGTGTTGAGTACGAAGCCCTCCTCCTTGGCCTCATCCTAGCTAAGAGGATTGGTGTTAATAATATCAGGGTGTTAGGAGACTCATAATTGGTAGCAAACCAAGTCTTTGAGATGTATGAAACCAGATCCGAGCACTTATAGCTCTACAAAACAGCTGTATTGAATTTAAGCAAGGAGTTTGACTTCATATCAATTGAAGCAATCCTGCGAGAATAAAATCTTCTCACCGATTCAATAGCAACCTCAACATCATGATTTACTCTAAACAAAGAGTTAGAGGATACTGTTTCATGGTATGCCTTCGTATTGAACCACCGGTAAAAATAATGTTGAATCCTCTTTTAACAAATAGAAATGGGAACAAATCTACTATCCTAGACCACATTGATAGTGATAGAGCCACTCTAGATTACTTAAACGCCTATGCAGCGTTACATCTCACCCATCATGTAGTAGATTTATCCTTAATCCCACATTCATCTTCCTACTTCGGAAATCCCATGACAGAGCTTCCCCCACAAAAGGAACTAAGCATATACACAGTTGAGAACGGAGATGATCTGGAATTACCTCCAGCCCTTTGCTTGAGTTCGAAGAAGGTAACACTTCTTTAATCAAAGAAATAATCGATATTAACATCGGATTAGAGGATGAACCAAGGATATTGAAGTTAGGATCCTCGTTAACTCCATCGAGTAGAAATAAACACTCAAATCCTCAAGGAATATCGGAAGGATTTTGCATTTAATTATAAGGAAATGACAGGGATTGCACCACACATCGCAGTACATAACCTCGTCACTAAATCAGATGCAAAGCCGATTAAACAAAAATCGAGACCAATGAAACCTAAGGTAGCTCTCATGGTGAAAGAGGAGGTAATGAAACTCCTCCAAGTAGGATTCATCAAGCCAGTCGATTACTCTCAGTGGGTATCTAATATCATTCCCATTCTAAAAAAGAATGGGAAGATACGCATTTGCATAGACTTCTGAGACATTAACAAGGCATGTCCTAAGGATGACTTCCCATTACCATCCATAGACATCATTATTGACACAACAGCTGGATTTGAGCTTTTATCTCTCATGGATGGATTCTCGGGATACAATCAAATCAGAATATTTGAACAGGACCAAGCCAAAACCATGTTTAAAACTCCTTGGGGTGACAGAGCTTCCCCCACAAAAGGAACTTAGCATATACACGGTCGAGAATGGAGATGATCTGGAATTACCTCCGGCCTCGCTTTGAGTTCAAGAAGGTAACGCTTCTTTAATCAAAGAAACAATCGATATTAACATCGGATTAGAGGATGAACCAAGGATATTGAAGTTAGGATCCTCGTTAAGCGCATCAGTAGAAATACACACTCAAATCCTCAAGGAATATCGGAAGGATTTTGCATTTAATTATAAGGAAATGACAGGATTGCACCACACATCGCAAACATAAACCTCATCACTAAATCAGATGCAAAGACGGTTAAACAAAAATCGAGACCAATGAAACCTAAGGTAGCTCTCATGGTGAAAGAGGAGGTAATGAAACTCCTCCAAGTAGGATTCATCAAGCCAGTCGATTACTCTCAATGGGTATCTAATATCGTTCCCGTTCTCAAAAAGAATGGGAAGATACGCATCTACATAGACTTCCGAGACATTAACAAGGCATGTCCTAAGGATGACTTCCCATTACCATCCATAGACGTCATTGTTGACACAACAACTGGATTTGAGCTTTTGTCTCTCATGGATGGATTCTCGGGATACAATCAAATCAGAATATTTAAACAGACCAAGCCAAAACCACGTTTATAACTCCTTGGGAACCTATTTCTATGTTGTTATGCCATTCAGTCTCAAGAAACGCTGGTGCTACATACCAACGGGCTATGATGTATATATTTCATGATCTTATTCATAAAATTGCGGAATCATACGTAGATGAATTTTTTGCTAAGGCCAAGAAGCGTTGTGACCATCCGTAAGTGCTTCGTGTCATTCTTTCACGTCGATAGAATATGGAGTCACCCTAAATCAAGAAAAATAAGTCTTTGGTGTAACAGAGAGAAGCTCCTAGGTTACATTATATCGTCACGAGGGATCGAAGTTGACCCAACAAAAATCTAGGCTGTTCTTGAAATGGTCCCACCTTCGGATGAATCTAGAATCAGGTCATTTCTCGGAAATCTTGGTGCAATCTGGAGATTCATCCCGGACTTAAGTTTCATCGTTCATCCAATCAACAATCTACTCAAGAAAGATTATAGTATTGATTGGACCGAAGATTGCAATGAAGCTTTTGACGTAGTTAAGTGTTTCTTGTTATCACCACCTATGCTAAGGCCACCTAAGCCAGACCACTCGTTAATTTTATATTTGCGAGCTACCAATGTCTCGCTAGCCTGTATGTTGGCTCAAGAAGACGATGATAAGAGAGAACGTGCAATCTATTTCATTATCCAAACGTTTCTCGACTATGAAACATGTTATACACAGGCAAAAACAAGAATGCCTTGCCATAGTCTTTGCAACCAAACGCTTAAGACATTATATGCTAAATCAAGAAACAAGGGTCATTGTAAAGACAGAGCATTTACGAACCTTCCTCACACAAGGGTCCTTGTCTAAAAAGGCTAGATGCTTTATAACCTTAATGGGGGAGTTCAAATTAACATTTGTAAATCAGAAATCCATTAAAGGACAAATCATTGTGGATTGGTTAGCTGATAACCCACTAGATGGAGGTAATCTAGTAGATCTGGACTTTCCCGATGAATGCGTATACTACATCAAAACCAGACCTCCCATCTCTGAGTGTCCTTGGTATACTGATATTATTAATTATATCATGGATCATACATATCCGGAAGGCACTACACCGCAACAAAGAAGGCGGTTATGCATTATCGTAGCCAAATACGTCATTATAGAGAAAGTGCTCTATCGAAAAGCATTCGATGGAATGCTTCTAAGATGTGTCGACATAGAAGAATCCAAGAAGATTCTCCATGAATCTCATAGTGGAATGTGTGGAGGCCACTTCGGTGGCCATGCCACCACTCGTAAAATACATCAAATGGGCTATTTCTAGCCTACTCTAGAACATGATGTAGTAGAGTTTGTACGAAGGTGTCATAAGTGCCAAGAATTCTCCCACAAGATCCACATGCCGGCACAAGCTCTACAACCAATCACTACTCCATGGCCCTTTTCTACGTGGGGCCTCAATTTGATAGGGAAATTCTCTCCCTCATCTATAGATGGCCATAATTTCATAATCACGGCCACCGAATATTTTACCAAGTGGGTAGAGGCTGTACGCCTCTTACTACTGTACCAGGTTTCGTAATCGCCAAGTTCATTTTGAACCAAATCATTTGTAGGTACGGTGTCCCGCAAATCATTATCTCAGATAATGGGACTTCTTTTAAGAATGACGAAGTTCGTAAATTATGCAATAAATTCAAAATAAGCCATCATACGGCCTCCTTGTATTACCCCCAAGCCAACAGAGAAGCTGAAGCGACAAACAAAACATTAAAATTCATTCTTCTTAAAACAGTGAAAGAAAACGAACGATATTGGAATTTAAAGTTATATCCGGCCTTATGGGCCCACCGAACCTCAATAAGAACACCAACAAGAGTGACTCCTTTCTCGCTAGTATTCGGGGCAGATAGTTCTCCCGCTTGAGGTTGAAATACCCAGTCTCCATATCTCATTACAAGGGATTCTGGACGAAGATGCTTATAGAGAAGCACGTCTCTCCTAACTAGAAAGCCTAGATGAAGCTAGGTTAGATGTTGAACAATGGCATAGAGTCTATGCTGACCGGATGTGCCGGCAGTATAACAAGAAGGTCTATGAATGAGACATATATGAAGGTGATCTAGTTCTAAGGCTAGATAGTCGGATCGATAAAAAGACCGGCGAAGGAAGGAAGTTCCGGCCCAAATGGTTGGGCCCATACCGAGTCATGAAGGACTATGGAAATGGTGCATATCTCTTATGTACACTAGAAGGTGAGGAATTTGGTGAAACAGTCAATTCCCTCTGTTATCCAAAATTCACCCTCAAGGTAATTTTGATAACATGCATCAAATTCTTTAGTCCCAGGAAAATAGATTGAGTCAGGGCAAAAAATTCATGTTTCTAGGGTCCCCTCATATTTTTCTAACTCCCCTGTCCAAGTAGAAGAGAGCAAGTTCTGAGAAAATGTGAAAATTTTGCAAAAACAAGCTCGGGCCAGGAAAAATCACGAAAAATGGCTAAGTCCTAGTCCTCGCAGCATTTGGGACAGTTGGGACAAAAGGGCGCGAACCGGCCGAAAGGCCGCCAGACGGTCCGAAAGCAAATGGGACATCCGGGCCAAAAGGACGCGCGGGACGCGGAAATCCGAACTGGCCGAAAAGAGAAAAAATTGGCTAACTGCTGAGAGGGTCGCCTTTGGGACAAGCGGGACAAAAAGACGCGAACCGGCCGAACCGGGCGAAATGAGTCAAGGCAGCCCGAAACAGTCTGGGACGCGCGGGCCAAAAGTACGCGAACCGGCCGGATCGGCCGAAATGAGAACTTTTGTCCCGGAACAGTTGGGACAAAAGGGCGCGAACCGGCCGAACCGGGTGAATTTGTCCCAGACGGTCCGAAAGCAAATGGGACATATGGGCTGCGAGTACGCGAACCGGCCGGTTCGGCCGAAATGGGAAATTTCAGCACTGTACCAAATGGGACAAAGGGACGCGCGGGACGCGAAAAGCCGAAATGGCCGAAGGCAGGGAAGAAAAGTCAACGTTTGGTCCGGAAACTTCAAACGGCCATAACTTTTGACTCCGAGCTCCGATTTTCATAAAATTGGACTTTCTGGAACGAGCACGACGTCCTCTACGCCAAAAAAACTGGATTTCTTAATTTTAATGAGGGTAGATATATTTAAATAAAAGAAACATATTCGGCTCCAGTCAGTCAATGCTCATTCCCGTCAAATGACAGAAAACGCCTGCCAGACCCAAAATAGCTGCCCACACTCAGAAGGCCATAACTTTTGCATTTCTCAATGAAATCACACAAAATTGGTACCGTTGGAATCGTGGTTCCAAGCCCGATGCACAGCAATCAAGAAATTCCAGATTTGATCAGAAATTGATTGAGATTTTTAAGGAAACGTGGCCGGGTTCAGAACAGTGTTTTATTTGGTAGCTGGGAGTGCAATTAAGAGGCATGGTCATCATTCTTTCTCTGCTGCAGCACATGGGACAGTATGGGGAGCCTTTCGCAAGTAATATACAATCATTTTTTCTCAATTTAATGCTTCTTACAGTGGTTGAAGGACAGATTTCGGGATTTCCATTTTCCTTCTCTTCTCCTTCTCATTTTTCTATAAATTGGAGTGTTGAGCTCATTGTAAAAGAGAGAGTTTTGGGTAGCAAAGCTCGCCAAAATTGCTTTGTGAAGCCGGTGTGTTGCAGCCCTTGTAGTGGACTCCTTGCATGGTGATCCGTGGCCCTTATCTTGTAATAGATTGAATCGTGCATACCGAGAAGCAATAAAATACAAGTTTATAGATGTATCTTCCTCTGCTTTGTGTTTTCTTGCATTCTTCTTGCCCTTTTATCTTTCTACAAGAATATTGTGTCTATTATTATGTTCTTGCAGGAATTCATTATCATTGTGTATGCTTGGAATATTATTGTGAATGCATTTTGCTAGATTATGGTGAACTGTCATCACCTCTTCTAGTGTGCACTTTGCCTCTGTATTTCACACATTTGGAGACTACTCTCCCACCCTCCTTTTCTGGTGTATCACCGCTTTAGTGTAGGCTTTCATTTTATGTATTCTCTCTCCCTGGTCCCTTGGAAATTTAGATTAGAACAGTTAGCTTATCCTGCATTAGAGTAGATTGTGGCAGGTAGTTTAGGAGCAAGAACCAGCTTTCTCTGGAGGTCTGTCTCAAGTAGCAAGTCCCACAACTTGGAGATAGTACCCATGTTATCCAATCACACTGTGAGTTCAAATACATGCACAGGGGTGCTGTGATTCGGTGATAACACCTACACCTTAAACAATTCCATGCATAAGCAACCAGCACTACTTGTATAATTATAGCTACATTGCATCTTCATATAGTTAGGATCATTTTGTCTCGCTTGTTTCGTACAATTTTGTGATCAAGGAATATATTCTTAAAAGAAATTCATTACAAACTTTTGATGGTATTGGCATAAACACTCTAATCATACTTCTCCATTTCCATGATATCATCAACTATTTCGAATCATTTCATCAAATAAAGCTAGATATGACAAAGTCTTAACGGTAACCATACCAAGGTCTACATACTTGTTCTCACTTTTGGTTTCTTCTTAGGATATATTTCTTGCCTATGGTATATTCTAGAAGCTTCATCGTGTCACATCTATCCCATATGAATATCTCTTTGGAAGTAAGAGCATGCTGACATTTTTCTCAAATAAACAAGTCAAATATAAATCAAACATAAAATTTTAAATTTACACATTTCCTTGCCCCACCAACCTTTGGTGATGAGCTTGTGTCTCTTACTAGTGACGTAGGGTTGGGAAAGGATGGAAATTCCCTTACTCACCTATGCCTTTTCCATGGTGATAAACCCACGCTTCTTACTAGTAGCATGGGGCAAGGTGTAGGGGGTCCTCTTGACAAACAAACATTAAAAGTCATAAACAAACAATTCAAATCTTAAAGTCTTGAGTCAAAAACAAATGAATCAGATGTCCAAAATTCCAAGAGAGTTAAAAACCTTGAAACCCAGATTTTTTCTACCATGTGGCCATCTACGGATCTAAGTCTAGATAAACCACAAAGCAAGTTGCATCCCAAACTATGGAGTCACTTGAGTAGAGTAGGCTTGTAGCATCCTAATTTGGTTCCACCAAAGCTTTGTCTATCTTTCATCACTATCATTTCAACACATTTCATAACTTGTGCCCTTTCTAGCTCTCGGTGACGAGCCCTCGCATCTTACTAGTTGTGTGGAGTTAGGAGTGGGGCAGGTTTATCTAGCTCATCATACCAGCTTATCTTCACCACTTTTCCAAAATAGATATGAGGTATCAAAATTGCTTAAAGAAACTAAAAATTCAAAATCACATTGTATCTACATTATCATATATCAGCACCATGAAATACAGAAAGAAAGTAAACACTTGTATCATTTGTTCTCCATTGCATACATTCTAAAAAACATATAAGCATAACATCATAGTTTACATGTGGAAACGGAAATGGAAGCAAGGTCATAGATGCCAAGAGTCTGATCCAAAAGAATATATATATATATATATATATATATATAAAAATGATCAAAATTCCTGTACAATGCCATCATGCGCTAAGCATGGTCAAAACACTCAAAGAGCCGGAAATACAAAAACATCATAAAAAATTATAAGAGAGCAAAGTGGCTTCTCAACCCCTATGAGATCCCTCTGAATGTGCATGCCCACGCCTAGGACTCTGGCTACACTGGCACTTTGAGTGCATGGAGGGCTCACGATCCCAAGGGGCAGCTGTGGTCTCACCATGAGAATGACTCCTCATCAGGCACTCTGCTATCCTATACCCTGTCAGCTTAGTACGGAGGGTAGATACCATCCTGGCCACATGCCAGATGAGGGAAAAGATGTTGGTATGTCTACCAACTACGAGGGCTCCCATGCGGTGAGAATGCTCTACACGGGTCCTCTCCATAGGGATCATCAGGGTATCGGTGCATACCCTGCGAATCAGGTCTCGCCACTCATCGGCGGTCTCTGCAAACAAAAGAGAAAACGAATTAGAAATAAAACAAGAGATAAACACAAGTGTAAAAAAATGAGAGATGGAAATTAAAGTGATCCTAACTCAAAGCAAAGGGAAGATAACTTACTCGGATCACCGGGCCTCTAGGATGGATCTCTAGGGTCAACACCTGCCACAGATGTTGCCACTGACTGAGGTACTCCTCCCGTGGCTGAAGCGACGTAGCGTCCCAAAATGGACTCATCCTCCCCACCATGGCACTGGGAGAGTGGCTCCTCTAAAACCAAATTCACCCTCTCTTCCTGCATCCTGAGTGTCATGCCACTTAGGATCACTATCCTCCTCGGTCTCCTCCTCCATCTCCCCCCTGTGAACTCCTCAGACTCGGAGTCTATGTCAATAGGGTCGTCACTGCTATGAGCGGGACCGGTGGAAATCTGAAGTAAGGGTGCCTGAGGAGCACCGGCTCTCCCTCGAGCACGTACTACCCACCTAGCTGCAATGGGAACACCAGGGGTAACAACTGTCCAACCCCAGCCTCTAGGACCCCCTCTGGCCTCTCGAACTGACCTGTATAATGGCACTACTGGGAAGCATACCCATGTAAGGTAGGCCAAACTGCTAAGGAACTCGGCCAAAGGGATGTATCTCCACTCTCCCTACTCTATCAACAAGCTGCCCTGTGGTGGAGTAGGAGATCAAAGTAAGAGCCTCCTCACCCCATAAACCTGCCATGGCCTGATACGGTGTGGCCTCCATGTCATCAGTGGTCAGGGAAGCAACTGGATGGTGAGGTGCTCTGAGCACCAACATGTCTATCCATCTAGCTGCCCTCATAACTCCAAGATCTGCCACCTCTACACCTCTGCCATAGGGGAATCAACGCTCATAGACCCAGCTCATAACTAGGGTTAGGTGGCTCAAATACTGCCCCTGTAAATGGATTACCTTGTACAAATTGTGGTAGGTAGTCCCAAGTATATCGGCTCCCCAGGCATAAATCCAACCATGTCCCTCGATCTGTGCAATGATGGGGGACCAACAATATAATAGTGTGTCTCCTCCCTTGTCCCCAATCAATCTCGAGGCAAGGATCCCCATAATGGCCTAGCGAATCAAGGGGATGGGTAGGCTAGGAATAGATCGACCCTCACCCCCTTCTTTGAGCTAGTGGAGATAACTGCATCTCCCATGTAAGAAGCCCACTGTGCTATCTGGAGCCCATGAACCTGCCGTCTCAAGAGTAAGTCATCTCCCGATGATCGGGACCCCCAGAATACGGTAAACATCCTCCAAAGTGATGGTCCACTCACCTCGGACCCCTGGTAACTGGAAGGTGTTCCGATCAACATCCCAATAAGAAAATAAGTCACAAAGTATGTGACTAGATGGAGCAACATGTGGGATGCGTGATATACGTAGTATACCGGCCCTCTAAAGAGTGTCCACCTCATCCTGTGAAAGGGCATCTAAATATGCCGGGAGCCGATCCACAATCTCTCTCTCGACTCCATCGAATGTACTCTCCTCCCTCTTTGCATACACCCAAAAACACACAAAACAGAGCAAGTTAGCATCCAAATGACATTAGAAAAATCATGAAAACACATAAGAATGCTAAAAATGCTAAAAAAATTCAAACAAGTGTTCCTTTGGCATTCTCATTAGGAATCGCCGCCTGCACAGCAGGGCGGTTTTATAGACCGCTTAAAAAGGCGGCGGTTGTGTCCCAAAACCCACATGGGTTTTATACCTTAAAAAGGCCTAAAAACACAAAAAAGGGACTATTTTAACTAAAACAAAGCCTACCTAGTAGGCGCCCCCCCTAGATAGACCTTTTGAACCTAACATTTTCAAAAATAATGGCCCCACGACAAAGATTTTAGAATTTTAAAAGTTTGGAGGTAAAAATGATAAATTGAGGAAAACTAACCTGTAATCTCGCGGGTCGATGATCTACTCGTGGAGGCATGATCGCTATCTTGTCATGAACATTTTGACTCTACTCTCGTAAGAAACCGTCACCGTGGGTCCCAGAGCTCATAATCAATCAAATCAACACGCGTAAATGAATAGGAAAATGGGCCCACTTTCATATATAAAGCAACTTGACTCGTTTTGAATCCCCTTTTCACAAAATTGGAGCAACGACGAGGTAAGTTCTTACCCCGCACAAATGGTACATCCTCATTTCATATTATTTTAGTATTTATTGTCCGATCTATTTTTTCTATCTGCACTTGATTCCTCTTTTCATTTTGCAGGTGGCGGGAATTTTGGATGGCATCATTTCGAAACATGGACGTATCAGGTATAACTTCCAACTTCCCATTTCGGGACCGCCATACTCGGACCCACCGTTTTATGCCTCTTCATGGCTAAAACACTTCTCGAGGGGGCAATATGTACGTACCCAAAATTGTAAGGTACTTGCACTACCGGAACAACATAACACGTGCCCCAATGATGATACAGGTCTCCTCACAAGGTGTTCGAGATCCGAAAAAGCTCCCCAAGTGTGCGTTAACATCCCGCATGCCTCGCTTAGCCCCTGCATGCTTTGTTGTTCTCTTTTCCCCTCTTTTCTTTGTGTTTTGCTCTTGATTCTACGAAACCACCGCCCCGGCCCAGGCGGCGGTATCGTGACCGCCGCAGAGATAGGGCGGTGGTCCTGTAACCACCGCCCTGCTCAAGGCGGCGGTCCTTCACGTGTTTTCTAGAATGTTCTTTTTAACACGACTCATGTAAATTTCAACGTTTATTAGCTTTTTTCATCACCTTTGGCTTGCATTAATGATTCCAGTTACTCAAATAGTGTTTTGGCATTGTTTATGGTTTAAGAGATCAATTTGGTTTTTACCTTTGGGTAAATGCAAATGCTATAAATAGTTGGCTTGTGCTCAAGCAAATGGCCCCTCAAATTTACCTCTCAATTTCTCATTTCAGTAGTTCAGTCTTTTATTTTGCTTAGGATTCATAGTTTAGTTCATTGCATGCTTAGTTAATGTTATTTTGCTATTAGAAAGCCACATATCCATCTTGTGCAAGTGTTGTCATTACTTCATGCAGTCCATTAAAGTAGAACAATTTAATTCTCAATAGGAAGCCATTAAAGTTGTAGGTTTTACTCATCAAACAGGATAGTTTCAGGTTCTGGACATTTTATGTTGCATGACTCACAATAAATCCCGCTAGGAATTACATAAGCCAAGCTTTGTACTCTTGCGCTATCCCTCTCCTACTCGCATTGTATTCAGTCTGTATCCTAAGTTGCCTTTGTTCCAATATCTACTTCTGTTGATGCTAGCACTACATGCTTTTTTGGATCCACATGAGCACGAAGGAATGAGGAGATCACACTGAGGGGACAAAGCCACACAAGCCATTGGATTCACCACTATTCTGCAGAATCCAGGTTCTAACTTTCAAAAGTTCTAGTTAGAAGCATATGAAATAGAGTAGCCAATCACCTTATTTCAGTAAATTTTACTTTCGATATTTCCAGGGAAGTTGTTGGGATTGATAGTTTCTGAGAAACTATGATTCATTCCTCACTTCTGAGGTAGGATTGAGAGGCTTTCAAATAGATTAAATCAGTTATTTCATTATTTGGAATAGACTTAAAAATGCACAGGCAAGTAGCTATGCTCGGTTGCCTTGTTTTTTTTAAATTTCGTGATTAGTTTAGTTGTCAATTTCTAGATACATTAAAATAGTTGCTCCTTCAATTTGGTTCAAACATTTATTTAGAAAAATACAAAAATAGAGAAGTTATATATGTTATAGATATATTTCACATAGTCAATTTTACTTTGCTGCAATTAGATTTACATTTTTGCTTTTGTATGAAAATCATGGGACCTAGAGAGCCTAGATAATACGTATTCGAGACAATCATTCCCCAACCCAATCTCGTCAACAATAACTGATATAGATCAAAATATTAGGATCCAAGTCTTCTGAACAACGGAAAACTTACAACAGATCAGCCTCTAGTTAAGCGGGTTAAACATAGAAGATGACCAAGCGCACACATTTTGGTCAAATCAACCAAACTACAAATTACCCTAGATATATATCTCGCATGACTGTAGAAGGGCTTGGAAGAGAGAAAACGTTCGGTTGTGATCCTTTGGTCCCACACCCAAAGCGCAGAGACACTCTCTCGAGATATAGATACCAGTTTAGGAATTCAGTTACACAAATGCCTCGTGAGATAATCGAGAAGATTGTACAACTGTTAATTCTAAATATAGAGGCTGAGAAATCATATGACTATTGGATACCAGGGATTAGGGACTGAATCTGCACATGACAATAACATGACCATAACAAATGAAAATCTACGGTTGTGACCCACAAATCCCACAGCCCAATGAATCCATAGGTGAATTAGACATAGATGCTTGGCCTACGCACATTAGTATTCAGATCTACTCCACTTCCACCTATCATCATCAAACAGTTATCCTTGTTAGACGTAGCAGCTAATAAAGCTAGGGAATTCTAGACTAGGCTAGATAATCGCCCGTAGAGTCCACTATACCCATCATCCACCCTATGACCCTATCTGGAGATATACACGAAACTATCCCAGGTCATTTTCCACGTATTCCACAACCCATAGACCGAATCACGCCAGAGCTTGATATTGATTGGAGCCTTGGAGTAGTCATCCTTTCCGATCGATCTATCACACCAGTTCAGGTTAAGAGGTCCTTCTTTTCCTTAGATTCATAGTTTCCACTAGTGTGCGTCGAAGACATCAGATTTCCTAACTAGTTTTTCTACATCCCACGTGTATTCCATCCTCATCGGCTGTCTCGGCATGACCTTGAGAGGTCAGGTGTGAGGAAGAGTTACTTGTAGATTCCCACACTCACTTGTCACTTTTCCATCATATAAGAACCTTGTGAACGAAACAGAAAAGTTCTCCACATTGTCGACTTGATTAGTATGCCTTGGTGAGATTAGATTCAAAGATATCCATATTGTGACCCTAGTATAAGTATAACTGAATGCACTTCAATGCCAATTATACTGAAGAGAGTAAATTAAAGTTGAGATACTCCTAAATTATTCAATGTAATTTTTTGGGTAAATCGAGCACGCCATAGATATCTTGTGACACCTAAAGAGAGAAACACCTAGGAAGCTTGCTAGCTTGGAGCCATTATTTTTGTCTTAGTTGTTATACTTGAGATCTCTCATAAAGTGAAAAATTTGTTAGATTCAAACTCTAGTTTTTCGAACAAGGGAAAGAATATCTTAAAGTTGATAATGCATGACATTTCATCATGAAATCTACGTAGTGTCATTTTTTCCTAGTTATTCACTTGTCCTAAGACAAGGAAAAACTTTTCCAAAATAACACCAAATTTATTTGAACACTATTTGGTCTACACATTTGTTTGATTATTGCCCATTTTTGGACAAAAGAAAACAACATATACTATATACCACTAGATATCATGTGTCCACCAATTTTGTATTCTACTTGTGCGACTAGGTTACAATGCCAAAGCACAAGTGTTGAAAGTGTGCATGGTATGTACTCACGATCTAGTAGGCCCCCTTGTCTCAAAAACCCATATTTTAGACTTATTATCATTGTAGTTAGGTAATTTCATCCTTGGCTTATTTTGAGTTATTACTCGCCCACATTGTAGCCATACATTTGAGATATTTATGTATTATTTCCATTGTGAAATTAGGCCTAAATCTCTCTATTGTAGAGTTATGTTGTCCACACGCTTAGAAAATTCTTGTTATACTTAGACGTAGTTTTTACATCCTAACTTTGTCTTGATTTTTGTGAGTCTTAAGGATATATTGCTAACATCGTGATGACATCATTTTGACACTAAAAATATTGCTTTCCTAAAAGCTTGGTTCACGTGTCCAAATCGTGTCATTATGCTACTCACTTTATTATCATCCATTTTACAAGACCTAGACTTTGTTAGCGTTTAAAAACTAGTTTTTAGTATACCATGTTATAAGATCGCATCAACATTTCCTTATCATTTAAGATTTGTTTGTTGCAAACTTAACCTAGCTGGTGGTATTGTGTTATCACTATTTGGTTGCAAACCTATCTAGACAAATCTTAGGGAATAAACTATTTGGTGTGACTAATTTTAGAGTGTTGTATATCATTATATTATTTAAGATAGGCTTGTGTCATATATTATCTTTCTTGGTTGAATTAGTGTTTATTCTTTGGTTTTTAGGTCACATTGACCTAGTGGATTTGTGGCTATTCTATAGTCACCATTATTTGAGACAACATTATCATCATTACACTATCAAAATTTGACTAAGGTCCTTTTTTAGGAAACCTTAGTGGAATTCTATCACATTGTACCTCCTATTTCAAATATGCCTACAACAAGAATGGGATCTTGAAGATTATAAGATGATATATTCGAAGGTGAAAACCCTCTTTTAGAGGATAATCTCATGGTTGACCATAGTGGTGGAGAAGAGGAATCTCCTCGTATGAATCTAGAACATCGTTCTGCTAATTTTTATGTTTACATTTTCCAAAACAAACAGGAGGTTCTTATGCATGTTATGGAACTAGGAGCTAAGTTACATTTGAAAGTAGACCCTTCTCTCATTTTTGGAATGATTCATGGAGAAGAGGAAGTAGACTGACCTCATTATACCATCAATGAAATTTTAAATCCAAGTCATGCCTCTACTTCTATACCATAGAATAATGAGGAGGTACCATTTGAAAATGATGGAGATTATCGGATACATGTTGTTAGAATACATTGTGAAGACAACAAGGAACATGTTCATCATGCACAACCTCCCCCTAATGAAAATCATCATGAAATACCTATTCAAGAGGTGACATTAGAGCAATAGGTCCAAGCCCTCACTCATTGATCGGTAAGTTTTACATCTCATATACAAAGTGAACAACCTAAAGTTTTGAAAAAGCCATACCAAAGGAAAAATCTAAGGCTTCGTTTCACGAGTTCCCAATACACACTCCTTGACGGGAGGTAAAAATACATCCTTATGAGGAGATTCTCATAACAAGTAGGGGTGGGAATACACCTAAATTTAATCCTACATATAGACCTACGCCACCCACACAAGATCTGATTTTCAACTAAGAGTGGTCAACTATGAAGAACTCCCTAAGCATTATAATAGGGCAAAACCGTAACAATAACAAGAAATATCATTTTGATGAGTTATTTCCCTTCCAATTTGACAAATCCATCTACAGGTACCTTTCCCAAGATACTTTCATTTTCCAAAATTTGATAAGTATAAGGGAAAAGGTGACCCTCATGACCATATTAATGATTTTTTTATAGCATGTCAATAGGTGGCATTCAACAACAATTATCATATGTGCCTCTTTTCATGTAGTTTAGGAGCAATGACACTAGAATGGTTTTTACACATCCCTAAGGGATCCATATCAACATGGCCATAACTAGCAGAATGTTTCGTACCACACTTCTCTTTTAATATAGAAAACAATGTCACCATGTTGGATCTTTGGCAATGTGAAACAATGAAATAATGAAAACTTTTCTACATTTTTACAACAATGGAGAGGATTAGCTAGCCGCTTTCCTTGTTCCATACCTAAAAATAGTTAATAGGCATATTTTTTCCCAACCTCAATCCAAACATTACGTTCTACTTGAAAATGTATTGTGGCAACACATTCAAGAGGTAATAAAAAACGAGTCAAATTGAAAAAGCATTGTTAGCTAGGGGGATTCTGAAACCTTTGTCTCCTGTGATCATAATGATTCTAAATCTAACGATAAAACAATTTTTTTCCTAATAGAAACAAGAATGTCATTAGTGATGGGATAGTAGATTCTAAGTGGGTACAAGTCGTTCAAAACCACACACCTTTAAATCTTGCAAAGGAAATCCACCTATGGAGTATAAATGTCATACTTTCACACCTCTATTTGAATCAATATCATCCATATTAAAGTAGTTAGAGGCCATTAACATGGTTAAATACCCTAAAACACAAACCTATGGAGACGATGCACCTAAACCATCATGGTTTAGGGATAATAAAATTTTTAAATTTCATAGTGTAAAGGGTCATAAGACTAACACGTGTTTAAGATTAAAACATTACATTCAAGAACTAGTTGATAGTGGTGATATAGAAGTAGACTCCATTTCCACAACCAAGTATTAAAACATAAAATTAGGTATCTTCAAGGAACCTTTTCCCAATCATGATGAAAGGGAAAAGATGGATCGTGGACAATCATCTCGTAGAATAAGAATGCTAACTACGTGTCCAAACAAAGACCATTTTCATTCCTTGATAGTTTTTGTTGATCCATTTGTTGAGAAAATGAATACAATTAGAATTAATATAAGAGAATGTGTCATGGCAACACAATGGGCTCACTTTTATCTTCGAACCTACTCCCCCTTCTCCTCAAGAGAGTCATTATGATGTGTTAGATCAACTAGAGAAGGCTACAACTAAGATTTCAATATTAGACCTTCTAAAGATTTCTAACGTCCATAAAGACATACTTTGCAAAACCCTACAGGGATCAGAATTATCTATTGATATTGACCCTATGCATTTACGAGCCATGGTAGTGCAAATTAGTCCCATAAGACACATAACCTTCAACCTTGAGCCGATAAAATCCTTAACTTAAAATCCTCCCATAACCTACCCTTACATATTGAGGTAATATTCAAGTGTAAGAAGGTTAAGAGAGTTCTTGTGAATGGAGGATTGGGTCTTAACATTTGTAATCTTAAACTAGTCTCATAAACTAGGCTACACAAAAGCTGATTTGGAAAAAAAGTCATCACCATTAAAGCGTATGATAATGAAGAATGAAAATTAGCTGGAATGATCACTTTCTCATTAGAAGTGGGTCCCATAACCCATGATACAAAGTTCCATGTCTTGGACCTAGATCTCCCTTACAACATCTTTCTTGGTTTCCCATGGATTCATACCATGCAGTTGTGCCATCTACGTATCATTAATGTTTAAAGTTGTAGTATGAAGGAAAACACTTACTATACAAGGGGATCCCCAACCATTTTCTCATTATAGAGCATTGTTAGGTTACTTTCCCACTATCTATGAGTGTTCCTCTATGGATATTGTTGTCCATGTTTAGTCGGAGGCCCTCGCTTCACGAGTGGATCTAAACACCCTAAATCAGTGAAAATGGTACAACTACATTGGAATTTCACTTTTCTACATGGGAGATGAAGGTCATAAACAATGGTTGTGGAGAGTATAATATTTAGCAAGCCCTTATGATTAAAAATATTCCTCTATCAGCCCAAGCACATGGTAGAACATGCTACAAATTCCAAAGATCAAGGGAGAATTTCCTTTTTGACACTTTCATTTCGTGGCTTGCTAAAGATGAGATAATCCTCAACGACATTATATTTCATCCTCAAGATGATGAAATGGAATTACGTTAGAAGTCATCTAGTTATGATATTCCAAATAGAATCATGCCTACTATGAGATATCAAGGATGTAGTTGTGGCTGCTATGAGTAAGGTCCGTTAGAATATCTTCCAATACCTCATCACATATTGGGTAAATCAGGTATTATCATCCATTTGTAATATCACCCTTAAGAAAATGAGTATGCATATTTTTATTGTGAGGATAGTTTTTCTTAAAATGAAAGTGAAACAGATTCCTAATGTAGTCTTTGAAAGACCTCACCTCTATGAACCTATTCTCTAACATGGCTATCCTTACCATAACCCTTGTCATACCCTCTATCACCCTATAACCCATACATTAACTCTCATCTACCCATCACTTGTGAATTTAAATCAACAAAAACACGTACCTATTTCCATGTTTCGAATGATGAGGCTATTCGTGAGTTCTTGGGCATCAGAGATAACATTGCAAGAAATGATCATAAAAGGGGTTATCCATTTATCTTAATATGTGTGCGCACTTCAGGAGAGGAGGTAGAGTTATGTGGACACTTAAGTAAAAAAGTGAGCAAGGGAAAAAGTATCCAAATAAAATCCTTACGAAAATAAAAAGGGGAAGTCCTATAGCGAAAACCTCTTTGAGGCACTTTTGGACAAACAAGCAAAACAACCTATGGAAAAGATAGTGTACCCATATAAAGATGAAATCACCTCCCGAACCACTTTTTGTAGAGGAGGATCTCAATCTCCTCCCGATCCTATGTGTGGGGGGACATGAGTCAAAGCTACTAGTGGAAGATAGGATAGATTTTAACATCGACACGGAGGAGATGTCAAGGATAGTTAAGTTGGGAGCTTCACTCTCAGCAAAGAAATAAAAAAAATATTTACATGACTCTTGAGAGAGTATGAAGACATCTTCACTTGGTGTTATGCTGACATGCTAGGACTTGATCCTACATTAGTGGTACACAACCTATTTGTGCATCCAGATGTTAAGCCCATCAAACAAAAGCTCCGAAAGATGCATCCTCATGGCACCTTACTAGTAAAGGCAGAGCTAGAAATTTATTAGAGTAAGATTCATTAGGCCTATCGACTACTAAGAGTGGATTTCTAATGTCGTACCCATTTAGAAAAATCCAGTTGGTATTAGAGTGTGTACTAATTTTAGAGATATTAACAAAGCTTGTCATCCCAAATGACTTTCTCTCTCCTAACATCGACATGATCGTCAATTCTACGGCTGGTTATGAGATGTTGTTTCTCATGGATGGTTTCTCGGTTATAATTAGATAAAAATTGTGAAGAAGATCAACACAAGAAAAATTTCACAACCCCATGGGGAACATTCTACATTACTGTCATGCCCTTTGGCCTTAAAATGCAGGTGCTACATATATAAGGGGAAATGACTGTAATATTCCATGATATGATAAGTGACATTATGGAAGATTATGATGATGATATACTATCTAAATATAGAACTCAAGAGGAGCACCAAAATTTTACGACGTATCTTTTAGTGTCTAAGGGACTACAAAGTCCACCTTAACATGAAGAAATGTGTCTTCGGTGTGCTATCTGGGAAATTACTAGGATTCATTTTGTCAAGGAGAGGAATAGAGGTGGACCCTACAAAATTCATGGCTATCATAGAAATGCCTCCTCTTAAGAATATTAGACAACTGCATAGCTTACAAGGAAAAATTCAGGCCATTAGAAGGTTTATTTCATAACTAGCAGACAAGTGTCATATGTTCACACATCTTAAGAAGGATGTTAATTTCAACCGGGGCCGGAATAACAAAAAAACATTTCTTTACTACAATAATACTTGGCTAAACCCCCATTCTCATGCCACCCATGGTAGGAGAACTATTTTTTCTATACATCTCTACTACACATTTCAAAATTGGGGAACTTTTGGCCCAATATGATAAAGAACAAAGAGAAAAAGTTGTATACTATTTGAGTAGGACATTGATAACATATGAGCTCAATTATCCACAGATTGAGAAGGCTTTCCTTTCCATAGTGTTTATTTTTTCCAGAAGCTACACCACTATATGCTCAACAATAAAATCAAGCTTATTTCAAAGGTTGACCCTCTAAAATACTTATTGTCCAAACCAACACTAACTAGAAAGATGGCCAACTCGATCATCTTATTAAGTGAGTTTGACATTGATACGTTCATAAAAATTAGTAAAGGGACAGGTGTTAGAAGATCAACTAGCAGAAGCTCCACTACTAGGTACCGAACCCTTGAGTCTAGAACTACCAGATGCATCTATCATGTACCTTAAAGAATCTATCATTTGGAAACTATACTTTGATGGCTCCTTTACCTTTCATGGTTCAGGTGCCAAAGTTGTGTTAATCACTCCCATGGGAGACTTGATTCCTCAAGTGTTCCATCTTGGGTTCCCATGCACGAATAATATAACAGAATATGAAGCTATCATTGTAAGGATGAAGCTAGCCATCAAGTGGGATATCGAGATGAGTTAAATGCATTGGTGATTCAATGCTCTCATTATCAAAAAGTCACGTGATGAATACAAGGTCAAAGATGAAAAGCTCCCCCCATACAAAGGATGGTGAATTATTTGAAAGAATACTTTGAGAGATAATATTTGAGAAGTTACCAAGAGCCCATGAGTACAATGTTATGGCTACATATGGGATCCATGTTAAGTATTCCACCAGGGAATAATGATATGTTTCTTTTTTAAAAATCTATAAGAATGCAACACATATGACATACCGACTTTGTTTGGTGTGTGACATTATTGGTCCCTTTTCACCATGGTACGCTGAAATATTTAATTACCTATCCATGATGGAACATTTCCACTAACATTTCCATGTTGAAAAAAACACCCTCATCTAGCAATATAGCCCGTTATACCCTACTTGGGGCACCCTCTTCCGTCGAGGCTACGATGGGAATCTGTTGCGATGTTTAAATTTAGATGAATCTATCCAAGAAATCAAAGAGGTGCATGAAGGAATTTGTGGGGCTCATACTAATGGGATCATCCTTGCAAAGAAAATTCTTAGAGTAGGCTATTATTGGCCTACCATGGAGCATGATTTTTGTTAACCATGTGAAGAAGTGCGTGGATTGTCAAAAGTATGGAAACTTGATACATGCACCAACATAATCCTTACAACCAATCATGACACCCTGCCATTCTCAAAGTGGGGTCTCGATCTAATAGGGAAACTTAATCCTGTCTCCTCAGATGGCCATAAGTTCATTATAACTACCACAAGTACTTTAGAAATGGGTAGAGGTTGTTCCTCTTACCTATATAGAAGGTCCCCAAATCTCTAAATTTATAATGAATCATATCATCTGTCGATATGGTATCCCCTCTGCTATTATCACTGATAATGGTAATTCATTCAAGAATAAAAATGTGAAAGCACTTTGCAAACGCTTTCAAATCTCCCTTAAGTTCTCGACCCCTATTACCCTCAAGGTAATGGGCAAGCCGAGGCTTCCAATAAAACCCTAATTCACATTATGGAGAATATGGTGAATAAGATAGGTCGTGATTGGAATTTACAAATTCACCCTACCCTCTGGGAATTTAGAACATTCTATTCACACCCCCATAGGTGAAACTCCATACTCCTTAGTATTCGGCACTAAATCCATATTTCCTTTAGAGATCGAGATCCCTTCTTTACATATTGAGCTAAGGGACTACCTGAATGAAGAGGAGGACTACATAGTAGCTCAAATGAGTGGAAGAGTTGGAGCTATTAGATGAGAAAATACTTTCACTCTCAATCACCTTAAAGTGTATCAGGATCGAGTGCGAGAAGAAGCTACAATAAAAGAGTCATACCTCGTCAATTTGAGGTAGGGGACATGGTGTTAAAAGAGAATCAGAAGAACACCAATAAAAACCATGAAAAGAAAGGGAAATTTGAACCCAATTGGCTGGGACCATATGTTGTGGTTACCAAGTTCGGTTCAGGTGCCTATAAGCTAGCCCATGCAGATGGCCAAGAGCTTTGAGAACCCATGAATGCAATGCATCTTAAGCACTTCTATGCTTAAGTATGGGGTCTCTAAAATATCAAGAAAAGAAAAAAGTATAAAAAAATAAAAAAAGATAAATAAATAAGTGTGCATCCAATAGTGAAAACCACACAATGGTGGCACTTTGGACAAGTCCTTTGGTGAAAACCAGTTTTTCAGCACCAAGGGAGGGTCCATTATTCACAAGCATTTCAGGTTTAGGAGTATGAAAATTTTTCCTAAGCTGGTTTTTTTCCTTCATCTAAATCCTTTATGAGCCTATCCTTCTTTGCCCTGATCTAGCTAATCTAACCTTTTGAATGCGGAGAAATTTAACTTTGAAATGAACCCATCTCATGTTGGGGGAAACTTCACAACGTCACTTCTAGCATATACCACATGGCATTATGCCCTTGTACATCCCATCTAATACTTGGGGGCATCCACATTTCTTCATTTCCTTGCATGTTCGCTTTGAAAAATTGTTGAGAAAACATAAAAACATTCGTATAACTTTTGAAAAATCCCAAAACATACAAATATGTCCTTTGGAAAAATCAAAACATTTAAATACATTTCGTAGAAAACTCCAAAACAATAGAAATTTTCTTAGAGATAAAACCAAAAACAACGAAAAACATCCCAAAATTGTCCCACAAAAACAAAGTAGTAGTTTGCTTACTTTTAGTTGTTGGTTTGTATGGTTTTAGTTGCATTGATTTTTTTGTTGTGTGCTTTAAATTGAATTCACTTGTTTACTTAGATTGAATGTTGCTTTAATATGTAGTTCATTGCTCTGAGTTCATTTTATATTGCATGCTTGTAAATAAATGTGTTGCTTTGATTAGGTTTGTTAACTTGTGCTTGTCAATTTTTACTTGTACATTGTGTTATCATTTCATCATCATATCACATATAACCATCACATCTATACATCATATATCAATAAATGCTAATTTTACATCACACATGTATGCTAAAATCTAATCATCAAATACCGTATCACCAATGGGGCAAGAGGGGTTGCACATGATCACAAATCTATCCCCCACACCAATATAAAAAATATAAACATGTTTTACTCAAAGTATCTCATCAAACATACAAGTATGATATCAGCTAAGGCTATCTCATAATCTAACATGTGATACAAACATAAAGAAATAGATTAAGCATGATATCTCATAAACAACATGTGATACATCGGTAATCCATCTATCATCATATATCATCAAAAATATAAATGTCCATATACATCTGATATAACAAGTCATCATGGGCATCTATGCAAAAAAATGCCTTCATCACGAGGCATGATAAAAAACAATACATATGCATCCGTATAAAAGTATGCCTTCATCATGAGGTGATACACCAAAAAGAAAGTAGTACATCTGGTACATCAATAAGAGATTCAACCATGACTCTTACCTACGCTAGGGATTCCTAGTCCGAGTATGCTTTGCTAGGCGGGGGCAACCGAGGTGCTAACGTATAAAAGGTGTTGCATCCTATCATCAACTAACTCATGTTGAACTACATCATGTTGAAATGACATGGGTTGAACTAACCCATGCTACTCTAAAGCCGATCTATCCTGAAGGACCCTATGGATCATGATCACACCGATCATGATGGTCTATGATATCTAGATCTGATGATGATACTACCTACTATATGACTATACTCAAGAACTCTCCGCCATGCTTAATGGCACAGTAAGTACTACATCCTATAATAGGTGGCCTCACCTGCTATAGTAGCACACTATGTCTAATCATCAAACTACATCCTTAAAGATGTGTTTGTTTCCTATAGTAGTATCATGCACTCACCTATCATACTAGCTATCTCTATCCGTAGTTGTGATCGATCTGTTATATCATGATCCCTCTCTACTACATCATGATCCCTCTCTGTTATAGATTAATCTAGATCTTTCTATAGTTGTAACCTATTTGTTATAGCCTGAACCCACTTTTCCTGTAGCTATAGGCTATCTGTTATCACCCAGTTAGTCTCTCTCAAGTCCTGTAATCTCTCTTTATCCTTGCTGATCTCGATCTCTATCACAAGATTATCCTTGTTTGTAAGGGCCTCATATCTCTCTATGAGGGCCTGATCTCTCTCTATAATTTTTGATCCCTCTCGGATGTCATATGGAGATGTAAGGTTTTCACCTACTATATACTATTACTATAAAGGAACCACACCTTGCCCACTAGCTTCTACACATCTTGCATATCTCAGTATATCTCTAGCCTAGCTTCACATCCTAAATATCGTGTATATTTTGCATAGCCTACGCATCCTACATATCTTGTATATCCTACATATCCTATGCATCTTATATATCCTATATATCTGCATATCCAGTATCATCCTGCATATCTTGTATATCTGGAAGATCCTCATCATCCCGTCATCCTTGTCCACCTCATGGTGGACTATGTCATGGACTCACATGAAGGGGTGATAAAGGTGTCTTGCATATAGATCCATTGCACTTGCATCATGGTGCTAACACACTGTGGCTAAATCACTACCCATTGTTGTACTAATATATGTTGTTGTAGTAGTACCTACTGCACTAATACCCCCATGTATGTAATACATTTGCATGAGCCTATGCATGTGCCTGTGCCTTTACCTATGGATCTAGATCATGTTCCTCCTATGTTGCTGCATCCAATACCTCATGGGGAATAGTCAATCTATGTGGCAACACTAGTGCATACCATGCTACATAGTCTGGTGTAGTCCTTGGATCTACTATCTGCACCCATTATACCCAAGGTTGTGGGGCTACTGTGAAAAGCTCATAAGGGCTCGGTCCACCCTAATCTGGGGTCCCATATCAAAAATCTCTCTATATCGGCGTGTATACCACATCTCATTGCCAAGAATCCCCTAGATGAGACCAAACTGACACTGGACCCGGTCCACCCTGTACCACTCTAAGATGTGGCTCCTACTCCCAATGATAAAATGGTCTACTATGGCTGTCCTCAACTCATCTACATCCTGCGGCCATTGATATAGCATGTATGGCCACCATGTGATCATATGGGGCTTTAGTCATCAAAATCATCACCGAGTAGTTAATGTGTCCCCCCTATGGCTGCGAATATCATCTCCATCAGAACCCAACCCATGAGAGAAGGCTCTCCAAGAACCTGAGCTCTCAATGCTCCTAAAGGACATCTAATAACAATATGATCCCAAGCCCAGATATATAATAAAGTGTAGGGCCCAATGTCCTCTTCCCATGATAGGCTATCAAGTGTAAATCAGAATATAAGTGAGCCAGTATACACTAACCCCAATAGTAAACTCTACCCTGAAGCAGGTCATGGATCACTCTAATAAGACCTAGGGAGAATCATGCACCTCTTGTCAGAAGTAACACGCCACTGACAAGAGCTAATAAGTATATGGGGACCCATCCTAGCCATGGATCAACCATGCATCTCCTAACAAAAACTGACATACCTCGGCGGGGGATATCAGTCACTCCAAATATCATGGTTTATAATGCTCAATCCAGTCCGGGACACCATCATAGTTAACCAAATGACCTTGAATCAGAACTCACAAGATCCACCAAACATCCTCTAATGTAACACTCATCTCACCAGTAGGGAGTCAGAATTTTGACTCTCACTCCACCATCTCTCAACTAAGGTTGTGAGAAGACTATGATCAAAAGTGATATGTGGCATACGAGCTATATATGATAAACCTGTCACCTCTAGGGTGATCTCTAAGAAAATCTGGTCTGGACATCCAAGCGTCGCCTCGTAGGTCTAAAGTTGTGCATGTCGCTCCCATGTCCCTAACACGCGTCCAAGTACATCTACGGAAAGCCATCAAGTCAATTATTATAATCTATCTTCTATTCTACCATGTAATTTCTTCTAAAAAGTCTAGTTTATCATGTTATTCTTCTATTCCATCATTAAATTTCTCTATAATTCACCTTTTTCTTCTACGTGGGGTTTGCTAAAAACTAAGTTTTTTCCTAAAAGTAATTTTAAATTGTCTTTTATGTGTAGGCACTCCCCTTTGCACTAGTGCCATATTCTCAATAGGCATAGCGCGCTCACGCACTCGCGGAAAAAAAAAAAAAAAACAAAACACTACCAACATAGGCACCTAGGCACCCATGTTGCATTCAAAAACTCAAAAAAAAAAAAACATGTACCAATATAGGCACCAAATGTCAAAAATAAAACCCATGTTGCATGCAAAATCTAAAAAAAAAAAAAAAAAAACTTGCAACATAGGTGCCCCATGCTACCATGCTGAAAAATCATAAAAATGAAAAACTAGGCCAAAATAGCACTTGCCCATGCCGCTAAAAAATGTCAAAAAATAAAAAAAAAGCCAACATAGGTGCCCATCCACCCATGCTAAAAAAAAAAAAAATCAAAATAATGAGCCAACATAGGTTCACCAGGTGCCCATGCTAGCTAAATAAAAGTAAAAAAATAACAAAAAATGCCAATATAGGTGCCTAGTGCCCATGCTTTGCAAAAGTCAAAAAAAAAATGGCCAATGTCAAAAATCAAAAAAGCAAAAAATAATGGGCCCCATGCAAAAAAAAAAACAAAAATAAATCAAAAAGTAAAAAGAAGCCAACAGTGCCCATGCTGCAACATGCACAAACATAGCACCCCTAGTTTTTTTTCCCCTAATTTAGCCTAAAATACATATTTTTAGCTAAAAATTCAAAAATTTGAATTACCAGGGTAAAAGGAATGATTATGTACCTGTGGTCCATCCATTGGAAGCCTCAGGTAGTCCCTCACATGGTCCACATGGTGCCTTTGATTCACTATCCTCGCCATTTCCTCCCGTAGGTCAGAGCTCAAATCAATAGTCAAATGGTAAGCAAATGTGGTAAAATAACTTGCCGTGATGGCTTATATGCTCATTTTTACCTTCCGCGGTGTGTTTCTCACTCCCAAAGTGCCTCGAGACCACCATATTTCTTCTAAAATCCTCTAACACTTGTCGCGGTGATTATTTTTAATAAATAATTATTTTCAACTTTTTGCTATGTTGGGGCATATTTTTGCTTCCCAACGGCCTTTTCTACTACTTGGGGCATTTTTTTACCTTACGGTCACTTTTAATGTTGTCTCATGACTTCGTTATTTCTTTTATAATATTTTTCTTAAAAAAAAAAATTTAAAAATTTAAAAAATCTAAAAAAAATTTTAAAATCAAAAAATCCAAAAAATTAAAAATTTAAAATTTTTTTCAAAATTGGTAAACAATATCCATACATCTAAAGCCTATATCACTTGCATTTCATCCTCAAACATCGAAATATGTCCTACAAAACCATCTTTCTAATGTTATTTCTTATTCTTGTCTCAAATGACACGTGGATCATCGTGATCTACCTCCATTAACAAAAGCTTGGTTGCATGCTATGTTGGTACTCCCATGTAAGTGATGAGTTGCGAGAGATCGTGTCGTAGTGCACAAAAATTTTTCCATGGGACTACTTTCATCCTCTTTATTCCCCTCGCATGTATCTTTTGGGGCACCATTTTTAACCCTTGTCATTACAACACAAACATTCTAGGAACTACAACTTGATAACAAAAACATTGGTGCAACTATCTTAAACATTGTTTGTTTGAGTGCGTGTGATTATACTAGTTTCTCTATTAGGTTAGTTGGTTTACTTTCTCATATTGTATTGCATTGCATTGTGTATGTTGCATTTGAGTTAGATATCATTTTACTTTCTCGTATTGCATTGCATTATGTATGTTGTATGGAGTTACGTAGCAATGGACAAATGTTAAGTAATTTAGCTTTTCATGTTATCTTACATTTTTGTTCATTTCAATAAAGTTTGATGATGTAGACCTAGGGGAAAAATGATATAACCAGGTTGCTTATTGAAAGGTGGATGCAAAGGTTGGGCTTGTCCTATATTTCTCCATTAATCATTTCTTCTCCATTATCATTTATTACCATTACTAATTTTTCTTCCAAAACTCACCCGGGGTAATAAACAACCACGTTTATCCCTATCCTTATTCATTCTCAATACCTAAGGGTTTCACGCCCATTCTAACCTATTTTATTCTATCCATTTCAATCATATTTTCATCGTCGATTGAATTCTTCTATCACCCACTCGACACTTGAGGGGCATCCTTCATCCCACTAATTTTTCTTCAAAAATTTACTTGCTTATGTTTGTCTACTATATTTTAAGTGAATTCACTAACTTCACCTCAAACAGGGGAAAATGTAGACACCTAAATTCCATTTTTGCAATCTTATTGCCAAAACACACACAAATCACTCTCATTCTTCCCAATTCCATTATAATTAGTGATCTTTACTAATTAACTAATGTTTCTTGCCACTTTGGTCAATTAACAAGCACTTCATTGATCACCAAACCTCTTTCACATTCAGGATGCCACTTTACGATGAATCGTAAGTCAAAATCCTCTTCAAAACAGATAATTAGCATTATAGCTAATTAAGCCTATTTTTCCCTTGATTTGGTCAATATGCCCTAATATTGACTCAAACCCCTCTTCCAACCACTCAAAATCACCCCATTCACCTCCACAACATCTCAACAAGCTTCAAAATCTTATCCTAGCCTCTAGTTGACCCTAAGCGGTTGATTAAGGCTCCATACCTCTTAATCACTTGGTAATTCACTAATTGTGATTAGTAATGCCTAATCATGATTAATAATTCTAATCTAATTTGGGGCTTTTAGTCCCACATGCACCAAAATACAAGTTTCTCCTAAAATCAAAACTATAAAAAGTGCACCTCATTCCTTTATACTTTACACCATGCTTTGATTTGCATCTCATATAATACATATGATTCATAGCCAAGTTCAATCCTTTCCTAAAGCCTTCAACAAGGTTAGTAGATGAATAATCTAAAGTGACTTAACAAGTCATTTGAAGAGGTCATTTCACCATTGTTTGGAGTAAGCAACCATAACCAATTATTTCTCTTAGGTCTATTTAGGCCCATGTTAGGTAATTCAAGCATATTAGTAGGCATGTTTAATTACATCTTGCATTGTTTTCTATAGACATTCATTTTAGATTCTATCTTAATGTTACATTCCTAGACTTAGAGCCATAGCTAATCAGGTTTCAATGTTTTAGCCTTCCTTGTTTAGCTTTGTTATTTGATTTGTTTTTAGGTGTGGCGTCTTTTGTTCAAACTTTCTGCTAGGGAATTTACTTACACGCTTTCGCTTATGTTAGGTTTTTCCTTAGGTCTTTTCATTCTTGTATCCTATCATAACTATGTTTGGTTTAATCTCATAATGCTTTTGGAATTTATTATGCCCATTTTGGGTAGTGTTTCCTTTACAATGGCCTCTAACCCTTGATTCTGACATCGATTCAAACATTGGTGAAGATGGCTCTCTAATGTGCGAGAAAGTTGTCCAAAAATTTAACGATGAGGTAGTTATTATGAAAACCATCCAGTTGTTTCCATTGATATTGCTTTCGTTAAACATGTTGTTCATTTTTATCAAAATAATTGCTTGATAGCATATTCATGTGGCCGCATCCCGTCTGCATCGTAATTATAAACCTAGATTAAGAACCATTGGGAGACAACGCACATCTAGGTTACTTGGTGTTTGGAATCTTACCAAAAGGTTTTATTTGTCTACTTTTCGTGATCCATCAAAATTCCAACTTATTCTTGAGCATTCTTCCTAGTGGTATATTGGTAACACTTTTCTTGTTTTGTCGAAATGGACAACCAATTTCAGTCCGTCTAATCCGGTATCTCTTGATTCCTTGTCTTGGTGGAGTTATTAAGCTTACCATTATAGATTTGGCATTTTTAAATGATATTGTATGACCCCTTTGCCATGTTTATTTTCATGAACCTAGTCATTTTTTAAATGCATGACTACATAAACGAGTTTATGTTGAGGTTGATTTAGCCTTTGATCTATGGGACCACATTGACATTCAAGTTGGGTCCATGCGTATCTCATAGAAAATTGTCTATTTCAACCTAGCCAATAATTTATTTCAGTTCTAAGTCACTAATCATTGTATTCATCCTTGTCCACTATCTCAACATGATAAACTTGTTAACTCTCATCCTACTCTGGTTTGTAAAACGTTGTTTCCAAGGAAAGGAACAATGTGGCTAATAAGAAGGGTTCTAGTAGTAAATCCAATCCTGTGGCTCCCCCACGTTCCTCTTGGAAATAGTTGGCTTTGGTTTCCTTGCATCTCATGCCATCCCTACAAGCTCAACTAGCTCAACCTTCTTTTCTTGAGAAGATCTAGCCAATTCCAAAAAAAAAAATTGGGTATGGTTGTTCAATTTCGTCCACACAACACTGTTCACCGAGTTCTCCTAGAGAGAAGATGGTGGAGATAGTTGGTCTAAGTAGGCCTAGGCACCACACTAACTCAACAGAGCCACTCATTTCAAACCGATCTGATTCTATTTCTAATAGTTTTGGAATCTTAAGCTCGGCTCATTTGTTGTAGGATGAGCGGGAAGAGAAATTGGTCATGTATGAATTTTCATGAATTGTATCTCATGGAATGTTAGAGGTCTCACATAATTATCTTGAAAAATATTCTATGAAACATGTTTGTGAGTTAATTGGTAGTCTTGATATTATTTGATTGCAAGAGGTTAAAGTTATTAGTTTCCTTCTTTAGAATTCCTTAATGTGTATTGCATTGAATTACATGCATTACTTTTCTTCTCATTTAGAAGGAAATGATGGTGTTTCTATTTCTGTTTCTCCTATATTTTCTACCATGAAAAAAACCACAGTCATGCTCCCGAAAATTGGGCCATGTGGATTATTCTGAATCTTAATGGTTTTTCTCTTGGCACATATTAAATATTTATACTCCTAATGATGAAACAGAAAGGTCGGTGTCATGGTGTTGGTTAGGTGATAATTTACCCCTTGTTTATTAGATTTTATATGTAGATTTTAATATGGTTGAACATCCCGATGAAAAGATGGGGCCCTTCCTATGTGCATTGGAAAGAGGGAAGATTGGTTTTATTTTAAAAATAGGAGGAGCATTAAAGACCCTATTTTAAAAAGGTTGTGCGAATTTACTTCTCAAAATTGGTTTACTTGGTCCAATTTTCAAGAGGGACCCTAATGTGTTTTGAAAAGGCTTGATCATGTCATGATTTCTCGCATGCAGATCTTTGAGCTGGCATCCAATGGTTATTCTTTGATCACCACTTGGCGGACATTTTTTTGTCATATCATTCCCCATGTCTTTTATGGTCATGTGGAATGGGGCAACTCTCAAGGTTCCAAACATGCAATTTTATCTAAATGTCTCTCTGTTAAGTCATTCGGGATCTTAAATCTTATTGCAAAGTCTGGAATACGGTTCCACATTCACTAATCATTGTTAGTTAGATTTTCTAGTGGAATGAAGTCTGTATAGTAGATAGCTAAGTTTCTTTCCAATTTTGGAAAAAAACTAGCCAAAGTCCATACGTAAGATGATGTCGTTCTTCAACAGAATTTTAAAGAACTACATTCTGAAAATTTTGATGTGCTAACTCAAATTTTAGCCATCTAGCTCGAGACACCAAATCATATTTATTGAACATCAAGGAGAAAAAGGCATGCGAGATTCGTGCTTGGATCCATTGGTCGAAAACTTCGTGATTGTGCATCTAAAACCTGGTTTGTAAAAGGTTGTTTCCAAGGAATGGAACAATGTGGCTAATAAGAAGGGTTACGGTAGTAAATCCAATCTGTGGCTCCCCACGTTCCTCTTGGAAATAGTCGATTTGGTTTCCTTACATCTCATGCCATCTCTGCAAGCTCAACCAGCTCAACCTTCTCTTCTTGAGAAGATCTAGCCAATTCCACACAAAAAAATCGAGTATGGTTGTTCTGATTTCATCCACACAACACTGTTCACCGAGTTCTCTTAGAGAGAAGACGGTAGAGATAGTTGGTCAGAGTAGGCCTAGGCACCACACTAACTCAGCAGAGCCACTCGGCTTCGAACCAATCTGATTCTATTTCTAATAGTTTTGGAATCTTAAGCTCGGCTCATTTGTTGTAGGATGAGCGGGAAGAGAAATTGTTCATGTATGACTTTCCATGAATTGTATCTCATGGAATGTTAGAGGTCTCACATAATTATCTTGAAATATATTCTATGAAACATGTTTGTCAATTAATTGGTAGTCTTGATATTATTTGATTGCAAGAGGTTAAAGTTAATAGTTTCCTTCTTTAGACTTCCTTAATGTGTATTGCATTGAATTACATGCATTACTTTTCTTCTCATTTAGAAGGAAATGGTGGTGTTTCTATTTCTGTTTCTCCTAGATTTTCTACCATGAAAAAAACCATAGGTCATGCTCCAAAAATTGGGCCATGTGGATTATTACGAATCTTAATGGTTTTTCTCTTGGCACATATTAAATATTTATACTCCTAATGATGAAACGGAAAGGTCGGTGTCATGGTGTTGGTTAGGTGATAATTTACCCCTTGTTTATTAGATTTTATATGTAGATTTTAATATGGTTGAACATCCCGATGACAAGATGGGGGCCTTTCCATGTGCATGGGAAAGAGGGAAGATTGGTTTTATTTTAAAAATAGGAGGAGCATTAAAGACCCTTTTTTAAAAAGGTTGTGCGACTTTAATTCTCAAAATTGGTTTACTTGGTCCAATTCCAATTTTCAAGAGGGACCCCATGTGTTCTGAAAAGGCTTGATCGTGTCATGATTTCTTAGTAGCAGATCCTTGAGTGGCATCAAATGGTTATTCTTTGATCACCACTTGGCTAGACATTTTTGTCATATCATTCCCCATGTCTTTTATGGTCATGTGGAATGGGGCAACTCTCAAGGTTCCAAACATGCAATTTTATCTAAATGTCTCTCTCATTAAGTCATTCGGGATCTTAAATTTTATTACAAAGGTCCGGAATACGGTTCCACATTCACTAATCATTGTTAGTTGGATTTTCTGGTGGAATGAAGCTATATAGCAGATGGCTAAGTTTCTTTTCCATTTTGGAAAAAAATTGGCCAAAGTCCATACGTAAGATGATGTCGTTCTTCAACAGAATTTTAAAGAACTACGTTACGAAAATTTTGATGTGCTAACTCAAATTTTAGCCATCTAGCTCGGACACCAAATCATATTTATTGAACAACAAGGAGAAACAGGGCATGCGGATTCGTGCTTGGATCCATTGGTTGAAAACTTCGTGATTGTGCATCTAAAACCTAGGTTTGTAAAAGGTTGTTTCAAGGAATGGAACAATGTGGCTAATAAGAAGGGTTACGGTAGTAAATCCAATCCTATGGCTCCCCCATGTTCGTCCTTGAAATAGTCGATTTGGTTTCCTTGCATCTCATGCCATATCTACAAGGTCAACCAGCTCAACCTTCTCTTCTTGAGAAGATCTAGCCAATTCCACAAAAAAATCGGGTATGGTTGTTACAATTTCGTCCACACAACACTATTCACCGAGTTCTCCTAGAGAGAAGACGGTGGAGATAGTTGGTCTGAGTAGGCCTAGGCACCACACTAAGTCAACAGAGCCACTCAATTCGAACCAGTTCGATTCTATTTCTAATATTTTTGGAATCTTAAGCTCGGCTCATTTGTTGTAGGATGAGCGGGAAGAGAAATTGGTCATGTATGACTTTCCATGAATTGTATCTCATGGAATGTTAGAGGTCTCTCATAATTATCTTGAAAAATATTCTATGAAACATGTTTTTCAATTAATTGGTAGTCTTGATATTATTTGATTGCAAGAGGTTAAAGTCACTAGTTTCCTTCTTTAGACTTCCTTAATGTGTATTGCATTGAATTACATGCATTACTTTTCTTCTCATTTAAAAGGAAACAGTGGTGTTTCTATTTTTGTTTCTCCTAGATTTTCTACCATGAAAAAACCACAGTCATGCTCCCGAAAATTGGGCCATGTGGATTATTCTCAATCTTAATGGTTTTTCTCTTGGCACATATTAAATATTTATACTCCTAATGATGAAACGAAAAGGTCGGTGTTATGGTGTTGGTTAGGTGATAATTTACCCCTTGTTTATTAGATTTTATATGTAGATTTTAATATGGTTGAACATCCCGATGACAAGATGGGGGCCCTTCCTATGTGCATTGGAAAGAGGGAAGATTGGTTTTATTTTAAAAATAGGAGGAGCATTAAAGACCCTATTTTAAAAGGTTGTCCGAATTTACTTCTCAAAATTGGTTTACTTGGTCCAATTTTCAAGAGGGACCCTCATGTGTTACGAAAAGGCTTGATCGTGTCATGATTTCTCAATAGCATCCAATGGTTATTCTTTGATCACCACTTGGCCGTACATTTTTGTCATATCATTACCCCATGTCTTTTATGGTCATGTGGAATGGGGCAACTCTCAAGGTTCCAAAGATGCAATTTTATCTAAATGTCTCTCTCGTTAAGTCATTCGGGGTTCTTAAATCTTATTGCAAAGTGTCTGGAATATAGTTCCACATTCACTAATCATTGTTAGTTGGATTTTACGGTGGAATGAAGCTATCAAAGATTGCTAAGTTTCTTTTCCATTTTGGGAAAAAAATGGCCAAAGTCCATACGTAAGATGATGTCGTTCTTCAACAGAATTTTAAAGAACTACGTTAAGAAAATTTTGATGTGCTAACTCAAATTTTAGCCATCTAGCTCGGACACCAAATCATATTTATTGAACAACAAGGAGAAGAAGGCATGCAGATTCGTGCTTGGATCCATTGGTTGAAAACTTCGTGATTGTGCATCTAAAACCTAGTTTGTAAACGGTTGTTTCAAGGAATGGAACAATGTGGCTAATAAGAAGGGTTACGTAGTAAATCCAATCTGTGGCTCCCCCACATTCCTCTTGAAATAGTTGGATTTGGTTTCCTTGCATCTCATGCCATCTCTGCAAGCTCAACTAGCTCAACCTTCTCTTCTTGAGAAGATCTAGCCAATTCCACACAACATTGTTCACCAAGTTCTCCTAGGAGAAGATGGTGGAGATAGTTGGTCCGAGTAGGCCTAGGCACCACACTAACTCAACAGAGCCACTCGGTTCAAAACATTCCGATTCTATTTCTAATAGTTTTAGAATCTTAAGCTCGGCTCATTTGTTGTAGGATGAGCGGGAAGAGAAATTGGTCATGTATGACTTTCCATGAATTGTATCTCATGGAATGTTAGAGGTCTCACAAAATTATCTTGAAAAATATTCTATGAAACATGTTTGTCAGATAATTGGTAGTCTTGATATTATTTGATTGCAAGAGGTTAAAGTTACAAGTTTCCTTCTTTAGACTTCCTTAATGTGTATTGCATTGAATTACATGCATTACTTTTCTTCTCATTTAGAAGGCAATGGTGGTGTTTCTATTTTTGTTTCTCCTAGATTTTCTGCCATGAAGAAAACCACAGGTCATGCTCCCGAAAATTGGGCCATGTGGATTATTACGAATCTTAATGGTTTTTCTCTTAGCACTTATTAAATATTTATACTCCTAATGATGAAACGGAAAGGTCGGCGTCATGGTGTTAGTTAGGTGACAATTTACCCCTTGTTTATTAGATTTTCTATGTATATTTTAATATGGTTGAACACCCCGAGGACAAGATGGGGCCCTTCCCATGCATTGGTACATTGGAAAGTGGGAAAATTTGTTTTATTTTAAAAATAGAAGGAGCATTAAAGACCCTATTTTAAAAAGTTTGTGGGAATTTACTTCCGAAAATTGGTTTACTTGGTCCAATTTTCAAGAGGGACCTTCATGTGTTACAAAAGGCTTGATCGTGTCATGATTTCTCGAGAGCGGATATTTGAGCTAGCATCCAGTGGTTATTCTTTGATCACCACTTGGCTAGAAATTTTTGTCATATCATTCCCCCATGTCTTTTATGGTCATGTGGAATGGGGTAACTCTCAAGGTTCCAAACATGAAATTTGATCTAAATGTCTCTCTGTTAAGTCATTTGGGGATCTTAAATCTTATTGGAAAGGTCTGGAATACAGTGCCACATTCACTACTCGTTGTTCATTGGATTTTCTAGTGGAATGAAGCTATATAGCAGATGGCTAAGTTTCTTTTCCATTTTGGAAAAAAATTGGCCAAAGTCCATACGTAAGATGATGTCGTTCTTCAACAGAATTTTAAAGAACTACGTTAAAACTTTTGATGTGCTAACTCAAATTTTAGCCATGTAGCTTAGACACCAAATCATATTTATTGAACAACAAGGAGAAAAATGCATGCGATTCGTGCTTGGATCCATTGGTCGAAAACTCATGATTGTGCATCTAAAAGATTCTTCAAATTTCTCAGATCCAGTCATGTTAGGGAGAAAATCAAGGCTATTCAACTGTCTCACTCTCGTGTCACGTCTCCACTAGAGATTGCTTTATATTTTATGGAGCATTACACCTTGGTTTTTCAAGCCAGGGAATCTTCAGCTGAAAATAATGTTGCTCTTCAGCAATGCATTGAGATGGTTCCATGTAAGCTGAGCCAACATGATAGGAAGTATTGTGATTCTTATTTATCTGTTGAAGAGCTTTATGGTACCCTCCTTTGTCTTGTTGATGTGAAATATTTGGGCTTAGATGGCTTCCCGTGTGAGTTTTATAAATTTGTTTGGCCTATTATTTGTCAAGATTTATTAAAATTGTATCGGGAGGATCTTTAGAATCATTCGTTAGGTAGTATTATTACAAATGAAATATAAAATTAATTCCTAAAGCTGGGAACTTAGAGGTTATCAATAATTTGAGAGTTATCACCCTTCTTAATGTGTCATATAAGATTCGAATAAAGAACTTTCTCTTCATATTCCCTCTAATTCCTAAGATTTTGCATCCCGAGCAAACCGGTTTTGTTAAAGGGAGGTACATTCTTTATAATATTATAGCTATTTAGGAAGGAATGGAATGGGTCAAGAATTCTTTGCAATGGGTGCTTTTTTAAAAACCTAAATTTAAGAAGCCCTATGATCGTATTGAGTGGTCTTTTATTCTTTCTATGCTTGCGGCTCTGGGATTTGGAACTTTTTATCTGAATGCCATTCATAATATTGTTGTTAATGATTCTTCCTATCTCACCATTAATGGCTGCCGCTTGTCTTCTATTGTGTTATATTGTTCAATTCGATAGGAGATCCCTCTTGCATCAACACTTTTTTATTTTCATTGATGCACTTAGCTACCTTATCGCTAATAGATTGGATCAAGGGTGTATTCAAGGTATTTATCTCACGACCATAAAACCCAGCTTGTCATGAACACTTTGTCAATGCCCCTCCCTCACTCTTGTTGAGTCAAGTATATAACATTCAATAGACACTTTTATTCCTCAAATTTTTATGTCTTGCTTCACGGTCTACAGTTCACCTTGCTAAATCTTTAGGTTTCTCCTTGAATTTCTATCCCATGTCGGATTGGTTGGCAGCTTACACATGGAAATGGATTCGGTGAGGGGAAAGATTTAGGTTTTGGGGATCCATTTTACCTTTGATGTGAGTCTTCCACTCTTTGGAAGTTCGTGATTCATCGGGTTCAAAAAAGTGCAAAAATGGGTCTCGCAACCTTTTATCATTGGCTAGGAAATTTTAGTTTGCACTAAGATTCTATCATCTACTCGGAGTTTATTATGTTGTCTATTGGTGTTCATCTCATGCTTCCTTTGATAAATTAGTGAAGCTTTTAAGATATTTTATTTGGTTGTGCTACGAGATAGGGTGGGTTTCACATAGTTTCTTGGGATATTTGCATGCTTCCTAGGGATTAGGGAGGTATGGGTGTTATTGATGTATACGGAAGATGATCTCCCTTTGTGCTAAATGGGTTATTTGATGTATTCACGGAAACAAGGCCTGGAAAATTCTTCTAAGACATTGTATCTTGTCGAGTTCTCCTTGTGGTATAAAATGTTGGAAGAATATTGGTTTTCATACGTTACTAATTACAAGAGTGTCGGTCAAAATACCTAGTATGTTTGTTGTGAAAAGCATCTAGAAAGCCTTTAAATTTGTGAAGCATTTGATGAGATGGGTTGGTGATGGATTTGGAACAGGTCTCTCCTTCAACGGCCATAATTTTTGGTGGTCACCTATTTTCTCTGATAGCCTTCCTTTAGCATATTTTCAAGACATCAAGGCGGTGAGGTTGTTTTTAGAAAGGAATTTATACCATAAGAGACTTGTTCACCAATAGAGATTGGCTCTCTTGGCCTCAATTAAAACAAAAATTTCAGCGTGCAAACTCAAATCTGCCATCTATTAAAAGAGAATTTAGATTTTTTTTCTTGATGTTATATTACATAATCTTAGGGTTCAACCACCTATTGCCTAGTTGAAATACTAGAGATGGAATGTACAAATTTCGTTACTAAATTATGATAGGAAATCAAAGAGCCAAACACATATTCTACATAATGCGAGACAATATTATTTATACGTATTAATCTATTATCTCAATAATAATTTCCACGATACTGAAACAAATATATAGAGGGTGGGTTTCATATAAAATAGGAAACCTCCTATAACAACTCACTATATACGTGAAGTTATTTTAACAAATTCACTTACAAACCATAACAAATTCACTTACAAACCATATAACGATTATTATAATTATGAGTTGTTTCTAAACAACTCATAATATAATAATAAACTACAAATATTAATTACAAATAATGTTTACACTAATTATATGCCTAACATTCACCCCCTTAGTGTGAACATTATTTACTGATATCACTCCCTTAATGTGAACACATAAAAAATGCACCATAGAACTGGAACCAGGATCATATTCCTCCGCATACTTTTAGGTATGCATACTATTGGCTTGGATCTTGCTTTGTTTGGATCTTGCTACACATGACCAATCCACTTCACCATAGTGAAACCCATACCTAGATGATCACACTTCCACCGATTCACCTACATACGTGAACTCAACAGTTCTGCTTTCACTTCCATTGAACAATAGGTTTTACTAGTCAATAGTTGTTAGAAGTATGACAGTCAAAGGATCTCTGCAGTCATTCATCTATCCTCATATACAACTATTCTCATCATCGAAAATGCACATCTTCCTCTTTTCAATCAAAATAGGGGAAGGAAACTATATGTACCCAAAATTGTAAGGTACTACTTCGAAACAACGTGACACATGCCCGACATGATGATGATGATTTGTTTTTCTCTTTTCCCCTCTTTTCTTTTCCTTTTTCTCTTCAGTTATGAAACCGCCACCCTGCCTGGGCGGCGGTCTCGTGACCGCCGCCCTAAGAAGGGCAGCGGTCCTGTAACCGCCACCCTGCTCAGGGCGGCGGTCCTTCACGCATTTTCCAGAATGCTCTTTTAACGTGACTCACGTAAATTTCAACGTTTACCAGCTTTTTTCACCGCCTTGGGCTTGCATTAATGATTCTGGTTCCCTGGAATAGTGTTTTGCCATTGTTTATAGTTTAAGAGATCAATTTGGTTTTTACCTTGGGTAAATGCAAATGCTATAAATAGTTGGCTTGTGCTCAAGCAAATGGCCCCTCAAATTTGCCTCTGAATTTCTCATTGCAATAGATTAGTCTTTCATTTTGCTTAGAATTCTTAGCTTCATTCATTGCATGCTTAGTTAGTGTTGTCTTGTTGTTAGGAAGCCACATATCCATCTTGTGCAATTGTTGTTATCACTTCATCCAAATCAATTGGAATAGGATAGTTTGTTTTCAATAGGAAGCCATTAAAGTTGCAGGTTTTGTTCTTCAAACAGGATAGTTTCAGGTTCTGACATTTTATGTTGCATGACTCGCAATAAATCCCGCTAGGAATTACATAAGCCAAGCTCTGTACTCTTGCGCTATCTCTCTCCTACTCGCATTGTATTCAGTCTGTATCCTAAGCTGCCTTTGTCCCAATATCTACTTCTGTTGATGCTAGCATTACACGCTTTTCTGGATCCACGTGAGCACGAAGGAGTGAGGAGATCACACTGAGGGGACAAAATCACACACACCATCGGATTCGCCACTGTTCTGCAGAATCCAGGTTCTAGCTTTCAAAGTTCTAATTAGAGCATATCAAATAGAGTAGCCAATCACTTTATTTTAGTCAATTTTACTTTCGATATTGCCAGGGAAGTTATGGGGATTGATAGTTTCTGAGAGACTATGATTCATTCCTCACTTCTGAGGTAGGATCGAGAGTCTTTCAAATAGATTAGATCAGTTATTTCATTATTTAGAATAGATTTACAACTGCACAGGCAAGTAGCTATACTCGGTTGCTTTGTTTGTTTTAAATTTGTCATTAGATTAGTTTTCAATTTCTAGATATATTAAAATAGTTGCTCCTTCAATTTCATTCATATAAATTCATCAGAAAAATACAAAAATATAGAAGTTATATATGTTATAGATATATTTCACATAGTTAATTTTACTTTGTTGCATTTAGTTTACATTGTTGCTTTTGTATGACAATCACGGGCCCTAGAGAGCCCAGAGAATACGTATTCGAGCCAATCGTGCCCCAACCCAATCTCATCACAGCAATAATTGATATAGATCAGAATCTTAGGATCCAAATCTTCCAACAACGGCAAACTTACAACAGATCAACCTCCCTTAAGCTGGGTTAAACATATAGAAGACGACCAAGCACACACGTTTTGGTCAAATCAACCAAACTATAGATTACCCTAGATATATATCCGCATGACTGTGGAAGGGTTTGAAAGAGAGAAAACATTCGGTTGTGATCCTTTGGTCCCACAGCCAGATGCAGGAGACACTCTCACAGATATAGATACCAGCTTAAGAATTCAGGTTGCACGAACGCCTGTGAGATACTCTGAAAAGATCACACAACTATTAATTCTGAATATAGAGGCTGAGAAAGCATATGACTATTGATACTAGGGATTAGGGACTGAATCCACACATGACCATAAGAGACCACAACAAACACGAATCTATGGTTGTGACCCACAAATCCCACAGCCCAACGAGTCCATAGGTGAATCAGACATAGATGTTGGCCTACGTACATTAGTATTCAGATCTACTCCACTTCCACCTATCATCATCGAACAGTTATCCTTGTTAGACATAAAGAGCTAACAAAGCTAAGGAGTTCTGACTAGGCCGAGAATCACCCATAGAGTCAATTATATTTACCATCCACCCTATGACCTTATCTCGAGACATACACGAAACTATCCTGTGTCATTTTCCACGTATTCCACAACCCATAGACCGAATCACGCCAGAGCTCGATATTGATTGAGCCTTCGAGCAAGTCATCCTTGTGATCGATCTATCACACCACCTCAGGTTAGGAGGGCCTTCTTTGCCTTAGATTCACAATTTCCACTAGTGCGCGTCAAGACATCGATTTCCTAACTAGTTTGTCTCGCATCCCACGCATATTCAATCCCCACCGGCTATCTCTCGATGACCTCTGGAGGTCGGGTGTGAGGAAAAGTTACTTGTAGATTCCCACGCTCGCTTGTCACTTTTCCATCATACAAAATTGGTGAACCCGACGTGAAACTTCCTACTTTCTTCTTTTTCTACTTGCTTTTTCAAATTTTTTTTCATCTTTCTACCTCATCACTTCACCATTATTTTCTTCCCATTATTCTTTTCCCATTATTCATTCATATACCCCCGAATATGTCGATTCGATGCATATGGTAGGCCTCTCTAGGTCTTGAGGCATACTACGCTCAACCGAATAGACAATCATCGCCTCTCACTCTCTATGGGGGGGTGACAACTACTCAACTAACCAATTGTCAACACAAACTCCAAGGGTCAGATATAGCTCATCTTTCCAAACAGAGGAGTTGGATCAGCTCACTCAAACACAACAAACAAAGCCTTCAGGCTCGAACAATATGACGTTCACAGGAGAATCTGGTTCGTCTCCTCAGATACTACTTAGACCACAAATTAGCAGACAATCAAACCCATACCTAGGTTTAGATGATGAACATTCAGTATGTTATGTCAGGAATGAACAACGCTCTCGGAGTATGTACCCACCTATAGGGAATTTACAAACACAACCCGAGGTCTCTTTTCAAGGAAATACCTTCATGCCACTACATATAGGAAATGCCCTCGGGAAACTTGGTAGGGGCAATGATCAATTCATAGCAGGATATCACATGCCTATACAACACCATGATATACAACAAACGCCACTAAGGAAAAATACCGTGACTTCACCAAATGAAGTCATTTCAACGTTAGTAGAAAAAGTGAGGGGGTTAGAACTTGCTCAGAAAATCACCATTCTCAACTCATGCAGGCAGGAAATTCTAATCCTAGCCAAATAGACCTCCTCACAGGAATAGGCACGTTAGGCATGACCCTCAAAGATTCACAACAAACCCCAGCAAGAACCACCATTTCTAACACCATTCTGACACCTCCCGGTCTAGTACAAAATAATCCATTCTTGGACAATACCCCTTCATACTTAAACATGTACTCCAAATCACCACAAGGGGATATGTTCTCCTCTCCCGGCATGGTTCCTCAAACACAGGGGTTTCCTTATGCCCCCACCAACACGTACGCTACGCCATATCAACAACCCATTCCACCTCCACTCCCTCAACAGGCACCATCAATGGTCGAAACCTATGCGATAGGGACATATTCAGAATACTTGAAAGAGCCCTTAGATTTCACCATACGAAGCATCATGCTTCCAAGACCTCTTCCCGATTTACCCAAATACAAAGGTGAGGGAGATCCGAATGCACATATCAAGGCTTACGCCACAACCATCCGAGAACTACTCCCTTGGGATGGGGTTGTTGCTAAAATATTTCCCAAAACCTTGGAAGGTATCGCTCTCGATTGGTATTATAGAATACCTGAGGCTTCCATCCATTCATTCAAGCAACTCATTTCAGAGTTCATCAAGGCATTTGACATGAACAAACTATTAAGAACAGGAATCAGGGAATTCTTGCACATCAAGCAGGAACACAATGAATCCATTGCTCATTTCATCCAAAGGTGGCGTACAGTTCTTTATTCTTCAGCCAGTGCTCCAAATATGGACCAAATGGAACTATGTGATTTATTCCTTCATTCTCTCAACAGAGAAGTGAAGGAAGAAGTCCAGAAGTTCCCACTAAGGACTTACGATGATGAAGTACTTGAGAGCGCTCTCCCGAATAGATCAAGCGGCAATAGATAGTGGTCGTAAACATATGGAACAAATGGGAGGTTAATCACCTCCAACCAGAATACTACAACTTATCCTACTACCACAATCGTCAATCAAGGACCTAAAATCCTTAATAGAAATCACGGAGTGACAACAGATGGAGTAACTGATCAGGCCAAAAGGGTAAATGTTGTGAATACTCCACCACTAATAAACAACCAACGAAACAACAATTTTACCCCAACAATCAATACAGGGATTTTAATCATCCACAACAACAACAACAACAATGGCGAACAACAACAATGAAACCCTACACAGGGTCCAAGCCAAAACTCAACTAGATATCAAAACCAAAGCCAAAACCAAAAACAACAAATGCAAAACTTTAATCCTAATAGGCAACGGTTTGATCAGAGTTTTGGGCCACAATATACACCAAGCCAACAAACTAGGAATTACAATCCTAACTCGTATTGTGGTTTCACAAAATCCGAGGCCATGACACTAGAACGTGCCGTGACTACAATAAATTCATGCAACGCTTTGCCATGAAGAACAAAGACAACTTTTTATAGATATGTTCTTGGCAGATCCTACGTCACCAGCACCAAATACTTTTACAGGGGCAGTTTCCCCTCAAAATGCACCCCTCAAGATCTTCAATGATCCGCTCCCAAATCACAACAATAACAAGTTAAATCCAAATGGGACAAACAAGGGTGTAATTACAGGAAACAATGATCATGAAGCCTCAACTTCACTGAATCCATTAGTTGCGCCACAATTAGGAAGTCAGCCATGACCTAAGATAGTCAGTTTAGTGGAGTTAGATGCCGAACTACCCGTAGAAGCTGTAACAAGGACACGAGAGTATTCCTCTCAACTAAGTCCAAGCTACCCGCTAGAAATAGACAATATCCAACAAGTATTAATAAAACCCGTGGGTGCTTATGATTTAATTAATGATCTAACGAAAACCTTCTCGCACATCTCCTTTTTGGATTTATCAAGAACTCCCCCCACAGGGCTGCTCTTTTAGAAGCATTGGGTTTAGGTCATCTAATTAACATCACTCCACCTCCCGAAACACAGGTAAACCATATAGACTTTGATATCCACCCTCCGGGCAGCCGGATAGGGACACCGAATTCATATTCGAAATAAACAAAATGCCAACAGACACTGAGATTGCACACCGAGGTGATCCAACCTTACACTTGCAAGTGTGGGTTTATAACAATTATGTGAAACGCGCGATGGTTGATGATGGGGCAGCAGTTAACATAGTCCCTTTTTCTTTCCTTCAAAAGCTAGGGTATGGAGAAACGAATTGTTCCACGACGTGAAATACACTAAGAGGCTATGATAGCCTTAAAGCCACCTCGATTGGAACTATAATACTACCGGTCACCTTAGGACCCAAAACAATCCTGACTGAATTTTATATTATAGATCGGGAAACTAACTATAATATGATCCTCGGCCGACCATGGATACACCGTATGAAGGCAATCCCTTCTACGCTATTTCAAGAAGTAAGGTTTTTACACTTAGGAAAGATATTCATAGCCAAAGGTGATCCAAAACCATTCGATATACACTTGGCTGACTTAAAGAGAAGACCAGCATTCACTCGAGTTTGAACTCCCAACAAACCAACTTAATAAACCCACTGACGCAAAACCAGAAGAAAAGTTGGTACCTACGACAGATCTTGAAACCATGAGCCTAGCCAAGACAATCCCAGCCCTCAAAGATGAGGCTAAGATTGTAGAAATAGTATCATTAGGAACTACTACAAAATTGTTGAATTACTAGAACAGGATCTACCAATGTTCCTACCATTTGATTCTGTAGGCATGGGATACACCCTAGGTGTTGGTTCTCTTCCAAAGCAGAGATCTCTCGCATGGTAGAGGTAGAAGATGTTAACACAACAAATATCCCAACGCCCATATTCCCAACTAAGTATTGGACTCTCCATTTCGATGGAGCTAGATGTAGTTACGAGGCTGGCAGGAGTAATCCTTACTTCTCCCGAGGGAAAAGTCCTACCATTTTCCTTTAAACTAAAATTCGAATGCACAAACAATGGTGCTGAGTACGAAGCCCTCCTCCTTGGCCTCATCTTAGCTAAGAGAATCGGTGTTGATAACATCAGAGTGTTAGGAGACTCACAATTGGTAGCAAACCAAGTTTCTGAGATGTATGAAACCAGAGCCGAGCACTTACAACTCTACAAAACAGTTGTACTGAATTTAAGCAAGGAGTTTGACTTCATATCAATTGAAGCAATCCCACGAGAACAAAATCTTCTCACCGATTCAATAGCAACCTCAGATCACGCTTTACTCCAAATAGTAAGTTAGAGGACACCCATTTCATGGTATCCCTTCGTACTGAACCACTGATAAAAACAATGTCAAATCCTCTTTTAAATGGAAATGAAAACAAATCTACTATCCTAGACCACATCGATAGTGATACAACCACTCTTGATTTCTTAAACACCTATGCGGCATTACATCTCACCCATCACGTGGTAGATTTATCCCTAATCCCACATTCATCCTCCTACTTCGGAAATCCCATGACAGAGCTTCCCCCACAAAAGGAACTTAGCATATACACAGTTGAAAATAGAGATGATCTGGAATTACCTCCAGCCCCGCCTGAGTTTGAAGAAGGTAACGCTTCTCTAATCAAGAAACAATCGATATTAATATCGAACGGAAGATGAACCAAGGATATTGAAGTTAGGATCCTCGTTAACTCCATCGAAGTAGAAATACACACTCAAATCCTCAAAGAACATCGAAGGCTTTTGCATTTAATTATAAGGAAATGACAGGGGTTACACCACACATTGTGGTACATAACCTCGTCACTAAATCAGATGCAAAGCCGATTAAACAAAAATCAAGACCAATGAAACCTAAGGTAGCTCTCATGGTAAAAGAGGAGGTAATGAAACTCCTCCAAGTAGGATTCATCAAACCAGTCGATTACTCTCAGGATATCTAATATCGTTCCCATTCTCAAAAAGAATGGGAAGATACGCATCTGCATAGACTTCCGAGACATTAACAAGGCATGTCCTAAAGATGACTTCCCATTACCATCTATAGATGTCATTGTTGATGCAACAACTGGGTTTGAGCTTTTGTCTCTCATGGATGGATTCTCGGATACAATCAAATCAGAATATCCAAACAAGATCAAGCTAAAACCACGTTTATAACTCCTTGGGGAACCTATTGCTATGTTGTTATGCCATTCGGTCTCAAGAACGCTGGCGCTACATACCCTACCAAATGGGCTATGACGTATATATTTCATGATCTTATTCATAAAATTGTGGAATCCTACGTAGATGACTTGTTGGCCAAGGCCAAGAAGCGTTGTGACCATCCGAAGTGCTTCACGTCATTCTTTCACGTCTGATAGAATACGGAGTCACGCTAAATCCAGAAAAATGCGTCTTTGGTGTAACAGGAGGGAAGCTCCTAGGTTACATTATATCATCACGCGGATCGATGTTGACCCAACCAAAATTAAGGTTGTTCTCAAATGGTCCCACCTTCGGATGAATCTGGAATCAGGTCATTTCTCGAAAACTTGGTGCAATCCGAGATTCATCCTGACTTAAGCTTCACCATTCATCCAATCAACAATCTACTCAAGAAAGATTATAGCATTGATTGACCAAAGACTGCAATGAAGCTTTCACAGCTTAAGCATTTTTTTTGTTATCACCACCTACGCTAATGCCACCTAAGCCGATCACCCATTAATTTTATATTCGCGAGCCACCAATGTCTCGCTAGCCTGTATGCTGGCTCAAGAAGACGATGACAAGAGAGAACGTGTGATCTATTTCATTAGCCAAACATTGCTCGACTATGAAACACGCTATACACAGTAGAACGAGAATGCCTTGCCATAGTCTTTGCAACCAAACGCTTAAGACATTACATGCTAAATCAAGAAACAAAGGTCATTGTAAAGACAGAGCATTTACGAACTTTCCTCACGCAAGGGTCCTTATCTAAAAAGGTTGGACGCTTTATAACCTTAATGGGTGAATTTGAATTAACATTCATAAATCAGAAGTCCATTAAAGGACAAATCATCATGGATTGGTTAGCTGATAATCCATTAGATGGAGGCATCTAGTAGATCTGGACTTTCCCGATGAGTGCATATACTACATCGAAACCCGACCTTCTATCTCTGAGTGTCCTTGGTACACTGATATTATTAATTATATCATGGACCATACATATCCAGAAGGTGCTACACCACAACAAAAAGGCATTTACGCATTATCATAGCTAAATACGTCATCATAGAGCAAGTGCTCTATCGAAAAGCATTCGATGGAATGCTTCTAAGATGTGTCGACACAGAAGAATCCAAGAAGATTCTCCACGAATCTCACAGTGGAATGTGTGGAGGCCACTTCGGTGGCCATGCCACCACTCAAAAAATACATCGAATGGGCTATTTCTGGCCTACTTTAGAACACGATGCAGTAGAGTTTGTACGAAGGTGTCATAAGTGCCAAGAATTCTCCCATGAGATCCACATGCCGGCACACAAGCTCTACAACCAATCGCTACTCCATGGCCCTTTTCTACGTGGGGCCTCGATTTGATAGGGAAGTTCTCTCCCTCATCTATAGATGGCCATAATTTCATAATCACGGCCACCGAATATTTTACCAAGTGGGTAGAGGCCATGCCTCTTACTACTGTACCAGGTTCTGTGATCGCCAAGTTCATTTTGAACCAAATCATTTGTAGGTACGGTATCCCACAAATCATTATCTCGATAATGGGACTTCTTTTAAGAATGATGAAGTTCACGAATTGTGCAATAAATTCAAAATAAGCCATCATACGGCCTCCTTGTATTACCCTCAAGCCAATGGACAAGCTGAAGCAACAAATAAAACATTAAAAGCCATTCTCCTTAAAACGGTGAAAGAAAACAAACGAGATTGGCATTTGAAGTTATATCCGGCCTTATGGGCCCACCGAACCTCAATAAGAACACCAACAGAGCCACTCCTTTTCACTAGTATTCGGGGCAGAAGCAGTTCTCCCACTTGAGGTTGAAATACCCAGTCTCCGTATCTCATTACAAGGGATTCTAGATGAAGACGCTTACAGAGAAGCACGTCTCTCCCAACTAGAAAGCCTAGATGAAGCTAGGTTAGATGCCAAACAGCGGCACAGAGTCTATGCTGACCGGATGTGCCGGCAGTATAACAAGAAGGTCTATGAATGAGACATATACGAGGGTGATCTGGTTCTAAGGCTGACAACTGGATCGACAAAAAGACCGCGAAGGAAGGAAGTTCCGCCCAAATGGTTGGGCCCATACCGAGTCATGAAGGACTATGGAAATGGTGCATATCTCTATGTACACACTGGGTGAGGAATTTGGTGAAACAACAATTCCCTACACCTTAAACGATTCTACGCATAAGCAACTAGTACTACTTGTATAATTATATCTACATTGCATCTTCATATAGTTAGGATCATTTTGTCCACTTGTTTTGTACAACTTTGTGATCGAGGAATTTATTCTTAAAAAAAGTAATTCATTACAAACTTCTGATGGTATTGGCATAAACGCTCTAATCATACTTCTCCATTTCCATGATATCATCAAACTATTTCGAATCATTTCATCAAACAAAGTTAGATATGACAAAGTCTTAACGGTAACCATACCAAGATCTGCATGCTTGTTCTCACTTTTGGTTTCTTCTTAGGATAGGTGTCTTGCCTATGGTCTGTTCTAGAAGCTTCATCGTGTCACATCTATCCCGTATGAATATCTCTTTGGAAGTAAGAGCATGCTGACATTTTACTCAAACAAACAAGTCAAGTATAAATCAAACAAAAAATTTTAAATTTACACATTTCCTTGCCCCACCAACCTTTGGTGATGAGCTTGCGTCTCTTACTAGTGACGTAGGGTTGGGAAAGGATGGAAATGCCCTTACTCGCCTATGCCTTGCCTAAGGTGATAAACCCACACTTCTTACTAGTAGCATGGGGCAAGGTGTGGGGGTCCTCTTGACAAACAAACGTGAAAGGTCATAAACAAACAATTCAAATCTTGAAGTCTTGAGTCAAAAACAAATGAATCGGATGTCCAAAATTCCAAGAGAATTAAAAATCCTAAAACCCAGATTTTGTCTACCATGTGGCCATCTACGGATCTAAGTCTAGATAAACCGCAAAGCAAGTTGCATCCCAAAACTATGAAGTCACTCGAGTGGAGTAGGCTTGTAGCATCCTAATTTGGTTCCACCAAAGCTTTGTCTATCTTTCATCACTATCATTTCAACACATTTCATAACTTGTGCCCTTTCCAACTCTCGGTGATGAGCCCTCGCATCTTACTAGTTACGTGGGGTTAGGAGTGGGGCAAGTCTATCTACTCATCATACCGGCTTGTCTTCACCACTTTGCCAAAACAAATATGAAGTATCCAAAATTGCTTACAGAAACTAAGATTCAAAATCACATTGTATCTACATTATCATATATCAGCATCATGAAATACAAAAAGAAAGTAAACATTTGTATCATTTGTTCTCCATTGCATACATTCTAAAAAGCATATAAGCATAACATCATAGTTCACATGAGGAAACGGAAATGCAAGCAAAGCCATAAATGCCAAAAGTCTGATCCAAAAAGAATATATATATATATATATATATATATATATAAATGATCAAAATTCCTGTACAATGCCATCATGCGCTAAGCATGGTCAAAACGCTCAAAGAGCCCGAGATATACAAAAATATCATACAAAAATCTAGAGAGCCAAGTGGCTTCTCAATCCCTATGAGACCCTCTGAAGGTGCACGCCCACGCCTAGGACTCCGGCTACGCCGGCGCTCTGAGTGCACGGAGGGCTCAAGATCCCGAGGGGCAGCCACAGTCTCGCCACGAGAATGACTCCTCATCAAGCGCTCGGCTGTCCTATACCCCGCTAGCTCCGTACGGAGAGTCGATACCATCCTCGGCCACATGCCGCATAGGGGAAAAGATGTCATGTCTCACACCCGCCGAGGGCTCCCCGCATCCACAGACAACTCTCCGCACGGGTCCTCTCCATAGGGATCATCAGGGTATCGGTGCATACCCTACGAATCAGTCTCGCCACTCATCGGCGGTCTCTGCAAACAAAGGAGAAAACAAATTAGAAATAAAACAAGAGATAAAACACAAGTGTAAACAAAAGGAGAGATAGCAACTAAGGCAATCCTAATTAAAAACAAACATTAAAAGGAAGGATGGTAACTTACTCGATCACCAGGCCTCCAGGATGGATCTCTAGGGTCAAGCACTCGCCACAGATGCCGCCGCTGACTGAGGTGCTCCCCATGGCTGGAGCGACGTAACGATCCCACAATGGACTCATCCTCCCCACCATGGCCCTGGGAGAGTGGCTCCTCTGAAACCAGAGTCACCCTCTCTCGCACTCGCTCTCTCCTCTCTCTCTCTCGCATGATATCCTCGAGTGTCATGCCACTCAGATCACTATCCTCCTCCCCCCGACTCCCTCCTCTCCTCCTCTCCTCTCTCCCCCGTGAACTCCTCGACTCGAGTCTATGTCGATGGGGTCATCATCACTATGCATGGGCAGGACCCATGCAATCTGAAGTAAGGGTGCCTGAGGAGCACCGGCTCTCCCTCGGGCACGTACTACCCGCCTAGCCGCAATAGGAACGCCAGGGGTAACAACTATCCAACCCCGGCCTCTAGGACCCCCTCTGGCCTCTCGAACTGACCTGTATACTGGCACTACTAGGGGAAGCATGCCCATGTAAGGTAGGCCAAACTACTGAGGAACTCAACCAAAGGGGTGTATCTCCACTCGCCCTACTCTGTCAATGAGCTGCCCTGTGGTGGAGCAGGAGATCAAAGTAAGAGCCTCCTCACCCCATAAGCCTACCATGGCCTGATATGGTGTGGCCTCCATGTCATCGGTGGTCAGAGAAGCAACTGGCTGATGAGGTGCTCTGAGCACCGACATGTCTGTCCATCTGGCTGCCCTCACAGCTCCGGGATCTGTCACCTCTACACCTCTACCATAAGGGAATGAAGTGCTCATAAACCCAACTCATAACTAGGGTCGGGTGGCTCAAGGACTACCCCTGTAAACGGACTACCCTATATAAGTCATGGTAGGTAGTCCCAAGTATATCTACTCCCCAGGCGTAAATCCGGCCATGACCCTCGATCTGTGCAATGATGGGGGACCAACAATATAATAGTGTGTCTCCCCTTGTCCCCGATCAATCTCGAGGCAAGGATCCCCATAATAGCCTGGCGAATCAAGGGGATGGGCAAGCTAGGAATAGACCAACTCTCACCCCCTTCTTCAAACCAGTGGAGATGACTGCATCTCCCATGTAAGAGGCCCACTGTGCTATCTGGGCCCGTGAACCTGCTTGTCTCAAGAGTAAGACGTCTCCCGATGATCGGACCCCCAATATACGATAGACATCCTCCAAAGTGATGGTCCACTCACCTCGACTCCTGGTAATCGGAAGGTGTTCCGATCAAGCATCCCAATAGGAAAATAAGTCACAGAGTATGTGACTGGATGGTGCAACATGTGGAACCCGTGATATACGTAGTATACCAGCCCTCTGAAGAGTATCCTGCTCATCCTGTGAAAGGGCATCTAATACTATCTGGGAGCCAGTCACACTCTCTCTCTCTCGCTCCACCGAATGTACTCCTCCCTCACCTACATACACCCAAAAACACACAAAACAGAGCAAGTTAGCATCCAAATGACATTAGAAAAATCATGAAAACACATAAAATGCTAAAAATGCAAAAACAATCTCAAACAAGTGTTCTTTTGACATTCTGTGAAGAACCGCCACCCTGAGCAGGGCGGTGGTTTCGCAACCGCCGCCTTAAAGGTGGTGGTCTTGTAACCGCCACCCTAACAAGGCGGCAGGTCATGTAAACCGCCACCCCGGTGGCGCGGTCGTGTCCCGAAAACCCACGCGGGTTTTATATCCTAAAAAGGCCTAAAAACACGAAAAAGGACCATTTTAACTAAAAACAAAGCCTACCCAAGAGCGCCCCCCTAGATGGACCTTTTGAACCTAACATTTTCAAAAATAACCCCCCCACGACAAAGATTTTAGCATTTTAAAAGTTTGGAGGTAAAAATGATAAATTGAGGAAAACTAACTCTGTGATCTCATGGGTCGATGATCTACTCACGAGGCATGATCGCTATCTCATCACGAACGTTTTGACTCTACTCTCATAAGAAACCATCACCGTGGGTCCCAGAGCTCAGAATCAATCAAATCAACACGCGCAAATGAATAGGAAAATGGGCCCACTTTCATATATATAACAACCTTGACTTGTTTTGAATGCCCTTTTCACAGGTTTGGAGCACCGACGGAGGTAAGTTCTTACCCCCACACAAATGGTACGTCCTCATTTCCCATTATTTTAGCATTTATTTTCTGATCTATTTTGTCTATCTGCACTTGATTCCTCTTTTCATTTTGCAGTGGTGGGAATTCTGATGGCATCATCTCGACACACCTGACGTATCGTATAACTTCCAACTTCCCATTTCGGGACCGCCATACTCGGATCCACCGTTTTACGCCTCTTCATGGCTAAAATGCTTCTCCGAGGGGGCAATATGTACGTACCCAAAATTGTAAGGTACTGCACCACCGAACAACGTAACACGTGCCCCAATGATGATACAGGTCTCCTCGCAAGGTGTTCGGATCCGAAAAAGCTCTCCAAGTATGCATTATCATCCCGCATGCCCCGCTTAGCCCCCACGTGCTTTGTTTTTTTTTCTTTTTCCCCTTTTTCTTTGCCTTTTTCTTTCGGGGCCATGAAACCGCCGCCCTCGGCTGGCGGTCTCAGACCGCCGCCCTGGATAGGGGGCGGTCCTCAGAACCACCACCCCTCAGGCGGTGGTCCTTCACGCATTTTCCAAATGCTCTTTTAACATGACTCACGTAAATTTCAACGTTTACCAGCTTTTTTCACCGCCTTGGGCTTGCATTAATGATTCTAGTTCCCTGAATAGTGTTTTGCCATTGTTTATAGTTTAAGAGATCAATTTGGTTTTTACCTTGGGTAAATGCAAATGCTATAAATAGTTGGCTTGTGCTCAAGCAAATGGCCCTCAAATTTGCCTCTCTCAATTTCTCATTGCAATAGATTAGTCTTTCATTTTTCTTAGAATTCTTAGCTTCATTCATCGTGCATGCTTAGTTAGTGTTGTCTTGTTGTTAGAAGCCACATATCCATCTTGTGCAATTGTTGTTATTATCACTTCATCCAAATCAATTGAATAGATAGTTTGTTTTCAATAGGAAGCCATTAAAGTTACAGGTTTTGTTCTTCAAACAGGATAGTTTCAGGTTCTGGACGTTTTATGTTGCATGACTCGCAATAAATCCCGCTAGGAATTACATAAGCCAAGCTCTGTACTCTTGCGCTATCTCTCTCCTACTCGCATTGTATTCAGTCTGTATCCTAAGCTGCCTTTGTCCCAATATCTACTTCTATTGATGCTAGCATTACACGCTTTTCTGGATCCACGTGAGCACGAAGGAGCGAGGAGATCACACTGAGGGGACAAAATCACACACACCATCGGATTCACCACTGTTCTGCAGAATCCAGGTTCTAGCTTTCAAAGTTCTAATTAGAGCATATCAAATAGAGTAGCCAATCACTTTATTTTAGTCAATTTTACTTTCGATATTGCCAGGGAAGTTGTGGGGATTGATAGTTTCTGAGAGACTATGATTCATTCCTCACTTCTGAGGTAGGATCGAGAGTCTTTCAAATAGATTAGATCAGTTATTTCATTGTTTAGAATAGATTTACAACCGCATGTGCAAGTAGCTATACTCTTGCTTTTTGTTTGTTTTAAATTTGTCATTAGATTAGTTTTCAATTTCTAGATATATTAAAATAGTTGCTCCTTCAATTTCATTCATATAAATTCATCAGAAAAATACAAAAATATAGAAGTTATATATGTTATAGATATATTTCACATAGTTAATTTTACTTTGCTGCATTTAGTTTACATTGTTGCTTTTGTATGACAATCACGGGCCCTAGAGAGCCCAGGGAATACGTATTCGAGCCAATCGTGCCCCAACCCAATCTCATCACAACAATAACTGATATAGATCAGAATCTTAGGATCCAAATCTTCCGAACAATGGAAAACTTACAACAGATCAGCCTCCAGTTAAGCGGGTTAAACATAGAAGACGACCAAGCGCACACGTTTTGGTCAAATCAACCAAACTATAGATTACCCTAGATACATATCCACATGACTGTGGAAGGGTTTGAAAGAGAGAAAACATTCGGTTGTGATCCTTTGGTCCCACAACCAGACGCAGGAGACACTCTCACAGATATAGATACCAGCTTAAGAATTCAGGTTGCACGAACGCCTGTGAGATACTCTGAAAAGATCACACAACTGTTAATTTTGAATATAGAGGCTGAGAAAGCATATGACTATTGGATACTAGGGATTAGGACTCAATCCACACATGACCATAAAGACCACAACAAACATGAATCTATGGTCAGACCCACAAATCCCATAGCCCAACGAGTCCATAGGTGAATCGACATAGATGTCTGGCCTACGACATTAGTATTCGATCTACTCCACTTCCACCTATCATCATCGAATAGTTATCCTTGTTAGACATAAGCAGCTAACTAACGAAGCTAAGGAGTTCTGACTAGGCCGAGAATCACCCATAGAGTCAATTATATTTACCATCCACCCTATGACCTTATCTCGAGACATACACGAAACTATCCTGTGTCATTTTCCACGTATTCCACAACCCAAATCTGAATGTGACCCACCAAATCGTTGGTGACTAATGAGAGGCGTTAATATCCCTCCATCCTCCATTTCCTTTGACCTCCAATCAAATGTGTTGCTTAACTTAGCTAAATTCCATCATGGGGCTCAATTTGAAAATCCCCCTCGATTTGACCTCGACGCGGGTAACACTAAAAATGCGTCTACGAGGAATTTTTTTATTTTCATTTTCTACTTTTTACAACTTTCGACTACGAATCCGACTCAAAAATACTTTGACAACAAGAAAACTACTACAAACACTAGTTTTCTTAGACTTACAATACAATGACCCACTAGCCAATGTTGGAAATGACTTTTCTAAGGCTGATATGTATGAAACTTGTGATTAAATAATACTAGGAAGACTAGACTTGACATTAAAGAAAATCCCTTAAAAGTAATCTCTACGGGCATTTATTAATACCTGCTTAAATATTATAACAAGAGATTATTTTTTAGATTACAAATCTAAAATTCTAGTCAAAATATAAGCGTCATCAATGACATGATATGATGAGCGTCTTGACAGTAGTGATTACCCATAATTTGTGTGTAGCATAAAAAAAAATGAGAACATACACTCATAGTCCCATGAATGGCATCTATTGTTGGGTTTGTGTTTGAATGGTAACCAATTTGACTACAGATATACGTTTTTGTTTTCCAACATGGTGGGCTCATGCAAGTGTTGATGTCGCTCAAAATAAATCTGAAAACAAAATTGTGAGTTTATACAAACCCACTACCATGTAGATATGTTACAAGTTTTATTATTGATCAACACTATGACACCAAATCCATGTTCACCCAAAACACTGTGAATCCCATGCTCCAATTGTGAACCTCGTGCCTTCCCTAAGCTATTGATCCCTCCAATGCTGCACATGCACGTGAAGGAGTACTATCTTCAAAGTCTTGAATAATGATCTCAAATGGAAAGGTGATATGAGAATACTTGTACAACGTACGGTGCAAACATGAATCAATATTTGTAAATAAGACTCATTAAGATGTCTGAAAGAAATAATAGTTCGACTTCGAACAAATACAATACGATGAGTGCATAGATTCCAATGTTGAGTGGTTCAAACCTTCCCTCTAGCACCAATAATCAGATCCCCTACTTGAAATTATAAACTCCGGAGAAACCCTATCATCACACTTTGGAAGGTTTCAATCAACACATTATGTGCATAGCAGAGGCCATACATATAGAACTAGATCTCGGAAGTAAAAGAATTAGAACACACATTTATATACAACAAAACCACATGGGTACCTTCCTTGAACTACACACATGTCACATGTTTGACTAACCTCACTTTGATACCAATGATAGGAAATCCAAGAACCAAACACAGATTTTACATAATGCGAGACAATATTTATTTACTGTATTAATCTGTCTCAATAATAATTTCAGCCGATACAATGCAAATATATAGAGGAGAGTTTTCTATAAAAGAGTAAACCTCCTATAACAACTCACTATTTATGTGAAGTTATTTTAACAACTTCACTTACAAACCATATAACGATTATTATAATTATGATTTGTTTCTAAACAACTCATAATATAATAATAAACTACAAATATTAATTACAAATAATGTTTACACTAATGATATGTCTAACAAAATATGATTTTGGGGTCATTTATTATTTTATTTCTCCCACTTCTCTTGGTATTGATAATCTTAACAACCGGTGGAATTTTCACTCTTCTCCTTCCACTTGGCTTTGATGTCTCCAACGGGCTTGAAATCCTTTGTTTGATCCTAAGTTGATTTTTTTCTTTGGTGTCTTATCTATCAAGGTCTTCCATTGGGGGAATGGTTAAGCCATATCAGCATTCCAAACCTCAAGTGCCTTTGTTGTGGTCAACCAAATGTTTTCTAGCATGTCTTCTAGTTCTTCCTCTTTGCTCAAAGTTCTTAGCGTTGGATTCACTCTCTCTTTGAGCCTTACCACCCAAAATTTTTTGACTAGGAGTTTTTTTTTGGGGGACCATGCAAATTGGACTCCTTACATTGCTTCCATTTTAATTTTTTTCCACTTTGTTATTCCCTTTCATATTTGGATGGCTAGAAATAATGATTTGTTTTAGCATTGTGAGATATATATGGAGATATCTATTAATGAGAAGGTAACAATTCTCTCTTCTGTGTGTTTCTCATCTCCAGTAGTTGCTTGGTCATTAGGGAAGAACACCATGTACCATGATCCTAGTTCCTCCTGATGATGATGATCGGTGACCTCCACCTCCTCCTCGTCACCACCCGGGCATCATAGCCACTCACATAGCCACTCTCGAGTCGCACTAGATTGATCGGCCCTCTTTACCACCGGCTCGCCCTAGCCCCTCCTCTTTTGGGCTTGGTTGGAGCCCTCTTGTGAGTCTAAAAGCGGTTACTAGTTCTTCGAAATGGGGATCGCTGCCTAGTGGTGTGTCTCACTTTGGCGGGTCTCCTCCTCCTGGGGTGTGGAATTATGGTGCCACCGAATGTTTAAATGGTAGAATATGATGGTTGGTTTAAAAGGACCCCTTTTGATGAGCCTTGTACACTTGGGTTTGTTTGACTAAGGGATGATATGCCTCTGCCTCTGAGTACCACTACTCCTTGTGCCTAATTTTATTGTGATATAGTGTTTTTTCTGCCCTTGTGGCTATGTTTTGTTTCCCTCGTGTATTTATTTTAGTTTCCTTTGTGGTGCCCGTTGTATTTCCCTATGGGATTCATTTCTTTTGAGGTCGTGACCACTGCGAGTTGCCCCTTACTAGGTAACTCTTTGTATTATATTCTTTATAATATAAAGGTAGTTCCAATAGTAAAACTACTCGAGCCCAAGGAAGACCCTACAAAAATTAATACATGTCTCCTCTAACCATGACTAATAACCACAATGATATATTTATAGCTCATGAGAAACATACACCATATGCATAAATGTACTCATTGCATCTCTAATTGGATGGGTCATGCAATAAGCTTGCTCGAGGTGCGATAACATCGGGAGAGGTTGAATGTGAAAGGTGGGAAATTCATAATAGGATAATATGTGTATGAATTCTACATATGGATAAATGGAATTGGAAAGATGAATTAAATTTAGACTGAATTAACCATGTAGTGAGGTTCAGTAAAGGGGCTTATAGGATTCTAAAAAGAAGGGAATTTTTTTAGAGAATTTTACCTAATTTGAGGAAAATAAAGATTCATGTTGGGTTCACCAGAGTGTATTTTGGGTGAAATAAAGGTAGCCAACTAAGTTCTCAAATATATGGATCAAATATAAGGAAAACCACACTATGTACATGCAAATATTCTCAAGGAGTGATAATGTTGTAATTCTAGAGGATAATAGTCCTATCTCTAGGGTGGTTATAGTTTTATAAGGCATACAACTAAGATAAAATAGTATCCTAACATAATTTATAATTAAGAGCAACGAAGAGGATGGATAAATCTAGTGAGTTTAATATATTAAGTTAAAATAAACACAAATATAATCTAGTCTATAGCAATGAATGCACATCATACAACATGCAAATACAATCTAAGACACTAAATAGGGTTAGAAAAACTTACCTCTAACATATGTGTGACTATTAATCCATAATCCTCCACAAATCCAACAATAGTGAGAGAGATCGGGTATGGGTGGAGAATGGAAAAGATCAATAAGAAGATCTCAATTCCTAACTCACTATAGTGAGCTGAATGTAAAAGAGGTAATATCCAAGACTAAAAAGTTAATCAATAAGTATGAAATCATGTAAGAAAGAGAAGTGCAATTATAAACAAGTGGATGAAAAGTTGTATGAATGATAGTTGGTTTGTGATTAAACATGGAGAGAGTTCAAGTATATATTCTTGACACCATTTCCCATGAGTGATGGTGTTGGTCATGTGAAAAACAAAATAGATAACAATTCCCATGGGTAAAACCTAAGGTCAAAGGATGAAAACATGGGGAATGGAGGCTAAGAGATAAATGATGGTAAATGAAGAAGGTCCAAGGGGACTTAAAGTATGGATAATAATGCGTAATAAAGATAAGTAGGTAGACATAATGGGTTAAATTTGTGAATAAAGGTGTAATTCCCATGCCAACCCATCATTGATGAGAAGATGTTGGAAAAATGGCACTCGGGATGCTTGTTTTGTTTGGACTCCTTTCCCAAAACAACATGGAGGCAAGAAATTATTAATAATAAGTGTTTCATTTTTATTGTTTTAATGCCTAGATTACTCATTTGCATGTGAGTAGGTGTTTCCATATGTTAGGGTTGAATGATAGAATGCCTCTAAGATAAGTGGACTTATGAAACACATTGGTTTTAGGGATGCATTGGTTGTAGGATTCCTCTCAAAGATGCGGAATGCACTACATTAGGAGGAGAGTAAGTGGTTTAAGAAAATGTAGTTGGTGGTTTTGAAGCCCAAAACTCCTCAAACAATTTAAATATCCTCTTGGATGCTCCAAGCTTAGAAGGTCACCCTTGCCAACATATTTCACGTTCGTGTCAACATATAACCAACATTTTATCATCCCGTGTGCCAATAAAAGTTATGAAATAGGGTATGGGCATACATCATTACATAAAATGAGTTTTTGTATATGTTGTAGTTATAACTACTCCATTTACATGTAAGAAAATTTGGAAGCAATCATTTGATAGGGATGGTTATGGATTTGTTTGATTAGTTGGTAGGTGTACACAAGGTGGGAGTATATGAAAGGAACGTAGCTATTTAACCAAATTTACAAAAGAAATGTGATCATTTAGACATTAATGATTGATGTAGGTGTAAAAATGGATTTTTCTGTTTAGATGTGGGAATTTTTATGAAATTATATTTGAGAGGTCTTATGTCATTCTCCACAACCTCAAACAACATCTTCCTTGCCTAAGCAAAGATTATAGCTTTAGAACATGGTATATTCATCAAAACATAATATGAACTACCTCTTTTTGATGATGTAGTTATATGTGCCATGGTAGATATGTTTACAAAATGTAGAAGCATACACGTGGCATGTGAACTGCTCAATGCTACATTAGAGAGGAATGTGACCCCATTAATTTATTTGGCAAGAAAACAAAAACAACTAAAAAAACAATAGCATACGATTGCTGCCAACATTTTCCATGTTGATGTTAAAATAAGGGTGTTATAACATAGCTTGGAATTTCATCAACATTTAACGAGAAGGGGAGAAGATATTTTTGATGTTGTAAATCAAGGTGCTATTAGAGGAATGTATGCAAAGCATAGAATGTGTGTGATTTATTTAGTTTTCATGATTCAAATAAATGCACGCTTGTGGGAAGCAATGGTCATTGTATATGCTCAAAAAGGGGTTTGTGAAGAGGCCTTAAATTTTTTTATGGAAATGCTATTGGCGAATTAAAGCCATGTTCTCTTTGTGTTGCCAACATTATCCAAGTTTATGTCAAAATAGGATTTGTGTGGAAGAATGAATGGACAACCATTAAATCATAAGAGATAAAATTTATGTCGAGATGTTGTAGTTGTAATTATCATGACAGATATGCATGAAAAATGTGAAATAATGGACAAGGCATTCAAACCATTTGTATAAATACTGTAAACAAAGTTTTAGAGACAACAATGGATTGTAGGATATGCTCAAAATTGTTCTACTAAAAATTATTTAAAGATTTTAAGAAAATACTACTGGAGGGTGTAAATTTAGACTCAACAACCACCAATGTCAAATGTGAAGGCTTTACAATGTACAAGCCCCCAAGCTAGCTAAATATCTCTCTTTCTCTACCTCATCGGAAAAATTCATGGAATTATTACTATCCATCTCTAGATTAATTTCATGTAATGTTTTCATCATAAGATGATAAGTGTTTTAATTAAATGAATAAAACATTGATTTCCTTTCTTAATATTGGTATGCATAAACCTTTATCCCTTGAGTGTATCATTTTCTAACTCAATAACTTTACCCGAGTCATGGAGACAGACAGTTGATTAAACATAAAAACTACCCACTCTGTGATCTAGAGTCATTTAGGTATGCATTAACTAACATTAAGAAAGATTCAAATAAAGGCAATGTCTTCTCGTATACTTGTGAACTCGATTTGGAATTACCCCATTAAACTAAACCCCAAATCATGAAAAGAATGTTTATAACCTCATAGTCCTTCCTTGTTATATAGAAAATGATGAGACATAATTGGTATTTAGTGTGATGGTAGGTTAACATGATTTTCATGCCCGAGTTTGGGGCCTACTTAGCCCTTTAGGTGTAGGCATAAACTACTTAAACACAATGTTTTGCCCTCTTGAACGACCATTCCAAAATGAGTTATGTGAGTTTGATCATTAATGTTGCTTGTGGTTCTAAGGGAAGCGAGGCTGATGATGATAGATGTGGTTTAACCGGAAGGGAACTGGATTGCCCATCTTTTGTTCAATTGGGTTGAAGACTTTACAATCCTCAACGAAATGACCTCGTGTTATATGATAATTGCACAAGGCATTGAAGTCATACCAAGTGGGCTTACACCCTCACGGATTTGATAATTTTGGTGGTGGTAATGTTATGTGTGATTTTTAGAGAATGTCATCTAAAATAGTTGTGTAATGTCCCTTAGGTGTTGATGCAAATGGTGATGAGGTTCTGGGTATCTTATCCTCTAATGGAAATAATACATTAAAAGCAGGTTATCAAGTTATTTTTTGTTGATGAGGTCCGGGTAATGGAGGTCTAGGATGTAATGGAGAAGGTTGATAAGTAGACCTTAGATGTTGAATGATGGGATAATTACTAAAGGTTGACATGCTTCCTCTAAGAAGATGTGGGAGACAAGGTGGAGGAACATGGAATCGATATGACTCAACGAACATATAAGAAGTAATTTTAAAAACTTAGAAAATAGCTTGTTTATGTCATCCTTTTGTGGCTCTAGATGAACTAGGTAGGGATGGAAGAGGATTTGCCAATGCAATAGGATCTATATGATTTGTTGATTTTATAGGTTTTGGATTGTTTAGTCTTAGGGGATGCATACTGATTCGTGCTTGGCTTAGGAAGAGGTGGTTGTGTCATGAATGTTTCAATTGGTACCATATTTATATTTGAGAACCATGATGTAATTATAGATGTTGATTTAGTAATGAAGGATGATGAGGATAGAGAAATAGTCTCAATAGTATTTTCTACGAGTTTAAACTCATAAGGTATCATTATTGGTTGTGTGGATGTGGATGTTTGTTCCATAGATATGGATATTGATTATGTGGATGTGGATGTTGATTCAATAGATGTGGATTCTAATTATGTGGATATGGATGTTGACTTAGTAAGTGTAGGTGTTAGTTCAGATTCGAGAACAAATGTTATTTTTAATGGCATTACCGGTGTGATGTATATGGACCACATTTACTTGTAGCTATTCTTTAGACCGATGATCATTTGGGAAGGGTTTCTTTAATATGTCAATATTTTGATTTGGGGGTGCATTGGGATTATCCAAATGAATTTCACACTTATCAATCAAGTCTTCAAGGACATTACAAAACATACAAAATATTTCAATATCATGTCCTTTGACCCTATGGTATTTGAAATAGTATTTTTACGATACTATAAGGGCTTGGATATGAATGTGTCGATGGGTTAAATACGAGGGAGAGTTATCATATTTATATCTAATAGTTCATCAAAGATTGTGCTATAAGTCTCTTGAATTGGTGTGTAAGTAAGTTGGGATGGGAACATTCGGTAGAGATATTTTATTTAGGAGAATACTTGACTACTATGGCATTCATAGATGATTTATATTTATCATCACTAGAGGATGGCTTAGATGGAAACTCATTTCGTGGTTTCTTAGGTCGAAGCTTAACATGACCATCTTCTAGAGTGTGCAGTTCTAATTTACAGACCATGGAAAATGCTTCATTGAAGGTCTGGAAAGATTAAATTTGTAGTGTTGACAAAATATGTTTAACACATGATCAAAATAAAACTTCAGTTAACTTAGTTTTTGGTAGGGAAAAGGATAATTGGTTGATTGTGCCCCTCCAAATGGGCAAAAAAATACACAATGGATTCAAATCAAATTATTTGATAGTGTAACGGTCATTGATGGTTAATTTGTGGGTTGTGTTTATAGCGAAGTGTTCTTAAAATAGTTGTGCAAGTTGAGTGAAGGAGAAAAGGGAATATTGTGGAATTCTAATATACCAATCTAGAGTAGGTCCGATGAGGGACATTGGAAAGGACCTTAGCATGAGGTCTTGATTATGAGATACTAGATAACATGCGTGATGAAACACACGAATGTGTTGTTGGGGATCTTCCTTCCTGTAGAAATTTATGAAGTTTGGGAGCTCCCAATGAGGAGGATATGCTTTATATGGGACTGATGGGTGAATGGGTTCATTATAGATCTTCGTAAGAGAAGACAGTTTTAGGTGCGAGATGATGTGGCTTCTAAACTTGATATGTGATTCATAAGAGCTTGAAGAAGTTTGATTGGTGCTGATTTCTATGAAGATGGACCAGGTTGGAATGAAAATTGGCCGGGTTGTGAGTATATCTGATATTGCTTTGAGGAATGATTTGTTGATATGGAATATTTTGTTGTGGGACGTTGTATTATGGAACATTTTGCTGTGGGATATTTTGTTGAGGTATATTGTATTGTTATGGATGTTTTTTTGGGGGATATACTATTGGGAAGGAACATTTTGCTATTGTGGGATATATTGTTGGAAAGGAATTTTATGTTGTTGTGGGATATATTGTTGGGAAGGAATACTCTATTCTTGAGGAAGAGTTTGTTACGTAATGTATTGTTAACGAGGGATGATTTATTGTTGTGGAAGAGTTTTTACATAATGTATTATTGACAAGGAATGATTTTTTGTTGTGGAAGAGTTTGTTGTGGAATGTATTGTTGAAAAGTAATGATTTGTTTTTGGGAAAATTTATTTGTTGAATGCATTGTTGAGATGCCAAAGGTTGGGAAGATTATATATACTAATAAGGAAAGGGTTGTGAGTAAGGAGGTGGTTGTTGAAAAACCATAGCAAAGGCCCTAGAGGATAGTACTTGTTGTGGAATATATTGTGTAGGAGTAGATTGTGGTATAGAAACTAACGACAATGATTGTTGCGGTATGTACTGTGAAACATGATGTGTGGTGGCAATTGCACTAGTATTGATTAGAGGACTTGATGACAGAATAGACATGGTAATATTTTGAATGTTGCTAGCCAGATGAGACATGAAAATAGAAGTATAAATAGAGATCATTGGAGGTTTTTGAGTGACTAAAAATGTTGGAGGGGTAGATAATGAGGCACTAGTAGTACTTTATAGAGGTGTTGAACCAGTAGAATGCTCAAGTGACAATATATGTTGTTTGGCGGTTGTGTCCTGAGAAGAAACCATATGAAGACTAAGAATGGGAATGGAGGACACAACTTTTGAAGTTTCAGTTTGATTCAGAGGTAGATATGAATTTAATTTTTGGATGACAAGTTCCTTATTTGAAACAAATCTTGACCGGTAGAGGAAGGATCGTATGATGATGGTAGTTCAAGTATAGATTGTTAATTTGAATCACTAGATTATGTAGGGCTAGGATCACCTTAAAATGTTTTAGATTTAAGTCACTGTGAAGAGATAGACAATTTTTTAGGAAATTTTGTAGATGGATTTGTTGTAAATGGTTACAGTTGAACACCCCTAGTTGTTAGATAGGCGTAAAGGGAAATGGGGTTTAAATAGGACATTTCTTCAAAAATAGGATATCCTCTTTCAAAGAAAGCGGTTTCAAAGGATTTTGATTGTGAGTTGGGGAGTATGGTTGTTCAGTGTCTTTCTGTTTAGATGTATTAAATTCTTGACTATGAAATTGATGTGCAAAATTTAAAAGACGTTGTCTCATTTCCTCATTTTATTGTTCCTTTATTTCATTCCTAGCTCGTTGATCATCAGTTAGAGGAGTTGATGTAATTGGTTAATGGATTGGGTTTTGTTGTTGCAATGGCATGTAAATGATGGTGTAGATATAGTAGTTGATAAAGGTATAGCAAATGGTGTAGACAATGGAATATATAAAGGGATTTTTTTGTAAGGGTGTGGAAATTGGTTGAGACATATTTTTAGAAGTTTGGTTACAAGCTTGTTGTCCTCTTTTACCAGTGTAAACAAACACACACAAGAATTATCTAAGAAATGAATTAAAATGAGTTGATTATAAACAAAAATCAAATGAAATCAATAGATTTTCAAGTTTTCTCGAGTTTAATTTCAAAGTTAAATGTGTAAAATGGTTAACGAGGGTCCTAGTAAATGGCAATCTACGGTTATTTTTAAGGTATGTTCAAGGGTTGAGTCCTTGATATACTCGAAGGTACATGAGGCCCAAATTTGTACTATTGTTGATATGGGCATGGTATTGGGGCCCACCACCTCACTTCATAGTCCCGTAGCGATAAGGGTGTCGAGTCTTTGCCAATATATATACCGCACAGACAAGAGATTATACTTAGCCAGAGCACCGTGTCGGTTTATCGGTTGGGTGATTAAATCTCAATCAGTTTCTCCTAGGTGGTGGTTGTTTTAAATTAGTTTTTTGTTTAAGTGGTTTGGTTGTGTGTGAGAGAAAGAAAAGTGAATGCAGCGGATTATCTTCCTAATTAATTCTATGTGAAACAACAAGGATGAAAATTCCGCTTTATATCCCAAAATTAAGTGTTGATTTGGATGAATACAATAAAAAAATGTGGTACTAAAATAAAAATGAAATTTTAAGGAATCATCGTTAAACGCTTTTTTTTTTTTAGTAAACTTTTAAGCAAGTGATTCAGCAACCTAGCACACGAGCTTTCCAACATCAATAAACTATAAATATTTTAGGAAAAACAAAAAGTAGAAAGCGGAAAACAAGAAATAAAAAGTAGATCTGTAAGATTATATAAAAATACTTAGAGAAATCACACGAGATTTTCCAAATCACAGGAATTTAGCCAATAGCGGGCAATTTTACCAAAGAATCAGAAAAATAAAAAAATGCTATTTTAATGAAATGAATCGTAGAAACAAGTTACATGGTCCCATCGGATGTGCCAAGATGTTTAGAGTAAATTTTACCTGCTTCAATGTAATCTAATAAACAAGATGATAAAACTTATCAAACCGCGAAATGGCGGGTTTGGAGGTACTCATGGATGTTGATGGTTGATGTTTAATTTTTCACTCCATGTATCAAATAAATTAACTTATATATTGCAAATGAAAATGCACTCACAAAAAGTGAACAAAATATGTATTAGTAAAAATAGTAAGCAGGTTTCCTAGAAAGGCTAGTCCCGTGAAGCCACAAGACTTACTCATTGTTAAAGTAGGTATTTACCTTAGCTCATGTTCACCTAGGTACTTTATTTACTTTTATTGTATTTATCCTCACCCACTTATGTGTATGGATATTTATTTTATCTTATTTATATATTAGGGGGTGTTATCTAGTTGTTAGGTATAGTTATTTCCTTGATCTATGGTATTGACTAGATCCTTGAAGTCTAGTTATTTCCTAAATCTATAATCTTGACTAGTTCTTTGATAACTAGTTATTTCCTTGATTTAGGGCTTGATCTATGACCTTGACTGGTTTGTAGATTGTTATTCCTTTCCTATATAAACAAGGCTCATTTTCCCATTCTCATTATATTTCATTGAGTTCCATAATAATATATTAGATTGATGTTCATTTGTTTGCAAATGTTTATGTAAAGTTATTCGGTTAATTACTTTCATCTTATTGATCATGGTGTTTGATTAGCATATGAGTTCTTATCTTAGTACGATCTGGTAATTGTTTGTTTAATGGTATCGAGATGGAGATTGTTTTTGACATCCATCTGTAAGTTCTATCGAAATCCTTAGCCCCTGGTCATATGGTATGGTCATATGAGGGATTAAGCTTGTGATTACTACTAGTTGGTGATTAACTCCAGCCCCCTTTCATTTTATTTGTGTGGTGAAGGAAAGATCATTTTTTTAGTGGCAACTAAAATAAATAGGAGAGCATAAACTTGTAAAGCTTGTGTCTTTTGATCGACAACTCAGTTTTGAGTGTTGTTTTTTACAAAAGTGCTTTTTTTTTCATGCTATTTCCATTAGAAATAATTATTTTGAGAATTACACTATGATTTTCTAGTGCCATATTGTAACATGCACTCATTATAAAGCTCCAAATATGGATGGGTGCTGTAATCACTTGTGGATGTAATTTTAGATGTGCTCGATGTCATAAACTTTTGGGAGTTGCATTATTGTATCTATCATCGATTCTTATAATGATATGCTTTTCTCCAAAGTGTGTGAACTTCAAGAGGATATTGTAAAATTTTTGGAAGAAAATAGATCGCTCAAGAAGAAAAATTCTCTTCTACAAGCACTCATTCACAATAAGGATACACTAATACACTCCCCTGCGGAGAAAAACTTGGTAGCCTACAACATCGCCATCATATTTTAGATAGTTATATCCATGCTCCTAGTCCACTTGCAGCTAATGCTCCTATACCCACTAACCTTGATGTATCGCCTAAACCTTCTCCCGATCCCGATGCTCTTAAGCCTATTAGGATTATTCTGCATGTTCTTCTACATCTTTACCTATTGCGATTACACACTCGAGTATCCCACATCAGCTCCTTCTCGGTCAAATACATGTCTCTTTTAAGAAGCATACTACTATAATAAGTTATCACATTCTCCGTTCTATGGGTTTTATTGGTAGGGGTAATGGTAGAAATTCACAGGGTATTGTTTCCCTATTCCACATGTTAAGTGGAGTTCTCACCATGGAATTGGTTTTGAGCGGTACTTCATTGGGATCACACATTGACATAACTCCTATTTTTGTTCACTCGACTCTTTCCAAGGATCATGAGCAACACATGAGTTCTACAACTTCACTCAGGATTGAGAACTTGAGATTTTAGCTTTCAGACAAGATCAACGTGACACATATTCTCGATGTTCCTTTCATGCACCCATTGTGCATTTTGCACCAAGTCATATGTAGGCATCTTCTTCATCCATCTCGTATTGATTTGGGATGGATATCTCGATCACTCATGGCGGTGACATAGACATTCATTGAGAGGACTCTACGTGCATGGCTCCTCCACCATTCGGCCTCTTACTCCACTTTCTATTCCTTCTACATTGTAATGCTACTTCTTTTGAGCATTTTTCTTTTGTAGGTGTAGTTTATATCTCTTGTTTGTTGAGATAGTTTATATCTTTATTTTCGACACTTTTGACATGTCGGCAGTCTCTCTTGTGGGGAGCTATTCTAGTGAAGTCCAAAGTGTCGGTTTATCGAGTGTCCGAGTGGTTTTTTTGACAACTCATATAGATTTGTAGTGTCACTCCACCCATTCAGTAGTATGGGAGGGTGTGGTGCTGATCTTATTTGTCTTTGGGTTTTGTGTCCTTGCCTTGTTACCTTGGATTTTGTTGGATCATGACACTCGGGATATTGTGTCCCCGCCTTGTTACTTTAGTAATTTTTCTTGGATCATGACACACCTATTTATAGCAAATGATCGAATTATGTTTGTCTTCGTGTTTTTGTCCTTAACTTGTTACCTTGGATTTTCTTGGATCGTGAAACTTTGGATTTTGTGTCCTTGCCTTGTTGTTTTGTTTATTATTCTTGGATTGTGGAACACCTATTTGTAGTAGTTGATCGAATTATGTTTGGTGTTTTTTTACATTTTCCAAATCACTCATTAACAATATCCTTGTATGGAGCTATTTTGGTGAAGCCCAATGTTAGTTTTTTTGAGTTTTGTGATCGAGCGGTGGACTCGGACTATAGTGCAAACAAAATTCTTCAACATTGTATTTTTTTTTGAGCCGAGCTTCTTAGGATGCCTTGCATTAGGATTTTTTTCTCTCCACTTTGTTGTTACTACTTTTGGGTACCTTGTGGCATCCGTTTTCTCGGTTATTGTACATGAGTACCTCATCGCCTAGTTGTTGGGACTCATACTTGTGGTTATGAAACTTCTATTTTGGACCCCTAGCTTCACTTGAGGGGGGTTGTAGAGTAGGTATTTACCTTAGTTAATTTTCACCTAGGTACTTTATTTACCTTTATTGTATTTATCCTCACCCACTTATGTTTGTAGATATTTATTTTATCTTATTTAGATATTCAAGGGATATTATCTAGTTGTTAAGTATAGTTATTTACTTGATCTATGGTATTGACTAGTTATTTCCTTGATCTAAAGTATTTAATAGGTACTTAATGTATAGTTGTTTCATAAATATATGTTCTGGACTAGTTATTTGATGACTAGTTCTTTCGTTGATTTAGGTCTTGATCTATGACCTTGAATGGTTCTTAGATTGTTATTCCTTTCCTACATAAGTAAGGCCCATTCTCATTGTATTTAATTGAGTTCCATAATAAGATATGATATTGCTGCTCATTTTTTCACAAAGGTTTATGTAAAGTTATTCGGTGAATTGCTTTCATCTTATTGATCATGGTGTTTGATTAGCATCGAGTTATTGGCTTGGTATGATCTAGTTATCATTATTTTTACTCACAAAGATGTCAAACTGTTGTTTACACATTCAAGTGGTTTTGAAAATAAAACATGATAGAATGGATAATGGATGTTCTCGATAAGTTCATATTTTAGTACAAATATGATATAGGAGATGATATGAAATACGTAAACTATGGCTCAAAGGTCGAGTCCAAATATGTGTTCAAATTTTGAGATGAAGGTGAATTTTCCTCTTCACTTAATCAATGTCTTCCGGATAGTCCGAATTATCGTGGTCACTTATTTCTTCCCTAAAGAAGTCAGAAATATAGTCATGCTCTTCCTCATCTATATTAGAATCATATTCACAATAAAATTGTTTTCAATTGGTCTCATCTTCGAATCAGCTTTAGAGCTTAATTCTTCCAATTTGGTTTCATATTGGTATATGAACCATGCCAAGTCAGGTGAAGACATAAAAATTTGAAATAGGCCTCCCAAAACATGTTTGTGGCCTCACAAATCCTCCGAGTGGATTAAAATATGTTTTGGAGCTGGTCTAGAGGGTCCGAGAGAATTACGCACTATTCCAATTCATGGAGAACATTGTATTGTTCCCGGTGTAAGGGATGACAGATAAAAGGTAGTGATTTGGACACTAGATATCTCATGCCCTTAACAACCTAAAGCTATCTAAATAATTCGTGCTTGAAAAAGGTGTTAGCAACAAAAAAATAATAATATAAAAGATAGATAAAATTGGATAAATGTTATAGGTAAGCGAGAATGTGTAGGAATCGTAGGTGATTCAATAAGATATTAATGAAACGATAAAATAATAATGTTTGATCACTATAATTTGAGACTATGGATTTTCAAAAGACTAATATCAGCTAATAAATCAAAATGACATATTTGAATGAAGAAACAAGATTGCAAGATAAAATATGACCTTGATCGGGTGTGAAGGACGGGGCTTAAAGATGACTGGAGATTTGTTGACTAATGACTAAACTCCAAAATGGCTCTCAGACTTGCTCGGTGAAGGTGAATGTTGGTGCCTAGATGATATCATGTCATCATTGGTGTAACATGAGAATAACATGCCTTGATAGAAGACTAGGGTTCAGTGCTGTGAAAAGATGATCCCATAAAGAGGATGTAATTTGGGCTCAAATAATCACTTTGGTAATTTCAGGATTCTTCATATTTTTAGCAAATTAGTGAAACAATTTTCTAATTCAATTTTTCTTGTTAGAAATTTCGAAGGATGGGTTTGTTTGTCGGTTTTGAAAGTGTCGTGTTGTCTAATGAGGTGTCAAGGAAAGGATTTTATTAGTTAGATATGTTCTAATTTAGCCTAAGTTTGTTTAGGATATGTATTAGGTTGTTTGATTAAGATATATCAAACATACAAATATATGATTGTTTGTGATAATATAAGATTTTGATAAGATAATGGGGGATTTATAAAAATACCCATGATAGATATGTTGGGATAAGGAATTAGGGGTGATTTTAAATAATATTTAGAGAAATTTCTTAGGTGAACTAAAATATCATGGGATATAATATTAGTGTATGTGAAAAAATAAGTTATTTAACCGTGATTAATGTCATGTGATGATATAATTAATCTATTGCAAATGGGACAATTAAATGAAGATAGGTAAGTTCAAATTTTTATCGTCTACACTAGATGGGTAGTCTAATTAAGAATGGTATGTATCTTATCCAATTAAATTCTCGACTCTTCATCTCTAATCACATGCCCCAAAACTACAAGTGATTATTTATAAAACTCACACTTCTTCTAATTCAACACTATTCATTTCTCGTTTAAAACTTGTAAAACTTGATGTCAATTTTTAATATGTGCCTCAAAAATTATAATAAAAACTAGAATTTCATCCAAGTAAATAATGGAAAAGGAATGAATAAATTTCCTCATTACCTCATTCATTAACCTTATGAAGTATTCTAATGCATTTCTTAGCATGAATGATATGACCAATCATTCATACAACCCTTTCCGATCTTGAAATTTATTTTATAGATGTCCTCTTACTTAATAAAAACTTAGTGATACCCATATTTCAAATCAAGATTAGTAAAATATTTAACATGCTATAACTAATCCAGAGATCATCACTTAAAGGAAGTGGGTACCCATTTTTTATGTTTATTTTATTTAATGTTATATAATCAACACACATCCTCCATGAACCATTTTTCTTAGGTACTAAAACAATAGGAGAACACCATGGATAAGTGCTAGGAGGGATTATAACTTTCTTAACTAAAAATTTTAACTGATGTTTTAACTCATCAGCATCCTTCAAGGAATTCTTGTATAATCCCATGTTTGGAAGAAAACTATCGGGTAACAAATGTATCTCATACTCAATTGGCCTAACTAAAAGTAGCACCATAGGATCTTAGAAAAATTCCTTAAACTGGTGAACCAACTCTTTCATTTGATTCTACTCTTTTTAAGTAAACATGATACAAGTGGTTTTAGATGTAATAAATTCTTAATCTTTCATATCTCTCAAAATAAGTAATGCAAATTTCATAAGTATCATTAATAAGGTTCTTATCTTGAGGCACTCACCAAAGAGATATTCAAGTCTCTTGAAAAATAATCAAATGATGTAGCTCTTACCATCCTTCATCAAGTGGTATTAGTTGGCTCTTCTCATGAAGACAACATCCCTGATATAAAATTATGGGCTGCCAAACACTATACCACACACATCAATATTAACAATATCCAAAGTATTGTCAACAATGAACTTTTTATCAGTGTACCAAACTTAATTTTACATTTCTTAGTAACCTTGATATATATTCCTCTTTTCACCCAACCCAATGAATACATATTTAGATAATTTTAAGTATATAATTTCATCGTATCAACTAACTCCTTATTTATCAAATTATCTTGAGAATAAGTATCAAAATGAGTATCCACTTTAGTTTTCTTCACTTAAACTTTTATATGAAAAATCTTAGTAAGTTGATTCTCTTAAACAACATTATTACTACCAAAACATACCTCTCTACGAATGGATGTACAAGACATTGTCTCATTTACCTCTTCACTATAAAATATTTCTTCTCCTTGGAGGTCAACAATGGATTTATTTTTATTCTTCTTATTCTTTAAACAATGTAATTATGAGTGGAGTTTCCAACATTTATCCTTGAATTGAGTGTCAACATCACAATGTCCACAATGAAATTTAGTATCTTCTTAGAAATAGAAGTGGCATTCATCTTACATTTCCTTTTTCCTTTCTCCTTTTTCTTTGTTTCACCTTGTTTTTCTGAAGCATGTTGAAAGGTAGATGAACTATTTTTATTTTCCATGTCTAAATAGGTGGATTGAGAACAAAAGTCATATACATTCATTCACTTGTCCAAGAGAGTCGGTCTCTTAAGTGGCTATGAAGTCCATCGATGTACTTCATTAAAAGGTCCCGATCTACTACATCTTTTTCCATTTGGAAATCTTTCTTTCAAAAATCATTGGTGTATTCTCGACACATTTTTCCTTTATTCCTCATGATATATTGCCAATACATGGAGCTATCTTCCTCATAACAAATATGATAGAATTTACTATTAATTAACTTCTTAAATTCATCCTACTAATAAATAGGAGGAAGCTTCTTGACAACTAAAGAATGAATGTAGTTTTCAAACCAAGTTCAAGAATTATTGGTTAATTTTAACATTGAAAATGATTTTTGTTTTACTCTCATTGATATGGTGCAAACTAAATTACGCCTCAAGTTGAGTTATCTAATGGTCTAGCTTCTTAGCATTCACGTCCGCATCATAAGGTTAAATTTCTATCTTCACCTCCTCTTTGGATGGAGGAGGAGTATGGTTGGCATGGGGATTATCTTCCTCACAATCATGAGTGTCTTCTTCATGGTCTCCTAGTGCCTCTTTTGGAACACCAAACTTCTCCATTATAAATCATGTGATGGACTCAAACTTTCCCATGGAAATGGGAATAATGCCCATATCTTTGGAAAGACTTGCCACATCCACATCAACATCCAAATTGTAGAAACATTCTTATTTATTCTCACATGCATCTACACCATGAGCCATGTCTTAGATTCCATACTTACACTTCTTGGTGGAAATATCTTGTTTTAAAAGGAACGAGGATATCTTCACCACTTTCACTTCCCTTTCGGCCGAGGGGAATCTAAATTAAAATTTCAACACAATTTAAACCACATAAAAATAATTGATCTTAACTACTTTGATACGTAAACAACCTCTTTTCAACAATAAAAATATCATATTCTAGTGATAAATAATGATAAATGTCTATAGCTCCTATTAGGAGAATATATTATGCAAGAATCACTCATAACAATACTCAACAAAATAGAACAAACACCTTCAAAACCATTTTATAACCTCTCTATCGCATATCCCCCATCACACACAAAATAAAAAAATGACTTGGTTGGAGTTGGTTTTTACTAAACTCTACAATCTCTAGAAGTTTTCCTTGATCATGGTGATTTTCCTAAATCATCGTCAATTTTTACGGATTGCCGACGATTTTATTTAAACAATTTTTAGACCCCCTTTGAGGTGGTTGGTCCATGTTTATTACTCCCTAAGACTAGACATTGCATTTTGGTTATACGAGTTTCATCAAAGATCCCAAGAATTTCATGTAAAACACTCTATCCTTCCATAAAACATCCACAACTTCGTCATCCATTTTCAATCATCATTCAATGTTAGAAATAAACAACAACAATATTCCTGCCTCTGTAATCTTCTTGTCTCTGGAAATTCGCTCTTCTCATCTTCATTCATCAATTTATATAAGGTAAGTGGTTTCCTTCATTATATTATTGCACATTATTTACAATATTAAATCAGCCTTATCAATATCCCTTTCAAGCTCTTTTCCAATATGTTATCAACCTATACATTCTCGTAGTAATCACTCACGATTCCCCATAATCATTGACAATTCCCCATAATCACTGACGATTCCCCATAATCAAGAATGATTCTTGTATAAAATATCCTTTTACCCCTATTATTTCTCTTCAAACATTTGGATCCCATCATTTATTACCACTTTGCATTTGTAGGTGTTTATCCAATCCTATCCAACTTCTTTGAGCCATTACTTTATTAGGTGTCCTTAATTTAACATATCACATAGGTTTCCTTTCCGAATGTGTAGCCATCCCCATCCTTTCTCCTTTGAGCCATTTTTGTGATCCCTAGACTCCCTTCGGACAAGGTATCACCCCTTCATTAGAACATCATATAATTGTGGAGTGCGTCAGTCCCTTTTCCTTTGCATTTTTGGTTATATTGTTTGTTTTATCATTTTATCTCATCATTATCAGATTGATTTCTTAAACATGGATTGACATCCTTGTAAGGAATTCCATTGACTTCCATGGACTCGGCCATTTCAGTGAAATCCACCACATATATATCTAATCCTATCATTTTCTTATTAGATGTGCATTACGAAGTAACTTATCCCATTGAAAAGGAGGAGTTGTGTGCATTCTTGGATTCATCAATGTCATTCATCGATCAATATCAACATCATTCATTGCGGGTATCGATAAACCATGTCATCCTTTGAGGCCGGTTTGTTTTTTATTTCATTTTATTAATTTAGAATAGGAAGTTAAAAACTCTCTAAATCACTTTTGACTTGTAATAAATTAATTTTTATATTTTATGTTATTATTTTAATAGGTATAGTTATTTATTTAGATCCATATTTGTGTGATTAATTTTTATCCCCTGCATGAAACATAAATCCTTTCTATACTAAAAAAAAATCACACCAAACATCTAAAACCATTCTTTACATCCCCAAATAGTAACATGAAAAACATTCACATGAAAGAAAAAATCTTAATGCAAGTGTGCATATTAAAATGTTTAAAATTTCCAAACAATGTGACATAATTGTAAATATAGTTATAATTCCAAATTAAAATTGTATACATTCTAACAAGAGGTATATTACATTATGAAAATATACATGTTTTCATACGATTGTCTGCCAATACAATTACAAAATTATGGGTTATCAATTTCTTCTCAAAGATTCTAAGCAAGTCCTATCATATAAGAACAAATTACGAGGGAATCCTCTTCTCTTCCTATGATTCTGAATCATAGTTGTCCTTACATCTTCCATACGGAATAAAAAAGTAATAATTAGGTGGCCACTATCTTTTAATTCCTATGTCAATTATCGAAATTGTGACAACACACCTGTCACATGGTGAAACTAACTTTTTTTTCAATTTTTGTCACAGAGGAAGCTTAAAATTGTTTTTGCAACAAAGGCAAAGTTTTCTCGGTTTGTATAATTGTTTCGCTAAAACATCTGATACCTACAAATCATGCATTGCACTATTGATATTTTGAAGAATATTGTGCTCCTCTCTCACAACATTTCCTGATGAAAATAGTGATGGATCAACATATATATTTTATTTCAGTGATATATCTTGATGAATCTTATGATCGTTGATTATATTTATGAATATATTATTTTATAATAATTTTTTTCCTTTAACTGTATAAATACATTCAAGATTTTGTAGGAATTCTTCAAATGTGCATCAAATACAATCAAGCTTTTCTTTAAAGTATCATATTTTTCCTACAAAACAAAAAGGTGTTAGATAAGTTATAAATAATTTATTACACTTTGCTCATAATTTCATAATTTTTCAGTGTAACAAATTACCTACCACAATTTTAATTTTTTTGCATTTGCAATTAAAACATTATTTTTGTCTCTAGCCCATTTTTTGTAGTATGGTTGGGCTTCAACATTAAGATTATCCAACCTATTTAACATTATATCTAAAGCTTCATCATCATAATCATTTTTTATTCAAAATTTTGCTAGACTAGGCTTTTATTAGAAAAATTGCAAGTCTTGCTAGTTGGCTCTCTACGAATCGATAATGAATGCTTTTGAGCATGATTATGCTAATAGCTTTGTATATATTTCTTTAATTAAAAATTTGGCCCTATACTCCTAAGTGCACACTAAATCCACATTGACATAACCACTTCCTTAATTTTGGACGCCATATTTTTGATACCATATTATTCGATGATAAAATATGTAATTTTATCATCTGTGAGAGAAATTTGACTTGGTGGAGGAGGAGGATATCTAATTTCATGGATATTTTCTTGCGCTTGTGGTTGATCGGTTGGAGTACTTTATATCATATCATGTGTGTCAAAATAATTACCTCTCTCAAGGTGTTACCACTCTCAAACCCCAAAACTCGTCATCAAGCTTGATCTAGTACAAAATTTGGGTACCATTACATTGAATATACCACCTACTGAAAACTTAAAAATTATGAGGTTTCAGGGTGAACTGTTCCTACGAGACTCCGTAAGAAATGTAATATTCTTCGTAAAAAAATCATTTTGTTTGTATCATCTCGTGGCGGTGATACAAAAGGCCTTTTTTGAATATGCTATGGTTATCTCATTAATCTGTAGGAAGTAAAGTATTACAAAATTAAACAGATACCCTTGTAAATATTAAATAAAATATTTGCAAGTAAAAAAAAGAAATTTAACGTTATAAGTTACCTAACATGGTCGGAGATGTGACCATACAACCTTTTGGATCGAGACCAAGTTTGATCTACACTATCAAACTCGGAAGTTTTTGTAAATAAAAATTGTACAAATATTAAAACAATTTGACACTTACAAAATATATAGCTTGTTATTGATTCCTAATAGTATCTTAGTTATAAATAATAATATAAATACCGATCAAAAATTGTGGATGAAAAGATGGTGGAGGTATCAACCTCATAGGAGGTAAATCAAATCAAGGTTGATTACCTCCATTTGAGTTTACGCCAAAACTATCGAGATACCTTTATGAGAGATAATCGGGTTTTCGGGTTTCACAAACAGGACAACATGTGTTTTAGATGTTTCATGTCTTGTGTTCCCCGAAACCCGAAACCCGCATCGAGTAAGGCGAGTCGGGTTTGCGGACCTTCCGAACATCGGAGCATGCCTTCGTCTAAGCATCATGCTTTATGTCGATTGTTTTTCCCAAACCCCCTAATTGCTAAGTCCTTCATGTTAGGGTTTTGAACTTTGAAGCATCTAAGCATCATGCTTCATGTCGATTGTTTCCCGCAACCCGAAACCCGAATTGCTCTAAACACCTTTGTGTCGGGTTTTCGGATCTCCTGAGCATGCTGACATGGCATTAATGCCGAGTTGTCGGGTGGGTTGGCACGTGCCAGCTGAAGTGTATTAATTGCAAATTTTCATATATATATGTGGATTTCCACGTCATTTTTACCGGACGTATTTTTACCTCGTGGATTTCGTGCATGCTTCTTGACCCGAAACCCAAATTCTCCTCTGTGCTCGATTGCATTGCTCGTTTTTTTGATCATTCGTTTGCCCGGTTGAAGGTATTTTCTTCAGTCTTTCTTTGTGGTTTTTATGGATTAATTATGTGAGGAATTCGTCCAAGTTTCTCATCTGGGTTTGGGATTTTCTCTTTTCCATTTTAAGGGTTGTTTTCTAAAACCGGGTTTATGTTTTAGGGTTCATCTCTTTGGAATTATCACTTTGTGTTATTTCCCGGAATGTTGTTGTAATTAAAATATGTTTGGGATATAAATGATGAAGAAAGAACTTGCATGTTTTAAAATCAACAAAAACCCTATTCCCTCTTCTCGGGTTTCGCAGGGTGCTGTGCAGTATCAAAAACCCGCAGTATATCAGAAAATTTGACGTGTCGGGCTTTCCAAAATCTCTGACATCTTCAAAGTGTCGGGTTTTCCAAAATCTCTGACATCTTCAAAGTGTCGGGTTTTAAATCTCCGACATCTTCAAAGTGTCGGGTTTTCTCAAAATCTCTGACATCTTCAAAGTGCGGGTTTTCTCAAGTCTCCGACATCCTCAGTGTGTCGGGTTTTCTGGACTCCCCGACATCCTCCTCAGTGTGTCGGGCTTTTCCACCCTTCCGGCATCTTCAGTAGGTCGGGGTTTTCACAGTGTGCAACATCTCCTGATCTCCGAAACTCTCCTCCTTCGAAATCCCTCATGTCGGACCCTGGTCCATCGCAAGAAAAGACTGAAAAGTCAGGAAGGATGAAATACAAATTCAGAAAGGTGGAGTCTCCATCCTATATCGATTGCAATTATGACATCCGAGATACAGAGCTCGAAATATAGATATGGAGGATTTCTGGAGTAGGGTAAAGAGCTCTCCCAAACTCCATGGATGAAATCGATAGTCGATAGTGGTTTACCTCTTGCAGCGGGTTTCCCTATGTCCGCTCAGTGCCCTGAATTCATCTTAGCCTGCGCTTCGAGTTATGACTCTGCTTCTCGTTCTGTGAGAAACCAGGCGGGAGAAGTTGTGATCAAGTTGGATGGAGGTTACTTTGATGACCTCCTCAAGCTGCCCAATTTTGAAGAATATGGAGAGTTAGATATCAAGTCAGCTCAAAAAGCTTGGGATAATGATCAGGAAGATTGTATCAAGCATGTAAATAAGAAGTTCCTGATCAAAGCCAAACCGGCTGTTTCCAGATTCCCAGACTTGTCCCCAGAAGTGATTTCATTCAGGAAATCAATGACATCATCACTTTGTTGAGTCGGGTTTTTGGTTTACCTGAATCAAATGTTTTCCAAGGGTGGATGTATCAATTCATGATCACCATTAAGAAGAATCAACAAGGAATTGATTGGGGCACTCTCATTAGTAATGAGATAGATTCCCAAATGACAACAGTCTTGTCTACGGGAAAGTTTTATATGTCCTCATATGTCACCTATGCAGCGGCCGGTATGAGGAACTATCCCGGGTTGGATACCAAGGGAAACAGGATGGTGGACCATGTTTATCAGTATTTTCCTCAGCTGACAAGAAAGGGTCTCAAGACCAATTCAGAAGGGTGAATGATGCCTTCTTTTATGAAAACATCTGCAGGTTAAATCCTGAACTGAGGAAAACAAGAGTATCTGATGAAGCATGGGCTGAGGTTTCAAAGTGGGGTTGTGTCTTCTTGCAATTTAAGAAGTTCACATATCTACGGGTAGTCATGTACCCAGGGGATCCTTTCCATCTGCCCCGATATCCAGGGGACAAACTGATCTTGATGGAATTGGTTAGGCAATTGTTGGATTTTCACAAGTTCCAACAAAGTAAACATAAAGCTGTTGTATCCTTCCCAATTTCTATTGGAAGGTATACTTGTTCGATAGTGGTGAAAGCTAAGAATGTTGTCCATGAGCTTCAGGATAAGTTGAAGAAGCACATGAAGCCCCGAGATGGGTTTGACATTCGAGGAGTCCTCAGGGCGTATGGAACTCTGCACCTGCACAGACCAAGCATAGAAGACATCTGGATTGATCTACGTGATGAGGTTGTTGTTCGTAGAAAGGATCATAGCAGATTGACACTTGCTGAGATTCAAACACTTGAGCTTGCTAACTTACCAGAAGGTACTAGCGATAATGAAAGTGTTCTGGATCCCTCTTATGATGGACTGAATGAAGATCAATATGTTTTCCCACCTATTGATTGGTCGATCAGTGAAAAAGCCTCCATTACAGATAGATCAGCTCTGATTCTTGCACGCACCAAAGCATGGCTCTCCTCTTGGGGAATGAGTTTTAAAGATGATAAGTTTTCAAAGTTGGTTGCTTCAGAGGCGGGGCCCTCCAAAAAGGGAAAGGACAAAAAATCTTCTAAGGGGCCTATAAAGGTCAAGTTTGTCAAAAAGAGAAAAGAAAGAGAAATCTCTTCAATTATTTCTCCAGTTGAAATGGTGGATGTGCCAGAATCACCAACACCACCAGAAATAGGAGAAATTACTTTGGAAGGAGAAGGAAGCCAGCCTCTGGTTTCATCATTTGTTGATTGCCCAACTGAAGAGACCTTATCTCTTGCATCCCAGGCTTTGGAGTCTGAATCTGCGCCTCCCCCCTCACAACCACTCCTACCTCCTCATTCTCCATCAACTTCTTCAATCATGGCCAGTATTTTCTCTGGACTCTCACCCCTCTCTGCTGGGACCCAAGTAATCACCAACACGCCCCCTCCTGTGCCTCTTTTTATTGAATCTACTACCACATTGGTAACTATTCCCCCTCCACTAGTAGAACCTTCTCCCCTTGAGAGTATGATACCAACTTCTACAACAGTGGCAACTCCCTCTGATATGCCACAATGGCTACTCGAGAAAACTCGAGGAAGAGGAAGGTGATTGTACCCATACCGGCCTTTGATTTTAGCTCACTCAAGGCTCCTACTGCTAAATCGGCCAAGAAACCCAAAACAGTTTCAAGGGTTTTGGTGGACGCTTCAGGGCATAAGTTCACAGAGATCGCCACTCCCGTGACTGACAAAACTAAAGAGGACGTAACAGCCTCTGATTATCAGATAACCAGGGTGGCTCTAGGAAAAGTGACAGCAGAAGGGGCACAACAGGATGCACGGGATGCTATAAATGTGTTGTGCTAGAAGTTGAAAGAAACAAAAGACAACAGAGATGAGCTTAAGGGAAAGGTGGAGCAGTTGACAGAGGTTTTGCTTAAGCTCTCAAAACCCCTTGAATCCATACCATCTTCTTCTGTCCCTGTCGGATTTGATTTCTCATCAGTGCCTACGATTGAGAGGATTAATAAAAAAGGAAGGGTGGTCGATGAATGGATCCAAAGGCTGCTCAACGGGGAAGGAAGTGATTCAAGACGTTGTGAAAATCTATCAATCTTTGGGGGACATTCAGAGTGATGGAGAGAAGATGGACGATGATTTCTCTCAAGAAATTGGACATCTTGATTTGACTTTCGAAGCTCTCCAGGCATTAAAGCAAATACCATCACAACTCTTGGTAGAAGAAGGCATCATCCCACATGTGGATAAGCATTTCCAGCTGACCAAAGCCATCAGGTTCAAGCTGAAGATTCTTAACGAAGCCTGCGGTAAGTTGAGAGAATCAAGGGATAAATTGATTGATGGCAAAAGTGATCTGGAAGAAGAGTTGCTGAAGATTTGTCCAAAGGTGTCAGTTGGAAACTCAGGCATCCTATCAGTGATGATCTTTTCAAACAAGTCCAAGAGTCTGTTCAGCATGAACCAACGCATGCAGGATTTGGTATTGAGATCATCGATCGGTTTGTAAGAATTGAACATTCTTTGGAGGCCTTGAGAAGGCTCAGCAAAAGATTGAAAAAGCTTCCGGCAGTGCTAGTGATACCCATGAAACCTGTGAAATTTTGAATGATCATTCCACTGTGCCTGATGAAAATGAAATGCAAGGCATAATTCGAAAGTTCCAAGAATTTCAGAACAAACAGGCTCAGCTGGAGGAAGAGAAAGATGAAGGAGCGAAAGATGATGATTCAGATTAAGTCTTGATGTTTCATGTCATTTCAATTTTGAAATTGACATGTCTTTTTCATTTCTGTTTCGTCACATTTTTGAATCATATTTTGACTTGGTCTCCTGCGTGAGAGTCAAGCAAAATAGAACTCTTTTTAAAGAACACTATTTTCTAGGATTTATCCTATTTTCTCTCTATTCCTTTTATTATAAATAAGGGATGCTTATGCATTCCAAAGGGTCGAGATTTTTGAAATATTGGGAGCTATTGGAAAGAAGAAAAACTTTGTGTTTTCTTTTAATCATTGTGAAGAATAGGAGTTGATATTATTTTGCAAACTTTGTGTTGTGGGATATATCTTTCTTAAGACATTGTTCTTACGTCCATAATCTTAAGCTATTCTTTGTTTAGCACCTTAGTGTTTCTAATCATTTCAGACATTATATTTATGATCTAAAGCCCGTATGATTATTTCGTGCTCTGTGTTTACTCGAAAGAAAATACGTTTCTCTCATTTCCTTTCCATTGTTCTTCTTTCATTGTAATAGTTTCCGACCAGTTCATTTACTGAAAGCAATACCTTTGAATCGTGTGGATGTGGATTTCGGGATTTTATCCCAACCCCAATGGTTAGATTAGTGTGAATCTTTGTATATATTGTTTTTTTGTGTTTTTAGATTAGTAATAAGCGGGGCCCTCACTGTCTTTGAGGAGGGATTTAATCCCATATACTGTGGTTGAACCTCATATTTTGGATTGACAAAATATCCAACCAACGATTTTGGTGACTCATTTGGGAATACGGATTTATAGTATAAAGCTTATCCTCTTGGTGTCTGGCGACTCCGTATTTGCCTTATTTTTAACAAGGTCTCTTTCCCGATTCAAGCTGGCGGAAAAAGATCTTCACTCGGTCCCATGAGCCCCCAGGTGAAATTGACCCACTCTTTGAGTTGCTTCTGGCATACACAATTTCAGCCTGTCCCCCAACAACATTGTTTCTAACCGAACCAGAAGTTCTTCACCTGTTCGGAGAAACCGGATCCCCATGGAACAGGAAGCGTCTGCAACTTGTCATGTGCACTACTCTTGTCTGATACTCGGATCCCTATACGCACTCTTTTTAGAAGATGGCAGTGCAACCTGTGCCTTGGGGCGCAGTTATTGGTCCTCTTTCTTTAACTCCACCATTGCATGAGTTACCACATGGATCACGTAAAAACATTCCCAAGTTTAATGGGGATGGGAAGCAACATCCTGATGAACACGTTGCATCTTTCTTTGTAGCATGCGGTGTCCTTGGAGTAGCTCACGAAGATGTCTCTGTTTGACTCTTCGTTGAAACGTTGCATGGTGCAGCAGCTGAATGGTTTTATCACCTTCCGAATGCATGCATCACAAACTAGGCTACCATGCGGACCAAGTTCGAAGCACGTTTCAAACCAGCCGAAGATTCTCATGCCTTGTTAGCTCAACTTACTCATATGAAGAAGGAATCGCATGAACCCATGCGGGACTTTGTGGCAAAGTTTAATAAGCTGATCCGAAAGATTAGGAATAGTTGTACCACTCCAGAAAATCAGAAATGCTTCTTCATTAATGCTCAGCCTCCTGATGTGAGCTTTTTATTAAGAAGGTCGGTTATCCCAGATTTGGTGGTCACTCAGTCAACAGCTATTGAAATAGAGGATGATCTCATTTTGGCGGAAGGATCAGGAAAGATGTACCCAAGGCTAAAAATCAAGGTTCTTCCCAAGGTAATATTGATCCTATGTTTCAAAAAATGGCTAATGATTTGATCGCTTTAAAAAAGCAAATGTCTCAGCAGGTGAGCAATGTTCCATATCGGGATATCCCTAGATGGAATTTCAATAACAACAATGGCGCGCCTGCAAGGGATAGGCCGCGATTAACTCCTGCTCAGCCGAGGCTAGCAATTGAAGCTCCTCCTATTAATGTGGTAGTAGAAATAGTTGAAGAAGAGGAAGAACCAGAAGAACAAGATTCTCCGAGGCTTTTGAAGCTTCAGGATATGCCGATGAGTCTTATGACGATTCGGCTGGCGACTCCAGCATTGGGTATTTGGAATACGATGAAGATGAATGTGCACCGGATGGTCAGTCATTTGCTTGTCTTCACTCGATCCCAATCTCAGAATCCAAGAAAACCTCTTGAAAACACTAAGGAGAAGAATAAGGAACCTCCCATAGCCATAGTTAAGAGAGGTACTCCTATTTCAGCACAAACTGAAAGAGAAGTCACCAAAAAGGCAACTTCTCCTTATTCTCTTTCTCCTAAGATCAGTGCCTCAGCTCAAGCTCATGTGATTAGAACTGAGCCTACCATCACCCCTTCTTATACTACTTTTGACATTATCGATCATGCAAAAAGAACCAAAATCCAAATGTCAGAAGCAGAATATCTTCAGTCAAATCCTGAACAGTTTGAAAAACTTGCCAAATTCATCAGAAGTAAAGTTGTTCCATCCACCTTCAAAAGGTCTCCTTCCAAATCCTACTCAATCCCCACCTCAGAACAATCTGACCTCTGCTTCTTCTTGGGAAAGATTGAACCATTTTATTTGTCTTTACTTATAAATGGGTTTAAACTCAGCAATTGCATCATCGACTCAGGGGCCTCCGACAATGTTATGCCCACAAAAGTAGCCCATGCCCTTGGGCTTACTTTGACTAAGTCATATGGATGGTGTTACTCTATGGAAACCAAACAAGTTCCTTTGATTGGTCAAATCAAAGATGCACAGTTCGCATTCGTTGCTTTCCCAGAAAAGAGAGTGAAAATGACCATTCTAGTTGCTGACATCCCTGCAGCTTACGGTATCCTCTTGGGTAGAGGTTTTTGTAAAGATGTCGGAGGAGAGATTAATATGGATTGGACCAAAGCCAAGATCCCAGTCAATGGGGTTCATCATGTTCTTCACCCCGAACCTCAGGCGAGGTATTTGGTAACTAAATCAGATGATCCTAAAGCTCAAATTCTTTTCGAAGATGCTAGCTTCGGAAATTATTTCATGACTTCAGAGATACCCACTTTGTAGATGTCGAGGAAGAAGATCCTAATGCTATTTGGACCCTCGAATTCGATGGTAGTTGCTCAACCACCGGATCGGGCGCTGGTGTAGTTCTTATATCTCCTAATTCTGAGATTTTCCCATCAGCTTACAAATTGCAGTTTGATAATACTAATAACACGGCTGAATATGAAGCTCTGTTACTAGGATTAGAAATGGCCAGACAGAAGGGAATTTGAAATCTCAAGGTTCAGGGGGATGCGGAGCTGATTGTCAACCAGGTCAAGGGAATCTATCAGGTAAAAAATGATCGCTTGAGACATTACAGGAACAAAGTTTGGGATAGTATAGAATGCTTTGATGCATTCTCTATTAAGGCAGTTTTGAGAGATTATAATGACAAGGCTGATTCTTTGGCCATGTCTGCATCCCTCCTTCTTCCTCATCCTCAGTTCAAACAAGATACGTACTCTATCGAGATTGTGTACCGTCCCAGTATCCCAGATAATGTGACTCACTGGCAAGTGTTCAATGATGATCAACAGGTGTTGGCTTTTCTAGAAAAGGCTGACAATTTCAGTGAGTTGTACTTTGAAGGTTCGGAATCAGCTTTCCATGAAACTATCTCAGATCCATATCAAGAGGTTGATGGTGAGTTTATCCAGCTTAAAGGCAACAAGATACCAAAAGGTTTGGTTTCTCTGGAGGGTTTGTTTGACAAGCATGATCGTTTTATTCAAAACAAAAGACAAGTTGAAGGAGCTTCTTCCTCGGAAGTAGATCAAATCAATCTAGGTTCGTCTGATCAACCTCGGATGGTGAATATTGGGAAATGTTGTTCCCCTGAAGAGAAAGCAAGATTCACTTCACTTCTGAAGAGATACATGGATGTGTTAGCTTTGGTCTTATGCAGATTTAAAATCCTTGAAGCCCAAAGGCGTACAACACGTATCCCTTTGAAGCTTTGATGTGAAACCATACGAAAGCGAAAAAGACATTACAACCCTGATCCAAGATCTCGGGAACTATCCTTGCGGAAATCCAGAAGATGTTAGATGCTAGAATTATTTTTCCAATCCATCACTCCACCTGGATTGCTAACATCGTTCCTGTCAGGAAGAAGAATGGCGAAATCCGAATTTGTGTTGACTTAGGAACTGAATCAGTCTTCATTGAAGGACAACTATCCCTTGCCTATCATGGATCAGGTATTACAAACTGTTACTGGATCAGAAATGCTATCCATGCTCGATGGATTTTCAGGATATAATCAAGTTGAGGTAACTACGGAGGATCAACACAAGATGGCCTTCACAACCCCATGGGGTACCTTTGCTTACAGGAGGATGCCTTTCGGCTTGATCAATGCTGGAGCCACCTTTCAGAGAGCTATGGACTTGGCATTCAGAGACCTGATGGGCAAAGTCATAGTGGTATATTTAGATGACTTGACCATTTTCTCTAAAAAATGGAGTGATCATTATGATCATTTAGAGCAAGTACTTTTGAGATGCAGGCGTCACGGGATTTCATTAAATCCCAAGAAGTCCATGTTTGGAGTGACCGAAGGAAAGCTGCTGGGTCATATCGTGACTAAAGAAGGAACCAAAATTGACCCAGAGAGAGTAAAAGCCATTCAAAGCCTTTCCCTACCCACAAGTAAAACTGGGGTCCATTCATTCTTCGGGAAGGTTAATTTCCTAAGAAGGTTCGTACCTGATTTTGCTGATAAAACTAAGGATATCCTTGGGATGATGAAAGGAAAAATTCCATTTCGATGGAGTACTGAAGGGAAGCTTGCGTTCGATGAAATCAAAAGGGCAGTTGCTTGCGCTCCTATCCTAGTATGTCCGGACTTCAAAAAATTTCATCATGTACAGCTACGCCTCTGCTCACACAGTGTCAGCCATCTTGATGCAGGAGAACGGGGAGGGCATTGAAGCTCCCATCGCGTTTATGAGCTGCCCATTGAAGGAACATGAATTAAAGATGTCACAAATTGAAAAGCATGCTTATGCGGTGGTACGAGTGGTGAAACATTTCAGGTACTATGTGCTGAATTCCCATACCCTCGTTCTCGTTCCCGACACTGCCGTTAAATCCATTTTGACTCAACAAGAGCTGGGGAGCCAACGAGGTACCTGGATAGCTAAAGTTCAGGAATACGACTTGGACATCAGACCTACCAAATTAGTACGAGGAAGGGGCTGTGCCCGATTGATTGCAGAAAATCATCTTTGAAGCGAGAATGTGAAAAGACTCAAGATACTTCTTTTGCCCATGGTGCTTTTCGTGAGTACAAGCCCGATGAATGGTACACGGATATTGCTTTCTTTCTAACTTATGGTGAATGCCCCCACATTTAAGCCAAAAGAGAGAGGGACAGTCAAGTTGAGATCTGCAAGATACCTCTTGTGGGATAATGGGATATATAAGAAAGGTATTGATGGTGTATTCCTGCGCTGTGTTGATAAATCACAACAGTTAAAGTTGTTAGAATCCTTCCATAGCCTAGCATGCGGAGGACATTTTTCATCCTCTGTAACAACTTATAAGATTCTACGGGATAGGTACTATTGGCCTACTCTCTTTCGGGATTCAGCAGAGTGGGTGTCCAAGTGTGAAGCTTGTCAACATTTCGTTGGTCGTCCCAAGTTAGCAGCTCTTCCCCTGAAGCCCGTAGTGATCGAAGAACCTTTTCGCCAGTGGGGAATTGACTTCATTGGAACATTGAATCCTGCCTCCAGTGCTGGACATAATTACGTGCTGACTGCTACAGACTATTTTACCAAGTGGGTGGAAGCCGCACCAATCAAGCAAGCAACCTCTGAAGTTGTGTGCAAGTTCCTTAAAGAAAATATAATTGTCAGATTCGGTGTGCCTCACAAGATTGTAGCTGATAATGCCTCTAATTTCTCATCGCATGAGATGACAAAATTTTTCTATGGATTCGGCATCACCTTGGCTCACTCATCTGATTATTATCCCCAGGCAAGGCGAAGTGAGTCCAATGAACAAAAACACAGTTACTATAATTAGAAAACTAGTAGATGAAAACCAGAGGACATGGCACAAAGCATTGTATGACGCGTTGTGGGCTGATCGGATTACCCCAAAGTGAGCTATAGGAATGTCTCCTTTCCAAGTGTTGTATGGGATTGATGCTGAGATTCCTATCTCAGTAGAATTGCCAGCCTTACAGTTGGCAAAGCAGTCGAAGATGTGACTTTTCAAAATTCTATTGAGAAGAGGGTTATGTACCTAGCCAGGCTAGAAGAGGAACGAAGCAAAGTGGTTGATCGCATTGCAGACCATCAGAGCAAAGTAAAGAAATTTTTGACAAGAAGTCAAGGCAACGTCATTTCCAAATTGGAGACCTGGTGTTGCTTTGGGATAAAAGAAGGGAGCAGAAAGGAATGCACGGAAAGTTTGACTCCTTGTGGAAAGGACCTTTTAAGATTCATCAGCTGAGTGGTGAAAATAGTTTCCATCTATCATACCTTGATGGAGAATTACTCCCTTTTCCTTTCAGCTGGTCAACATCTGAAGTTGTTCCATCATTAATGCAAGACGCTCTCTTGCATTGTATATACTTTATTTTATGTCGTGTGTTTGCTTTTAGTCTTCTTTCTTTGTTTGTTTGTTTTGTTTTTTTTTGGTTTTCTTCTTTTCTGACTCCGTAGCCCAATGGATAAAACCAGAGATTCTGAGTTCTCTTCCTTTGATATCACAAAGAAAGTCCCCAACTGGAGCCAGTTGTTATCTCAGTTTTGAGTTTACGCCAAAACTATCAGATAACCCTACGAAATTTTTAAGCTGGTTTTGCAAAATTGCCTTTATGAGAGATAATCGGGTTTTCGGGTTTCACAAGCAGGACAACATGTGTTTTAGATGTTTCATGTCTTGTGTTCCCCGAAACCCAAAACCCGCATCAAGTAAGGTGAGTCGGGTTTGCGGACCTTCCAAGCATCGGAGCATGCCTTCGTCTAAGCATCATGCTTTATGTCGATCGTTTCCCGCAACCCAAAACCCGAATTGCCTAAGTCCTTCATGTCGGGTTTTGAACTTTGAAGCATCTAAGCATCATGCTTCATGTCGATTGTTTCCCGTAACCCGAAACCCGAATTACTCTAAACACCTTTGTGTCGGGTTTTGGATCTCCCGAGCATGCTGACATGGCATTAATGCCGAGTTGTCGGGTGGGTTGGCACGTGCCAGCTGAAGTGTATTAATTGCAAATTTTCATATATATATGTGGATTTCCACGTCATTTTTACCAGACGTACTTTTTACCTTGTGGATTTTCACGCATGCTTCTTCGACCCCGAAACCTGAAATTCACCTCTGTACTCGATTGCATTGCTCATTTTTGATCATTCGTTGTCCCAGTTGAAGGTATTTTTCTTCAGTCTTTCTTTGTGGTTTTTATGGATTAATTATGTGAGGAATTCGTCCAAGTTTCTCATCTGGGTTTGGGATTTTCTCTTTTCCATTTTAAGGGTTGTTTTCTAAAACCAGGTTTATGTTTTAGGGTTTATCTCTTTGGAATTATCACTTTGTGTTATTTCCCGGAATGTTGTTGTAATTAAAATATGTTTGGATATAAATGATGAAGAAAGAACTTGCATGTTTTAAAATCAACAAAAACCCTATTCCCTCTTCTCGGGTTTCGCAGGGTGTTGTGCAGTATCAAAAACCCATGTATATCGAAAAAATTTGAGCGGGTTTCCAAAAACATCTTCAAAGTGTTGGGCTTTCCAAAATCTCTGACATCTTCAAAGTGTCGGGTTTCCAAAATCTCTGACATCTTCAAAGTGCGGGTTTCTCAAAATCTCTGACATCTTCAAAGTGTCGGGTTTTCTCAAATCTCTGACATCTTCAAAGTGCGGGTTTTCTCAAGTCTCCGACATCCTCAGTGTGTCGGGTTTTCTGGACTCCCCGACATCCTCCTCAGTGTGTCGGGCCTTTCCACCCTTCCGGCATCTTCAGTAGGTCGGGGTTTTCACAGTGTGCAACATCTCCTGATCTCTGAAACTCTCCTCCTTCGAAATCCCTCATGTCGGACCCTGGTCCATCGCAAGAAAAGACTGAAAAGTCAGGAAGGATGAAATACAAATTCAGAAAGGTGGAGTCTCCATCCTATATCGATTGCAATTATGACATCCGAGATACAGAGCTCGGAAATATAGATATGGAGGATTTCTGGAGTAGGGTAAAGAGCTCCTCCCAAACTCCATGGATGAAATCGATAGTCGATAGTGGTTTACCTCTTGCAGTGGGTTTCCCTATGTCCGCTCAGTGCCCTGAATTCATCTTAGCCTGCGCTTCGAGTTATGACTCTGCTTCTCGTTCTGTGAAAAACCAGGTGGGAGAAGTTGTGATCAAGTTGGATGGAGGTTACTTCGATGACCTCCTCAAGCTGCCCAATTTTGAAGAATATGGAGAGTTAGATATCAAGTCAGCTCAGAAAGCTTGGGATAATGATCAGGAAGATTGTATCAAGCATGTAAATAAGAAGTTCCTGATCAAAGCCAAACCTTGTTTCCAGATTCCCAAGACTTGTCCCCAGAAGTGATTTCATTCAGGAAATCAATGACATCATCACTCTGTTGAGTCGGGTTTTTGGTTTACCCGAATCAAATGTTTTCCAAGGGTGGATGTATCAATTCATGATCACCATTAAGAAGAATCAACAAGGAATTGATTGGGGCACTCTCATTAGTAATGAGATAGATTCCCAAATGACAACAATCTTGTCTACGGGAAAGTTTTATATGTCCTCATATGTCACCTATGCAGCGGCCGGTATGAGGAACTATCCCGGGTTGGATACCAAGGGAAACAGGATGGTGGACCATGTTTATCAGTATTTTCCTCAGCTGACAAGAAAAGGGTCTCAAGACCAATTCAGAAGGGTGAATGATGCCTTCTTTTATGAAAACATCTGCAGGTTAAATCCTGAACTGAGGAAAACAAGAGTATCTGATGAAGCATGGGCTGAGGTTTCAAAGTGGGGTTGTGTCTTCTTGCATTTAAAAGTTCACATATCTACGGGTAGTCATGTACCCGGGGATCCTTTCCATCTGCCCCGATATCCAGGGGACAAACTGATCTTGATGGAATTGGTTAGGCAATTGTTGGATTTTCACAAGTTCCAACAAAGTAAACATAAAGCCGTTGTATCCTTCCCAATTTCTATTGGAAGGTATACTTGTTCGATAGTGGTGAAAGCTAAGAATGTTGTCCATGAGCTTCAGGATAAGTTGAAGAAGCACATGAAGCCCTGAGATGGGTTTGACATTCGAGGAGTCCTCAGGGCGTATGGAACTCTGCACCTACTGCACAGACCAAGCATAGAAGACATCTGGATTGATCTACGTGATGAGGTTGCTGTTCGTAGAAAGGATCATAGCAGATTGACACTTGCTGAGATTCAAACACTTGAGCTCACTAACTTACCAGAAGGTACTAGCGATAATGAAAGTGTTCTGGATCCCTCTTATGATGGACTGAATGAAGATCAATATGTTTTCCCACCTATTGATTGGTCGATCAGTGAAAAAGCCTCCATTACAGATAGATCAGCTCTGATTCTTGCACGCACCAAAGCATGGCTCTCCTCTTGGGGAATGAGTTTTAAAGATGATAAGTTTTCAAAGTTGGCTGCTTCAGAGGCGGGCCCTCCAAAAAGGGAAAGGACAAAAAATCTTCTAAGGGGCCTATAAAGGTCAAGTTTGTCAAAAAGAGAAAAAAGAAAGAGAAATCTCTTCAATTATTTCTCCAGTTGAAATGGTGGATGTGCCAGAATCACCAACACCACCAGAAATAGGAGAAATTTCTTTGGAAGGAGAAGGAAGCCAGCCTCTGGTTTCATCATTTGTTGATTGCCCAACTGAAGAGACCTTATCTCTTGCATCCCAGGCTTTGGAGTCGAATCTGCCCTCCCCCTCACAACCACTCCTACCTCCTCATTCTCCATCAACTTCTTCAATCATGGCCAGTATTTTCTCTGGACTCTCACCCCTCTCTGTTGGGACCCAAGTAATCACCAACACGCCCCCTCCTGTGCCTCTTTTTATTGAATCTACTACCACATTGGTAACTATTCCCCCTCCACTAGTAGAACCTTCTCCCCTTGAGAGTATGATACCAACTTCTACAACAGTGGAAACTCCCTCTGATACGCCATGGCTACTCGAGCAAACTCGAGGAAGAGGAAGGTGATTGTACCCATACCGGCCTTTGATTTTAGCTCACTCAAGGCTCCTACTGCTAAATCGGCCAAGAAACCCAAAACAGTTTCAAGGGTTTTGGTGGACGCTTCAGGGCATAAGTTCACAGAGATCGCCACTCCCACGGCTGAAAAACTAAAGAGGATGTAACAGCCTCTGATTATCAGATAACCAGGGTGGCTCTAGGAAAAGTGACAGCAGAAGGGGCACAACAAGATGCACGGGATGCTATAAATGTGTTGTGCTTAGAAGTTGAAAAAAAAAAACAGACAGAGAGATGAGCTTAAGGAAAGGTGGAGGCGATTGAGAGGTTTTTCTTAAGCTCTCAAAACCCCTTGAATCCATACCATCTTCTTCTCCTGTCGGATTCGATTTCTCATCAGTGCCTACGATTGAGAGGATTAATAAAAAAGGAAGGGTGGTCGATGAATGGATCCAAAGGCTGCTCAACGGGGAAGGAAGTGATTGAGCGTTGTGAAAATCTATCAATCTTTGGGGACATTCAGAGTGATGGAGAGAAGATGGACGATGATTTCTCTCAAGAAATTGGACATCTTGATTTGACTTTTGAAGCTCTCCAGGTATTAAAGCAAATACCATCACAACTCTTGGTAGAAGAAGGCATCATCCCACATGTGGATAAGCATTTCCAGCTGACCAAAGCCATCGGGTTCGGTGAAGATTCTTAACGAAGCCTGCGGTAAGTTGAGAGAATCAAGGGATAAATTGATTGATGGCAAAAGTGATCTGGAAGAAGAGTTGCTGAAGATTTGTCCTAAAGTGTCGGTTGGAAACTCAGGCATCCTATCGGCGATGATCTTTTCAAACAAGTCCAAGAGTCTGTTCAGCATGAACCAACGCACGGATTTGGTATTGAGATCATTGATCGGTTTGTAAAATTGAACATTCTTTGGAGGCCTTGAGAAGGCTCAGCAAAAGATTGAAAAAGCTTCCGGCGATGCTAGTGATACCCATGAAACCTGTGAAGTTTTGAATGATCATTCCACTTTGCTTGACGAAAATGAAATGCAAGGCATAATTCGAAAGTTCAAGAATTTGGAACAAACAGAGCTCAGTTTGGAGGAAGAAAAGATGAAGGAGCGAAAGATGACGATTCAGATTAAGTCTTGATGTTTCATGTCATTTCAATTTTGAAATTGACATGTCTTTTTCATTTCTGTTTCGTCACATTTTTGAATCATATTTTGACTTGGTCTCCTGCGTGAGAGTCAAGCAAAATAGAACTCTTTTTAAAGAACACTATTTTCTAGGATTTATCCTATTTTCTCTCTATTCCTTTTATTATAAATAAGGGATGCTTATGCATTCCAAAGGGTCGAGATTTTTGAAATATTGGGAGCTATTGGAAAGAAGAAAAACTTTGTGTTTTCTTTTAATCATTGTGAAGAATAGGAGTTGATATTATTTTGCAAACTTTGTGTTGTGGGATATATCTTTCTTAAGACATTGTTCTTACGTCCATAATCTTAAGCTATTCTTTGTTTAGCACCTTAGTGTTTCTAATCATTTCAGACATTATATTTATGATCTAAAGCCCGTATGATTATTTCGTGCTCTGTGTTTACTCGAAAGAAAATACGTTTCTCTCATTTCCTTTCCATTGTTCTTCTTTCATTGTAATAGTTTCCGACCCAGTTCATTTACGAAAGCAATACCTTTGAATCGTGTGGATGTGGATTTCGGGATTTTATCCCAACCCCAATGGTTAGATTAGTGTGAATACTGTATATATTGTTTTTTTGTTGTGTTTTAGATTAGTAATAAGCGGGCAGCCTCACTGTCTTTGAGGAGGATTTAATCCCATATCATATACAAGAATGAACTCAAAAAGAATCAAGATTAGATTTACCATGAAAGATCTAGTCACATTGGTGTTAACCACTAATATCCAGCCACAAATATCTATTATATTAATCACCATAACACAAAAGCTAAATACATCAATAGTAACTCTATAAGATCATGTGTATCAAAATCATTAGCATAACCTTACAAAATGGACTCTCCTCTAATCAGAAAAATCAATACATATATGGGTGGGGACTTTCCCTTCACTACCTATGTATCCTTAGAATAGCCTACATGCCACAAATAGCTATGCGTGCATTACAAGTCAACTATAAAATCATGAAAACTTCACCGATAATAGATTATTTATTAATAACTCCATTTATAATCGTATTATAAACCCAAAACTGTGCATGTCACTACATCTTCCTTCACATTAGACCTTTCCCCTCATTGGTCAAATTTCTACCCCGACAATTATTCATGTTAAAGCGCTTGGAATATTTCTAGAAATTCCTTACTTGAAATGTGCATACTTGAAACATGTTAAAGTGCTTGGAATATTTCTAGACATTCCTTACTTACTTCATCTACTAATTTTTTCCACTCTTGCAACTCCTTCAAATCCTTTCCTAGTGCAACCTCTACAATCCCTATCACTTGGTCTAGTGTAATATCCTTGAATTTTCCTTTTAGCTCCTTTATCATAACCTCCAACTCTATGCAATTGTTATCAATATTGTCCATATGCTCTAGTATAGAAGTCTCAAACTCTCCCATTTTATGTTCTAGCTATTCACACTTCGCCTTGATTTTATCCTTTTGTGTTGTGTCTCTGTGGTCAACTGAGTGTGCTCAATTTTGTTGGTTGGGGTCTTCTCCTATATACTCTTCAAAGTTTTTTCCTCATCCACCAACCGAATTTCTACGAAGGGCTCTCACTTCTGGAATCTAGTGAAGCCAACATATTCTTGTGTGCTTGCTTCCTTAAGCTAGGTGAGAAATTCCTCCATTTCGGTGATCCTAGCTTTCATCGCAACCTTATTATTATCCTTTTCTTTTATAATTTCTTCCTCCGTAGGCCCTGCACTTTTGATATTAACATGGATCATCCCTACTAGATCCTCTAACTAGTTCATCTCATCTCCATAATCAGTTGCGTTCTCACTCGGTAAGGGAGGACATTGTCCCAATATTTCTAGAAATTCCTTACTTGAAATGTGCATACTAAAACATGTTAAAGCACTTGGAATATTTCTAGACATTCCTTACTTACTTCATCTACTCATTTTTTCCACTCTTGCAACTCCTTCAAATCCTTTCCTAGAGCAACTTCTACAATCCCTATCACTTGGTCCGGTGTAATATCCTTGAATTTTCCTTTTAGCTCCTTTATCATAACCTCCAACTTTATGCAATTGTTATCAATATTGTCCATATGCTCTAGTATAGAAGTCCAAAACTCTCCAATTTTATGTTCTAGCTATTCACACTTCACCTTGATTTTATCTTTTTGTGTGTTGTGTCTTTGTGGTCAATCGAGTGTGCTCAATTTTGTTGGTTGGGGTATTCTCCTATATATTCTTCAAAGTTTTTTCCTCATCCACCAACCGAATTTCTATGAAGGGATCACACTTTTGGAACCTAGTGAAGCCAACATATTCTTGTGTGCTTGCTTCCTTAAGCTAGGTGAGAAATTCCTCCACTCGAGTGATCCTAGATTCCATCGCAACATTATTATTATCCTTTTCTTTTATAATTTCTTCCTCCGTAGGCCCCGCACTTTTGATATTAACATGGATCATCCCTACTAGATCCTCTAACTTGTCCATCTCATCTCCATAATCAGTTACGTTCTCACTCATTAAGGAGGAAATTGTCCCAATATTTTCTTTACGAGCACATATGCTCTATCATATGCTTACTTAGTTTGTTTATGCTCGCCATCGGCCTATCCTCAACCTATCTACTTTGTGTTATTTCTCCTTATATGAGACCAAATTATGAATCAGTAGTGTGCTATAATCCGATGTCTCCTTATTACCTCGAGGCCATCTTGTGCAAGGCATTACATGCATGTTCATCTTAATTAGTTTGGGTGCATGGCCTTGTACCTCTTTCCTAGCTGTTTCTACAATATCATTGTTTCAATTACATGCTTATTTGCTTCAAATTTAGGCTCCTATGAAAGAGTATGTAAATTTAAACTTAGCATTTTCTTTGTTCTATATACTCATCCATCTTGGTCCAACATCTCCCAAGCATGTAATTTCCCTATAGGCATTGTACTTTGGAAGCACACACGTAATAATTTTATGGGGTCATCTGCGAAATCAATATGTAGTGGCCTTGGAGTCTATCATTTCTTCGCTCCTTCCTTTTTGATCACTGCTTCTTTGGGGTAGGAGTGCTAGTACATGTCCCCAATTCCTTGTCCTCATTGATGATGAAAGTGTCACCTATCTCTTTCTCTACTTTCTCCTCTATTCACACCAGTGTATTGTCCTTTGATGCGATATTCTTCGCCTCTTCTTCTATCATAGGATCTTTCCTCTTTTCACAAGACTTATCTACTTCCTTCTCTCATGCCCGCTTCACTTGCTCCTCTAATTCTAGTTCCAACTCATCCCTTATTGTGGAAAAGTATGTCCCTTCGACCCTATTTTTTTCTTAGAGTTGGATACCACCTATACCTTAGCATGCTTATTCTTTTCTTACTTTGTGCTTCCCGCCGAGAGAGGTCCCCGTTCCCCCACTTTGATGCTCCTATAAAAATAATAATTTATCTTACGAGAGGTATCAAGCTACCCTTCTTATTCATCACCTTCCTCTTCCTCCTATGCCTCTTCTTCGCACACCTTTTGAATAGGTGGTACCCTATTCCCTAGCTTTTGGAAAGGTCGAGTCTATAACCTCCACCTCGACTCATCTTTGATTCTTGGGATGTAAATGTATGAATACTTTGTTAATGTGTTCTTTAATTGTCACATTTACTTGTGGACAAAAGTCCAATAGGTTTGGATCCAAAACCTCCAAGTATGCGGGCCAACAGTCATATATGTAGGTGGTGCACAATGTATGTAGGTCTGAATCCACCTTTCCTATATCATAAGTCAACTTTTACATATCGTTCAATCTATTTATGGAGCACTTTAAGTATTTTTCTAAGAATGCAAATGGAAGTTTGCACCACGGACCCATCTCACCCTTAACCATGCAAAAGCATTTAAGGCTGAAATGTTGCATTACTCGCAAAATTTTCCCGATCTTTGACTACTATGGGCAGCTCATATGAGAATTTGCCATTCATTCTCAAAGGATTCATGTAGTCTCTCATACCACTTATTAATTTTCTCTTTGTACATGTTTGTAATGTTTCCATCACATGTAAACCTTGAAAGTCAGCTGTAATGCGGGGAATGGGTTTTCTAGTGAGTAAACCCATATGTTTCCTTTGGGCCCGTCTCGTACCTTGATTTTCTGATCACAATCAAAAGCTGAATAGATCCCTATGTAATCTTCTCACCTTTAGTCATTGCTGCTTTTCCTTCTCACTAATCCCATTCACAATTAAATGGGCTAAGTTGTAATGTGCTCTCTTTGAAATTTTGTAGACCACGTACAAGAATTTCTTATTAATGTTTGTTTAGTGCTTTGATGCATGCAATTTGTAGCTCATGAGCCGGACATAACCCTAAGTTCCGGATCATCTAGATCCATGATGGTTTGTGCCCTACCTCCCTTCTTATAGCTCAACTTCTTTGCAAGTTCTTAAATTTTTGTTGTAGCACATAAATCTAGGGCCATGTCTTCCTTATGCTCCTCAAACCTGTGACTCACTCAATCAATTGAGCGTGAGACACATCCTTCTTCCCACAAATTAGAAGAAGTATTCATGAACCCACGACATCAACCACTGAAAGAGGTGTGCAGGTTTGGAAAAGAAAGGAAGCTCCCACAACTACATTACACTAGTTTTCTCTATTTTCCACATTACGAAGTCATCAACTAGAGGGTTTCTAGCCTCATCTACTCCCGGAGGAATTTCTCCAAATATGACCTTATATTCTTCTCATTATCTTTTGTATAGTGGTTAAACTCACTTGATTTTAATTGAACAAACTTTGATTTACAAATTTTCACCCTCAAAACACCAGGAGGGTAATACATTTCTGAGTATAACTCTTCCAAGGGTTCCTCTACCACAACCTCGGGCCTCTTTGTTCTCAATTTCATTGGCTTGGGTGCCATCTCGTTGTAGAATCGCGTGCCCTAAGTGTTTTTTTCTTCCAAATTCCTTCTACTCGAGCTCTACAAACTTCTCGAATGTTTTATAATGCACGTAACCCTTCTCTCGTGCTCCACTCGCTAGCTCTAACTTTCTTCTTTGCAAGGACTCACACACACTCTCAAGAACTTCTTGTTTGCACAAAATTTTTATCACTCTTAAGATCTTCACACTTTACTCACAAGTTTTCTTTGAAGGAAAGGCAGCCAAATGATAACCCTATCCTTTTATTTATACTTTCCTATGGCCCACAATAGTCCAATTTGTCCTTCTAACCAATGATTTTTAATTCACTATTCAATAAAGTACCTTTTTCATTTTTGAAAAATTTCATGACTTCACTTTGTGTGTTGCGGTCGTAACCTTCGACACGCTATGCTCTTCTTGGCCACACTCCTCCTCCGTGCACCTCGCTTTGCATCAAAGTAAAATACCTATGCATCATATCCTAAGTAGTTTCACATGCCACAACCTACATCACGTTACAATATGTGATTACTTTCCCGTATGGTCTTTAATTAGCTAAACTTTATTCAAAACACATTATACCCAACACTTACATTGTCTTATCCATGTATGCATCATGTTCCAGAAGAATCCTTCAACCAAGCCAACATGTATCAAGAGGGCACTAGTAATTCTCGTCTTTGTATTACGATCCACCCCACACTAAAATTATTCATTGTCCTTTGTGCATGAAATCACTTGGAGATTAATCAGCTATTGACGGGAAAACACACTTTATTACAACAAAACACTTGAACTAAATTGGTAAAGCATAGAAATGATGAAAGGAAACACATATAAAGAAAATGTTTTAAAGGTAAATCTAAGCTAATTGGAAATATTTCCTTATTACAAACACCAAGAATATTTATTTATCATAAGGCTTCATCCTACTCCCATTGAAGTAACTTGGCAACCAGAGCCATCCAAAGGCTGTAATTAGCAAGCACTGAATAAAGTATGTAAGTTACAACTTACGGTCCCAAGAAATGCACTTGGAACTTTCTAGGGTGGCACAAAACTTTGAATCATTCAAAAGAACCATACGTCTAACCTCAAAACTTATACTTAATGTGCCTATCATGTCATGCCTTCTACCTAGCCTTTTCTATCTTTTTAATCCAACATGATAGAGTGCGCCCTTCATCCAAATACATCATTTTATCAATGCACTCTTCAATTTCTTGTTCATCATCTAGTCTTTACTGCGCACAATAATTAGGGAAGGTAACATAAATTCCAACATAAGACAACCTCCATGCCAAATACCAATTATAAGGGTGTGGCTTTGTTTAATGTTTTATAAGTTGTTATGTAGGCCCAAAGTACAAAAGAGACTTCATCATCCCAGTCCTTCCAAAAACACATATATTTATCAATGTATGTCCCAATATCTTGTTGAAAGCCTCAACATAGTCCCATAAACACAAACAATAATACTCCAATAGTCTCATTCAAAAAGTGTGTGCCCCTATCACTAGTCAAGCTTAATGGACATCCATATTCCTTGATAATATTCTCCCATAAAAACTTTACTACTTTAGCTTTCACGTAATCCTTCATAGATGTTTCTTCCGCCCACCTTGTCGAGATAATCTATACAAGTTATAATGTAGTGCGATCCAGTCTTCCGTCAGGATGGAGAAATAGGACCCAAAAAATCAATTTCCCACTTCTCAAAAGGTTTTACACGAATAATAGGCCTCAAAGGCATTTCATCCCTATGTTCAGGCTTTCCAAGGCACTGACAATGGTCACAATCCTTACAAATTTCTATATAATCCTTATAAACCATTTCCCACCAAAGGCCTGCCAAAAAAATCTTGTGTACGGTAGTATTTCCTACATAATGACCACATATAATTCCACCATGAGCTTCATCCATAGTGGCGGTACACTCATGTTCGAGTACACACTTTGATGAAAAACTTCATCCCATCCTAGATTTTATAAATCTCCACTAATCAACATATAGGGCATGGCACGTATGACAAGTTGTTTCTTCTCTAAGCTCTTCATCCCTTTAGGTGTCACACCCATATGTAAAAATAAAACAATATCCTCTAAGTCAGATGACATGCAGTTCAATCTGAATAATTGTGCATCCGACATTGTGTCCTCAATACTTTGTGCATCCTTTCTTTAAGGAATCATTGACAAATGATCAGGTCTTGAATTACTTTTCCATGGATTTACCACAACTAAAAATTCCAATTCCTGAAATAACATAATCTAAATACATATGTGCCCTTAAAAAATGGGATTATTAACCAAGTACTTAAGTGCCATGTGATCTTTATAAAATATAAACAGAGTTTATACCAAGTACTGTCTAAACTTATGCAATGCATAAATCATGGAAAAAGCTTATCACTCTATAGTTGTATAATTTTGTTCAACTGGTGTCAATTTCCTAGTCTCAAATAAGATAGGATGATCAATAATCCCATCACTAGGTTGTGATAACACAATGCTAATGACCATGCCGAGAGGCATCAACATGTACACACAATGACTTATCCCAAGAAATAAATCGTTAAATGGAGTGCAGTAAGTCTTTCCTTCAATGTCTTAAATACTATCTACTTCCCTCATCCCAATGGAACTTTCCCTTGATTTTCAATAATTCCTCCAAGGGAATGGAAATCTTATCTTCTTGTTTGATGAACTTCCTATAATAACCTATATGTTCTAAGAACCCATGCACCTCACTTTGATTGGTAGGCTCCTCCAAACCCAAGATAACATCAACCTTAGTAGTATCTACCAACAAAGATTCCTTGAATATTATGTCCCAATAGAGTCCTAAAGGGTTTAACAAAGATACGATTATTAATATTCAAGGAGATGCTTAACTTCTTGCACCTCTCAAACTTGAGTCACAAGTTTTCGCATACGATCCTTTACCATCCCATACGCATTCCATTCATCCAAATAAACCTCTCAAAAATTATGTATAAAGTCTTCAAATGATTGCACAACACTACATGAAAATAATTTTCAACCCAAAAGGCATTACTTGTGTATGCAAAACTTCCCCACTTTGTGGTGAAAGTTGTTTTTTCTTGGTATTCCTTAGCAATCTATACATGATGATAACCATAAATTCCATCGGTGAAAGATTAAATCTCATGCCTTGCAATTCCTTCCAATATCTCCTCGGTAAAGGTTTGGGAAAAGGATCTATGACACAAACAACATTTAATTGTCTCGTATTCCACACGTATCCTTATCCTACCATCCTTCTTAATGCTAATCACTACAAGACCAACCCACTCTGATTCCTTAATGGGCTCAATGATACCATATTTCAACATCTTATCAATCTCTTCCTTAACTTTGAAGCACATATTAGGATTCATTCTATAAAGCCTCTTCCTAATCGGGCACACACATTCCTTTAACTTGATCCTCATCTCACCAAAGAGAGATGCACTCCCTTCAACTCATGATAACCTCGCGAAAATAAATCCTAGAACTCACGTAACAACTCAATAATCTGTGCAACCTTCTCTTCAAAGAAATAGTCATCAATAATGGCCTCTTTAGGTTCTGCATTTGTCCCAATTTTGACCTTATTTGTATTCATAGGCTCATGGAAAGTGTGCACCTTCTTATCTCGTACTATCCAAGACCTCACACATACCTACAATGTGGTAAACATCTATATTATCCACTTCTTCATCGTCAATCATGTAGACCAGTTTACCCTTCACTTTTTCTAGCTAGGTGCACCAAAAATGCTCTTCATTTGTCTCCTCTTCATCAAAGTGTTCCTCAAAATCTAAATCTATAAACATATCTAATAGGATTTCTCCATCCTTTGCACTATCCTCGATTGGAAGTTGCTTTATAATTTGTAATGCTTCATGTACGGAGGTTTAGTAGAAATATAGTTAAAGGTTTGAATCATACCTCAAGTTATATCTTGCCAATTAATGTTTGCACTTGTTAATTCTCGCATGACCATAATATGCTCGTGCACAACCACCGAGAGTGATGTAGACCTTATGTACCTAGAGTGATGGTGGTAAGGCCTCTTGCTCCTCCACCTATAATCTCTCACACTTTTGAACGTGATGTGAAGTAGAATCCTTCCCATGAAACTTTCAAATATATAAACATGTACATTGTTCTAAGAAACCTAGTAGAGAAGGTGATTCTCACTTCTCACGACTCCAAAAGGTTATTTTATATGTAGTCCACTAGCATGCAGTTGTCCCGTGTAGGGTATAAAAAAGCATATTCCTACTTTCTACTTGATCCTCCCACTGAGCTTCCATGGTGCGTAGAAACACTTAGGGATTTCCTTCGATCTCAGTATCGAGGTACGTAGTTATGACCCAAATGTCTAACCATGTGTAGCCTGATTACATGAGGAAATGTGTTCTTGATATCCCTCCCAACCATTTCATAGGTTCCATGTGCCCAATTATTGCAGGAAACATTGGTTGTATCACTCATGGACTGAGCATCATCCCACTGAATAACACCTTCCTTAAATGGATCAATCACTTCAAGATCTCTATATGTACATGTGTATATCCTGTTCAAATATTCTTCACTCAAGGATTCTACATATGGTGCAACATTCCCATCTATGAAAGGAATAAGCATGCACTCTTCTTTGTTCCAAAAACTGATATAACCTTTATTAAAGCGTAGATCATCATTATCCATGTAACACAATGGCTCTCAAGTAATGTAGGGAAGTTCTCTACCTCGTTAAGTGCCAATACCTTAAAGTATCCAAGAAACTTGGCCCCTTGTATAGTAATGGTGGCATCCTTCAATACTTCAATGGATGTGGCTTTGGTCCTATTTTCCATATAAAACACATTTAAAGATGACCGTAATGGTGGCCTCCTCATCTGATTCCACATGTCTAAAGTGAATACATTTAATTTTACACATGTATCAATCATTATATTTCTGAACCATCCATCAATAACTGCATTCAAAGTGATATCTTTATTGTATTCAAGACCATGAGAAGGTAAGTTTCCATGCAATATTTATCTTTCATGGTCAACTCCAAGGTGCGTACCTTCTCCCTTAACCATTCCTCTAACAAAGGAATGATGTTTTTTTGGTGCAACATCATATAAACCTCATTTATGTCATCAACATCTTGTTGAGGAATCTCAACTTCCTTTTCTTGCTACAACTTCCATGATTGCTCCTTCAAGTATTGTATCTCAACCTGCAAGTTTCGAATAATCTCCGTAGTTTCCTGATAGAATTCCTTTTGATGAATATGATTTGGATAATTCACATGCAATAACTTCTATTTTTAATAATAGGTTTCTACTTCAGAGTCTCATGAGCGCTGCAGCTTTAGCACGTGTAGTCACCAACACAGGTATAATCCCAGGGTTAGGTGCTAACTTTGGCATCCACTGATCTTCCACAACGCACTGTACTCTAACCATTCCCACATCCTTATTTTAATTATGATGTTTTCTCAAATGCTCATATAAATATAGGCATTCCTCAAACTTGTGATTTTTTCGCACCATGAGCAAGTAATGTTTGAGGACATTTTTTCCTATAATGATCAAGGGATCCACATGTAAATCAACTTCCATGGGAAAATTCACCTCTTCCACCATCACGACCTTCACCTTTGAATCCTTCACAAGTAACTTTTACCTCTACGGCCTACATCAATGTGCCCTTTATTGTGATTATCATTATGATGTTCACCTTCTTCCTTATAATTGTTTGTAACACTTTGGTCTAACATACAACAATCTCAATAGTCTCATGAATCTCGTCAATCAACCTATAGTTCTCCATATCACGAGTGTTAGAATTAAAAATATTACAATATCAAGACACGTTCTTCTTGATCACTGCATTCGAAAAATGACACCTACTAGAATCATGATCCAAATGACCGATCTTATAATCTAACAACATGGTGCACACTGATTTATGAGGGAAACTATCCTTAATATGTCATTCCACCTCAAAATCCATACACCGATACCACCGCACATCTCATGGGCTGAATTAGCTAACAATTTTTCTAATCTGTTTTGTCATAGATGCAATATGTGCCTCCTACAATGGGCTAACTCCAGGTTTCTACCCTCCCAACCACCTCGGATGCAAAGTTGCCTCCAAAGAATCTCACGAAAATGTAAACATCTTATGATAAAATTCCCTTAAAGGTGTGATTAACCAACCAACAAACCACTATACATTTTGGATAGGTTGAATATCATGAGACAACTTTGATTTAATAGATTTTGAAACATGCATCATACTCCCGACACTCTCACTCATGCCATGCTTAATGTCCTTCAACATGTTGATGCTCTTATGTTCAAAATCAGGTACATGAAACTCAACTAAGAAAGCATCACACATCACATTATAGTCTACACAAGTCTGGTTCACGTCATACTTCCTATACACACAATACGAGTTGTTGTAAAGTAGTAACAAATTAAATTACATTATGCTTAAGAGTTGTGATTCCCTTTGTGAACCATAGTATTTCACACATGTACATGCTTATATGCATCTTCAATACCTCTGTACTCTAGAAGGAGAAGTGACATCACCTAATAGAATTACTAGGGTTGGTGCAAATTGTGCCCACGAGAACTGGAACTCAGTATTACCTCTAGTATTCCCTTAACTTCCGAACCACCGGATCCACTAGATTCTGAACCACTTGATCCTCTTGATCCTCCCCTATAGCGGACACAAGACTAGAGGATGTGCTACCTTGTGTTCCAACATAGACTAAATTTAACTCACGTTGTCTATGAATTCATGCTACTTCTAGGCATATTACCAACATTATGTGCACCCACATTCTTCCCCGAGGACACACCAGAAAATATATCACCAATAGGTCCACCAAAGAAAGAAGACTACATGGCCATATGAAAAAAAAACTTCTATTTAAAGGAAAATGAAAGCTACATGTCATTTTGAAACACATTTATTAGCTTGATTCTCAATAAATCTCTCAAGAACTAGAATACCAAATGTAAGGTTCATAGGTCACTATTTGGGATTAGATGCACCCCTGTGGCTCTTAATCATTCTTCCTTAAATGTGCTCTTCTCAAAATTCGAAGAGGACCTTCTACGGTGCTTTCCTAAGGATGCGAGATCTATATTCTTTGGCTCGTCATCTTCCACATGAGATCCGATCCATCTCTCTCCTAAACTTCAAAGAATCCTCAATTTTGTGTCTCTTTTTCAATTCCCTTTCTCACATTTCTTTATACTTAAACCGCATTTATTATCTCTTCCTTTTGTCCACCGGTGTCCATAATATTTCACCACACCTACTCCTACCCCAAAAGCGCAAAGGGGGTTTATATAGCCATAGGTCACCCATCTAAATCCGAGTCACGATTAAGATCTTAAGCACTAAAGGGATAGTGCGCAAATAAGATCCTCTAGGTTCATGCAAGCACTTTGAAACTCCACAACTTTTGGACATGAATAAGTAGAAATAATGTACTCCAATGTGTAACTGTTCAAATAACCACTCTACTAATGATTTACAACATATGTCCAAGTCAAATTGTGATCATGAAAATTTTGGTAGTCTTCCCGTGTACAAACAAGTGTTCTATACCTCAAATTTTCTTCGATGCATATGCTACCAGCACTCATACAACTCTATAGGAAAATGGCGAAAAATGTATCATAGATTTCATGATACAAATGTTATTCAAACCATGTGTGTGCATCAAAATTGGGTCTAGTATTATATCGTGAGCAAATGTGTCCTCTAAATTCTCTACACAACTCTCAATCTTGGACAAAGTCAACCGATATGTCTTCATCATGAAACAACTCGAGAAGAGGTCCCAGAACGGAACCAAAATGTAGTCTTATTTTACCATTCATACCCCAAGGTGCGCTGAAACATCATTCGGATAGATCTCGAGTGCTTACCCAAAGCACGCAAGGGTACTAGGTCCTCTTTTATGGTAGCTTTGAAAAGGAGTTAGCATGAAATAGCATACATTCCAGATCCATAATAACCATTCAAGAATAAAGCATAATATATTTAGATCACAACCATATGTAAGAATGAACTAAAAAGAATCAAGATTAGATTTACCATGCAAGATCTAGTCACAAAGGTGTCAACCACCAATATCCAACCAAAAATATCCATTTTATTAATCACCATAAAATAGAGAAGTTGAATACATCAATAGTAACTCCATAAGATCATGCACATAAGTAAATCAGCAGCATAACCTTACAAAACAAACTATCCCTCTAAATATGTAAATCATTACATATATAAAGGGGTGAAAACTTTCCCTTCACCACCTATGCATCCTCAAAATATCCCACATGCCACAAATAGCTATATGTGAATTATAAGTCAAATACAAAAGCATGCAAGCTTCGCTAATAATAGATTATCTATTAATAACTCTAGTTCTAATCCTATTATTAACCCAAAACTATGCATGTCACTTTATCTTCCTTCGCATGAGATCTTTCCCAAAATAGACTTGAATTGTAACTCCAAGTATTCATTCTCAACCTTATCTTCAAAACATTCTTTGGCTGCTACTCTAATCATTTATCTCCCAATTCTATCAAAATGCAGCTAAGTGCCGAATATGCTTAGACCGAGCACGATCCTTCGTGCCTAACTTCGCACATCAAAACCCTTGACCGTTATACTTATTATCTTTCGTGGTTTAAAAATGTAATAATTGATCGGTGATTAAGGACATGAGCATTTATTTCGAATTAGGGCATGTTAACAAGCCCCGTGAATTATGGTTTGTGCATCCAGTCTTTAGGTGTATCTTTCAGATCCATTAATGTCATGATTTGAGGGAACATGAGATTTTTGTACTAGAATTTGGAGTCATGAGTAATTATGGAGCTCACCATTGTTGAAAGCTACATAAGATAGAGGGTGGGTTAAGACCAAAGTATCATGTTATTTATGGGTACTGGCATTCGGATGGTTCCATAGAAAATTAGACTCATTATGATGTATATTTGTAAAAGCTTTTGGTAAAAGTAAATAAATGAGCCTCATAGTGATATATATAGAGCACACGATCACGGTGAGGACACATGGCATAAAATGATAGCGAGATATTTGATGAAACACATATCAAAAGAAAGGTGATCAATAGATGATTGCAAGCATAAAGTAAAGAGACAATTTGAGACACACAATGACCATTCAAGAACTACGGGATGGCTGTTTATTTCTAGGTAAGACATCTAGTTAAGAGATAGTTATTAGTTTCTTAGAGAGATAACCATCTATTTCTGTAGAGATGACCAACTAAGAGATGTCCATCCATAGAGACGCACGTTTATACATGAATAAGATGACAATAAAAAGATGAACATCCAACACTTCACCGTCTAAGTTGTAGAAACAAAATTCCAATGGGAAGAGATGACCGCCTAATTAGTAAACGTCTATATCAAAATATGGGCATCCAATCATCGAATTCCTATATCAAAATAAAATTGTCTAACACGTTCTATCTAATGGTGAATGGACGATCATCTCACATAGTCCATTTGATGGTCAATGGACATTCGTCCAACCTAGTTCATCTGATTCTGTATAGATATTTGACTAATAGTCAACTCGACATTGTAAAAATGTAGAAAACTTCAATGCACTAATTAGCGTTTCCTGTGAGTTATTTTTTTGGATATTTGTTATTTTTTCAAAGTCAATTTTATAGATTTGCCACCGATTCTATAATAATTTTCTTGAGGGGGTCTTAAAATGAACCTTGTATGAAAGTCTTCATTGTAGGTCATTGAATGGCCATGTAGAAATGACATAAAGGCTGAGAGTATGTAGTGTGTAGTGATATAAAGGCTAAGAATGTGTAGTGAGAATGATGCCTACTCGAGAATAAATAAAAAAGTGAAACTCTTCCCTCCCCAAAACAAACACGTCTAGCTCTTCAACATTTTACATCTCTTTATTTCACTATTTACGATTATAGATTTCATTTACATTACATCTTTTCATTTGAGTTAAATTTTGATTATTTATCATGGAAAATGACTAAATTTTTTTTATTATTTGTTGCATCACGGAGCGCTACAAACACCAACATAATGGGATCTTGTAAAAAATATCAAGTAAAGATGAAATGTGTCTTCACACTCAAATATATTTTCATTTAAGCATGTAATATCATTCATACTTAAAGGGGGAATGTAGATAGTCAAATTAGGTAGTTCTACTATTTGACACTATTGGTTTTACCATTTCTCTCTTACTCAAAACAAGTGCAATTTAACCATTCTCATTTCGTAAATCTCTAGATATCTTCTCTAGCTTGATTGGTTATACACAATCATTAGTCAATAGTTTATGAGAATTGAATATATGAAATTCATTTATAAACTCCACTTGTTAGCTTCTCAACCATATACTTCATATTTATCCTTTAGGGTTAAAAACATATAGTAGGGTGGGTCAGTTTGTGTCATACGGTCTTGACCTAGTGTATGGTTTTTTCTCAGTGCTCACTTTGATCCTGAAATTTCAATTGCATATTATTCTTTGGATCATATACTCCTCATCAATGGAAATTTTGTAGCTTAGATAAGTTTTGGAATAATATTATAAGATAGTGTAACTAACATCATTTAGATCTTATCACTCTTCTAGACTCATATTGCCAAAGATAGCACAAAAAGCACCTAAATCTCCCTACACTTAATAATAACCTACATGCACATTCATTATAGAAGCACTATCTAAAACTATTAAGCTTTCCAATAGGTATAGGGCACTTCATTTTACATTTGCGAGCATCCAAAGCCACTCACTTCAAAGTATATTTGCAGAGACAAACTTGTGTTAAGCTTTTTCAAACAAAGAATTCCAAATATGATTGCACTACAAGTAGATATTACTTGCTAGATGAAGAATTACGTGTGGGTTGAGGAATTTTTAGAGTAGTGCCAACGTCAATGGTTCATGGGGGTTCCTATAACGCAACTAATGTTATTTTACATGAGTTCCTATCCATGGTTGGGTTTTGAAAGGTTGAGAAAAACATTCAAAGGTCTCCATAGTGTTACTTGACATTGACCGATATAGAGCGATGAAGATATTCGAAAAGAGACAAACCCATAAAGTTGTACTTGTGAAACCTAGTATTGAGCGGGTTAAGATAGTAGGGACATTCATGCCCCTATTGTATGGTCCTACCTAGGAGCATTTTCAGTCACAGTCAAGATTCAAACATTATCGGGGTATATCCCAATGTTCTATCGCTCAAATCACCTAGACTTTCCCAAAATCATCTCGCAATCAGCTAAGTGGACCAAATCCAATATGTTTATGAGCTTGTATTGTATTGTGTACATATTTTACAAGTATTAATATGTCATTCTAATATTGAATGGTTAATGTTCAAAGTTATTTAATTAGAATAAATACATGTAGCTTCTATTTCATTCCTTTTTGGTTACGTGTATATCTTAATCAAATCTAAAAAGGGTGAAAACAATGTTCAAATTTCATAGACAATGAAAGAATTACCGTTATGTTCATCATGAATGGCATTTGAGAAGGCCAAAAGAATTTTTATTTGGTGCACTTACAAATATATATGTTTTTGTTGTATCTTTTCAACATACTTTTCAGCTCCGCACCTTTATGTTTAATTATTTTTCAAAATAAAGCACCACTAAATTATTGATTTTATCACCTTGTTTTTTTAACATGTAAGTAATGAACCAAAATAATGAACTTGTCTAGACTCGGGCTCTTTTGTAATGCTATGAAAGGAATTGAAATCTCAACTATTTCATTAATTAGTATAATGTAAAAACATTCAATTATTGTTCTTAATAAAAGTGTATATTTTAGACCTCGATAAATTCATCTCTTGTATCTTTCAGAAATTATGTAAATGTGGAAATAAGAGGAAAGTAAGAGAGTGTTGGTAGTGTAATTAAAATATAACGATAATTACTAATATATCATATGTAATTGACATGGTTGACAAAAATCCATTAAAACCATATAAAAATTAGTGGCCAAAATAACTCCCTACATTTCTTAGGTGTCTCACATTTTGAAGTCCAAAAAAATAGCAGTTTTCATCATAATATTTCCGTGTAGAGGAATTCTACTCAAGATCACTAAATAAACATTAAAAATTATTGTCACCGAAATATTTGCATGGAAGTCTCCATTGCAGGTCACCGAAATATTTGCATGGAAGTCTTCATTGCAGGTCATTGAATGGCCATGTGGAAATGATTAGGGATGAAAGCGTGAATTTAGCGAGGAGATAGGTAACACTACTTACAATTCAATGTGAAATGGAAATACAAATTAGCTACCAATGCAATCTGTTTGTTTGTTTGTTTGTAACATCGAAGACTCCATAATCAAACAAACCCCGAAAAGAACGCATGGCCAGTAATAAGGCCCGAGTACACACTTTGACTGCATTAAATGTGACAAAAAGTGACGTCAAAAATAACTTTGTTGCTAAATTATGTTGGTAAGATGGCTAATTCAACGGGTACTCATTTTTATTGGTACCAATGTGGGATTGTACCATGGCCATGAATCGATGTGGGATTGTGTTTTTCATTCAATATAAAGTTCTTAGTGTCATAGAAGCTATTTTAAGATGTTATAAAGAAGAAAATTAAGTTTGGGTATTAAGGTAATAAGCATATTTCATCCGTGACCAATTAATATATATCTTTTGTGAGAGGGAACTTCTATTATGGTCCCAACCAATTCAAGGAATGCATGTAATTTAGAACCTCTTTTCGAGAGAAATTATAACAATTAAAATTTTCGTAAGTGTCTCACCGTGCACCATAGTTTTGTGCCTTGGTTTGGAGATACATTTAGAAATTCATTGACCCAAGATAAAATTCCAAGAGGAAATGGCATAACTATGCCAAGAAAGTGTAAATATTTTCTTAAGAGAGGCTATAATTAACAACTAGCCAAAATTGTAGAAATTCCTTATCAAGCACCATGGTTTGTTGTTTTGGTATGGGTGTAGTTTACATTTACAATTTAATTGACCCAATATAAAATCCCAAAATGAAATAATTTTTCTTTTTTAAGAAATATTAAACCCCACTTGCGAGAGAAGCTATAAAATGTCAAAAATTGTTAAGTGTCTTATCAAACACCCTTACAAGTTTGCATGACAAAAATACAAGATTCAGTGCGTGGCAAATTTGAGTTTGGATGGGCACCTTTAACGTCGTGGATGTCACTACACTTAGATATTGATATCAAGTCTCTCCTTTCTCGGTCTAGAAAGAGATGATAATCAAGGTAGGAGTGTGCACTTTCTTGATTTGATACACATTAGAAAATTAAATAATAATGAGTGCAAAATTAAAAAAATTATATAATGTCTTTTGCACTAAACAATTTGAATTGCCATATTTTTAAGAATTGGAATCATTATGTTTTCGCAGAGGACACCTAAAATTCTCAACTTCCTCCACCTCTTCAAATTTGTCCAAACTAAAGGAATTTGTTATATATTTATTATTACTACACTTCACCCTTCCATCACATTGTTATGCATGTTACCAACATTTAATGATTATGTTTGTACATATAAGAAGGGGAAGTGTATATCTACTTTATGTATTATTTTGGTTGGGAGTGTATGCACATAATTTTGTTTAAATTTCTCCGGTTCACTACGATAAAAATGAGAGCATGAAAAATGGATTCTTCCTACAAAACTTCATACATTATCAATTGTCACAATTCTTTTCTCAAAACCACCATTGTACATGAAATTGTAAGGAGAAACCCCAAATTGTTCTGAAAAGTACATAAGATTAGACGAAGGTAGACGAATGACTACTCTATGAAGATGTAGCCCTTCTTACAAGTAATTTTTTTATAAAAGGGTGATATGGAAGATCGAAATAATTATTGGTAACAAAATTAATAAAATGGATGACATTATAATGACAACATCTTAAAAGCATCCCATTTCAAGCATGATTTTATGAATTTCCATTTCTTAATGTAGGGATGTAATTTTGTGTAGATCTAGTATCATTATAGTCCCTAAGAATTCCATTATTTGAGGCCTTACATTGCAAATTACTAAAGCCTCATCAAGAATACCATTATGTGCATTTCATGCAATCATAACATTCCATGAACTACTATGTTTTTATCGGTATTTTTTCAAATTGTTTATATGTCTTGTATACAATTGCACATATAACACACATATCTATCAAATCATTTACAACTACAACATATAAAACAAATCCCTTTCCATTATAATTTACACCCATTTCAACATAATCTTAAAGTATGCTAGTATACAACTAGAGTAGATTCACATAGGTTGTGCGGTATAGGCTCACACCTTCCAATTGTAGTTTCTTTAAATCTTACAAGGACTTATCAACAAAACCATTTTTTTCATATCACGAAATAATTAAAATCTATGAAACCACATTATTTGGAGGTATTTTATCAAATAGTTCACATACATTGTTTATGTCCACACCTTACTCTACAACTCGCATTTTAGCACATGACTGGAGTATGTTGGCATAGGTTATGGAGAATATATTCACATTCAAATTAAATTTGAGTTTTCAAATGAGATATTAATCTTCCAATGGGTATAAACATCCAAAAATGTGATTATCATCCTACCCCTACCAGTGCATTATACGTTTTTTTATAAAAATGTAGTAGAGGTTTTCTCTCGCTTGAGTCTATAATCAATAATTGAGATTGAAATCACATGACATCCAACAATAAACAAGGATGGAAGGTCCAATAAATTTATGATGCTTCATACATGCACCTTTTTCTTCACCATTTGTGCTTTGAAATGGGAATTGTAGAATAAGGTATCGACACGTATTAAAATAAAATAGATGGAATATTTTTGTTTTTGTTAGAATCGCACTGGAAAAATGTGGGATCATGTGTATGAAATGTGATTTACTAGACTATATTCCTAAAACAATGTATCTCATGACTAATATTAAGCTTCACCCACCACAAAGCTAGGTAGGTTATTATTTATGAAACATAATTTTGAAGTGTATTAGTTATTATGATGATTACAATATTGAGTACCAATGGGAATATTCCTTCAATTAGAACAACCTCTACCTACAAGTTCCATAAGAAATAAATCTTCGTATGAATCTAATACGAGGCGAAAAGGAAAAATAAATTTGTTTTCAAACATGTGAGCACTTACCATAGCCTTTGTTCGATAACACTCTAGCTAAAACACATAAAAACATACAATTTGGATTCAAATTTATATGTTGTTGTTATGGTTTTCAATTGGATGCAAATGTTCATGGTTCAAAAAACCTAGATGATACCAAATAAATTCAATGTGGGACACTTATGCGAGATTGACTACCCCAAACAATATTTCTCCTTTTAAATATCCTATTGTCTAAAAAGGATTTTATTTAGTCAAGGTCCATTTAATATCCATCAATATTATAATGTAAGTTTTGGGTTTTACAAAAAAACCCATCCCCTCAAATTTATTGACAAACAAAATTGTTTACGCCCCTTTAAGATTTTTACGATCTTTATATGATGTAGAATTATACACCAAAAAAAGGAATGTATGGTTCAAAACAAGGAACTATTTTGATTAATTAAATTCCAAAATTAATCATATAATATTATGATAACATATTTCTACTTGAAATTAGTTACTTTCTGATATGTTACAATCTTGAGAACATAAGAGAAAAGATGTACTTAGCTACACAAGATTATATAAGAGATTTGGTAGTAAAAACTAGAAAAGTTAGGAGAGATGAGACTGTAGATGCTTTTTTAGAGAGAATTTCACTAGAAAACATCTTGGTTTAAGACCATATAAATCTTCCAAGAATGACTGTATAGTATTGAACCTTCTTGATTTTCGGTTTCTTTGGTGCAAAAATTAGTTCTACATCAATGTTTGTCTTGTTTGATTAAAATTTGGAGTATCGCAAATTTTCATGGCGATCAATAGGAATTTTTAAGTGCTCTTATGGTTTGAAACTCTTCATGGTGTGAAATCTAAAATCTTTGAGATGATTTGGGATGCTTTTAAGGCTTAAGTTGAATAGTTGACGTTCTCTTCCTTGTAATCCTTCATTAGTAAAAAAACAAATTAAATTAGATTGGGTTTAAGGTTCACATGGTGGCCACCTTTGGCTATCATTAAGGGATTAATATTATATTTGTACGATTAAGGACATTGGTAGCGCTTATAAGCGAGTGGTTTTTTGTTAAGTGAAGCAAGAGGCTCCATGACTTAAACCTTTTGCAAAAAAATGGATAAGACATGGAATAGACCCGATTAAGGTTGTTAATTTAGGATTCTCGAGCCGAAGTGGTCAAAATCCAAGTGAAACCTAAGAGGAGAATGGAGGCCGAAGATCTTGGAATACTATGATTGGTCCACATGTCCACTAATGATGAAGCTTCATGATTTCAAACATTGAAGGAAAGAATAAGCTAATGCATGGAGTCTTGCAATCCCGAGAAGTATATAGTGACCTCAAAATATTGAAAAATCATGGATGAGCACACTAAGTATAAGGTATAATTGAGGATCCATTGGTGACCCCAAGTGACTCCAAGAATGGTGAGCGGACATGATTGGTACACATAGAAATATTATATATGATTCAGATTCTTGAGAACCTAAGAGGCCAAAGGTGAATGATCCAAGGAAGATCTATGCAATGGCTAAGGCTTGAGATCAAAAATGTTGTGATTGGTCGACATGGACCAATTATTGTAATTCATGGTCTCGATGGTTTAAAATCTTGAGTGAAATGATAATATAATTTATCCCGAGTTCATGGAGACACTAAAATGAGCCCAAAAGTGACCAAAAACCTAAGAACACAAATGACACGTGGTTTGTCCATGTTGACCAATCATGGGTCAATCAATATTTTGAGAAGTTGAGGCCTAGTAGGGAAGAGGATGCTCAATAACCCCGTGGCCCAATACTCTGAAAACCAATAGGATGTGGAAACATGTATTTAATTCGGTAGAGATCATTTAACATGTTCACAAATAAATATGAGAGATGTGGAAAAATCAAATTTGGGGTTAAATTATATGGCTTTGTGCCAATCAAATGTGCAAAACAACTTTAAGAACTGAAAATTATGATAAGTTTGTATCCAAAGATGCAAATCAAATAAATTTGATACCATTGGAAATCTTATCAAGAGGGCTACATATTGGAAAATTTTTGGAACAAATTGGTGAGGTATTTACAAATTATTTTATGAAAAGCTGTTTTGGTAGCATTTTCTAGCCTTTATCACCTTGTTTCAATGAAATTATACAAACTAATTGTGTTTGAGGACTCCTTATGTTTATGAAGAGTGTTGTGCTTCTAAGAACATGTAAATGTGGCCCTGAGATCTTAAATTGAATTCTACCTGGTTTGATGTGTCATTTGATCAATGGTGGATCCACTAATTGATATGTTCACGATTCTTCTTCTCTTCTCATTGGGTTTCAAGCTATCCAAACGTCCCTCGATTCCGTTATGGAATGTTCTCTATTTTATGTTAATAGATGAAGAATGCACTTCATCTTATCATCTTCTAGCTTGGACATTCTTGGTCTGGATCTTTGACTCCTTTGGTAGTTTAGTTTTTGGTTTTTAATTTGAATTTGTCTTAGGCATAGAGTTATGAATAATCATAAGAAATTCTAGGATCTGCAGTTAAGGTTTAGGAGAGTATTTGTGCATGTTAATTTAGTCATAAATGAGAATAGTGGATTTTGAAGGAAGATATTTTTTGTTTGTGTGACGATTTTTTTCCACTTTTATTTTGGTTATTAGGTGTTTTTCCACCTCACACATGGTGATTCATCTCACTTAGGTGAGTCATAGGACTTTTAGTGAGGTATTTGACATATGAAACATTCCATCATAGATCTTTCATATAGTCATATGTGTCATTTTAATATGGTAGTTACATGTTACTCCTAACATTGTAAACCCTCACTCCATTATGGGATTATGACATGTCCATGCATAGGATTTATGTAACACATCCTCGATGTACTTCTATTTTTTATCTATGAGCATGAGTAGACCTATTCATTTTTCATGAAAAATTTGGTGTGAGATTAATTTATTGTTTATTACTTGGAGCACATTCTTGTTTATGTTAAAGTGCAATGAATTTGATGTCAATGGGATATGTTTGATCCTAGTGGTTCACTCTCACACAGTATTAGATCTACATTATTTTAGTAAACATGCAACTAGTTATTGGTTTTGTAGTCACAAAATCATGCACTTTAGACATTTATATATCCCGGTCCCATACTAATATTTAGAAGGTTATTGAGTGAAGAAAGTACTAATTAAACCCCATGGTTTTGCCATCTTGTTTATTTTATTTTGTAATTTGACACTTATTTCACCCACATGCCCAACCATTTTCGACTTTCAGCGTTATTTTAGCCTCGATTGGGAAACTAGATTAGTATTGGGGTACCCATGGGTGCTCTAGTCCCACCAGGGGAACCCCTATCCCTTTTCCACTTTCCCGCCACTTTTTGGGCATATTCTAGCCATTTGACATTTTTATCTTTCTTTTGGTCGACATTTTTGGGGTTAATTATGAATATCGAGATCAAGAGAACCCTATAAATACAAATTTAAGAGACCATAAAGAGGGACCTATTATTTACATCCACATAGCTCCATCATCAAGGAACAAGCTAGGATATTTGCATCACACTTCGTAGGGGGAGGGATTCTATTCTATTCCATGCACACATTCTATTTAATTTTCTACATTTATTTATTGTTTGCTACTTCACAAAATGTGACTAACACAAGAGCATCTAGGGCAAGACATGTACACACACACCAAAAATACATATGGGCCTGAAATGTAGTGCAAAGCTTAGTTAGTGAGACCAATGTTGTGGCAGCTAAGATCGATCTGCCCGTTCATTTGCATATTTCTTTGTTTAGGGTTTTGATAATTCATTTGATTCTTTCGCAGCCATTCTACCATATCAGCGATATACAGTGCATGACAACAAAGTAGATGCGACAAGAAGCTATAGTTTCGAGACCACCTTCGACTCTGTGAGTACCATTTATAGAGATTTTTCACAGACTAGGGCACCCAGATTGCAGACCATAGCACCTGCAGGTGCCCCGGTCCTCCTCTAGATGTTCAAGTCCAGCTGGATCCTCCAGTTCTATCCTTTCCAAGATTCCTGAACAATTGTTCTTACTTTATGATTTTCTGGTCATCACTACGACACACTCCCATGAGAATCTGTCATCTAGTTGAGTTATTTCCTCTCCTTTCTTGCACATTAGGGTTAGTGTTTCATTCTACATAATTGTCTAGATCATTAGCATATTGTTTCATTACATTTATTTACTTTATTACAACTATTCTTAGCTTAGATTAACTATTTCCTTACTACATTAGTTAATTTAATTTTAGTTAATAATTTTGTTGAACCGGATCCTTTTTCATTGGACCTTCTAGGAATTTCTTTGATTTCTTTCATTTTATGCCCATCACCCATAGTGGTCTTTGAATCACTTCAATATTGTGAGCTCACTTTATCTACTCATCGTACCTCTCAATCAATGGATGACACAACTACGTCTATGGCGGAAAACCATTTAGATAATTATAACTACATCCCTCTCCATGAGATAGAAGCATATGATAGTAAAACATCCTACGATGAAGACACCAATGTTGACCAAGACCAACTAAATGCTATTACTGACTTTAGCCAAGCATTGCGTGAAAATCCTACCTATCTCCCTCATATTTTACATGCCTTAATTTCCGCTAAGAGATTTCACGACGCTTCCCCTTCCATCATTTGTTAAGCCGCTCCTATGATCTCTACTCCACCTACCAATATTTATGATCCTATGGTCTCTACTCCACCTACTCATGTTTATGCTCCCATGGTCTCTACCCCACCTACATATGTTTCTGCTCCTATTAATGCAACCACCGCTCCTACCATTCACAATGGTACCTCTCATATGCACCTCGGTTATTCCTTGACTTTTCCAAATTTAACATCTTTATAGCAAAACTTGTGAACCCAAATTCTTCAACTGCAGCTTAGTTACCTTACGTGTCAAACCATCTCTATACTCTATATTATTTTTGCATTCATTTTACACCTATCATATCAACATACCCATTAACAAATAATTTCATCTCTCGCTAAGCTACGTATCTTTAAAATCCATGGGGTCCTATAAGAGCATCTTCACACATTTCATATAACATGCCTTAACTATGTGGACGATCACATTGTACTAGCTAAGCTCTTTTCTCATACTCTACAAGAATATGAAATGCGTTGGTTCTATGACTTACCCATACATTCACTCGTCTCTTTCATCCCTTTGGTTGATGCCTTTCTCACTCCCTTTTCTATCAACATTGGCTCTAAGATCTCCTACTTTCAATGAGAAAAACTCAAACAAGGGCCTAACGATTCAAATTTATTTGACTATGTCTTGTGATAGAATAATTACTTAGCTAGGATGACTAAGGTAATCAAAAATTCCAAAATCCAAGAATTATTTATTCAGAGTCTATTACCACCTCTACAAGAAAGTGTTCTCTTTGAGACATCTCCTTCATTTGGTCAACTTTTTAATACTCTCAAAATTTGTGAGACAAATCTTTTAACAATAAGAAATCTTAAATATCAAGAACAAGCCTCATCCTCCACCCTATTTCAAGGTAAGCCAGCCTTTAAGCCTTCTACAAATAAAGCTATAGAAGGAAGAACTATTATAAATATCATCTCTACTCTAAGGAACTTTGAATACAACCATGCCGACAAAATTTTAGTAAGACTAGTACACCTCCAAGTATTTTACTACCACAACTCATCGATAATAAACTTATTACCTTACCATCCCCTCTACAAATTGATCCATCTCACCCAAAGGATGTAAATTTTTTGAAAATTCTTATTTTGATTATCATCAATGCATAGGAGATCCCAATGATTGTTTTGTCGACTATGACATCTCATCCAGGATTTTGCTTGACAATGGTCAAATTGAGCTTCTGGAATCTAAGATGGAACTCTTCCTAGAAATGAAAATCATAAACTTAAGATCTTTAACAATCCATTATCGAAGCATAACACACTAGAAAAATATTCAATTAATAATCATATCTCACACACCATGTCTCCCACCGAATCATAAGTTCTTGATTTTTAGTGGCTCACACCAAGCTTCACCACTAGTCATTTATTTCTCCAACATTGATTATCGTGATAAATTCACATCTAATCATTTACATATCAATGCATCTATTGGTTCAACCTCCATCAAGAACACTAAAGTTGACCCTTCATGGACCATTAGTGCATGCTCAATTTCAGTTCTCAAGTCTATTGGATATCCCTCCTCGTAAATTGAATTTCCTTTCAAAAACCCTTTGGCATTGTTTAACTACATGTTATAGTTTTTCCTCTCACAATGCTTGTACCTTTCCTAGTTGGCAACACATTTGAGGGATGTGACATGCTTCTTAGTCTCAATTTGGTTCATCACTATCCATCTATCATTTCTATGAATCATTTGCAACTCAAATTCACTTACAACAATCAAGTCATTTCTATTGATGGCATCCCTTCATATACTCCATGGTCATCATATCGTCGCATATTAGATAGTGTATTAGCTCCTTATTATAGTGCATCACATCCTATGTTACCCAAAGCACAATCTACCCCTTTCTCACCTACTCGAGCATTGACTACATGACGACATCATTCCACTAATCCTACATATAAGTATAAACCTATTATGTGGACAATTACTACATCTTGACATAGATCATCACCTCGGTTCATTCCATGTGGATCCTCCTCACACTCCCAATCCAAATCACATAGATCTCCATCACTAATACATTTTGTGATGTCACTCCCTTCATCATACGTTTTCCCTAGTGTGCACATATAATTCATTCACTACCATAGCATTTTTCTACTATACCACTAGTATTTGAGTATGATCATACACTTTCATTCCCTATTGAAGGTAGAGGATTCCCACCCTTTACCACCATAGGATATTTCATTCATTCACACACACCTAGGTGGCATAACACTTCACTTCCCTCCCCACATTGTCTTAGCATAGCTACATTTTTCATTATTACGTTTTCACACACTTGTTAGGAATACTCATATATATTCTAGCATCACTACCCAATGACACACTCTTGTTCTTCGATACACACTTTACTGTTGAGGACTTACTTCACATGAACCATACACAATGCACTATAGGTCTTACATATTGCATTTAATCACACATTGCACATCATCCACCATACATTCACAATTATTCTACGAAATTTGCACATTTTGCATATTTACACATCATATATCATCCTAGTATTCATCACATAGGAGTCAAGTATTATAGTTCTAGTCTATTAATATAAACTACATACATCGCACATTCTACACATATTGCATTACATTCTACACATTGCATCTCTATGCACTTCACCCACCACATGGTTGATTGTTATCATTACATACTACATTGTTGTCTACGAATTGTACTTGTTATCTAATGATGCACTATAGTTCATCGGTCCATACTTGAATGTTGAGGGTTTACAAATCAAATGGACCTTACAATCATTTCATGACTACCATTCTACGTTCCATCATGTGATATTTCTAGGCTAGTGACATAAGCTTTAGGCTAAATCCTCACCAATTCTATGATTTTTAAGTGGTATACACCTTAGGTTACATCATGACTCCCTCTTTTCATCATGTAGTGATATACTCTTAGTGCTAAATCATCACCCCACCTTTCATTTTTCATGATATATGCTTCGGCTATAGGGTTCATGTACAAATTTTCACTAGGTCACACCTCACCACTATACCTACACATTCCTCAAAGCGTGCTAGAAAACACACACACACACACTCCTCGACCATTTCCCAATGATGCACTCTCGTTTCCGATGATGCACTTCATTCTTCTTGACTACTAAGGGGAAAACAAAATGAACCTCACTACATATATTTACATTCAATCATGGGGCATGCATCTCTTATCATTGCATCTTGCTTTCGATCCACATCATACTACATATTATGGTTACTTTTATTCTTTCTTACTTTTGTTTTTTCATGGTCACTTTACACATACTAGTTAGATTACTTATATGTCATTTATCTATATCATCCACACATGCACGTTCATGTCTTTTTCTAGTTGTGATCACACATACAGTGTCTCTTATATGCCGCATGAATTCTCACCTTCTACCTTTCCTATAATCATCATTGGTGGTATCCGCATCCATTTATTATAGGTGTTATTGTTTCATTATATGCTTAGCATTTTCCAGTACCTACTTATACATGATTTTGACATACTTGGTTATTTTTCTAATATGCTAATGGGTGGTTCATGTGCAACATTTTTATGAAGGGATATTAGTTTCCATACTTGTTTGTTACATTTTCTACTCTTGTTTGCTATTATTTGTGATCCTTGCCCTATGTTTGGTGTGAAAACTTGTTTCTTGTTTATGGCCATGATGGCCTTTTGTGTCTTGTGACATTTTGAGTGATGTTCCATCTTTGAAGCCCACTTTTTGTGGCTCACTTTTCCTTCTTGCGTGTTTACATTACTTCATTTTCTTATTTAATTACACATGTTTTCATATACATGCATGTTTTTTACACTTGTCTTTAGCTAGCCATATTATTTGTGCATGCATTGGTTTTTACAAATGACTTTCTAGGATTATGATGTACATGTAGTTGGTCCTATTTTTGGGCCACGGGGTTCCTATCGGTGACCTCACATGCGTCACCAAAGAGGGGGCATAATTTGGGGGTTTTACATACTAACATAGCACATTTACATGGGTTCGAGTTTAGTGTAATTTATTCCCTTAACATTGTGCTTTACATACAATGAGTGGGTTCAAACCATTCTACAAACCCCACACACAACAAATTATACAAGACATGGTGTGCTTAGCATTCTCGAAAGTAGTTACATGCTTGGAGGTTATAGTGGGTGTTCCTCTCTACACTACTTCAGCCAAAGTGGTGTCGGATTGCCCAAAAAACCAAGATGGTATAGAGATCTCTACACACGCTTTAGGGAAGTAGTTACAACTTGGAGAACACAGAGCATTTCCTCCCTACACTTATTTGTCTTATGGTGTGAGATCGCCAAAAAAACTTGTAGTATAAGATATCCTTCTACAATCTCTTTCTTAGCATGGATCAAGTGCACATATTCCATTTACATTTACATTTTCCATTTAGGTATTTTAAATTTACATACTTTCATACACGTGTCTTTTACACTTTGTTTTTACACATATATACATATATACATATTTGACTACTTGATCATCTTCTCATTACAGGTCCATCCATATGAGAAACAAGTAGTGAAATGGGAGCAACCACAATAACAAAAATGTCAACAACAACACTATGTAGAAACGCACACTTTACTAACCATGCAGGTACACACATCGGTAGCTACACACATATGTTCTACTCTAATTTCACTCTCATCACTTTTTATTTACAAATTTTTCATCTTTAGTTTCCATGCTCCTCCATATTTTTGTCATTCCATTCTTTTTTATTCATTTGACATGCCTTCTTCATCATTCTACATTAACATCAGGTATGTATATCTATCTACTTTATGTTATTGATATTTTTGCTAAAAAACATAAAGTGGGTGAAAAATGTAGTAAAAAAATCATGCATATTAGACATTTATTTATCCCGATCTCATACTACTATTTAGAAGGTTCTTTAGTGAAGAAATTACTAATTAACCCCCATCTTTTGCCATCTTGTTTATTTTATTTCATAATTTGTGATGTATTGCACCCACATGCCCTACCATTTTTTGACTTTCTGTTAAATTTTAGCCTCAAATGGGGCACCAAGATTAGTACTGGTGTGCCCATGGGTGTCTTAGTCCCACTAGGGGCACCGTGGTCCTTTTTCCACTTTCTGCCACATTTTGGGCCTCTTCTAGCCATTTGGCATCTTTATCTTTCTTGTGGCAACCTTTTCGGGTTAATTATGAAATTAGATCAAGAGAACCCTATAAATACAAAGTTATGAGATCATAATGAGCAACCTAAATAACATCTACAAATATCACTCATCTAGATATGTATACATCTATTGAATTTGAATCCACATAGCTTGATCATTAAGGCATAAACTAGGACATCTGCATCACACTTCATAGGGGGATTCTATTATATTCCATGCACACATTCTATTACATTTTCTACATTTAGTTATTATTCCCTACTTCACAAACCAATTGACTGACACAAGAGCACCTAGGGCATGACATGCACACACACACACACTAGAACTACATCTGGGTCTGAAATGTAGTGTACCACTCAGTTAGTAAGCCCACTGTTGTGGCAGATGAGGTTAATCTGACCCATTCATTTACATCTTTATTTTTTAGGGTTTTGATATTTCTTTCGGTTATTTTACATGTCTTTCTACCATATGAGGTTAATCCAACATGTGACAATGAAGTAAATGTAATAGGATGCTAGAGTTTTAGACCACGTTTCGACCCTATGAGTAACATTTACATAATTTTTCATAGATCGAGCACCTAGATTGCAGACTGAGCACTCGCAGTGCCCTAATTCTCCTCCAAGCGCTTTGGTGCAGCTAGATCCTCTAGTTCCGTCCTTTCCAACATTCATACATATTCATTCCTACTTTATGATTTTATTTTCATCAACTATGACATAGTCCCAATGAGAATCTACCATCCAGATGAGTTCTTTTTCTCCTCTCTTGGATATTAGGGTTAGCATTTCATTTTACATAGTTACTTAGATCATTAGCAAACCATTTCATTAAATATATTTACTTTTTTACAATTGTTCATATCTTAGATTAAATATTTCCTTATTACATTAGTTAGTCAATTTTATTTAATCAGTTTTGTTGTTAATTACTTCAAGTTTTGATTTTTTTAAGGTTTTGTGTAAGTTTTATTAATCATTTATTGATTTTTACTAATTTGACTTAATCTAATTTTTTGAAGTCTATTGTTTATGTGTTTTCTTTGGTTCTATTTAGTTAGCAAATTTCTAGCTAAATCTAGCTAGTTATAGCTATCTTTGGTACAAAGCCTAATATGGAGGTATTTATGATTTTGCATTTCGTTTTTATTTTTGTAATCGATCTATGTTTTGAATTTTTTTGTCTTATCCCTACAAAATATTACCTCCTCTCTTTCATCCTACCCTACCCCTCAAACCATTCCCTACTCTCCTATGAGTTACTCTACCTCTTCTACCAACTCATTGAGCTCCTACATGATCTCCTTCACTAACTCGGTCAGTTGGGTTCTCTTCAAAAGCTTCCTTAGATCTGTTTAAAGCTCCCCATCCAAATAATCCAAGCCACCTCAGGATCAATCCATTTCTTCCCTTGAGTTTGAAATCAATATATTTGAGCTATAACCCAACTCGGGTATCACCCTACCTTAGTTCTTGGTCTTTCGAGCTCCTACCCTACTGATATCATCTCCTATAACTCAAATCTAATTTTTTACTTATTTGGTGATAGTTTGATTTAGCTTGGTCAAGGTTTTCTTGATAGCCTTGAGGTTTGCATGCTCTCAGAACCTATCGCCATGCTCAGATCCCATGGTTCGTCCTCTCTACTGAGTTTTCCATCCCCAACTTGCCCCAAGGTAAGTGCACCAAGTTGGGGGCCCAAAAGGGGGTCTTAAGTGGATACCTTTTTTTGTAAAATAAAAAATCTTCAACTTGTATGAGTTATTTGAAATAGTTACACTCAAAATTGGAAGTTGTTATAAGAACATGAATCATAGCATTTTGAGTCTAATTTCTAAGCTTTTTTTTTTTTTGAAAATTCTTAAGTGTAAGTGGGTTAAATATCTAAAGTACCAATAGGTGTTTCTATTATTGTTCAAAAACATAGTAGACAATTGATTGTGTCCTCCATTTTTAGCACTATTTAGTATTTTGAAAACCCTTTGGTAGAAAGATAAGAGCATCTAGTTTGTGATAGTATTTGCTTTAAAAAAAATTAGCTAGTATTTTATTTTTATGATTTTTCAAGCACAAAGATTTTAAATTTTGAAAAATAAGGGATAGCTAATCGTGTCCCCATAACTACCTCAAAAATATAAAAAATTTTTTTTTTTTTGAATATGTGTAGAGTTAGTCTAGTTTGTATTTATAATTTGTTTTTCAATTAGGATGAGTGAAATCAAAAGATACATGATGAATGATAGATGTGTATAATTCAAAAAAATAGCTATAAAAAGACATAATTAGAAAACAATAAGTATGGAAACTTTATAAGTGGTCAAAAAAATTAAAAATCATATATTTATAAAGTGGATAATTTTCTTGACGTTATAGGAAAATTTTAAATAAATGTGTCAATCATTCTTATGGGATTTTTAGTTGAGGAAGATGGATTTTATCTTTTTTTTTTTAAAAACATGGGGTTTTCTATGTTTTAGTAGGTCCACGCCTCAGGTTTGGGTATCCAAACCTGATCCAAGGAAAGAGCTTTAGGCTTTGGAAAATTAAGAAAGGAAATGTGAGTGCATTATAACATGAGCTCATTTCTATTTTTATGCATTCCCTACCATCCAATGTCCTTTTCCACCTCTTTCATGGGATTTTTGTCCCCACTCTACCCACTCTGCATATTCTTGTACATTCCTGGATGAATTTTGAGTAGTTGAGGTTATCCCTACCCCAATATCTATATTTTTCTAATCATGGGGGATAAAATACGACGTAAAGACAAGCAAAAGACACTAGAGAAATTAGAAGAGGATAGAATAAAGAAAGTGAAGTGAATGCAAAAACTTTGTGGAGGGAAAGGTACATCTATTATGTCAAATGTACATGATGTTTTAGAAAATGATGATGAAATAAATAATGAAATTGAGGAGAACAATAATTTTGTAATGAGTTTTGATTATGAATTAAATGATATTTTTTTATGGATAGAATTTGGAATGAATGATAATATTGAACCTTTTTTGAGATTCCAAATGTTAATCTTGAAATTTACATGGAAAAGCTAAATGAAGAAAGTAATATTGCTAATGAATTTTTCCTCTAAGAACACATGCTTCCATTTTTCATAGAAAATCCATTCACTTAATTGAAATTTATGAAAGCATTATAAAACCAATGCCTAAAAAATGTCGATAGAAATGTGAGAGGAAAAGTAATGGGAGTTTGGGATGATAACTTTGAGAATTTAAATGATACAAAAAGATGTCAACTATTTGTTACATTGATGAAATTAATCAAGATAAGACCTACAATGAAGACCCTAGGGTTAAGAACATCTAATATTGATGATCAAAATGTGAAAATTGTTGAAAATATACATAAAGCATACCATAATGTAGGTGTAATAAAACACTCCAAAGATAGTAATGCTACATGGAGTGCACTTACTATTTATATAATAAGTGATAAACTAATTAATAAACACTTGATTATAAAAATAAGTAAAGCCTTGAAGCTAAACAAAAAAACACTAATGAAAGCAATAGGGAGACACAAAAGTCTTGAGTCATCCAATAACACTGATTATTGGGAATTCTCTAGTAGACTCACACGAAATAGAATGATACATGTAATATTATAAAATGTTTAATTGAAAAATTTTTGGAATGAGAACATAAGGGTGCCATTGAATAGAAGAGATAAATGATAAAATAGGAATAGGTTCTTGTAATCGTGAAGTGGATGCAAAAAATTTCTTCGATATGACTCAAACACAATTGTTCTCTAAGTTTAAGAATGAAAATCTAGAAATTAACATTAGCCAATTTTTTTTGAAATGAAAAACCCTTTTTATGTGAAAATCAATCACTCACGTACCACTTTTTGTTGTAGGCATCATGTTTAATTTTCAAAGCATCATGATGTTTTTAATCAAGTATTTCGTGTTTTACATATTGACATCATGTTGTAGGAGTGTGGATTAAATGTCCCACAAATATTTTTCATGGAATTTATCACTATGATATTTTTGAAAGGTCAATTGGTCAATTTTTTTATAACACAACATGTTTGGATGAAACATGTAACATATATGGTGGTTTTCTGAAATTGATAAGTTGTATCCATGAGGAGAGTTCACATTCAATAGGAAAAAAAAAATTGGTTTCAAAAAATACAAATTTGTGGCATATTAATAAAAATATGGAAAAAATCTAAGAGGTATGATATTGTTACATAAATTACCTTTATGAGAATATATGGTAAAATTAAGAGAGGAAATCATTTTATGAGTATGCAAGGCACACACATAGAGCTCGATGGTTAGATGACCAATTCAAGTTAAGAAAGGACACATTCCCACTTGGTACTAGAGTTTCAGTATTTGACTACACTTAGAATTACTCATTGCAGCCACAAATAGAGTTTCGAGTCACAATACTATAACTAAGTGGAAGTTGCTATTTTGTGCATATAATATTCATGCACTTTTCAAAAAGCACTAAGAAAGATTGAAAAATATTAAGAGAGTTTCATTTCTTCATCATTGATGATCGAAACATTCTACATGATATGTGCAAGGGTGTTTCCAATTTTTTTATGCAAACCTTCTGAGAGGAACATTGTTTTCAATCAACATTATAATTGGTCGAAAATTACACATCACAATTCAGAATGCATAAATGTTTTATTGGCTAAGCAACATGCACATAACAAAAAAATGGACAGCATATTTGGATTTTTATTGAGGAAGGACATGGGAAAGGAGAGCATGATGGTGGAAAAGCATGTGTGAAAAGAGACCTTGCAAGAGAAGAATTAAAGTTAAAAGATGGTGCTAAATTTATAAGTGCAAAAAACATTGTTGATTGGTGTAACAAGAACATGGGCCATGAATCTTAGTAGAGTTCAAAAATTTGTAGATATTTCTAGTTGATAGAGGAAGAACATTTGGCAAGCTATGAAGATTGTATGACAGTTATAAGATCAAGTGATATGCACTCATTCCATAGTTCAAATGTAAGTTCTTGCACTATTCATACTAGGTGCATGATATGTTTTTATATATCATGCATTGATTTTGTGTGGAATGAATATGAGTCACAATAGTGGGTGGATGAATGGAATTGTATACCTCTAACTCCACTTGACACATATCAATTTCTATGAGCATTACAACTTACAATGTCTTTAGATCATATGATAACATCACATGACTTTGACCAAGTATCTGATTTAGTGCAACAAGGTACATATATGTCATGTTATAAATTTATAAATTATTAAATGATAATCTCTTAATGTATTTTAAATTTGACATTGAGTTTTACTTTGTGATGTAGGGATGTTTTTGTAGTTATTGCGATAAAATTTAATGAAGAAGGAACAAACTAATTCTTGTATTGTTGTGTAGAGGAAAAAAAATTGACTTTCACAGACATTGATGGTAAAAACATTGACTATCTGACTAGGTCAATTGTAGTCACTGGAACTTGAATTTGAATATATCCTATCAAAAAATCAAATACTTGGTTGTTTGAAGACTATGAAATACATAGAAATAAACTTCACTATTCATATTTTTTTGCAAAAAATATTTAATTGATCAAATATCGAGGTAGGCCATCAAACAAGAATCCATGGAAGGTTTGTGAATTAGATGATGAAGCAATTCTTGCTATTTTCAATAGTATATTTGATCCTTGTGGTTCATTGGATTGAATTTCCAAAGGTATGTTCACTTAAGATTAGATATACATCTACATGAATTTAGTTAGAATATTTACTTTAATATTTTTTTAAAAATTTGTAGGTTTAAAAATACTATTTAATTGCTTACTAACATGTCTACGTAGGCTAGTGGTGCAAAAATATTCCATCATCACATGGTTGGAACTATTAGTAGAGAATTTATTATTCTCAAAGATAAGAGAAGCTAAGGAAAATCCAATATCGGAAACAAACAAGAAGCATAAATTATCATTTCACCACCTATACTATATGAAAAATATCTTCTCAAATTCTCATTTCACCACCTATATGGTATGATCAATCTCTTCTTAAAATGTTTTCTAGTACTTGTTTCACAATGAAGGATTTCGGGGCAGCGAAAAAATCCTCACCCACTTGTTTACCAGAGCCACCCCAACGTGTGTACACTATTAGTTAGGTGTCGGATCTTCTTTTGCATAATATTGCATTGGATAACCTTATACTTGACTCACACTTGACTATTGAGTGGTTTTGCAAACAAAAAAACAATGAGAGGAATAAATTGATATGGAGTAAACCATGACAATATTTGTATAGGTTCCCAACATTGAGATGTAGGATCGATGATACCTTTCAAGGTTCGACGGAGCTTGAGAAATCAATTAGAAAAATTATAGCCTTTTTTTCTCTCATGGCTCTTAAGGGACTACACCTGGACGAAGTGGCCTGGAAGCACTAAAACCATTAGGCACAAAAAAAAATCCCCTCCCACCATTTACTAGGCCACCCCAACACATGTGCACGATTAGTTCGGTTTCGGAGCTTCTATTTGAATAATATTGCATTGGACAACTTTATACCGACTCACAATGGACTATTGAACACTTTTAAAAACAATAGGATAGTGGGAGGACTAAATTGAGATGGAGTAAACCATAACAAGATTTGATAGAGGGTACCAATGCAGGTGTAGGATCAAATTATACCTTTAAAAGTGCCATGGATATTGTTATCGCCGAATCACATCACCCTTATGTTTACACAAGTGCATATACTTGAGTCTGGTGTGATTGGATAAAATGGGTACTATCTCCAAGTTGTGGGACTTGCTACTTGAGATAGACCTCCAGAAAAGTTGGTTCTTGCTCTATACTACCTACCACAATCTACTCTAATGCGGGAAAACTAAGCTGTTCTAATATAACTTTCCAAGGACCAGGAGAGAGAATGCATAAAAATGAAAGCCTACACTAAAGTGGTGATACACCAAAAAAGGATGGGTGTGAGAGTAGTCTTCCAATGTGTGAAAAATAGAAGTAAAATGCATACTAGAAGGGGTGATAACAGTTCTCCACAATCTAGCAATTGCATTCACAACATTATTTCATATATGCACAATAATAATGAGTCCTTGCAAGAGCATAAAAATAGACACAATATTTTGTAATGAAGGTTGAAGGGGCAAGAGGAGTGCAAACAAACACAGCAGGGGAAGATACATCCACAAACTTGTATTTTATTGCTTCATGATATGCACAGTTCAATCTATTACAAGATAAGGGCCTGGATCACCATGTAAGGGGTCCACTACAAGGGTTTGTAGCACATTGGCTTCACAAAGCAATTTTGATAGAGCTTTTCTACAACAAAACTACCCTCCTTTTACAATGAGCCCAACACTCCAATTTATAGAAAAAAATGAGAAGAGAGAGAGAAGGGAAAGATGGAAATCCCAAAATATATCCTTCAACCACTTGTAAGAGGCATTAAATAGAGTGAAATAATTGTATTTTACTTGCAAATGCTCCCCATATTGTCCCAGGTGCTGCAGTAGAGAAAGAATGATGACCATGCCTCTTAATTGCACTCCCAACTACCAAATAAACACTTTCATAAACACGGCCATGTTTTATGAAAAATATCCATTCATTTATCATCAAATCCAAAATTTATTTTTTTTTTGCATTGGGCTTAGAGCCATGATTCAAACAGTACCAATTTTGTGTGATTTCGTTGAGAAATTCAAAAGTTATGACCTTTGAGTGTGAGTAGCTATTTTGGATCTGGCGGTGTTTTCGTCATTTGAGGTCGAGAATGAGCATTAAGCGATTGGAGCCGAATATGTTTTTTTATTTAAAATATCTACCCTCACTAAAATTAAGAAATCCATTTTTGACACAAGGGACGTCATTCATTCCGAAAAGTCCAATTTTATGAAAATCGGAGCTCGGAGTCAAAAGTTATGGCCATTTGAAGTTCTAGAGTCAAACATTTGACTTTTCCTTTGAATTATGGGTATTGCGGTAAAATCAGGTCCACATGTCCCAGCATGTCCTAGACACATTCTTCCATTTTGACTAATTCAGGCTTCCTTGTCCCTGCGCGTCTCCGTTGACCGGGCCGTGAGGGCCATTGACTTCCTCATCGGCCGCATCCACTTAGCTTGGCTCCTTATGCAGAAATTTCTCCTTTGCACATCCCATGTGTAATTTTGTCTCAGTATCCCAGGCACAAATCTCCACATCACCCGCATAATAGCTCGACTTGTGGAAAAATTGGCCGATCGCATCCCGACGTCTCCCAACTATCCCATGGATCGCACTAGGGACAACAAGTTCCGACTTCACTGATTCCTTTGTATTTTGGCTTCAAACTTGGTACGGAAAACCTTTTTTGTACGACCCGTAGCCTCTAGACCCGCAATGCATTAAAATAAGAATGCGACTTCAATTTTTGGATTTTTTTAATTTTTTCTAACTTCTTGGGTTTTTTCCTTACATGGGGAAGTTAGAGAGAAAACCAAAGGTGCCCCCCAAAGCATGATTTTGGGCCTTGAATCAATCTACTTGCTTGTGATCGAAAAATTGATGCATGTTATCAAAATCACCTCGAGGGGTGAATTTTGGATAACAAATACCGAGAAATCAACTAAAGAACTTATAACCTTTTTTTCTCTCACGGCTCTTAAGGGACTACACTAAAAAAGTATCCTATAAGCACCACACTATTTGCACCGAATGAAAAATCCTTGCCCACTATTTACTAGGACACTATGATGCATGTGCATATTTGGTTTCGGTTTTCTAAGGGGCTTTTGTTTGCAAAATATTGCATTGGATATCCTTATATTGACTCATATTGGACTATTCAACACTTTTGCAAATAATAGGACAACGAGAGGACCAAATTGATATGGAGTAAACCATGACTTGCTTTCATAAAGGGTGCCAACACTAACGTGTAGGATCTAATGATACCTTTCAAGGTGCTACAGAGACACGATAAATTAATCGGTGAACTTATAGCCTTTTTTGTTCTCAGGGCTCTTAAGGGACTATGCTGGGATGAAATAGACTGGAAGTAAGACACCATTTAAGCACCCAAAAAAATAATCTCCCACCATTTACTAAGTCAACCTGACATGTGTGCATATTTAGTTTGGTTCTAGGATTTTCATTTACAATATATTGCATTGGATAGCCTTATAATAACTTACACTTGAACTATATAAAGATTTTGCAAACAATAGGACAATGAGAGGGCTGAATTGAGATGGAGTAAACTACGATAATGTTTTATATAGTTTAATAACACAAAGGTTTAGGATGTGATGAGACCATTCAAGGTGCCATGGAGACCGAGAAATCAACCAACGAACTTATATCCTTTTTTACCCTCAGTGATCTTAAGGGACTACACCTGGAAAAAATAGCCCATAAGCACTAACATTGTTGTACACCAAAACAAATCCTTACAAATAATTTATGTCCACCCTAACATGTTTTCATATTTGGTTCAGTGTCGAGGAGCTTTCATTTGCAGAATATTGTATTGGATATCCTTATACTAACTCACACTAGAGTATTTTATGTTTATGTAAACAATAGGACAACGAGAGGACCAAATTGAGATGGAGTAAATCATGATAGGATTTCATAGAGGGTAAAAACATGGAGGTGTAGGATCTAACAAGACATTTAAATGTGCCACAGAGACTAAGAAATCAATTGGTGAACTTATAGCCATTTTCCCTCTCATGGCTCTTAAGGGACTATGCTCAGAAAAATTATGATGGAAGCACTAAAACAATTGGGCACAAAAATGAATCCTTCCCAAGCATTTACTAGGTCTCCCCGACACATATATGTAGTCAGTTCAGCACCACGAGCTTCCATTTACAAAATATAGCATTGTACAACCTTAGACTGACTCAAACTAGACTATTTGGTGCTTTTGCAAACAATAGGATAACGAGATTACCTAATTGAGATGGAAAAAATAGAGAGAGAATTTTTTAGAGGGTCCCAACATAGAGATGTAATATCTAACCATACATTTCTAGGTCCCACAGTGATGGAGAAATCACCAAGAAAAATTATAGCATTTTTTTCTCTTAGGGTCCTTAAGGAAATCTCTCTCATCGAAGGAGTTGTCATGCTCCTCTAATATACTCAATGGTTATAAATTTAAAACTTATTTTAATATTCTCAATGAAAGGATCTAAAAACATAATATATATCCATTCAGTCTCATGAGTGAGTTTGTCTTTTGGAATATCAATATCAAGACCATATTTCCTAGTCTCGTGTCTAGAACCATCATTGAGTTTGCTTGTACAACTACCTTGTTTATGAGAGGTGGGACAAGTGACTAAATGGATATGTCCTCTACCTTGTTCCTTGACATGCATATTACAAATCTCCATGAAACCTGCTTCTCCCCACATATACTTACACTCTTGAATGTGAATTTCTTCAAACTTTGAAACAAATTTCACATTTCTCATATTTCCATTTATGGTATTATGCAAGCCATGATGACCCATTGGAAGATAGAAAAAATAAACACACACTTGAAACCTTATGGGAAAATAGTGTATAGAATTTTAATATTTGGTGTGCAAATGTGGACCTTCATGATTTAGTTTGAAAGTTGAGACAAGAACACAATAATATTTGTGCAAGACAAATTTATTCTGATACGTTTCATATTTAAAAGAAACTCTTCTTACTTGAAAGTTCATGTTTTGTCTCACTAAATCGGTAAGAATTTTCATACTCTAGAAACTTCACATTTCTCATGACAGATATATGGTCATTTCCATAGAGATGTTTAACACTAGAGTCCAAACTATGAAAATGATCCTTCACGTTCATAATCCAAGTTGTACAAGTGTTGACTGATAGATAGATAGAGGATCTCATTATATTGAAGAGAAAATATTCAAAGGATATCAAAAACATTTGTGGTAATTATTTTGGATCATCATAATTGGCCAAGGAAAGAAACTATTCAATTAAATTTAGAAATATATCTGAGCTTCTGTATAAGTCACTTTTGAGATAAAGTCTCAAGTGATCTTCAATACTAATAGAAAAAATTGGAATTGTCAATTGCATAGCATAAAATTTCAAGAGCATCTTATCCTAGAAACTATTAAGGCATAACATTTACTCCTTCTTGCATCCTTAAGGATGATTAGAAGGTGATTTATGATAATATGAATGCAAGAACCAACCATTGGACTAACCTCTTTAGTTATCATTGATAGGTTAGAGTCATCCTAATTAAAGATATCCTTTAGGAACTCCCTATATACATATTTCATGGCCACCATTGCAACACACAAATTAATCTCAAATGAAATGGATAAAACAAAAATAATGTAATATTTATATATCATGGATGTAATGTAAAATCTTATCTATATTGAATGTTTATACCATTGATCATACTATAAAGTATTAAGTATATTGAATGTTTTGAACATTCAATGTAAAATCTTAAAATCTTAAGTATCCTAGAAGCATAGCTCTTTGTATCTCTTTTTCTCTCTCACACACCCTTTCTCTCATTCTCTCACTCTCCCATGACCTCTCTCTCTCTCTCTCTCTCTCTCTCTCTCACTCTCACTCTCACTCTCTCTCTCTCACTACTCTCACTCCATATTTCTCTATCTCTCGCTCTCTTACATTCTATCTCTCTTTATATCACACCTACTCTTTCTTTGTATTTCTATCCCTCTAGTATTCCCTCTCTCTCTTTCTCTCTATAGTTACATATGTTTTATTTGAATTATTGAGATTCCAGGAAGTGGATAGCATTGACATTGACATTATATTATAATAATTGATGAAACTGAATTATTATAGTAAAATGGAGAAATTGTAAATTAGTTACATATATATTTTAATTCCCATGTTTAAAACACAAAAAAAGAACACTAATAATAAATATTAAAATAACATACATATGATATCAGATTAATCCACTTAGATACAATTTTTTAAAACCCATTTTTTTATCATATATTATATTGACCAAAAATCCTTGATAGCATACAAAATTTGATCAAAATAAAAGTCTTAACAAATCCATGTAGGCATATACAATGATATACATCAATAAAATATAAATCTACGCCAATATGCCATGAAGGTACGACAACAAAATCCATATAAATCTAAACAATGGGTATCATCAAATAATCTAGTTCTCTTCGAAAACCGGAAGATAAATCAAGCACATTAGTGGAACGTCCCTTATTACAATCATACCTTCTATTCTCAAAGGATTCTTATAGATCCATTTATTAATACAAATAAACAATAGTATACAATTAGTGACATATATAAAATGACACTACTTAAAAATAAATTCGTATTGTAATACGATGATCACTACAATCATCCTCTGCCTCTCGAGGTTATTAACATCAATGACACATGAACTAGATTAGTCAACTCATCCTGTGGTAACCATGATGATGAAAATTAGAATACACATGAATTTCATTTAATTATACTACATGATGTTATTTAATACAATTAATTCATTATGAAAATAATTTTACTAGCACATATACTTGTGTAAGAGGCACGGACATAAGCTATTCCCACATCAAATCCAATATATAATGATCATCAAATATCAACAGGAGTCTCTAATGAAATCATCAACTAAAAATAATAAAACTCACATTAGTAAATTCATATGTTAACTATAGTTCATTCTCTTCATGTATATGATGAATAAAAATAATAAAAATCACATTAGTAAATTCACCGACATGCAAAATCATACTGACATTCACCTATGGAGAAGGGGAATGTGACACTAGATGTATAGGTTGACCCCGTAATTTAAATAAAACACACCATACTCATTAATTTTAATTTTGATTAACATTGTTAATTATAAGATTTAATACAATATATATATATATTCACTTACAAATAATTTCATGTAAAATTTCTTGTTGGTTCAATACCAAATGCCAAATCTAATAGAGAATCTATGATGATGATATTATCCAACACATAATTATGATATGCCTCCTCTAATCGGACACTCTTTTAAGCCTCGAAGTTTCCTCGCACAATGCCATGGATCTTTCTCACAAGGTGTGGTGGAGCTTCCTCGCGAGGATTTGGAGCTTTCTCACTAGGCTATGTGATCCACCACATCAACCACATAGGTAAATATAATCCCACAATCATGACTCTCTATGGCATATGATGTCCACTTCCTAAAAGGACTAGCCTCATCACCTTGAGAGAGATGAGTGCCATTCTAAAGCAATGAATGTGTCAATGACCTAATAGAATCAAGATTCTGAACCTCCACTATCTCCTTCACAACAAAAGGGACTGAAACATGATGAATAGATGGATGAGTAATGGGTTTAGCTATCTAGTTTTGAAAATATTGTGCACCCACTCTATCTAGCGTAGAGCCTAAACCTCACCTTGAAAATATCAAATGTCAAAATAGTTTGGTATTTCATTGAGGATGAACTCACAATAGAGTTTCCTCAAGAAATACTGTGGCACCTCAAAATTGTTACAAGGTGGTTGGTCAAAAACCATCCACCACCTATCCCAAAATTATTTTTTATCCCCTCATGATTACACCAAGTGGAGGAGGAATATTTTGCAATCCAATCGTATATCCATGTATTAGTTTTGGGATTAGTAAACAATACACACAATTTGTCTTTTTTAATTTTATTATTCTTCACTAATACATAAGACAACTTGTCTAAATAAAAATTATGATAATTGGTTTTAAAACTCTCCCATGTGTTTATTTATCCAACCACATTATCGATATTAGATAATAATGATCCTAATGATGTAGCTAGGTTTTGATGATGTTGATTTGTGGCATTAGGGTTTCTTAAGGTTTCTATTAAACCTTTAATTTGCACTTTCTTGTTTTAAATCTCCCCAAAATCTTATTATTGGGTGTTAGGAGGATGTCTTTCTATAGAAGGGGGTGTTTGAAGGATGTTTTCTTCTTCATCTTGGTCTATGGGTGAATGACGGATTGAATTGAAGGTAAAAAGATTAATAAAGAAAATGAAAATAAATAAGAAATCAACAACTATCCAAAAAATAAGATTAATAAATAAAATAAACCTAAAAGCAACAATAAATAACCTTTTGAGCTCTCTGTCATTATCGATTTGAGGTGCCACAAGGGGATTTGATGCCAAAAAACTATCCAAAACATGTTTATGTTATTCCTCACTTATGTTTTCCTCTCCTTTAGATTTTTTGTTTTTAAAATGTAAAATGCTCTTTGGTTTTGAATGTGTTTTATGAAATTCGAAATGCGTGCATTGAGTGCAATTATAATGTGAGTGTATTGAACGCACTCAAATTATAATGCGAGTGTGCTACGGATTTTAAATCTAAACCATAGTGCACACTTGCGTTATAACACTATCTTTTTGCTCCTTGTTGTGCTATAACACAACCAAGCCATAACATGTGTGTGTTATGGAAAAAATGGCCAAAAATGGATTTTTGTCCACTTTTTGGCCCCCTAACTTGGTGCACTTACCCATATGAAAGATATAGGAGATGTAAAATAAATCTTAGGCATGGACATACACAAAGACAAGATAAATGATAAGTTTTAGTTATCACAACATAGGTATCAAGAAAATATATTAACTAAATTTGGTATGAAAGATGTGAAACTAGTTAGAATCCCTTTTGCTTCCCATTTCAAACTTTCTTCAAGTTTATGTCCTAGAGAAGAAGAATAAAATGAGTATATGTATGATGTACCATATGCTAGTGTAGTATGAAGTTTAATGTATGTTATGGTATGTACAAGGTTTGAAATTTCACATGTAGTTGGAGTTATCAATAGATTTATGGGAAACCAAGTAGAGAACATTGGTCGTAGTGAAGTGGGTTTTATTCTACTTACTTGAAGGCACACGTGATTATTACATCACCTATAATAATCTGGTGATTCTATTTGTGGATATGTTGATTCAGATTTTACAGGTGATTTGGATAAAGAAGATCACCTTTTGGTTATGTTTGTACACTTGTAGGTGGACCTATCAATTGGATATCAAAACTTCATATGATTACTATTATGTAAAAAACTGAGGCAAAATATGAAGTTGCCTATCATGCTTGTTAAGAGGAAATTTGGCTAAAAGGCCTATTGGATGAGTTTGTGAGAGATCAATACAAGATGAAGGTAATGTCTGAAAATTAAATTGATGTGTATTTGACCAAGAATCCAACTTATCTCAGTAAGACAAAGCATATTTGCATTTAAGTAACATTTTGTTATGCATGTTATTGATGAAGGTACAGTACCATTGGAAAATGTCCACACCACATAAAATTTTGTTGATATGTTCACAAAACCAATACTTTTAGAGAAGATAAAATGGTGTTTGGATTCTCTTGGATTACATAAAATGTGATGAGTTAGTCATGTAAGATACCAAGATTGATTTTTGTCATGGTGGAGATTGTTAGATATGTGCCAAAAAAGTTAAATTTTGGATCCCTTTGCAGCGTGGTTTGTACCTCACTTATTAAATGGGAGTTTGGGGGGATTTCCCCCACTATTATCATAGGGGTCCTAGGGGGTGGCGATATGTTATGTAGCCCCCCAGGCGGAGGTTTGGGGATGGATCCTGAAAGAAAAAATTAAGGAATCAATCCCTTATTTATAGAAATATGAATTCAATTGAGTTATATTTTTAGCAAATAAAATCCTAATGAATTTTTTCCACTCTATTTTTAGGAGAAGGAATGTAAACTATACTTCACCAATTAGGTGTATATATTTTTGTGGAGATCTAAACTTTCGATATACCGAGTTCACATATAATTTGTTCATCTTGAGACAGTAGAGATTGATATCTTGCACCGTGGATGTTTCCTTAAGAACTTAGCTATGGTTTTACCATGTAAATATGGTGTTCATATCTTACATTTTTGGTATTTCATATGTTTCATTTATCTCTATCTCTGTAAACTATTATTTTGTTATTCAGAGTTCTGCATAGTCATAATTGCATAATTTGTGATTTCATAATAAAAAGTAGCAAGACAAGATAATCTAGATGATAAAGAGAAGTTTAGCATAATGGTTTCCCAATGTAATAATTTGGGAAGGGATATTTAGTTTTTTATTTGAGTACTAGAAATCATATGACTAATTGGAATATAATTGGTTTTGTGAATTATTTTTGAAAACTCAAGCAAGAAAAATATAGTGATACTTGGTGACGGTGGGTTGCATATTGTATAAAGTCTTGGATATGTCACAATTACGTTTTATGAGGGTAAGAAATACACACTCGAAAATGTAGTTTATGTTTTCAAATTAGCTCCATAATACCAAAAAAAATCATTCAATTGCCTCTCCGAACAATTGTGTGACTAACTCAAATCAGATATTCCTTTTCGGTGTATCTTGGAATTGATTTACAACTCTAAAGTCCTCATTCATGCATCTCGGGATTACTTCTACAACTATAAATCATTCATGTAATGAAGGTATTAAGGTAAAACCAATAGATTTAGTTCAATAGAAATAGAATCAATATTTGGATCATTTCCTACATTTTGTTGATAATTAGAGTTGGAGGAAAGGTATATTTTCCCATTTAGTAAAGACATTTTGAATAAAAATTGAAAATTATTTTGTTGTAAAACTCACCACCATTATCAATACATAGAAACTTAATTTTCAAATTAGATTCAACCCATAAAAATACTCTAAACTTCGTGATTTTCTCAAATGCAAGAGTGAAGTGTTTTATAAATTTAGACAACTTAAAGATGCTATATAAATTGAATCCATATTGAAAATTAAGTTTTTACATACTAAGAATAATGGCTAATTTTATAGCTAACTTTAAGGAATTTGCTAATTTTTGGACAAATCAATACAAAGGAAATTTTCTAAGTCCCTTATGTGGTACACAAAATGAAATTGTCAAGAGGAGAGAATTGAGTGGTGATGGATATGGCTCAAGGTATATTGAGGGGAAAGATTATGCTTATGTAGTATTGGATAGAAGTGATGAAAACAATTATCTAGATTGTTAATGGGACTTCATCCAAGGCATGGTAGTAGATCACGCTAGAGAAGGCTTGTTCAAACAAAATGTTATAATTCATTAAAATATTTGGTTGTACTAAATATTTCCATGTTGCAGATTAGTTCATAATAAATTGAACCAAAAGTCAAGAAAAATGTTTCTATTGGCTATAGTGAGAAGTAAAAAGCATGCAAACTTCATGGAAATGTTTATTAGAAAGAAAAAATCGGTAGGTATTTTTATTTTGATATTTGTGAAAGCCTTTTAATTTCCTTTTTTTAGTCATAACCAACTTAAAAATCAGATTCTCCATGAATTTTTAGTTCTAATGACATTGAATTTAGAAAGTATTCAGAATGTGTAAGAGGTTCTAGATGTTTTTAGTTTGGTATATGGGTTGAAATGCCTACAAAATAAGTTGATTTGGAATATTATTTCCTTTTGGACAGGTTGGTAATGACATTGCATTAAATTTTACTGGACTTGATTCAATAGTGCTAGTTGTACCAATTAGGAGACATAAATGACATCATACTACTTTAAGGTATTTAGAGTAGGATAAGTTAGAAATATAGGATTCTACTTTAAGACCAAAAAAAAATTCAAAAGGTATATGACACACATTTTATGTCGGAGGTGAGATGGCAATTAAGGTCGAGTATGATGCTTTGTTTTAGAGAAACACCAAAGTGATTTATGATTTGTTACCAGTTAAAAAATCCAATTGATATAAATGTGTTTACAAAATGAAGTTGAAGGTGATGGTTCATTGTTCGGATATAAATTGAGGCTTATTGCAAAGAGGTTTTCAAGATGAAGGGCATATATTATAAGGATAGATTTATGCTATAAACTAAAATAGTGATAATTAAATTAGTAATTGTCAATACTCGGTTTTATTGAAAATGTTTTAGGTGATTGTTAAAAGTGTAATTTTGAAGTATATAATTTAATGGAGGAAATTTTAGGGACATTTTAAAGGTGTTTCGTACGAAAATTTTATAGGGTGAAATGGAGGGGCCTAGGTGGGTAAGTGTACCAATCTAGGGGTCCAAAAACATGCAAAAATAAAAAATAAGATAAACGTGTATGCATTTTGTTTTCTTTTGTTTGGTAATTGTTATCCAATTTTTCCCCTCCAAAGGCAAAATTGATCAAACATGACCTTGTAGGAGAAAATAGAGAGAGTAGTTCAATTATGCAAGATCACATTCATTTCCAAACAAACTATGTTTTTGTCAAGGTTGAGCTCAATGAAATGTTGTAATGGCAAAGGAATGACCAGGGAACCACATGATATTAGAGCTCGGGAGGAAAACAATGGAAAATTCTAGAGTTTTCAAATTTTTAGAAATTTCAGCATTTCAGGAAAAATAGGGCAAAAAATGGTTAGAAATGTTTGAAATCCTAAATTCTAAAAATCCAAAATTTCAAACTTTCAGGTTTCAGAACTCTCAGGCACAAAGTTGGAAAATGAAGCCAAAAATTATGAAATCCCAAAGTCCAAAAGTCTAAAATTTAGACTTTCAGGGTTTCATTGACCTTGGGAATTGTTCCAATAATGAAGTGAAAAATTCCGAAACTCTAAAGTCTGAAAGTACAAAATTCCAAATTTTTAGACTTTCGCGGTTTCGAGACTTCGGAGTTTTGGAGATCTCGGTGAGAAAAATGGAAAAAGGAGGAAAAGCTCCAAAACCTAAAACTTGAAAGTCCATTAAATTTTTTCATTTCGAGGTTTTAGACTTCGGAGTTTCGAAGTCTCAAGCCCCAAAACCCAAAAATCAACCCTCAACTTCCAAAACTTCGAAACCAAAAAGTCTGAATTTTTAGACTTTCGAGTTTTAGACATTCAAAAATCGTAAGTAATTTGATAGATGAACATTGTTTCAATCTACAAAATAGAAATTTCCAAATGTCTGAGTTTTGGGTTTTCGGAGGTTGCATTCTTTTCGGACTTTCAGAACTCTCAAGCCATTTTTTCATAGAATGCACCTCACCTTTAGTTTGGCATATCTTTCGACCGGAATCTCGGATTTAAGCAAGAGAAGAATTTTGAAATCTCTCAATGTCTTCTACACAACTACAACTAGATATCTTTAAATTAGTGGGACTAATTTCTTAAAATGAAAAATACATTTCTCCATTTTTTTAGGTGTCCCAGGTTTCTCACCTACCACCATAATGAGGTATGGGCTTCCTTTCTTGCCCGAGAATGGAACAACACATGGAGGCAAGGGATTTTCATGGCTTCCATCAATTTCACAGGAGAATTCAATGTATTTTAAAAGTGTTTGATGATGTATTTCAAGTTTCTTCTCATCTCCTTCTCTCATTCTTCTCTATATTGTAGGGAGGGCATTTTTCTATAGGTTGGATAGCTTTTACTTTGCACCCTCCCTTCTTCTCTTGTTTGTAAGTGATTTTGTGGAGTTAAAACCTCCCCTTCAATCTCTAATGCAATTTTGTGCCTCTTGGCCATTATAATGCACTGTATCAATTTTGTGGAGCAATAATACAAGTTTGTGGATGATTTTTAACCCTTTCTTATGTTCATTGCATCTTCCTGATCTCTCATTGCAACCCTGGTTACTTGTGCATGGTAATTGTATCATATTTTAATGGTTTTTGTTTAATGGAAAAGCAGGTTTTTAACATTCCTTTGGTGCATCACCTCTATTAGATTAGGTTTATTTTCTTGCATCTTCTTAACCCTGTCTCCTTAGCAAGTTAGAGTAGGTTTTAGAGTAGATCTTATATGATTTGAATGTGTTGATTTGAATATAGGAATAATAACTAACCTTCATCTGGAGAGCTTTCCGATTGTAAAGTCCCACACTTTTCACCATGATGAAGTTACCCTCTTGTTGAATTGTAACGACTCCAACATAATCACAAGAATAATCAATCAATAACTTGCATAAGAAAACAAATCTTGCACATGTAGAGAAAAGACAGTGGAGTGTCTTGGCATGCTTATAAATGTCAAATGAAGGGATACATATAGGGTGTTGAGTAACCCTAGTTCATGACTCAATACCAAACCCTAAACCTAACCCATGTGAGATGACCCTCCATATGTGATTGGAGGACACATAGGATAACCCACACTAATAGTCTCACACTTTGGGAAAAGCTCCATGGTATGAAATCACAGTGAGAGTTTCAACCCATCAATTTGCAAACATTTAGGGGTGGTGTGATTACACATCAACAGTAATTCACTAAGGTAAAATGGGTACGCATTATAATGCGTACCCGTTATGTGAATATTTAAACAAATATGATCTTATCTCATTTCTATTTCCCCTAAACATGAATTTTGGAGTAAAACCTATAGTCACGTTTTGTATTTAAATAGTTCACTTTAAATATCATCTACAAATTGGCCCAAAGATTGGAATCAAAATGGTGCCATGGAGAAGAGGTAGGTAAATAATTTTCTCTTAATTATTTAAATTTAGTAATTATATAGGTATAATTTAATTAAATACATCTTCTTTTTTGTTACAGTTCCAACTCAAGCAGAACAAAACCCTCTAAATCCTTACAAACCTCATAGGCATCCTATAATTTTTAAAGTTGCCCCGGGTAGTTGGAGGATTTAACAACCTGTATAGTCGATAATAAGTTTGAAATTGAGGAATACATTTAAAAAATGAGGGATTCCCGTTCTACAAAACCCCACCATGCCTCACTTGCAAACACACTTGAGGTAATATTGGCTCAGGTTGATGTGGCAATAAGTCAAATTGATTTTGAACATCTTATAGAGAGCATTTTATGGAATATTATGCCAAAAAATTATCATATGCAGATGTAAATAAAAAATTAAAAAATACCTAATATGTTCCTTAATCACTAATCCCAGAACCATTTTTCCTATTTCGTTGTCATGCAAATGATTTCTAATCCACTTCTCCAATAGTGATCTGATAAAAAAATTTTTTTTTTTTGGGACCGATGGTGGATGGTATTTTATATTCCACCTTGCAATAACAATGAGGTTCCACTATAATTTTTTGAGGAAACTCTATTGTGATTTTATCCTCAACGAGATCCCAAACTATTTGTATTTCCATGAGTTTTAGGGTGGAGGAAAAGGATCTTCACAGTATAGACTAGGTGGAAAACATGCATTTATTTAGCATGGTAGAGTCCCAATACAAAATCCCCCTCATCCTGAGACTGGCCCTCCACTAGTGAAGGAGAGAGTAGACATTTATACATTGCACACACGTTTCAGGTGTTATTTGATACCCTTATCTGACATATGAGGGATATTTCTGATAAATATGTTTATGGAGGTAAACAGAGCATCCCTCCATGAAGTAATAGCATGAGGCCACATATTTACACATCATGTGGTAGCATATGCTTGGGAGCCGATGAGGATGACACTTTCATACATACTGGTGTTGGTGGAGTTTCCGCTTGGTGGTACACATGATAATGTCACTATGTCTGATACCTTTTGAGTGATACTTTTGGATTCTAGACATCGATGCCACCTTTGCAGAATTTGTTTATTTTTATTACATGTTACAAAATATCTAAGTACTTGATTTACTTATATATGTTAAATTTTAAAATAATTGTATTTGAACTTGGTCAAATTTATTAACTTACACATACATATGTACATGTATACATTAATATTATACAATGCGGGAGGGATGTCATCATCCCAACCATAGGTTGTGAGCACCATGCCTATGCATACATTCACAAAGGTAATTTAGAATGTTAATTGTGTAAAATTTTCACATATGAAAATATATATAACTTTTGAACTCAAATATATGTCTATATATATATATGTTCTTGTATATATATTATATATGCTCAACTAACTTGACGTGATATATTTTTGATAAAGTTGATGACCTCACTAGACACACCACCATCTCTGTGAGGAGTAGAGAAAGGTGTTTCCATTTGATTTCATTTGTGCAACAACTCATTGAGGTATACAAACTATGTATTTTCATTAAATAGCTTGTGTAATTCATATTATGTTAAATTATTTTAATAATTTCCTTCATTGTAGCATCATTTATATAATCAATGTGACTGCATTGCATATACATAATAGTTACGTGCAACCAGTAACATCCTTGTTCGTATGATTCATAGGCATGGCACAAAAAAAAAAAGTTTTATATTGATAAATTTAGTTAAAATATTGTCATTACACATATATGTACTTAGTTGGCATAAATTTTTAGATTTGCATTCAAAAAATTATTGTTAATATAGTTCTATAAGCTAATTTTGATGTTTGATTTTGTAATCTTATGTGTATGTAGGGTTCAACCCCTTCCATTTTTACTTTGAGGGAAAAATTCCTCAAGCTCATCGTTTTGATACCCCCGTTCATGATCTAGTAGCTCTCCGATGAATCATCTAAGTGTGAGATGTAGATTTAGTGTGACCAAGAGATTACAATAAGTGCATGTAAATGTAAATAGTTTCATTAGCATGGTCTTATACATGTTGAAAACTTATATATTAAGTTTTGACAAAAAAATTGTTTGCATTTACAGGTTCAACTACATGCGAGTTTTGAGCGGAAGAGGACTCATAGTCAGGCCATGGAGGATCCCAAAGTCATCTCACATATCTCCATATATGTCTAAGGGAGGGCCTTCTTCGAGAAAGGACAAGAGAGGGATAGATTTTGATGAATAGGACACACACACAACATATTATATGTATATATTATGCCATTTATTTTGTATGCCTATGTGCATGGCATTGTATGAACGTTCGAAATTGTATGTACACCTATATGGAATTCACTTGATATTATATGACATATTCACATTTTTATATATTTATTGTGCATGTTAATACTATTTGAACTCGATATTTTTGTATGAGACCTTACATTTCTGAGATTATTTTTGTATGAAACTAATATGATGTGCACTTGACAATATAAGACATTATGGATATTTTTTCATTTATTGGTGTTGTATACTAGCATTTTCAATGTATAATATGCATGAAACTTTGGAAATCAATATTTATATAACATGTATAAAGAGTTATCTAATCTGAGTAATTATTCATTCAATTTATCAATGTGTATATGTTTAGAGAACCTTTTTCTAAACCTAGGTTCAAAGTTTCAATTCAAATTAAATAAGATATATTATTGAATATTTATAAAAAAATGGTTTCATTAGAGTTTTTCATAATAATAATGACTAAACTTATCCATATTCATTATTTATGTGATTGTGATTTTCATACAACACTTACTCTTATATTTACCTTACTTGCGCTTCTTCTTTCTCTTGGTCTCTTTGTACTAGTTCTTGTCTTATCATGCACCTACTTGACTTATTCATGCTTCTTAGTATTCTCCCCTCTGAAAATCATTAGGAACATCAATAACTTGATTCATAAGGATCCAAACACCATTGTTGTTCATCTTGCCAAAACTATCAACTATGCCCCTTAAGACAATGTATCTTACAAAAAGCATGGATAGAAGGATCTAAGGATACCTATAAATTTATACAAGCTTCATTAGTTCAATTTTTCCATCCCTAAGATGCTCCAAAAATCACAGACTCAAATCCTTCTACATCTCCTTAGATCTCACCTTTTCTTTTTTTACTCTTAAATCACTAACTAGCCTTGTCCCACTATATTGTGTAGCATATATCCACTTGTATGAGGTTCCTTAGGATAACTCAAGCTTATTCAATCACCCGTTAAGCCTATTATACTTCCAGAAGTTTCAATGCTTAGCTCAATATATAAATCTTGGCTTCTTTGTAAAATGGCTTCTTAGAGCCACTTGGTAAGAAGGTAGGGGGTAGATGGGTGGATGCAAAAATGTGTCTTCTCAAACATTGAAGAAACATTCTCAAACATTGGAGTAATACATCTTGGAAAATAAAATTGAACCTAAGAAATCCTCTCAAATTTGCAGCTTACACAAGTACCAGACATATCAAGTTATGTTCTTCAAATGAAACATTCATTCTTGACAACTTGCAACTGAAAGAATTATTCAAACGAGCATAAAATAAATCAAATTTGATTGGCATACTAATCCTTTAGACCGATAAATATAGTTGGAATTTTTATTCCCAATTCACAACACTCTTGGAGCTCCAAATATTACACAAGCTATATAAAAAAGGAGATAGCTATATTGAGTAACATTTCTTTGTGCAAGCTTCCCACATGGAAGGGATTCTTAGAAAAGGGTTATACCGAATTGTTATTGGATATCTTCATTTATTTATTCTGAGTTGTACCACTTAATTTCACTCCAATGGAATAAGATTCATAGTAAATGCATAACAAGTCTATTCATGTTCCATTGCATGCTAAAATAGAGAAAAAATTAGCTTACACACAGAGTCTATTTTTCTATTTCAATCAAAACTAATACAAAGCAATTTAGAAAAGTAATATTTATCAAAAAGAATGAGAGATAGAGTAGATAAAAAAATGATAGAGAGAGAGAGAGATAGATAAAGAGAGGGGAGAGAGAGAAAAAAAAAAAGAGAAAACGTGATGAGAATCAAAGTAAACATTAAATTTTACTCAAACTCTAATGCAAGGTTATTGATGCAATATTTTACAAATAGGAAGGGTGGACCTATAAACACTTAGGGAGGCATCATTTGGTGCCCAATGATCACGATGTTTCCATGCTACTTCGGTCTAGTGTAGTCCTTAAGATCCCTAAGAGAAAAAAAAGGCTATAAGTTTCCTAGGTGATTTCTCGGTTTCCGTGGCACCATGAAAGGTATTTCCTTAAAACACACCTCCACGTTGGTACTCTTTACAAAATTTTGTCTCATTTTGTCCCATCTCAATTTTTTCCTCTCGTGGTCCTATTTTTGACAACTATGTCGAATAGTCCATTTTGAGTCAATGTAAGGTTGTCCATTACTATATTTTGTAAATGAAAGCTCATGGTACTGATCTAACTATGCACATGTGTTAAGGTGACCTATTAAATGCTTGTGGAAAACTTTGTTTTTGTTCCCAACGATCTTGGTGGTTTTAGGATACATCATCCAGCGTAGTCCCTTAAGATCCCTAAGAGAAAAGAATGGTATAAGTTCATCGGGTCATTTTTAGGTCACCATGGAACCTTGAAATTTATCATCTAATCCAACACCTCTAATTTTGTACCCTCTATGAAAATATGTCTTGTTTTATCCCATCTCAATTTAGTCATCTCATGGTCCTATTTTTTGCAACTGCACCGAAATAGTTCAGTTTGAGTAAGTGTAAGGTTATATGATGCTATATTTTGCAAAATGGAATCTTGTGGTAATGAACCAACTGTGCACATACATTGATATGGCTTGGTAAATGCTTACAAGGCATCATTTTGGTACCAAACGATCTTTTTTCTTCTAGGATACTTCGGTCAGGCATAGTCCCTTAAGAGATTTGAGATAAAAAAGGCTATAAGTTCCCCACGTGATTTCTCGGTCTAAATGGCACCTTGAAAAGTCTCACTGATCCTACACCTCTAAATTGGTACCCTCTATGAAATATTTTCTCGGTTTTCTCCATCTCAATTCAGTCCTCTTGCTTTCATATTGTTTGCAAAAGTGCCAAATAGTCTAGTTTAAGTCAGTGTAAGGTTGTCCATTGCTATATTATAAAATGGAAGATCATGGCACAAAAATGACCATGTACACACATTGAGATGGCTTGGTAAAAAATTTCATAGGCATCGTTTTAGTGCCCAATGATATTGGTGCTTTTGGGCTACTTTGGTCAAGCGTAGTCCCTTAAGATCCTTGAGAGAAAAAATGGTATAAGTTCACCGGATAATTTCTCGGTCACTGTGGCACCTTGAAAAGTTGTGTTATTATCCTACACCTCCATGTTAAAACCTTATACAAAATCCTATCTCATTTTTATCCATCTCAATTTAGTCCCCTCATTGTCCTATTGTTTGTAAAAGTTCCAAATAGTCTATTTTGAGTCAGTGTAAGGTTCTCCATTTCTATATTTTGTAAACAAAATATTTTGGCACCAAACCAACTATGCACATACATTTATATGGCCTAGTAAATTATTAGGAAGGCTTCATTTTAGTTCCCAATGATCTCGGTGCTTCTAGACTACTTTGTCTGGTCGTGTAGTCCCTTAAGAGCCCTAAGAGCAAAAATGTATAAGTTTTCCATGTGATTTTTCAGTCACCATATCACCATGAAAGGTCCATTATGATCCTACACCTCCATGTTTACACACTCTAAAAATTCCTATCTTAGTTTTCTCCATCTCAATTCAGTCCTCTTATGGTCTTATTGTTTGCAACTACACTGAATAGTTCACTTTGAGTCGTAATGTAAGACTATCCATTATTATATTTTACAAACTGAAGCTTGTGACACTAAACCAACTATGCACACATGTTGGGGATGGCCTATTAAACAATTGGGTAGGCCTCATGTTTCTCCAATGATCTCGGTGCTTCTAGTTCTACTTCATCTGAGTTGTAGTCCCTTAAGAGCCTTGAGAGTAATAAATGGTGTAAGTTCACCTGATGATTTATTAATCACCATGGAACATTAAAATGTATCATATAATATTACACCTCTACATTAGGTACCATCTATGAAATCTATCTCAGTTTTTCTCCATCTCAATTTGGTCCTCTCGTGGTCCTATTATTTGCAACTACATCGAATAATCCATTTTGAGTCAGTGTAAGGTAGTCCATTTCTATATTTTAAAAATGAAATCTCATGGAAGAAAACAAATTGTACAAACACATTGAGGTGGACTGGTAAATGCATTTAGAGGTGTTGTTTTGGTTCCCTACACCATGTGCTTCCGAGTTATTTCATTCGGGCATAGTCCCTTAAGAGCCTAGAGAGAAAAAATGGTATAATTTCACCTGGTGATTTCTCAATCACTATAGCTCCTTGAAAGGTCTCTTCTTATCTTACAAATCAATGTTGAAACCCTATACAAATTTTTTCTTAGTTTATCCCATCTAAATTTGGTCCTCCTATTGTCCTATTGTTTTTGCTGATTGCACTTTGAATACTTTAGTTTGAGTTAGTGTAAGGTTATCCATTGCTATATTTTGTAAACGGAATCCTATGGCACACAATATAATATTAACACCTATCGGGGTGCCATGATAAACAATTTTGAGGTGTTTTTTCATTTCTTTACGGTTTCAGTGCTTTCAAAATACTTTGACTAGATGCACTCACTTAAGATCCTTAAGAGCAAAACATGGTATAAGTTTGTTGAGTGATTTCTCGGTCACTATGGCACCTTAAAAGGTTTCTTCCGATCCTTACACCTAAGTATTGGTCCCGTATATGAAATATTTTCTTAGCTTTCCCTAGATAAATTTTATCCTCTTGTTGTCTTGTTGTTTACTACGTTTGAGTAGTTAAGTTTAAGTTAGTGTAAGGTTGTCCATTGCTATATTTTGAAAATAGAAGCTCGTGGCACCAAACGGACTGCACACAAGGTCTATGGATGGCGTGGTAAACACTTGGGAAGGATTATTTTCAGATCCCTAAGTTCCTAGTGCTTTCGGGTTACTTCGTCCAGATGTAGTCCTTTAAGAGCCCTGAGAGAAAAAATGATATAAGTTCACTAGATGATTTATCTGGTCATTGTGGCACCTTAAAAGGTCTTATTATCTCCTACACCTCTAAATTTATACCATATATAAAATAATGTCTCATTTTTTCCATCTAAATTTGGTCTTCTCGTGGCCCTACTATTTATAATTGTGTTGAATAGTTCAATTTGAGTTAGTGTAAAGTTATCCATTGCTATATTTTGTAAACAAATGCTAGTGGCCCCAAACCGACCACACACATGTGTCATGGTGGTGTATTAAATGCTTGGGAAGGTGTCATTTTTTTGTCTAATGATCCTTGTGCTTCTAGCCTATTTCGTTCGAGTGTAGTCCCTTAAGATCCCTAAGAGGAAAAAACACTATAATTTTTTTAGGTGATTACTTGGTCACCGTGGAACCTTGAAAGGTCTTGTTGGATCCTACACCTCCATGTTATTACCATATAAAAAATTATGTCTCATTTTTCTCCATATAAATTTGGTCTTCTTATGATCTTATTGTTTGGCAATTATGCCAAATAGTTCATTTTGAGTAAGTATAAGGTTTTCCATTGCTTAATTTTAAAAATGGAAGCTCATGGCACCAAATAGATAGAACACATGTATCAGGATATCCAGATAAAAAATTAGGAAGTATTTGTTTTGGTTCCTAAAATCTCGATGCTTCTGGATACTTCGGTCAGATGTAGTCCCTTAAGATCCCTTAAAGTGAAAAATTGTATAACTTTTTCGGGTGATATCTCAATCACCATGGCACCTTTAGAGGTATCTTATGATCATACACCTCTGCATTGTTACCATCTATGAAATCCATCTCATTTTTCTCCATCTTTATTTCATCCTCTCATTTTCCTATTCTTTGTAAAATCCTTGAATAGTCCAATTTGAGTCAGTGTAAGGTTTTCCATTGCCAACCACGTGAATAATATAGGTGGTTCATACAATATAGGTGGTGAAATGATAAATTTAAGAAGATAATTTTCATACAATATAGGTGGTGAAATGATAATTCCTTTTTATTGTTCCTTTCTAATATTTAATTTCTCTTAGCTTTTTTTAGCTTCGAGAATAATAAATTCTCTACTAATAGTGCCAACCACATGAAGGTGGAAGAGTTTTTAGCACCATAACTACATAAATATGTTACTAAGAAATTAAATAAATTTTAAAAATACAACATTTAAACAAAATCATTAAAGAAAATATTAAAATTAAATTCATGTAGATGTACATTTAATCTTAAGGGAACATACCTTTGCAAATCAATCCAATGAACAACAAGGATCAACTCTACTCTTGGCAAGAATGACAATTGCTTCATGATTAAATTCGTGAACCTTCCACAAATTCTTTTTTAATGGCCTACCTCATTATTTGATCAATTGAATATTTTCGTAAGAATAAAATGTGAATAGTGAAGCATATTTCTATGTACTTCATAGTCTTTAAATAACCAAGTATTTGATTTTTGATATGATATCATCGAATCCAAGTTCTAGTGACTACCACTGACCTAGTGGGATACTTAAGTCTTCACCATTAATGACTATGGAAGTCAATTGTTTCCCCTCTACACAAGAGACAAGAATAAGTTTGTTCCGTCTTCATTAAACTTTTTCCAATAACTGCAAAAAATCAAGTCAAATTTTAAATACATTAAGATTTTATCATTTAATTATTTATAAATTTATAACATGACATACATATGTACCTTTTTCACTAAATCAGAGACTTGGTTAAAGTCAAGTGAGGTTTTCATATGATCTAAAGACACTGTAAGTTGTAATGCTTGTGGAACTTGATATGTGTCGAGTGGAATTAGAGGTCTAAAATTATAATCATCCATCGAATCTTGTGATTCACATTCATTCAACACAAAATCAATGCATGATATAAAAAAATGTCATCCATCTTGTTGTCACCCTAAAGATTCCCTCCTTTTTCAAAGACAAATTTCCAAAATTTTGAGTTAGTGTCCTTTGGAAGGGTTCTGGTAAAGAGAAAATTCAAAAGGTTATAAAATTTCATTCTTTGGAGCCATTTTTGGTGTTTTGCGGCTAAGTAAGATATTTTTGTCCCATGTGTACCAAGTGTCATCGGGCCTCCATTTCATCGATTTGCCACGTTCTTCGCACTAATCTACTTGTCAATTAAGTCGAGTTAGACATTTTCATCCTTTGTGTTCCCAAGTACACTTGAGCCTCTTGTTCTCTGATTTTCCACTTTTCCCGCATTACTCTGGTCATCGGATTTTTCAGTTTGAGTGTCCCACATGTCCCACAGTCCCATAGACCATCACTACTCTTGAGACCCTTTTTCCACATCGTTCAAATCATCTCCATGCATCCCACGTGTCCCTTCATCCCTTGAACTGTTTGTGCTCTCTGGACCCATTTTTTCTGCAATGGCCCCTACCAATGCACTCCACTTGGATCGGGTATTTCGGTTTTACACGTCCCTCGTGTCCCAATGTCCCATGGACCGTCTGGGCTAGTTTTTTCTACTTTTTCTAGATTTTGAATTTTGAGTCGGTGTGAGGGCCATTTATTGCACATTTATGATTTTATCTCTCCATTCATTCCAGCTCATGGCTATTTAAAGAGAGTAACCATTCATTCATTTTCAAACTTTCTCACTCATTCCCTCTCACTCGCGTTTGTGCAAATCAAGTCATTTCCCATATCGAGCTTCTATATTTTCTCTTACAGGATTATTTCAAGACGTGATATAATCCATTAAAGGTTATCTTCTCTCTACCTCTGTCATGATAAATATGTAGTATAAAGGGCATGAACACCTTTCCTCATTGGAAACCTCTTTGCACGACATTAGTGATAGTGAATCTTGACATCTAGAACTTTATCATTTTTGGAGTAGACTTGGATGTGATAACCCTACTCCCATCACTCAAATGATAAAAAATAGTGGGATTTCATTTGTAGGTAGTTTTCCTATCTCTTTGTTTAGTGTGTTGATACCATGCTCGCTTATGGGGCTTGTTTCAATCCGAAATCCAAAGAAATTGTTAATGTACATGGTGAAGTAATTGTGCAACTAGATTCTGAAGCTATCTATATTTCCATATGCATCCCAATGGTGGAAGGGGCCAATACCCTCACCCTTGCTCAAGAACAAGCACTATTTGACTAGGATAGTGAGAGATATAAGGCTAGGGTAGCTAAATCATGGTTGAATAACCCTAAAAAGGGAGCATCTAGAATTTTGAAATCATTGTTCAAGGTTGATTTCAACAAATAGCTTTCAGACATCATCACCCTTCTTTCTAAAATCATGGGAATGCCCTCTACAAATGAGTTTAAATTTTAGATGTGTCCCTTTATCAACATCATTTGTGAGGGTAAGAAAAATTTGAATTAGAGTGAGATTATTTGTGAAAACCTAATAGAGCAGCTAGTAAATGTTCACAAAACCCAAACATTCTACATGTCATCCTACCTTATGTACACCATTGCAACATCCAAGAAATGGCTTGGTCTCATTTTCATTTGAGATAAGAAATATGCCCCCATATATGAATACTACCCTTAGTTAACCCTCAAAGTCAGAAATCACAATTTTAGGAGAGTTAATGACGCATTCATCATGTACATTGTAAGGATATTGGAAGGAAAAGATAAGGTCTTGGATCTAGCTCCACTAGCTTCTCTTCCAGCTCCCATAGTTCTCAACAAAGATGAGTTCCATACCAAAAAATATATTCACAAATATACTACCTATGGAAAGGCCATTGAAGTGTTGGTTGATGATATGAAAGTGGCTAAGTTGAAATTCATTCAAGAGGTCTTCAAGTCATATGAGAAGGTGTCCAAGCTACAACTGAAATTCACCACAACAATCAAGGTGGCTTGGAAAAAGAACTAAAGATCTGGTGTGAATGTATTCAAGATCTATGTTTAATGAGCCGAAAAATTAGAAAATTTTATTGGCAAGTAAATTATTTGATGAAGCCAAGAACAATCTATCAAAACTCTAGGTTTTCAAATATTGATTGGAAGATCAAGGTTTTGGAGGAAGAAGTGGGAGAACTGAAAAATATGTGGTAGAAAGGGAAGATTTCAAGAATTTTGTTTCTTCTACCTTCCAAGATATTCATTGTCGATACAAAATGAAGCCTCGGTAACCACTTTTCTATTCGGAGATCAAGGCTCAGTTCAACACCTTCATCAAGGAAGATCCTTTCAAATAAGATTCAATGTGTAAAGAGAAGATGAAATATGGCTACTCTCTCTAATCATCTATCATCGAGGAAAAAATGATATTCTAGAAAACACATATTTTGAGAAGGATATGGAAAACCGTCTTGGCATGTGGACTCATGCCACTTCCAACACTACCATCCCAAAGTGAATGGAGATAGCTGAAGCATTGAAAAGATTTAGACATCAGATTCTTAAGATAGTTGGTCCCTCTAAACCTCCTTTGGATGTTTCTACTCCCAAGTCCTAAGTCACTTCTTTTATTTTGGGGTTTTAAAACCCATGATGTAACACTTGATTAAATAAATTATATTAATGTATTGTTTAAGTAGTCTTTAATATTTAGATTAAAAGACATTGGAACCGAATGTAAATATCTTTGTAAGCTATTTAATAGGCTCTTCATTCCATTGTTTAGGGTTTGGACCTGATATGAAAGTTTTATATTTGTATATAATATTTTCTGTTCGCTTTCAATAAGGGAACCTCTCCCATAAAGAGGAGGGACTTGTTGTCCCCTAACTATTGATTACTACAAAGTGCTAGTTTAAAAACCAATAGGTTTTGGCGACTCTCAAGGTATTTCATTTCAAAAGTATCCCTTTCTGAATAACTTCAAGACCACTTTTGTGGTATGGAGACTCTAAGATATACACGTAGTAAGAAAGATCTCAGAGTAGAAGATTCTCATTTTCAACTCCTAGAGAAACAAAAATTTCCTCTTCCTTAAGAACGAAGGAACAAACAAACTCATTCTCTGAGCACACCTCCTACTAAAAATAGGAATTCTAAGATAATCAGTCCTCAAGATCAACTCAATTGTAATCTCCGTGATCTAGTACTTGATGGAGTTAAAGTTCCCCTTCGGTCAATCTTTCCAAAGATGGAAGCACCTTTGACTTGGGGACAACAGTTTGGCCTCTTTCTCTTCCTCAACCATTGCATGAGTTACCCACGGGTAACAGGAAATTTTTTCCTAAATTCCAAGGTGATGGGAAAGTACACCCAGATGAACACATTGTAACTTTCATTGTTGCATGTGGGATTCTTGGGGTTGAACATGAATATGTTTCTATCAGGATCTTCGTGGAAACATTGTAGGACAATGTTGTTGATTGGTTCTATCACCTTCCTGTTGGGTTGATTACTAATTTGACTACTATGAAAACTCAATTTGAACAACATTTTAAACCTACTAAATATGTGCATGCTCTCTTAGCTCAAATTTATCATATAAAAAGGATCCACATCAGCCCATCAGGGAGTTTGTGGTAAAATTTAACAAGTTGATTCATAAAATTCCACAGAACACCCATCCTGTGGATCAAATTCAAAAGTGATTTCTCCTCATTGATCAGTTTCCTGAGGTGAGTTATGCACTAAGGAGGGCTAATCTTATGACTCTAGATGTTGATCAACAATTGGCTATCAGTGTTGAAGATGATCTAATAATGTCTGGAAAATTGAAAAGAGAGTCCTCCAAATCTAAAGCATCTTCCTCTTCCTCCCTAGGAGCCAATTCTGATCAGTTAGTACAGAAGCTGGAAAATGATCTTATTGCTATCAAGAAGCAATTGGCTCAACATGCTCCTTACCAAGATATTCCAAGAAAGAATTTTCAGCCTAGAAACCATTTTCCCTCTTCTTATACTAGATTGGCTATTGAAGGCCCACCCATCAAGGTTCTAGTCAATGCAACTTGTGAAGTTCAAGAACCTGATGATGGAGAGGAGAATGAAGACTATGAAGAGCTTGAGGAAGAAGTTAATGAAGAACAAGAAGAGCTTGGTGAGTCTCAAGTTCATTTCCTCACTACTGAAGGTATGGATGATGATGAAGATGAATATGATGAAGTAGTGGCAGATATGAATAGTGAGTCATATGTTGTTATGACTTGGGAGAAAATGAATAGGAAGGAAAAATTGGTACAACCTTCTAAAAAATCTAAATAAGTTCCTATAACTATTCCATAGTAGTTGCAAGAAGAGGAGCCCCTATTCCCACTACCTCCACACAAAAGGTGAGTAATGCTAATTCTTCTCCTTCTACCTCCACTTCTGGAACTCCTTGTCCTTCAACTCCTAAACCTATAAACCTAAATTTTCCCTCATTCCTAGTAATGATGCCCCATCCACCTCCAGATCTTTTGATATCATTGACCACATCATGAAGACAAAGACCCAAATCTCAGAGGCAGAATTTTACCAAACTAAACCAAATACTTTTGCTAAAGTGGTAAATTTTTTCAATCCCAAATCCAAAACTTCACCCAATACTTCTAAAGGTCTATTACCTACTCCCTTCTCCTCATCTCAACCAAGTCTTGTGGTTGCAGTATCTTCACCTAATGAGAAGATTAAACCATTCTATGTAACTCTTCTCATAGCTGGCCACAAACTTAGTAATTGTGTTATTGACTCAGGAGCATTAGACAATGTGATGCGTGTAAAAGTAGCTCATGCTTTGGGCCTGAATCTAACATGTACATTTGGTTCTTGCTATTCCATGGAAAGTAGAGAAGTACCATTGGTTGGAAGAATAAAAGATGCACAAGTGGCTTTCGTTGCTTTTCTAGAGAAAAGGGTCAAAGCCACTATTTTAGTAGTGACATTCCTCCCTCATATGGTATGTTACTGAGTATAAATTTTTGTAAAGAAGTGAGAGGTGAAATCCAAATGGAATGGTGGCATTCCTTAATCTCGATCAATGGAAAAATGAAAAAATAGCTACCGAATGGGAGACCGAGTACATTGTGAAAATACCGATGATCCAAAAGCACAAATACTCTATGAAGACATAGGGCATGGTAAATATATGATCATGTCAGAAGATGAGGGAAAAATTCCTAAGGGAGTAATTCAAAATCCTAATGGAATTTGGACCTTGGAGTTTGATGGAAGTTTCTCTTCATCTAGTTCTGGAGCTGGCATGGTGTTAATCTCTCTAGAAGAGAAGATTCATCCATTTTCATTTAAGATTTATTTTGAAAATACAAACAACACAACTGAATATGAGGCTCTCATCATCCGATCTAACGTGGAAAAATAAATGGGAGTGAATAATTTATTTTCTCACATATATATTTTTCGGTCAAGAATAGGAGATTGAAACATTATAGAAGTCTTGTCTGGGACTCCATTGATTTTCTTGATGCTTTCTCAATTGAAGTTGTCCCAAGAGAAAAGAATACTAGAGATGATTCTTTGGTTATCTCAGGATCTTTGTTGATTCCTCATCCAGATTTTTCTCAAGAAAAAATTACCATTGAAATGATTCATAGGCCTAGTGTGTCAGATAATGCAAGAAACTGGCAAGTTTTCAATGATGATCAACACTTGCTCTCTTTCTTGGAGCTTAAGGATAAATTCAATCAATTATATTTTGAAGGAAGTGAGACTCTTCCCAAAGAATATGTGCCCTCTAATGAAGATGATATTAAGGAAGAAATGGATCAAGATGGTTGTATCAAATTGAAAGGTAACAAGATACCCAAAGGGCTAGTGAGTTTAGAGGATCTGTTTGATAAGCATGATAGGTACATCAAATCTAAAGCTTCTCAAAGAACTCGTCAATATGCTGAGTATGAGAAGGTTAATATTGGAAGTAATGATGAACCCAAGATGGTAAATATTGGGAAATGATGCACTCGGGAAGAAATTAAGAAACCAAAAACCTATTAAAAAGGTATGCCGACATTAATGCCTATTCATATGATGATCTTAAAGATTTTCAACCAAAGGAGATGCAACACTATATTCTCTAAGACATGGGATTAAACCTTTCAAAAATAAGTAAAGGAAATAAGATCTCAAGATTACTGATACCACTTTTCAAGAGATTCAAAAATTACTCAAATAAAAGATGATTTTCCCTATACACATTCAACATGGATTGCCAACATTGTTCCAGTAAGAAAGAAGAATGGTGAGATATGTGTTTGTGGGGATTTCATAAATTTAAATCAGGCCTCTCTAAAAGACAACTACCCTCTCCCCATGATGGATCAAGTTTTGTAGGCTCTTATAGGCTTTGAAATGTTGTCCATGCTGGATGGGTTATTTGGATACAATCGGGTGGAATTCGGTACTCAAAATCAGCACAAGACTGCTTTTACTACTCCTTGAGGCACCTTTACCTACAAGAGGATGCCATTTGATCTTATCAATGTTGTTGCCACTTTCCAAAGTGCAATGGACATACATTTTGGTAGTCTCAAGGGAAAATGTATTGTTGTATACCTTGATGATTTGAGTGTTTTCTCCAAAACAAGGGCAAATCAATTTCAACATCTTAAAACAGTCCTTCAAAAATGTAGAGAACGTGGAGTATCTCTTAATCCTAAGAAGTCTGTCTTTTGTGTTACCAAAATAAAGTTGTTGGGACATACTTTCTCCAAATAAGGAATCAAGATAGATCTAGAAAGAGTTCTATAAATTCAAATTCCTCTTCTCACAAGGAAAAAGGGTGTTCACTCTTTCTTTGCTAAGATAAATTTCTTGAGGAGATTAATTTCAGAATTTTCCCAACTAACTATGAGCATTACTCAAATGGTGAAAGAGAAACAAACCTTTAGTTGGAATCCTAAAGGAAAAGTATATTTTGAAGGTATTAATAAAGCTAAATTGCTAAAACTCACATCCTAGCATGTCCTGATTTCAGCAAAGATTTTATTATCTATTGCTATGCTACCAAGAGTACCTTGGCTGCTATACTAACTCAAAAAAAAAATGAGAATCATGAACTTCCAATTGGATTCATGAGCTATGTTCTAAAAGCTCATGAACTAAAGTATACTTTGATGGAGAAACACCCTTTTGCAGTAGTCAAAGCCATCGGTAGCGTTTCATTTTTATATCCTTAATTCTCACTCTGTTGTGTTTGTACTTGATACAACTATTAAGTCTATTCTTACACAATAGAAGTTTGGAACTAAGCGAGGAAATTGGGTGGAAAAGGTTTAGGAATATGAACTTAATATCAAGCCAACAAAGCTAGTCCGGGGTAAAGGCTTATGTGAACTCATTGCTGAAGGAGATGATGAGGAATTGTCCACGGAGGAGGTTGATGTTCCATTTGTTCTCTTTCTTATTTTAACATATGAATGGTACACTGATATTGCACATTTTCTTACTTATGGAGAATGTCCATCTCACTTAAGTGCCAAGGAAAAGAGAGTTGTTAAGTTGAGATCTAAATAGTACGTGTTGTGGGAAAATGCTTTGTTTAAATGAGGCATTGATGGAAGATTCCTTAAGTGTGGATAAAGAGCAACAGAGGAAGTTGTTTGTAGCTTTTCATGACCAAGCCTATGGTGGGAATCTTTCCTTCATTGTTAGTTCTAATAAAATTCTTCTTGTAGCGTACTTATTGGTGACATTGTTCCGGATGCATCAAAGAGGGTAGGAAAGCGTGACACCACAAATGTTTTTGGAAGGCCAAAATTGGCTACTTTACCACTCAAACCAGTAATCATTGAAGAACCTTTTCAATAGTGGGGATTGTATTTTATTGGAACTCTCAACCCATATTATAGTGATGGACACACTCATGTGCTGAATGCTACAGATTACTTCACAAAATGGGTAGAAGCTATTCCAGTCAAAAGTACTACCTCAAAAGTAGTGTGTAATTTTATCAAACAAAATATCTTGGTAAGATTTGGAATACCAAACAAAATTGTAACTGATAATGCTTATAATTTCTCTTCTCTTGAATTGATGGATTTTTGCTATGGGTATGGAATTTCCCTTGCTCATTCTTTAGATTATTACCCCCAAGGGAATGGAAAAGTAGAATCAACCAACAAGAATTTAGTAGTCATCATCTGGAAGCTAGTAGATGACTCTCAAAGGAATTGGCATAAGAAGCTCTATGATGCCCTCTAGGAAGATAGGATTACACCTAAAAGAGCCATTGAGATGTCTCCATTTCAAGTAGTATATGGTGTTGAAGCTTAGCTTATAGTAATAATTGAATTTCCATCCTTGCACTTGATGAAGGCTATTGAGGATTCTAGTTTCATCAATTCTTTAGACAAGAGGATCATGTATCTCTAGAAGTTGGATGAATATAGAAAGCAAGTTTTTGATATAATATCCATTCATCAACAGAAGGTGAAGGATGTAATTGAAAAAAAGAATAGACGTAGGGATTTTCAAGTTGGAGACATTGTTCTAATATGGGACAAAAGGCATGAGCCTCATGGAAGCCATGGTAAGTTTGATTCTCTTTGGCTTGGTCCTTTCAAGATAAGACACTTTGCTGGAGAGAATTATTTTTATTTGGATTACATGGATGGATCTTCTCTTCCACTTCCTTATAGTGGGTAGTATTTGAAGTTGTTCAAGTCCTAGGTGATTAGGCAGTTCCTTTTGTATATTGTGTACAATGTCCTATTTTGGTCTTTCCTTGTGTCCCTGTTCCTTTTCCTATTTTGTGTGTTGTCTTCTGTGTTGTTTTGCCTTTGACTCTATTTTCCCAATGGATAAGGAATTGATCTATTTTCCCAGAGTTTTTCTTTTGGTTCTTGATCTTTCCTCGTTCTTCTGTCCTAGTCAAGTCATCCCTAGAAAGAGCCAGTTGTTGTCACCCTAAAAATTCCCTCCTTTTTCAAAAACAAATTTCCAAAATTTTGAGTCAGTGTCCTTTGGAAGGGTTCTGGTAAAGAGAGAAATTCAAAAAGTTATAAAATTTCATTCTTTGGAGCCATTTTTAGTGTTTTGCGGCTAATTCAGATATTTTTGTCCCATGTGTCCCAAGTGCCGTCGGGCCTCCGGTTCATCGATTTTCCTCTTTCTCCAAACTATTCTTCTTATCGGTTAAGTTGGAAATTATCATCCTGCGTGTCCTAAGTACATGTTATCTCTCGAAAGTGCACCCGACAGAGAGATGGCAGTAGGTTCTATAAGTCCGAAATATATCTCTCTCTCGTAGATACTGATGGGGACACCTCGGAGTGCAGGGGTATACCTATTTTGAGGTGAACCTCCGGGGTTAAAAGGTCGGTTCCTTATTGGTGTTCACTAAACTATTTTTTGGGAGTTTTAACGTTAAGGGGTGACTAAAAATGAAATAAATACTAAGGTGATACACCAAATTTGGATGAAAACTTCACTTGAGTAGAATACACAACTGATTTGTGAAGAATTCTTTATGTGCACGAACAAATTTGTACTTTCTGTAGAAAATAAGGGCAAAGTACTTATTTTGTACTGAGGAAAGTTCACAACAACACTAGTAAGCTAACATGCACAATGAATTTTAGCGAAAATAATATATTTGTAGTAGGGTAGAGTGATTAATCGGGAATATTGATTCACAAGACTAATACTGGCATACACAAGACTAGCAAAATAACTTGGAAAGGCAAAGAATAATTCACACTTAAAGGGAAAAATTGGCAGAAATTGCTTCAGTACTCATATCAAAAGTTCTCTGGGAAAGTTCTCTGAAAAATCCCCCTTTTTGTGCTTTGCAAGAGCACACAATATATAGAAAAAGTTCACTCCCTTCCTAAAAATAGCCTAAAGGTTGTACTCACCCATGTATCCTAATTTTATCCTTTATTTAATAATAAATAAAGGAATAAAATAATACAACTAAAGCATGTAGTAAAATTAGGAATTATCAGAGTCTTACATACAATACAGTCAAACTAAAGTTGATTGTTCTATTTTTAAGAAAGAAAGGTGAATAATTTGCTAAAATTACAAATTGCTTGTTAGGCAAGTCTTCCTCCTTTGCACATGCAAATTCATCATCTTCTTTGTTATGTCCTGTTGTGAAGGCATGCAAAAATCATCTCCTATTGGTAGGAAAAATATGCAGCCTTAGCCATATTTGCAAAATTAAGATGAAGTGGGGACCACCTTCTTTGTGCACATGTTCTAATTTGCTTCACTGCTCTAGATAGTCACATGAGTGACACATGTAATTTTGTTTGAAACCCCATGTGGGGACCACCTTTGGTTTGAGATGCTGCCACATTGTGGACTTAGGCGTAAGCATGTATATAATATAAAGGGGTTTACCCTTTTGTCTAGCCCACCATGCAATTTGATTGGCCACCTTTAGACCCCTTAGCACATAATACAATTTTCACCTTTTCGGTGATCATGGCATATAATATTGTTTTGATTTTTGGGGCATGGACTATAGTTCAAACTTTGTAAAGTCTCCTGCAATGATTAATTGGTTGGTCCACGTGGGCTGGCCCCTCTCCATGATGACTCGACCCTTTCCGGTCATAGGCGGTGGAAACCCTAACTGGGCTTGCGTTTACTTGGTTTTTGACGAGCTCTGCTGGCCCTTGATCTTTTCTTTGGTAGCACCACCACCGTTGATCTTCTAACTACAGGTTAGGGTCTGTCCCTGGACATTTAATACGGTCAGTGGCATTTAATTGGGCTCTATCACCTTGGAACCAGTGTGGGCCGATCACCATTCGATCTGGCACTTGGCATTTGATGGGTCATTGATCCTTAACCGTGGGTTAGGGTTTTGTAACCTCGGTCCGAATGCAAGGTTTATACTTGCGAGCTCGCATTTGGTCATTTCATTTGATTTTTTTCACTCTGTGGGTAAATCCTGAAAATTTTTTGCTCGCTCTGTGATTATGATGAATGCTTGGAGATTTGACGGTTTTCGAGCTTGCATTTCTGTTCCTGAGCCTGTGACACCATTGATACTTGTGATTGCATGCATTTTTTGAAGGATCTGGAGATATTTTATTTTGTTTTTGGTTTTGTAGCTTGGTCTTCCTTTCGGTATATGATCTAAAGATCATTTTCATCATTTATTTGCTCTGTATCTTCTGCATGGAATGATAAATCCTTGTTTTCTTCTGGTTCTCTACTTTTGGTAGCTAACGAGCTCAACACGAGCCTGTAGAAGGAAGTTACCACCATATTTTGCTTGTCTGCTCATTTCATCCTCGGGAAATGGTGAGTTCCAACACTATTTTTCTTTTCCATTTGCGAGCTCGGGTTTTATTTCCTGTAACCCTGAATCTTGGCAAATATTGGTTATAATTTTCGTTGAATGGAAATGCTTTGTGGGTTTATTTTTTTTTACTTTAAAACTCGAGCTCGAGTCTTACTTCATTGGCATTTGTAAGGGAACTCCTTCTGTACTCGGGTTTGATATTTAACTTGTAAATCTAGCTCAACATTCAGAATATTGACTGTTTGCTCTTCAACTCGATATTCGGACTCTGTTTCGTTTTATCTCCCTGTGGTAGATGCACACTTGTAGTTCGTGAACCCTTTCTTCATTCTGCAGAAGTAAAATGATTTTTCCTTAAGTAGCTTCCTCCCTGTAGATACATGCTTGTATTGTTGAACTCATTTCTGAAAGTGTAGTGAGGGAACCTCACTCCATAGCATTGTTTTGACAATACTTCTTTGCAGACCTGTAATGGTATTTGGAAATGTTGACTGTTTTGGCTTTTCCATCATGATGTCTAGAACTCTGTTTCGGCTCCTTTTCCCTATAAATGTAATCCATTATAATTTGGTTGTAGAAGCTCCTTAGGCACTTGTCAAATTCTGTGTTGGATATTCACTTCATCTTTCTTGTAGATGCATATTGTTTTGTTGAAACCATTTAACTGTAGATACAATTTGGTATTTGGCATGCTTCCTTCTTAGACTTGACTTGTTGATCCTACTTCTAGAAGGCATGCTTTGGTTGAACACTTGCTGAGCTTTGTAGTTTACTCCTTAAGTGGAAGATGAATGCTATATTGTGTAATCTGTAGCTTGACACTTGCATTCAGAATGATTTTCTGGAAGTTATATGTTTTTTTTTTTTACAAACATGATTTCATACTTTCTGTATAATGAAATAAATATTTCTTTTCTGGAAAATGAAAGAAAATACTTATTTTCTTTTCTGTAATGGCACTTAACTTTCCAGAAGTCATAGTAGTAATTTTGTTTCAATTTTTTTCATTATTTCTCAATTCTATTTTTTTAGAAAAGTCCATTTTGCAAGGGTAAACTATGGAATTTTTTTCTAGAATCCTTCTCTCTCCAGATTATTATGATTTGTTCATTTTGAAAAAGATATAACATCTCCTTTTCTTATCGATTACTTGAATAAGTTGTCCATGATAGATTTACTTGATTCATTGTAACTTCTGAAAATCTGTAAAGTAGTTGCTCTTTGATTCGTACTTGAATTTGGAAATTAAAAGGGAATTTTCATAGTTGTAGCATGATGAAAATATGGAATACATGTATGTTTTATTTGATCATAATATCAACTTAGAAGTGATGAAACATGTATTTTTCTTTACCATTTTTATTCCTTTTGAAGCTGAGGTAGCTTAGAAAGCAATGTAGTAGCTTAAAAGCATGTGTTTCAATTTTTTTTAAATCAAAAGTCAATTTTACAAGGGGAGACTCTGGAAAAATTATCTAGAATCCTATTTTTCTCTCTCCCCTTCCAGATTTTTTATCCTAATTTTCAAAGATACCTCTTTCTTGACTCATTCTGATGCTTCTTTCTTCTGTAAACCATATGAAAATGATATTTATCTTCATTCAATAGATGTTTCCTTCTTAAATAGTTAAACTGATTTTTATTTAATGTTGCAACCTGTTCCTGCAAAATTCAGAAATGAGTTAGAAATAAATAGGATTTTTGGCCTCTCTTATATCCATGTGTTTTATTTCTTCTTCTTTCCTTCTTACAAACTATTTCCAACTTCTTTCAAGTGTCATTTTCCACATCTGTTTCTTTTGCAAGCTGCTTTAGATTCTACCTTTCTAACCCAATCCTTAGCTTCTTTGATCTCTCTTCCTACTCATTTCACTTTATGTGCTATGTCTCCTCTTTTGTTGCTAGCTCATCTATATTTCTTTCCTTCAAGTACCATTTGATGCATTGAACTTAGAATATGTATTTTCTTTAGAACATGAGAATTGGAATAACATTATACCTTGAGCTCAATTTGACAAAAACTTCTCTTGATTTTGCAGGTATTAGGAGATGGAGATTGAAAGGATGCGAAGCAGGGATAGAAGATGAAAAGGCAATGATGGGTTCCTTTTTACTCTTCTAATCTTGTTCTTTAGCACATGCAGTATTCTCATTTCCATGTATATGATGAGTCACTTAGTCATATCCCATGGCTTGTGTGGGAAAACTTATGATCTCTTATGAATAAAGCATTAAATTGAAATAATGAGTTGATTATCTCTTTCCGCATTCAGTTTTCCTTTGATTGTACAATGATGTAGGGAACTCAATATCTCAGTAAAATGAATTAACATAAGGGATAATATTAAATGAATACCTGTAACCTAAACAAGCACTCATTGAATGAGATATGTCTCCTTGTATGTTGTTTGACTAAGTTAGCTTCCATTCTTCATTTTGACTCCTTCATGCCATCTCCATTTGGACATTATTGTCACTGTTTGTTTGTCAATATTTTCTTGATGGAAGTAGCAGGAAAGGAGTCAATTGTAATCTTTTATGGCAGCATAGATAAATGCAAACTTATTAATCACAATAACTTTAATGAACACATAGCAATAAATCGATAAGCACAAATATTATTACCATGAATCTGATTATCTAAAAAATTGCCACTATGTCAGTTGTTCCAAAACTATACACCTTACATACTCTACAATCTAGTGTCTTCATCAAGATAACACAGCTGTCCTTCAAGGCTTGTGTTCTTTTGTTGAGGATATTCGTGAAATTACAGACTATGTGAGTTGTTACGTTTTGTAACAGCACACATAGCTACAAATTTCGCTTAATCTCTTTCACAAATCAACATTAACAAAATAATTTGATATAAATTCCTTAGCTTAGGTATACTTCACCAAAGCTATCCATCATAACAAAGTTTCGAGTTGCCCATTTTTACGAAGTGTAAAAATTGTCAACATTTCTAGCGATCCTGTGGGGAAAGCTACCTGCTAGCTTATAGACTAGTGTCTTACTCTTGTCCATTAGGTATGGAGTCCAAATATGTGACCAAAATCTTCCTTTTTCTGAAAGGTCCAACCCTTTCATAACAACTAAAGCTGGGAAAAATCGGCAAACCAGACCACGTGCACGAATGCACTTATTGAAAATAAAGAACAATGAAATGTGCAGAAACTACACTTATTAAATGGGAAATCCTACTCTAACAAATAACTGTAAAATCTTCAATAATAGTGTTTGAGAAACATACCATTCACAGGAATGGGAAGTTTCTCTCCATTCAGCTTAGAAAGCTGAAAAGCGTTGTGTTATTTGCAAGCTAAAATCATGTAAGGACCACTCCAGAGTGTATCAAACTTTGAGTGTCTTCTGGCTTAGCACGATCAACATCCCATTTCAACAAAATATCTCCTTCATTGAAGATTCTGAATTTTGATTTCTTATCAAAAGTCTTCTTCATTTGTTTCTGATTCTTCTCCATATTTAAATGAGCTTGATCTCTTAGCTCTTGTAGCTCCATCAATTCTGCATAACGGACCTGCAATGGTTCATTCTCAAGTAATTCCATTTGATGTAGTAAATCCAATGCAGGTAACTCAACTGAAATTGGAATCCTCACTTCTTTTCCATACACAAGCTTGTATGGTGAGTTTCCAACTGATCTCTTAGGGGTCACCCTATTAGCCCAAAGTGCTGAATTCAACATTAGATGCCAAGCTCTTTGATTATCCTTGAGTGTTCTTCTCGAGGATTCTTATCAGATTCTTGTTAGTGCTTTCAACTAATCCATTACCTTCTGGTAATAATTATATGAAGAGATCAAGTAGATTCCATGGCTAACAACCCAATATGTTATTTTAGCACCAAGAAATGCTAAAGCATTATCTGATATGATAGTTTTTGGAACACCAAATCTGTAGACTATACCTTCATAGAAAGCTAGTATTGAAGCTTCATTAGCATCCTTCAAGGCTATTGCTTCAGTCCATCATGTAAAGTAATCTATAGTAGTTAGAATCCATTTGTGTCCTTGTGAAGAAGGTGGGTTAATCATTCTAATAAAGTCAAGACCCCACTACATAAAGGGCTGATCAACTGAAATAGGTTGCAAAGGTAGCAAAGCTAAACATTCTTTTCCGACAAAGAAAGCACATTTCTTGCACTTTCTGATCCATTCGAAATAGTCCTTAAATATGCTAGGCCAATAGTAACCTACTTTCATGATCTTCAAAGTTGTAGTACGTGCTGAGAAGTGACCTCCTGCAGGTCCTTCATGGAATTCTAATAATATCTTTTGAATCTTGTCATAATCGACACATCATAACAAGATTCCATTTATATCTCTTTCAAACAATACACCATCAACAAAGAGATAAGGAATAGCTTGTAACATGAAATATCTTTGTTTATTCTTATCCATACCTTCCGAAAAGTGCCATGTTGTAAATAGTCAACCAAATCAGTCATCCATCTTGATTCTTGAATTTCTTGAGAAGGTTTAGGTTGCTGATTTTCTGTTGCAACATAATGTTTGATTGCTAATACGTGGTTTCAGCATGGTGTTCTAAAACTTTGGGTTTTGCATCCTGTTGTTTCTCCATATCAGCAATTAGATGCTCACATAAACCTTTACCTCAAACTATCTTGGAAACTCGGATATCAACATCATATTCCATAACCTTCGTTATCTAGCTTGCTCTTTTCTCATTCAACTCTTTGTTCAACAAGAAAGCTTTCACATTTGGATGAGAAACAAGAACATGAATTCTATTGTTTGAAAGCATGTACTTAAAATTCTTTAGTCCTATGACTACGAAAAGTACTTGTTTTTCAAGGAATGTGTACCTTGTTTCGTAATCATGCAAGCTCTGTCTAAAGAAAGCAATTGGCTATTTGATATTCTCGTCATTGACCTGAGTTAGAATAGCTGAGATTGTTTCAGCTCCTGCAAGTGCATACATTGTAAAATCTTTATCAAAATTTGGATTTGCAAGAGTAGGAGCTTGAGAAATAGTTGTTTTAATAGCTTGAAACCTTCTCTCCCTTCGTTGGTCCAAGAGAATATTTTCTCTTTCTTTAGCATAGCTGTCAATGGCTTAACCAATGATGCAAAATCTGGAACAAATCTTCTTACAAAGTTGATTTTTCCTGCTCTCTGTAATGCCTTCTTGTGACGAGGAAATGATAGCTGTGATATGGCTTCAATTTTGAAAGGATCAATTGTTAAACCTTTTTAGAAACAATATGGCCAAGTAACTTACCTTCATGTACTTAAAAGATAGAATTTTTGGGATTCAAGGATATTCCAAACTACCTGTAGATCTGAAAGTCTGTCTCAAATGCATTAGATGTTCATCAGAACTTTTTGAGAACACAATGACATCATCTAAATAAACAAGTATTCATTTTTTTAGTAGGGTATGAAAAACCATGTCCATTGCACGTTGAACGTTGCACCTTTGAAAGACCAAAAGGCATTCTCTTATAAGTGTAAGTACTCCACTTGGTGGTAAAAGTTGTTTTATATCTATCTTCTCCTTAGACTAAAATCTGATTATATCCATTGTAACCATCTAGAAGGGATAGTCTATCTGATCCTGAAACTATTCTCAAAATCTGATCCATGTTCGGTAGTGGATAATGATGCTTTATTAAGATCTCTAAAATCCACACATAATCTGATTTCTCCATTCTTCTTCCTAACTGGAACAAGATTTACTACCCAACTTGAATGCTTAACTGGGAAAATAATTCCCGATTCAATCAATTTTGATAATTCTTTCCTCATAAGAGGTTCTATTCTGGGATTTATAGGCCTTTGTTTCTACCTAACTGGTTTAGAATTTGGCTGTAATTCAATCATATGCTATGCTAGACTGGGGTCAAACCCTTTCAAGTCTTGGTATCTCCAAGTGAAAACATCTTTAAATTCAGTGAAAATCTTAATAAAAGATTGTTTTTCGGATAAGGAACATACCTTTCCAAGAAATAAGTTCTTTCCTTCATCAACTAAAACCTCTTCGTAATTATCAGCATGAGTAGACATCTTAGCTTTGTCCTTTCTTAACTGGTCATTAGTGTTGAAGATGTCTTCCAATGTGACAAGTCCTCGAGGAAACTTATTTTTCTTTAACTGAACAATTTGGTCACTATATAAATGCTATAATTTATCCTGATTTACCGTAGAAAATTCAACTTTTTGTTGCGAGAAACCTGTAGATTTGATTATCACTTTCAAACACCTACCAATTAGATTCATTATCAGGTATAGAAGGCCTGACAATCAACTTAACATGAGGCTAAACTTTGTTGTTTTCTATTTGTTCCAGCACTTCGAAACTAGCACCAACTACTGCAAGTCTATCAACATGTTTATTTTCAGCTCTAGGAATAGACTGAATATTAATGGCATCAAAATCTTCCATTAAGTCTGAAACTCTATGCCTGTAAGACTTCATTAATGGATTCTTACATACATTGAAGTTTTTACTTTAGCTCATAATTGCCAAAGACTTGTAACGTGTTGATTCCTCTTTTTCTAGCCCAAAGTAAGCCATGAATTAATGCTTTGTACTCAACTACATTACAAGTGCATGAAAATTGAAGACTCGAGTTGTAAAATACCTTTTGTTTGTTGGGGAAGTGAGCATCACACCTGATCTGTGCCCCTTCTTATTCTTAGCTCCATCAAAATGAAGCTTCCAAATCCCTTCTGTTGAATTTTCTATTTTGGACAACAAGGGAATTGCTGCATTTTCTTCATGCATGCAATATACACTGAAAAGATGTTCTTCAAATATTTTATCATCCATAAACATGTTAGACACTCCCTCTAGCTCTGTAATCTGAGCTACATCATCAAAATCAGATTGATCTAGAGCAGAACAATTTGCCAAAGCATTTGATGAATGAGGCTTAATATGAAATATAGCAAATGGCTTTGAATTGATGGTAACTTTAGTTCCATAACGTGTAGTGAAAAATAAGAAAGACCAATCAGAAGAGAGGTAACCTCCTATTTTTTCCGTGAAGTCTCTAGATAGGCACAAAGCAAAATATGGAGGTAAATCCACAACAGTAACATCTTGCAAAATGGAAACATTTGGGTAAGGATGTAACGTTACCTCCAAATTTTTGATTATACCAATTGTATTGGTTGCAGTCCCATCAAGCTGTAGAACACTTTTTTTTGTTGGCTCATATTGCAGGTCTAATTTTTCAGCAATTGGCTTTAACATAAAAATTCAGTTCACCACCTTATCCACCATATAGTTATAAACTAAATTTTCTCCAATAATCAAGGATAGATAAAAAGGAGGTGGATTTTTTATGTCATGAGCATTCAAGACCTTTTGAACCATCCATCTAACATCCTTTACACCATAATTATCGGCATGAGTAGACATCTTATCTTGATCAAGTGTTCCAAGGACCATATATATATTTTGGACTTCCTTTCTTTGTTGTTTTTGAATAAATTTGTAGTTTAGCTAGTTCATGAGAGAGTAAATCTGTTGTCCTAGAATGTTTAAGGCATCCCACATGAAGATGTTAACATTTTGCTTCTTCATCACATCAACAATATTAAAAGAAACAACAACTTAACATTAGAGATAGACTCGATTGTTTTTAGCATAAGATTTAGCAAAAACTGATTTTACTTCGATAGCCTTGGATATCTGAGGGATAAACAATCTTCTTGGATCAGGCTAAAGCTGTTTTTGTTGCTCTTTACTAGCTACAAAACTTGCTATTTTCTCGAGGCACAACAGAATGGTTGTCTAGTTTCGAGGTAGATGTTGATATATCAGTAATAGTGGGCAGCATAGGTCTGTTTTGTTGTTTTTTATTTTCGGTAGCTTTCTCTTGAGATCTAGTGGTAACAGCAATGAAATCCTCCTCATTAAAGCTAGCCAAATTTTGTTCAGGTGTTTTCTGAACATGACTTTCTTGCTGTCCACCCTCCATTTGAGGTATGAACAATGCTTCAGATTGAGGTTACGCAACAAGATTCAGGTTTAGGAATGCATTTGGGCAATTTGCAATTTGATGAGGTTGATTACAAGGTTGGTACCATTGTTTTGTAGCCATATTAACTGGAACCAAAGCATTAGATGCACTAGGAATATTAGAATCAAACTACCTTTGCTGATAAGGCTACCTGTAATTTTGATTTTGTTGGTAAGGCTGCCTATTCTGCTTTGTTTTTGCTGATAAGGAGCTTGATATGGCCTATTAGGCAATGTAAGCTTATTTTTAATTGATGTCACTTATTTCCGATGGTTTGCAAGGCTTTAAACATATTTGGGGATGGGGATGCAATAGTAGGCTATACAATTGTAATAGGCCATGGGATAAGAGTTAAATCTGCCAAACATGGCATTTTAGGCCTTGGTGCTAATTTTCTAGCCTAAATAAGGTTGTTTTAAGCTTTTATAGTAGTGTCATAGGCCCTTGGAAGAGTAAAATCTCCCATGGATTGGATCATAGTTGTAATATCACTATTCAATGCTCTGAGGTAATAAAGGAAAGCGTGATCAACTTGAGGCTTAACACTTTTTGGGATTCTTTCCCAAGTTCTAGTTGCAAAACGAATGTTGAAAATAGACACATATTCATGAGGGCTCTCTTGATAGTAGATAGTTGTTCTATCGGGACAAATGATCTGAATTGTCTTGGGCTGTTCCATTAATTTCTCTCCTAATTCATCCCAAGTTCTTATGCTTCCAATTTCTAAGTTCTTATACCATTGCAAGGCTTGTCCTTTAAAAGATGTAGCTAAAAGTCTTAAAGCTATGTCTTCATGAGTAATATTGTGGACTACACATATGGCTACAACATCTTTAATATGTTCGAGTAGGTGTAACTTGATTTTCTCTGTTTTTGAGTAAATGATGGCAAACTTTTCAAAGCATCATTGGGAATATCATGCTACACTGGAATTACTAATGGACTACCATTAGTGAAGGCCACAAAATTTCTGGGTGGTTAAATAGCCATTTGAAAAAGTGGGATATTGATTGAAAAATTTATATGTGAAAGAATATCAGGAGGATTTTCAAAACTAGGTCTGTTATAAGGCAATGTATTCCCAACCCTTCTCCTTCTAGCAGAATTCAAAGGTAAAGAAACAAATTCAGGAGGAATTCCTCTTACCGATGATCTTGTAGTCACTTTAGGCATGTAACATGCTACAATACTGGTCTAAAATCAGCTTTACGAGTCGCCAAAAGATAGTAGAATATTTAGAATTAATAGAGCTACAACTCTCTGCTCCCGAAAGTAACTTTTATTTGCTATAAATCTGCTCTAGAATCTGGGATTTGTGTGTAGATCTGATTCGCGGTCCCACCGGGTGTGCCAAAAATTGTTATCTCTCGAAAGTGCACCCGACGAGAGAGATGTCAAGAGTTCTCTAAGTCTGCAAAGATATCTCTCTCTCGTAGATACAATGGGACCGTTGTATATATCTTTTCCCCAGGTAGATATAGACAAATAGAAGAATATGGAAATCAAAGAAACTAAAATCCCGATATTTATTGTGTCACCAATGCCCAAGGCGCAAGTTGGAGGTGCACAACATAGAGTGTCAACATGAAAAAATTCACGCCCAAGATGTAGGTTAAGGGCGCACATCAAAAGATGTCGACACAAGAATGGATGCGCCCTAGTGCAGGTTAAGGGCACACATCAAAAGATTTCGACATGAAAATGGATGTGCCCTGGCGCAGGTTAAGGGCGCACATCAAAAGATGTTGACACGAAAATGGATGCGCCCTGGCGCAGGTTAAGGGCGCACATCAAAAGATGTCGACACAAAAATGGATGCACCCTAGCGCAGTTAAGGGTGCGGAGTAAAAGATGTTAAAATGAGGATGGATGCACTGAGGCGCACCTTCAAGAGGTGCATCTTTACGAGGCACAACATTTTGAGTGATGACACCCCAACAGGAAGCAAACCCTAGTGTAGATATTCAAATGGCCATAACTTTTCACAAGGAGATCGGATTTATGCAAGGTTGGACTATTTAGAAATATTACAAGGTCCTGTATCCAACTACGACTGGATATCTTTAATTGGGTGAGAACAAGTTCTTCAAAAATGTAAAATACAATTCACCACTTTTTGGGTTTGCTAGGGTTCTCACCTACCGCCATAATGAGATGAATTAAATACAACCTAGAGGTGGTTGGGGTAGATTTGGAATTCCTCTCTCTTCCCTCTCTCATTCTTCCTATAAATTTTAAGGAGGGGCTTCTTTCTAAAGGTTGGACATTCTTGTTTTGCCCCTCCCTTCTTCTCTTTGACAGGTGAATTTGTGGAGTTCAAACCTCCCATCTAAAACTGTAATGCAACTTTTCCTCTTGGCATTTTGTAGTGTATTGTGTCAATATTTGGAGAAAATAATGCATGTCTGTGGATGATTCTCAACCCTCTTTGTGTTCATTTACATCCTCTTGATCTTCCACTACAAATCTAGTTATCTGTGCATGATCTTGCATTGCATTTTAATGGTTTGTGTTTATTGGTAAGACAGTGTTCTTCATTCCTTGGTGCATCACCTTTGTTAGTTTAAGTTTATTTTTATGCATTTTCTTACCCTGTCTCCTTGGAAAGTTAGATTAGGTTTTTTGAGTAAACCCTCTACATTTTTATTTGTCCATCTCGAATAGAGAAATAGGAACTCGGCCTTCATCCGGAGATCTTTCCCGATTCACACAAGGTCCCACACTTGGGAAAAGCTCCATGTTATGCAATCGTACTGAGAGTCTCAACCCATCGAGTTGCAGACATTCAGGGGTGTTGTGATTCGCCATCAATAGGGACACCTCAGGTCTGTGGGTATACCTATTTTGAGGTGAACCTCCGGGGTTAAAAGGACAATTCCTTATTGGTATTCACTAAACTATTTTGTAGGAGTTTTAACGTTAAGGGGTGACTAAAAATGAAATAAATACTAAGGTGATACACCAAATTTGGATGAAAAATTTACTTGAGTAGAATACACAATTGATTTGGGAAGAATTCTTTATGTGCACGAACCAATTTGTACTTTCTGTAGAAAATAAGGGCAAAGTACTTATTTTGTACTAAGGGAAGTTCACAACAGCACTAGTAAGCTAACATGCACAATGAAATTTAGTAGAAAATAGTAGAATTGCAGCAGGGTAAAGTGACTAATCAGGGAATATTGATTCACAAGACTAATACTAGCATACAAAAGACTACAGAATAACTTGGAAAGGAAAAGAATAATTCACACTCAGAGGGAAAATTGGAAGAAATTACTTCAGTACTCATATCAAAAGTTCTCTGCAAAATTTCTTTGAAAAATCCCCCTTCTTGTGCTTTGCAAGAGCACACAATATATAGCAAAAGTTCACGCCCTTCCTAAAAATAGCCTAAAGGTTGTACTCACCCATGCATCCTAATTTTATCCTTTATTTAATAATAAATAAAGGAATAAAATAATACAACTAAAGCATGTAGTAAAATTAGGCATTATCAACCTTAGATACAATACAAAAAATCAAGTTGATCGTTTCTATTTTAAGAAAGAAAGGTGAATAATTTTCTAAAATTACAAATTGTTTGCTAGCAAGTCTTCCTCCTTTGCACATGAAAATTAATCATCTTCTCTGTTCTGTCCTATTGTGAAGGCATGCAAAAATCATCTCTTGTGTGTAGGAAAAATATGCAACCTTAGCCATATTTGCAAAATTAAGATGAAGTGGGGACCACCTTCTTTGTGCACATGTTCTAATTTCCTTCACTACTCTGGATAGTCACATGAGTGACACTTGCAAATTTTGTTTGAAACCCCATGTGGGGACCACCTTTGGTTTGAGATGCTGCCACATTGTGGACTTAGGCATAAGCATGTATATAATATAAAGGGGTTTACCCTTTTGGCTAGCCCACCATGTAATTTGATTCGCCACCTTTAGACCCCTTGGCACATAATACAATTTTCACCTTTTCGGTGATCATGGCATATAATACTGTTTTGATTTTTGGGGCATGGACTATAGTTTAGACTTTGTAAAGTCTCTTGTAATGATTAATTGGTTGGTCCACATGGGCTGGCCCCTCTCCATGATGACTCACCCTTTTCGGTCATAGGATGGAAACCCTAATCGGGCTTGCATTTACTTTGGTTTTTGACGAGCTCTACTGGCCCTTGATCTTTGCTTTGGTAGCACCGCCACCATTGATCTTCTAACTGCGGGTTAGGGTCTGTCCCTAACATTTAATATGGTCGGTGGCGTTTAATTGGGCTCTATCACCTTGGAACCAGTGTGGGCTGATCACCATTTGATCTAGCACTTGGCATTTGATGGGTCATTGATCCTTAACCGTGGGTTAGGGTTTTGTAACCTTGGTTCGAATGCAAGGTTTATACTTGTGAGCTCGCATTTGGTCATTTCATTTGATTTTTTCACTCTGGGTGAAGCCCTGGAAATTTTTTTGCTCACTCTGTGATTATGATGAATGCTTGGAGATTTGACGGTTTTTGAGCTTGCATTTCTGTTCCTGAGCCTGCGACACCATTGATACTTGACTATTGCATGCATTTTTTGAAGGATCTGGAGGTATTTTCTTTTGTTTTTGGTTTCGTAGCTTGGTCTTCCTTTCGGTATATGATCTAAAGATCATTTTCATCGTTTATTTTCTCTGTATCTTCTGCATGGAATGATAAATCGTTGTTTTCTTCTGGTTCTCTACTTTTGGTAGCTAATGAGCTCAACACGAGCCTGTAGAAGGAAGTTACCACCATATTTTTCTTGTCTACTCATTTCATCCTCGAGCAATGGTGATTTCCAACACTATTTTTCTTTTCCTTTTGTGAGCTCGGGTTTTATTTCCTGTAACCCTGAATCTTGGAAAATATTGGTTATAATTTTCATTGAATGGAAATGCTTTGTGGGTTTAGTTTTTTCTGACTTTAAAACTCGAGCTCAAGTCTTACTTCATTGGCATTTGTAAGGGAACTCCTTCTGTACTCGGGTTTGATATTTAACTTGTAAATCTGGCTCAGCATTTGGAATATTGACTATTTTCTCTTCAACTCGATATTCGAACTCTGTTTCGTTTTATCTCCCTGTGGTAGATGCACACTTGTAGTTCGTGAACCCTTTCTTCATTCTGTAGAAGTAAAATGATTTGTCCTTAAGTAGCTTCCTCCCTATAGATACATGTTTGTATTGTTGAACTCATTTCTTTGAAAGTGTAGTGAGGGAACCTCACTCCATAGATCATTATTTTGATGATACTTCTTTTTTCGCGAGACTGTAATGGTATTTGGAAATGTTGATTGTTTTGGCTTTTCCATCATGATGTCTGAACTCTTTTTGGATCCTTTTCCCTAGTAAACTTCAGCTGTAAATGTAATCCATTAATCCATTATAATTTGGCTATAGAAGCTCCTTAGGCACTTGTCAAATTCTGTGTTGGATATTCACTTCATCTTTCTTGTAGATGCATATTGTTTTGTTGAAACCATTTAACTGTAGATACAGTTTGGTATTTGGCATGCTTCCTTCTTAGACTTGACTTGTTGATCCTGCTTCTGGAAGGCATGCTTTGGTTGAACACTTGCTGAGCTTTGTAGTTTACTCCTTCAGTGGAAGATGAATGCTATCTTGTGTATTCTGCAGCTTGACACTTGCATTCAGAATGATTTTCTGGAAGTTATATGTTGTTTATTTGTTGCAAACATGATTGCATACTTTCTGTATAATGAAATAAATATTTCTTTTCTGGAAAATGAAAGAAAATACTTAGTTTCTTTTCTGTAATGGCACTTCACTTTCCAGAAGTCATAGTAGCAATTCTGTTTCAATTTTTTTTTCACATTATTTCTCAATTATGTTTTTCTGGAAAAGTCCATTTTACAAGGGGAAACTATGGCAATTTTTTTCCAGAATCCTTCTCTCTCCAGATTCTTATGATTTGTTCATTCTGAAAAAGATATAACATCTCCTTTGCTTGTCTTGATTACTTGAATAAGTTGTCCATGCTAGCTTTACTTGATTCATTGCAACTTCTAAAAATCTGTAAAGTAGTTGCTCTTTGATTCACACTTGAATTTGGAAATTAAAAGGGAATTTTGATAGCTATAGCATGATGAAAATATGGAATACCTGTATGTTTCATTTGATCATAATATCAACTTAGAAGTGATGAAACATGTATTTTTCTTGATTGTTTTTATTCCTTTTGAAGCTCAGATAGCTTAGAAAGCAATGTAGTAGCTTAAAAGCATGTGTTTCAATTCTATTTTAAATCAAAAGTCAATTTTACAAGGGGAGACTCTAGCAAAAATTTTCCAAAATCCTGTTTTCTCTCTCCCCTTCTAGATTTTTGATCCTGATTTGCAAAGATACCTCTTTCTTGACTCATTTTGATGCTTCTTTCTTCTGTAAACCATCTGAAAATGATATTTATCTTCATTCAGTAGATGTTTCCTTCTTAAACAGTTAAACTGATTTTCATTTAATGTTGCAACCTGTTCCTGCAAAATTCAGAAATGAGTTAGAAATAAATAGGATTTTGGCCTCTCTTGTATCCATGTGTTTTATTTCTTCTTCTTTCCTTCTTCTACAAAATGTTTCCAACTTCTTTCAAGTGTCATTTTCCACATCTGTTTATTTTGCAAGCTGCTTTAGATTCTGACTTTCTAACCCAATCCTTAGCATCTTTTATCTCTCTTGCTACTCATTTCACTTTATGTGCTTTCTGTCTCTTCTTTTGTTGCTTTGCATCATCTGTATTTCTTTCCTTCAAGTACCATTAGATGTACTGAACTTAGAATATGTATTCTCTTTAGAACATGAGCATTGGAATAACATTGTACCTTGAGCTCAATTTGACAGATACTTCTCTTGATTTTGCAGGTATTAGGAGATGGAGATGGAAGCGGAAGATGAGAGAGTTTAGATGGAGATGGAGATGATGCGGAGTAGGGATAGAAGATGAAAAGGCAATGATGGGTTCCTTTTTACTCCTCTACTCTTGTTCTTTAGCACATGCAGTATTCTCATTTCCATGTATATGATGAGTCACTTAGTCATATCCCATGGCTTGTGTGGGAAAACTTATGATCTCTTATGAATAAAGCATTAAATTGAAATAATGAGTTGATTATCTCTTTCTGCATTCAGTTTTCCTTTGATTGTACAATGATGTAGGCAACTCAATATCTCAATAAAATGAATTAACATAAGGGATAATCTTAAATGAATACCTGTAACTTCAGCAAGCACTCTTTGAATGAGATATGTCTCCTTGTATGTTGTTTGACTGCATTAGCTTCCATTCTTCATTTTGACTCCTTCCTGCTATCTCCATTTGGACATTATTGTCACTGTTTGTTTGTCAATATTTTCTTGATGGAAGTAGCAGGAAAGGAGTCAATTGTAATCTTTTATGGAAGCATAGATAAATGAAAACTTATTAATCACAATAACTTTAATGAACACATAGCAATAAATCTGATAAGCACAAAGATTATAACCGTGAATCTAATTATCTAAAAACTTCCACTATGTCTCATTGTTCCAAAACTATACACCTTACATACTCTGTAATCTGGTGTCTTCATCAAGATAACATGGCTGTCCTTTGGGGCTTGTGTTTTTTTGCTCAGGATATTCATGAAATTGCAGACTATGTGAGTTGTTACGTTTTGTAACAACACACATAGCTGCAGATTTCACTTAATCTCTTTCAAAAACCAGCAATAACAAAATAATCTAATATAAATTCCCTTGGCTTTGGTATACTTCACCAAAGCTATCTATCGTAACAAAGTTTCAAGTTGCCCATTTTTTCGAAGTGCAAAAATTGTCAATAGTACACTCGTGCCTCTTGTTCACCAATTGACCACTTTTCCCGCATTACTCGCTCATTGAATTTTTCAGCTTTGCGCATCCTATGTGTCCTCGCATCCCATGGACTATCTTTGCTCTTTGGATCCACTTTTTCCACATCGGAAAAATCAACTCACGAGCATCCCACGTATCCCCACATCCCATGGATCATCTGCTTTCTCTCTAGACCCTCTTTTTCCACACTGCTCTTGGATCGGGTATTTCGGTTTTACACATCCCTTGTGTCCCAATGTCGCATGGACTGTCTAGGCCTATTTTTTCTATGTTTTACACTTTTTGAATTTTTGAGTCGGTGTGAGGGCCATTTATTGTGCATTCATGATTTTATCTCTCCATTCATTCCAACTCATGGCTATTTAAAGAGAGGTAACTGTTCATTCATTTTTACACTAGCTCGCTCATTCCCTCTCACTCAAGTTTGTGTAAATAAATCCATTTCCCGCATCTATGCTTATATATTTTCTCTTGCAGGGATTATTTAAAGACTGTGATATACTCCATTAAATGTTATCTTCTCTCTAACTCTGTCACAATGAAGATGTAGTATCAAGGGAACAAACACCTCTCCTCGTTGGAAACCTTTGTGCCTAACATTGGTGACAAGTGAAGCTTGACATCTAGACCTTGATGATTTTTGGAGCAGACTTGGATGTGATAACCCTACTCCCATCGCTCAAATGATAAAAAACAGTGGGATTGTATTTGCAGGTGGTTTTCCTATCTCTGTTCAGTGTGTTGATACTATGCTCACTTGTGGGGCTTGTTTTAATCCATAATCCAAAGAAATTGTTAATGTACATGGTGAAGTAATTGCACAACTAGATTCTTAAGCTATCTCTATTGTCCTACGCATCCCAATAGCGGAAGGGGCCAACACCCTCAACCTTGCTTAAGCACAAGCACTATTTGACTAGTATAGTGAGAGATATAAGGCTAGGGCAACTAAACCATTGTTGAATAACCCTAAAAAGGGAGCATCTAGAATTTTGAAATCATTGTTTAGGGTTGATTTCAACAAATATATTTTAGAAATCATCACGCTTCTTTCTAGAATCATGGGAATGCCCTCTATAAAATAGTTTCACTTTTGGGTGTGTCCTTTATCAACATCATTTATGAGGGGAAGCGGAATTTGAATTGGAGTGAGATTATTTTTGAAAACCTAGCAAAGCATCTAGTAAATGATCACGAACTGAACATTCTACATGTAATCCTACCTTATGTACACCATTGCAACATCTAGGAAATGGATTGGTCTCACTTTCGTTGAACATAAGAAAGATTTCCCCATATATAAATATCGCCTCGCTTAAACCTCAAATTCAAAAAACAAAATTTTAGGAGAGTTAATGACACATTCACCATGTACATTTTGAGGCTCTTAGAAGGAAATACTTCTCAGAGATTTTCTAAAGAAGCAAAGACTTTGATATCTCGACTATGGAAGCTTCTAAACTCAATTCGAAAATTCTCATATATCGGGTAATTTGGTTTTGAAGGTCCGCCTATAAAACTTCCTATTTTCTTTAATGATAAAATGGATCTTGTTGAGATTTACAGGAAATTGGATAAGCTCCACCGAACATGCAGAGATAAGAAGATTAATGGCATTCATTTTCTATCTCCTGAAAATTATAGATGCAGACAACCCTGGATGCCTAGAACATTGATAGAACAATTATTCCTCTCATTATCCATCACTTCAAACCCAAAAATTTCTTTGATATTAAAGGATACATTGCTAAGAATTTCAGGATGGTCTTCTATCACCTTGATGACACTGAAGATTATTGGGCTGATTACAGATTATTTTGAGGCCGGAGAAGGTACTTTGGCACACTCTCTCTTAACCAAATCATAGACTTCAACATCTATAAAGTACATGATGGGCTCAAGGATGATGATGAGGACTTGCAATATATTGAATATGAGAGGTCTATTAGACACACTCCTCTGAAACCATTTATTGGTTTGTAAAATTGAGAGATGATTTGAAGGAAGTAATCAATCCTATTATTGTGAGAACCAAACTCTGGTTTGATAGGAAGATGCAAGTCTTCAGGATGAACAAAGCCAAGTCTTCTTCACAGGAAAATTCTTCTCCTAGGAAGTAAGAACCTATGCTCAATATTGAGGTTCCTGAACAATCTACTCCATCCTCCTCAAAAAGGTATACTTGATGAAAGGTAAGGCCATCAAACAAGAGTAGGTTGAAGAAGAAGATATTTTGGAGCAGCCAAGGTCCCTGTAGGGTCAGAAAATATTTTTGTTTTGAGTGAGGATGACAGTGAAGAGAGGAAAGAAGAAGAAGAAACCCTTGTCATTACTACTGAGATAGAAAATGAAGGTCAAATGACTGAACCTCTAGGTTTGATGGATACTTCTTGTAAGGATCTTTCTGAAATTGTGCCAACTTCCCCACTGGAGACATCACTAGTGCAAACATTGAGTGTAATGAGTTCACTTGCACTCAAATATATTTCTCCTTCTACCTCTTCCTCTTCCTTTTCTTGGGTTCATCCTTTTGTTGATAAAAGAAAAGGAAGTCCTTTTCTCAAGTTATAGTTCCCAATTTAGACATTTTGGCCACCTTGCTCGATATTACTCCTCCTCCTTTGAAAAGAAAGAAAAGACCACCACAAGGCTGGTGTTAGATTCACAGGGTCATTATTTCATGGAGATTGCAAATCCTAATATGGGTAAGGAAGAGAAATAAATTATGGTTTCTAACTGTAGATCTTACGAGAATTCCACTTGGGAGTCTACACTGAAAATAAGGTTCATAACCTCAGAGAAATGATGACCAAAGTCATTGAATGGTTGGAGAAGGGTTAAAAAACTATGGAGAAATTAGAAGAACATAACCCATTTATTTCAAATTTTATAAAATCCTTAGTGGAAAAGATAAGGTCTTGGATCCATCTCTACAAGCTACTCTTCCACCTCCCATAGTTCTCAACAAAGATTAAGTCAAGACCATCAAATATATTTGCACAAATATACTACCTATGGAAAGGCCATTAAAGCACTCGGGTTGATGATATGACAACGTTTGGATTGAACTTCATTGAAGAGTTCTTCAAGTCATATGGAAGGTGTCTAAGTTACATCTGAAATTCACCACAACAATCAAGTGGCTTAAAAAAGAACTAAATCTCTTGTGTGAATGTATTTAAGATCTTCCATTTAATGAGCCGAGAAAAATGAGAAGATTTTATTGGCAAGTAAAGTATTTGATGAAACCAAGAAAATTTATTAAAATCCTAGTTTTTAGTATTGATTGGAAGATCAAGGTTTTGGAGGAAGCAGTGGGAGAACTAAAAAATATGTGGCAGAAAGGGGAATCTTTCAAGACTTGTGTTTTGTCTTCATTCCAAGATATTCATTGTTAGATATAGAATGAAGCCTCAGGTAATCATTTTTCTATTCAAGAGATCATAGGCTTTAGTTCAACACCTTCATCAAGGAAGATCTTTTCAAAGAAGATTTAATGAGTAAAGAGAAGATGAAAGATGATTGCTCTCTCTAATCATCTATCACAAAGGAAAAAAATATTTTCTAGAAAACACATATTTTGAGAAGGATATGGAGAAGTTTCTTAGCATGTGGACTCATGCCACTTCCAACACTACCATCCCAAAGTGTATGGAGATAGTTGAATCATTGAAAATATTTAGACATTGGATTCTTAAGATAGTTGGTCCCTCTAAATCTCCTTCGTATGTTTCTTCTCTTGAGTCCTAAGTCACTTCTTTTATTTTGGGGTTTTAAAACCCATGATGTAATACTTGATTAAAGACATTCTATTAATGTATTTGTTAAGTAGTCTTTAATATTTAGATTAAAAGAAGTTGGAACCGAATGTAACTATCTTTGTAAGCTATTTAATAGGCTCTTCATGCCATTGCTTAAGGCTCCAGGACATGATACTTTTGAAATGTATTAGAATTGAAAGTAAATAAATAAAAAGATTTTCCCTTATATCTCATTCTCATTCATTGTCCTTTCTATTCTCATTTGAAATTTATGAATCATCAATCTTTCATATTAAGAAACTTTGCATTCTTGTGATATGATTTCTAGAACTTTGTGTCTATGGAATAATATCAGATATTGCCAATATGAATGATTCTATTCTATGTTCCTTTTGCTAAGTATGTATAAGGTTATATTCTACTATCTATATTACCTGAAAGTACTATTTTGTTCTTCCCTTTCAGTTTCTTTGTTCTTTCACTTTTAGGTATTGATAATCTATGAAACATTTCAAAGCATCATAAGTCCTCATTAATGTGAAATTCATATATTTGTATATAATATTTTCTACTCTATTTGAGTAAGGGAACCTCTCCCATAAAGAGGAGGGACTTGTTGTCCCCTGACTTTTGATTACTACAAAGTTTTAGTTTAAAAACCAACACATCTAGTATAAATAATCCAAAATATTACATTTAAACTACATAATGAGTGCATATAACTTGATCCTATAACTATCATCATACGATATTAATACCTTGCAAATGTCATTCCTCTATCAACTAGAAATATCTATGAAACCATTAAAATAACTTTATATTAATGGACCATGTTCTTGACACACCAATAAACAATGATTTTTGCACCTATAATTTTAGCACCATCCTTGAAATTTATCTCTTCTCTTGCAAGTTACTTTTTGCACATGTTCCTACACCATCATGCTCTCCTTTCCCATTTCCTATGTTAGTAAAACTCTAGATATGTTGTATAACTATTTCTTTGTGCTTATTTCTTAACCAAGAAAACATCCGTCCATTCTTGAATTGTGATTTGCAATTTATGACCAAATGTAATGTTAATTGAAAATAATGTTCCTCCCATTCAAGTTCATATAGAACAACTTGAAACACCCTTGCACATATTTTGTATAATGTTTCCAATCATCACTGATGTAGAAATGATACTCTTAATTTTTTTTATCTTGCTTGATGCTTTCTAGAGAGTGCATGAATGTTATATGGATGAAAATAACAACTTGCATTGAGTTATAATATTGATATTGAACATCTAATTATGGCTGCATTATGTAATTCACTGTGAAATTCAACTATTGAAACAATAGTACAAGTGGGAATGTGTCCTTATTCAACTTGAATTTTTCATCCAACCATCAAGCTCTTGTGTGTTCCTTTCATGCTCACCGAATTTATATTTGGTGAAAACATCTAATTATTTACCTATTGAATTTGTACTCTCCTCATGGATATAAATTTTCAATTATGGAAATCCACCACATGCATTGCATGTTCCATCAAACATGATGCTTTGTTAGAAAAAAATATCTAGTTGATTTTTCACAAAATATCGAAGGAATAAATTCCATTACATATTTTATTGGGACATTTAATCCACACTCTTGGAACATGATGTTAGTATGTAAAACACAATGTACTTGAAAAAACATCATACTACATTGAAAATTCAACATGGTGCCTACAACAAAAAGTAGTACATGAGTGATTGATTTTCACATAAAATGGTTTGTTCATTTCAAAAATATTTGGCTAATGTCAATTTCTAGATTTTCATTTTTAAACTTAGAGAAAATTGTGTTTATTTATATCCATGAAATGATTTACACATGATTCATGATTCTTTTTATTATATCTCTTTATTTGGTGTCACCCTTGTGTTCTCAATCCATAACATTACAAGTAATTCTTTTAAAATATTAGATGTATCCTTGTCTTTCCATGTGAGTCTACTAGAGAATTCCCAATAATCAGTGTTATTAGATGACTAAATACTTTTATGTCTACCTATTGCTTTCATTAGTGTTTTAATGTTTAGATTCAATCTCTACTAGTTTTTCTAATCAAGCATTTAATAATTTTTTTATCACATAATATATAATTAGTAAGTTGTTGTTGTGTAAATGTGCAATAGATAGATTGACAATTTCCAAGCGTGACAACGATACCCCTGTAGAAAATTTTTCATGTTTTATCATTCTAAGGCACCCTATGTTTTCCCATTCAGTTCAGTAACCTCCCAATTGGTGTTAATTCATTCCCCTAGGTGATTTTAGGAGTTCTTAAAAATACTATCTCAGGGAAGTTGTGGTAAGGGTTATCATGAGCCTTCCTAGGACTGAAGCAACCAAATGGAGTGTAATAAAAATAAAATGAGAAATGGGTGTGAATATAATTTCTAAGAACATCATGGAGTTTATTTAGGAATATTCATGAATGATTCAAGACTTTGGAGTAGTTTGATCAAAATCAGGGTTCACAGGCTTAGGTAGTGCACATGCCAAAACAACTACTAAGCTTCCAAAGGTGATTCCAGGAGCTCCAAATGGAGTTAGGATAAAAAAATCTTTAGAAAGGGAATTAAAATATATAAAATATGGTGAAATTATTTTTTTCAAAACATTTTGGCGTAATGGTTTTGTAAGCATTTTTTGGATGCATAGGTGGAGTACAAGATAAAAAAATCTGATTTTTAGGAATAAATGGATGAATAAATACCTAAAACACCCACCATTGGATTTATAACACAATTTATAGTGAATATCATATAAAATTTCATCAAGAAAGTCAATCGATAGCTAAAGATATTGTCGTTGCAAGTTGTCCTCAAGGTCCGGGAGTTAGAGAGTTTTAGTCATTTTGTAATTTTTTTTAGCTCCGGGAGCTTGGTGGGATTTTGTGTCCTCACATCCCTAAATTTAAGGTAAATATAGGTTTGTAAAATGTGCATTTCCCCCATGAATCCCTTTGGACCCACATACAACCTCCAGGATTGCCAGTTTATTCCCTAGGTGCTTTCAGGAGTTCAAAGCCTTCACAATTGGGTCACTGCCACATGTCATCACCTGAAGCATCATGGAATTTGATGTCCCTCATGTCCTTTGATGTGAGGTACATAAAACATGTAAAATTTTTCCCAAACCCCTAACGAGACTCTTGGTCACTCATGTGACCTCTTCAAGAGCTAATTTCAAGCCCCCAGGTGCTTGTCAAGCCTTCATTCTCAACAATTAGATCTCCGCCATGTGTCATCACCTTGATCACTATAGAATTTGATGTCCCTCACATCCCTTAGAGGTGTGGGATATAAAACATTAAAAAATTCACCCCACCCTTGTTGTGAATTTTTTTAAAATTTCAAATCTGGCACTTAGCCATTTTAGCCCCAGCTTCTTCTTCACAGCTTCATACCTTTCCATGGTTTTGTTCATGATTTCCAGACACTCAGTCCACCATTTTTGCTCTAAAATAGCTCTATTATGGCAAAAAAATCCTCCACTCCATGAAAATGTATAGTTCTCAGAGAAAAAATGGGCCGAAAAAATGAGAAACGACAGAGAAATGAAGAAAAATGAAAATTTTTCGCAAGATAATCACGAAGTCACGTAATCAAAAAATCTTCATAAATTGCAAAATACAAGTCAGATTGAAATGTTGTATTTTGCATAATTTCTCATTTTTCAAGAAAATCAAGATGCAAAAAATGGGAGGTCAAATGGTTCCCTGAAACATTTGTTCCAACAAAATCCGCATTTCATGCACTGGCTCACATTTGCCAAATTTCCCATCAATCCGGCAATGGAAACAAGATAAAAATTACACACATACTCCAAATTAAAAACCTATCGAAATGGAGCTATTTTCATTTGAATGGAGATAAAAACAATACCTAAAAATTTTGAGCTCCATTAATGGCCACCATGACAAGTTTGTGCTCAAAGCCACTACTAGTGAAAATTTTAAATTTTATTTCCAAGCATTCTAGTGAGTGAAATAATGTGAAATTTAGAGGACGTGATCATAACAATGAGAATATTTTGAAAAAAATATGTTTAGTAAAAATCGAGAAGTGGAAGTACATTTTCTTAAAATAGTAAGTTTTCCTATACAAACTTGCTATGTTTGGGAAGTGACCATCAAAATCGGCTATGGAAAAGGCAATGTGCACTGAAGATCACCAGAAGCTAGAATGATTGTTTGGAATGGAAAATAGTGAAAATGACCACTTACTAAAAATAGTAAGCCCCTATATGGGTGCTTACTAAAAATAGTAAGTCTCCAAAAGAAATGGCCGAGGTAAAGGTAGTGTGCACATGAGTGAATGAGGGATTTCATCACATCACAATGGTCAAGAAGAGGCAAAAATCACCTCTCACTAAAAATATCAAGCCTTCCATATATGGACACTTACTATTAATAGTAAGTTACTCAAAGGGTAGTTTTTGAAAAATGGGATAGAGGGATGATCATTCAGTCAACACATAAATTTGGATCATCCATGGAAATTTCTCATAAGGAATTCAGACTCATCTAATGGAATTCAAGAGTGTCTTTTGACACTCACTAGATGGTTTGGGTCTTAGGTATATCATACGCATGGTCAGAATTATGGTTATTAGAAAAATAGTTTATTCAACTCGACAAGTGTCTGTGGGCTAAGATGAAGGAATTTCTCAGGTTATAAAGAGTTTGGAGATGTAGATTTCACTACAGTGGAACACCTCATCAGATCATCTAGAAGTAGATGCAGACTTCATCGATGGTAGATTATTCATCATCAGTGTTTCTTCCCCTACTTCTTCCTTCTTCTTTCTCTCATCTCTTCTCTCCCCTAGTTTCTCTCTCCTCCATGTTCTAATTATTTTTAGGGGGTGAAATTTTATATGTCCTTTAATGAAATTAAAAAATCAACTTTATACTTCTAGTGTAAAAGTCAACTTTATGTTATGAAAAGAGACTTAATATTCTCTAGGAAGTTGAAAAGTTTCAAATTGTGCGAGGACATATGAAAAGAGATTTGGGGTAGATGATGAGTCATCTCTCATTATATAAATTATAAATTCATTCTCTTTTCAAAGGGTTGGTGATTTATTTTGTGAATCAAGAGTGTATTATACTTATAGAGAACAAAGGAGATAGCCATTTTCTTCCATTTTCCCCCTCACTAGTTTTCCTCAATTCCCACACTATGTACAACTTGTGTTTAAGAATTCAATACAAGAATAAGGATTTTCTATCTTTCTTTGACTAAGGGGTTTCTTGGTACTTTGTGATCAATAAATTTTATTTGTTCTTGTTGTTATTTGTAGAGTTGTTTCTTCTCATGAATGCATGTGTTGAAATTTCTAACCAGTGTGTGCAAGAATCTGATTTTCTACCTACAACATTTGTTCTCCTACCTCATTTCTCACTCCCCTTTCTTTCTTTATAGAAAAATTCTTCCATAACAACATATTTCTATATTTTTTGTAGAGTCAGTGGAGTGCTCCTATTGGATCCCCAGCCATAAGGCCACCTAGAGAAAACTCACTTTCACTCCTACATGCATATACGGAAGCTTCACTGGTTAAGTAGAGGGACTTAGATTTCAAGAGTGTTGGCAAGAAAACAAAAATTTTCTCCAAAAAATTTTCTTGCCAATAGTTTTTGGCACCCACCGTGGGGAAGATTTAGTAGCATCTGCACCCAAAATATGACAACAAGGCCCAAAAATTCAAAAAAAAATTAAATATTAACAAAATTAAAAAAAGAGTTCATGAAAATTCATTACTGAAGGATACATTTTCAATTCCTACACATGACCCTTCATATTCCACAATGTCTTTTCATGTTCCCACAACAAAATTTTCTAAAAACTGGCTAAAGGAAGATACACCAAGTTGAGTAGGTCGAGGGGTGTTGTTGATACCAATTTCGTAGCTTTGCAAAAAAATCAGCAAGAATGAATTAGAGATAATCCATACTTCTTCTCTCAAGCCTCCTCTCCATCTGGGTCTTTAAGTAGTTCACCTAGAAATCCTATCCAATCTCCTATTTATACCCCCCTTCAAATTCTTCTATTTTTTAACCACCATTGGCCATTGAGTCCCGGGAAGAAGAATTTGAAGAAGAATTTTTAGAAGAAAGAGCTGAAGTAGAAGAAAAAATGAAAATGGAAGATGAAGTAGAAAGAACTCAACCCATTTTCTCATGGGGAATAAATACATGCCCACTCACTCTTGAACCACCTCTTCATGACCTACCAACATGTTCCCGCAAGAAATTTCCAAATTTGAAAGGAAATGGCACACAACATCCCGAAGAAAACATTGTTGCTTTCACAACATCATGTGGAATTCTTGGTGTCCAACATGAAGATGTCAATGTCAGACTGTTAACGAAATCTCTCTAAGAAAAATCAACAGAATGGTTCTATTTCTTTCCTTCCTAATCCATCACTTTCTAGAATGACATCAAGACTACCTTCAAGGAAATATTTAAATCAACTAAAGAATTTCAATACCTCTTGGTGTAGTTGGATGAAATGAAGAAAGGAGAAATTGAAACTATGAGATACTTGGTGGCCTATTTCAACCGGTTGCTTCATAGGATATTGGAAGAAGATTCACCATCTGAAAATAATGTCATTATTAGTGCTCAATCACTAGAGGTGCAATTTTTCCTATGAAGAGTTTGATTGAGGGATATTTCAAAAAAAAAGATTCTGATTCAACTTGATGACAATCTCATCTTATCTAGAAAGATCAGGAATCCATCAAAGGGAAAATATCAACATCGTGGAGATGAAATAATGTGTCCTTTTTGCAAAAAAAGGAAAATGAAATGGAATCGTTGAGGAAGGAAATATTTGAATGATTTTATTTTCAAAGAATCAATGGAAATAAGATTGAAGGATCATCCTAAATACTTTCCTTGAAAGCCCCACCTATCAATGCAAGTTGTAGGAGTAAGGAAAATGAAGAGGAGATTGAACAAGAAAGTGAAGGTGGTGATTTCCTAGAAATTGATGAGTTTGAGTAAGATACGCAAATCAAATTATGTGAATATTCTAGAGGTGATAAAGATGCAAGATGCCTAGATTCTCATGTGTGGTACTCAATATTTCTCATTCTGAGAAAGGACCTCCTCCCTCCACTATTGTAAATAAAAATATGAATGAAGATCCTCCTATGGCAACTTGGAAAAAAAATAAAAAATCAAGCATCTCTACTCCCACCCTCTATAGAGTCCACATTCTTGAGACCTCATCCTATAGAAAATAAGAAGTATCTAGTAATTAAAAGTAATTATTTTGATGCCTCTTTTAATTTTAAATATAAATATGCTCCTGTAAAATCTAGTACTTTTAAAGTTCCAAGTGTACCTTTCAAGATCCCCTTTGTTCCCAAAAATATACTCCTAATTCCAAACCTGTCCTAAATCCAAAATCAGTCCCTTGATCACCCTCACCTACATCTTATCCTTTTAACTTCAAAAATATGTGAACAAAGAAAAAGTGTAGATTACTAAAATCTAATATTTACAAACTCACCTTGAACAATTTGAGAGATTTGTCTTATTTATAAGGAATGGAATTTTGACACCCAATAGTGTAACACCCAATTCTAAAGGAGTACTACCAAACCCACCTATGCCTCCCTCACAGAGCATGCTTTCCTTGAGCGCATCCAAGACTGGAAAGGTTGATCATTTCTACATCTCCCTTCTTGTTGGAGAATATGTAATGAACAATTACATAATAAATTCTAGCGCCCTAGACAACATGATACTTTTGAAGGTTTCCAAGGCTCTCAAAATCACCATGAATCCACCCGGTGTCTCTTGCTACTCCCTGGAGTCAAAATAGGTTCCACTTGTAGGGAAGTTCAAAGATGCATAGGTCGTTCTTGCAAGATTTCCAAACAAGAAAGTTTCGGTGATGATTTTGTAGCAGACATCCATAAAACATTTGGAATGTTGTTAGGTCAAAGCTTCTATCAAGAATTGGGAGGGAAAATTAAGATGAACTGGTCATCTGCAACCATACTAGTTAAGGGAGACATAATTTTTTTCATAAAATAATATGAGGTACACGGTGTGAAAGTATGGAATCCCGAAGGCAACATTTTGTATCAAGATAACATGAGGATGAATTACTTTGTGAAACCATAGGAGGAAGAGGATATTCTCATATGGATAAGGCTAGACATGCCTTCTCGAGAGAGAATGGACCTTGAAGAAGCATTGAGGATATTTGAGTTACAAGAGGGAAGCCCCGAATTTCTAGATGATGCAAACCATGAAGAAGAGGAAATGGTTCTTGATGATTTTCAAACAAAAACATCAGCTTTTGTGTTTATCCATGATGAAGAGATATTATCATTCCCATTCGAAGATGGGGACTCCTTGATCCTATGAAGAGACCAATCTAGTCTGTAATGTTCCCTTGAATAGTGGGAAAGAACCATTTATACAAGAACTTCTAAGAGCTGTGGAAGAAACATAAGACTCTGAGCTAAGTCTTGAACTCCTGATGCAAGTCATGAATTTGCAAGGAAACGTGAATATTATTTGAAAGTATTAACCAGTATGAATGTTGGCCATATTGAAACAAAGAAAGATGAGAAATTTGATGTCCCTCCTGAGCCAATGATTGATGGAAGTAATGATGAAATTGAGGTATTTTATTTTCCATTTGAAGAGGAGGTACCTTTCCACGATGAAGAAATTAAAGAAAGGAGTTTTAAGGATTTTGAAGATGAATATCCTCTTGAAAAAGGAGTGATAGAATTTAGCCATTCCCAAGATGATGGATTTAATCCCTCTAGATAGTTTCCTTGACTTGCAAAGTCAAGATTCTTCAAAGGCATATAAAGATAAGTCTGCAGAAAGTAACAAAGGAGATCTTTGTGAAAGAACTATTGGATGCGTAGAAGTTGTGGAAGACCCCGAATTGATTCTTGATCTCATAACTCATGCCATGACTATACAAGACAAGTACAAATTTGTCTCCAATGCTCCTTCTTGTACTCAAATGCATCACAAGGGAATAGATATAAAAGAGTAATCTAAGGTTTCTCATGGATAAGATATCAATGAGCATAGAGTTGAGAAATAAAGTAACTCGAGAATATTCAAGAATTTTGAACAAAAATCAGCTTTGGGGCAGCGATGGAATGCTCAATGAAGAATCAACAATGTTGATAAACACAGAAGGAAATTGGTGCTATGAAATCAATTTTAAACAACATAAAGCCAATGGAATTTCCAAGTAAAGACCTGAGCATCAAGAATCTCATGTGGACTCACTCCTATAGAAACCACATATGGTCATGAAAGCACCCAACTTTCATAAATAGTTAAGGAGAGGAGGCTACTTTCTAGAACCATTCAATGGCTTTGCAGAACAACATCACTCAGTGTTTCCCACTCAGGGGTAACTTTTGAGGAATGAAAAGTGCTTAAGTGAAATCGGGTTGTACCCCACCTTGTACCATAGGTTATTTCTAGGTGTGTTTCCATTTTTATTGTGTGCTGTCACTTCCTTTTTGTGTGTTTTTTTTTATTCCTTTCATTGTTCTTAGTGTTTGTGTGTTTACTTCTTTGCTCTCTGTCTTTCTTGTTATAAGTTGTACATGACTCTGCAAGGCACAATGGATAAGGCACTGGTTAGTGGATCTTATGGTCTAAATTTGAGATTCTAGATTCTCCATGTCATGTCTTCACTACGTTCATTCCATGTCATGTCCCCAAGCTAGAGCCAATTGTTTTTGTGTAAATGTACAACATGGAAATTGACAATTTCCAAGCGTCACAACAATACCCCTTTAGAAAAAGGCATCCCGGGTTTTCCTAGTCAGTCCATTAACCTCCTAATTGGTATTAATTCATTCCCTTAGGATATTTTAGGAGTTCTTGAAAAATGTTATCTCGAGTAGTTGTGGGAAGGGCTATCATTGCCTTCCAAAGACCGGAAGCAACCCCATTGAGTGTAACAAAAAATATAAACTAGACATAGTGAGGTGAATCAAAGGCCTAGGAATGTCATGGATTTTATTCGAGAAGATCCAGGTAGGATCCAGAGTTTTTAGAGCACTTTGATCAAAATTAGGGTTCATAGGCCTAGGTAGTGCACAGGGAAAAACAACAATCACGAGCTTCTAAAGGTGATTCAGCAGCTCCGGATGGATTTAGGATATTTTTTTTTTTTAGAAATGGAATTCAAATATATGTAGGATGTAAAAATTATTTTTACACTTTGGCGCAATGGTTTTGTAAGTAGTGTTTTAGATGCACAGGTGGAGTACTAGATCAAAAATATGATTTTTCAGGGACCAAATGGATGAATCAACACCTAAGCTCCAGGATTTAGGATTTAGGAGATTTTTTTCATCAAAATAGTGTTATGCAGAAATGGAATTCAAATATATACACCATGTCAAAATTATTTTTTTTGGAAAACACTTTTTAGTACAATGGTTTTGATAAGTGTTTTGATACCCACGGTTTTGTATCAAACGCTTAAGCAATTGTCTATTTATATGGTCTTATGCATATGATACATAGACAAAAATGTGTGGCAGATGTGTTTTGAATTCAGTGAATTCAGTAGAGTTTGTTGAGCATAGCTCCAAATGGATGATTTTTGAGAGAGTGGACCAAAAAATGGGCATGATTCTTAATACCTAAAAACACCACCAATCGGATTTAGAAAGCTACATTTACTTTCTCTTATCAATATAATATAAAATTTCATCAGAAAAGTCCATCGGGAGCTCAAGATATTTCCGTCGCATGTTATATTCAAGGTTCGGGAGTTAGTCATATTTTCAGCTCCAGGAGCTTGGTAGGATTTTATGTCCTCACGTCCTCAAGGTTGGGAAAATCAAGGTTTGGAAAATTCACCCAGCCCCCATTAATCCCTTTGGACCCACATATGACCTCTAACATCGCCAGTTAAGCCCCCAGGTGTTTGCAGGAGCTCAAAGCCTTCATCGTTGGATCACTGCCATGTGTCATCACTTGGAGCATCATGGAATTTGATGTCCCTCATGTCCCTTTGAGGTGAGGGACATAAAACATGGAAAAATGCACCTAGACCCTAGGATACTCTTGGTAACTCATGTGACCTCTTCAAGAGTGAATTTCCTACTTGCGAGTGTTTGTCAAGCCTTCATTCTCAATCGTCAGATCTCCGCTACGTGTCATCACCTTGCTCACTATGGAATTTGATGTCCCTCACATCCCTTAGAGGTGAGGGACATAAAACATGAAAAATACACTCCACCCTTGCTGTGCATTATTTTTTAATAATTTAAATCTGACGCTTAGCCATTTTCTCCCCCATTTCTTCTTCATAGCTTCATACCTTGCCATGTCTTTGTTCATGATTTTCAAACACCCGGTCCACCATTGTTACTCTAAACCAACTCTACAATGGCAACAAAATCCTCCAATCCATGAAAATTCATAGGTCTCTGAGAAAAAATGGGTCGAAAAAATGAGAAATGACAAAGAAATGAAGAAAAATGAATATTTTTATCCAAATAACCACGAAGTCACCTAATCAAAAAATCTTCATATCTTGAAAAATACAAGCCATATTGAGATGTCGTATTTAAAAAACTTTCTCATTTTTAAATATGATCAAGATGAAACAAACAGGGGGTTAAATGGTTCCCTGAAACATTTTTTCCATCAAAATCCCTATTTCGTGCACCGTCTCACATTTGTTGGATTTCCCATCAATTCGGAAATGGAAACAAGCTAAAAACTTGTACACAGACTCCAAATGAAAAACCTATCGCAATGGAGTTGTTTTTTTTGTGAATGGAGACAAAAACCAGACCTCCAAATTTTGAGCTTCATTGACAGCCACCATGGAAGCTTCGTGGTCACAGCCACTACTAAGTAAAAAATTTAATTTTATTTCAAAGCACTTATAGTGAGTTAAATAATGTAAAATTTAGTGGATGTGTTCCCATGAAGATCCAATTCCAAAAAAATATGTTCAATCACAAACCGAACAATGGAAGTTCACTTTCTAAATATAGTAAGTTTTCCTATATACACTTGTTATGTTTAGGAAGTCACCATCAAAAGCGGATATGGCAAAGGCAGTGTGCACTGAAGATCACCAGGAAGCCAGATTGATTGTCCAGAGTATAAAATAGTTAAAATGACCACTTACTAGAAATAGTAAGCCCCTATATGGGTGCTTACTAAAAATAGTAAGTCACCCCAAGAAGCAGCCAAGTGAAGGTAGTCTGCAAAGGAGTGAATGAGGGAGTTCATTACATCACGATGGTTAAGAAGAGGAAAAAATCACCTCTCACTAAAAATAGTAAGCTTTCCATCTGGAAACTTACTATTAATAGTAAGTTACACTCAAAGGGAAATTTTGGCACAATGGGACATAGAGGAATGATCATTCGGGTCAACACCATCATTCAGGATCATCCATGGGCATTTCTCATAAGGAATTCGAGACTCATCTCAAGGAATTCAATAGTTTCTTTCGACACTCACTAGATGGTTTGGATCACATGTATATCATATGCAAGGTTAGAATTGTGGTCATCAATAACAAATTATTTCAACTCAACAAGTGTATGTGAGCTTAGATAAAAGAATTTCTCAGGGTATAAATATTTTGGAGATGCAGAGTTCACTACAGTGGAACACATCATCGGATCATCTAGAAGGAGATGCAGACTTCATCGAAGGAATATTATTCATCATCATTATTTCTTCCCTCTTATTCTTCCTTCTTTCTCTCCTCTCTTCTCTCCCCCTATTTTCTCTCTCCTCCATGTTCTAATTCTTCATTAGGGTCTACTTTTTATATTTCCTTTAATGAAATTTAAAAATCAACATTATGTTTCTAATGTACAAGTCACCTTTATGTTATAAAAAGGGACGTAATATTCTCCTAAGAAGTTGAAAATTTGTAAGTTGGATGAGGACATATGAAAATCCATTGGGGCATAAATTATGAATCATATCTCATTCTATAAATTGTAAAACCATTCTCTTTTCAAAGGGTTGGTGATTTATTTTGTGAACTCAAGAGTGTATTGTACTTTGAGAGAACAAAATAGATATCCATTTTCTTCCATCTTCCCCCTTAGTAGTTTTCCTACATTCCCACACTATGTAAAACTTTTGTTTAAGAAATAAATAAAATAATAAGGGAGTTTTTATATTTGTTTGAATAATGGGTTTCTTGATTCTTTGTGATCAATAAATTCTATTTGGTCTTGTTCTATTTGCATAGTTGTTTTTTCTCATGAATGCATGTGTTGAAATTTCTACTAGTGTGTGTAGGAATATTATTTTCTACCTGTAAAAATAGTTCTCCTACCTCAAATATCACTCCCATTTCCCTAATTATAGACAAATTCTTCCCTAGAAAGAGTTTTCTAACTTTTCTATAGGGTCAGTGGAGTGCCCCTTTGGATCCCCTGGACCATAAGGCCACCTTGAGAAAACTCACTTTCACTCATGCATGCATATGTGGAAACCGCATTGATTAAGTAGAGGGACTTAGAATCCCAAATTGTTGGCAAGAAACCTAAAAATTTGTGCCCAAAAAAATTTTCACGCCAACATAAGTGCTCACCTTGTAGCATTACTATCTTTGATGCGTCTATTAACACCTATAGTTTGGAATTCTTTATGTATATTTTCAACAATTGGCGCATTTAATCATTAACATTAGATGTTATTAACCTAGGTTATTCATTATATGTCTCATCTCAATTAATTTCATAAATTTAAAAACTAATTGGTATCTTTGTGTATCATTTAAATTCAAAAGTAATTATCCCAAATTCACCTAGTTTTTCTTCTCATATTTCTTTCAAACATTTTGTTACTCATTGGTTTTATAATGTTTTCAAAATTTAAATTAAGTGAATGGGTTTTATTTACAAAATGGAAGGAGGTTTTCTTAGAGGTGAAGATCTATTAGCAAGGTTAATTTATTCATTCAATGTTTCCATGCAAATTTCAGGATCAACATTTGGATTCTTAACTAAGGGTTCAACATTTGGATTCTCGGGTAAAGGTGAAAATTTTGGATTCATATCGATTTATTTATCCATACCAAAGTTATCATTCAATTAATTATCAATATTCATTTCAAAATCATTAGTCTCTACATTTTCATTATGTATTTCATCCTCATTTTCTAAAACATTAGGTACATTTGATATAGTAGATGTACCTTGCCCTATATAGAGTTTTTACATCTATTTCACTTTCTTTATTCTCATCTCTTCCAATTAATTTGGCGTCTTGTTCTTGAATTTAATATTTTCCTTACGTCACCTTTTATTTCCCATGATTAAAAAATATAGATAGTGGGGTAGGTGACAAGTTCAACTACTGAAAATTTCAGCAAAAATGTACAGGAATGTGCGGAGCGAGATGTAAAGGGGACAAAAATCCAGTGAAAGAGATGAAAAGGACATTGGATAGCCATTAAATATATAGAAAGTGAAACTAGCACACGTTATAACATGTAAGCATTATAACACATATGTGTTTTGATTGTCCCTATTTCCAAGGCGTGCTGTAGGATTGAATCTGGTTTAGATCCCCAAGCTTGAGGCATGAACCTATAAAAACATAACAAATAACATGTTTTTGCAAAAATGGTAAAATAACTATTCCACCATGATAAATCAAACTAAAAAACTTAATAAATTTAATAAACGTATGACTACGAGGTTGAGTAAATTTTCTTCTTTCTCAAAATATGATTTTTATAATTTTTGACTAATATAAAGTTGCCACACTAATTATTTTTTAACTATGTGTTTTGGTAACTATTTTTGGATTTTAAACACGTCTACTTTCTTCATGTATCTTTTTTTCAACTCATCTAAATTGAATAAAAATTTACATGACAAAACTAGGACTAATTCTATACATATGAAAAACTAATTTTCCATATTTTTTGAGGTATTTAGGTGGGCACGATTAGAGCTCCGTTATTTTCAAAAATTTAAAATTTATGTACTTGAAAAATAATTTAAAAAAATTCTATGAAATATATAGGTCTCCATGGTAATTTGTTACCATATAGTTAAATAATGCTTACGGTTATATCATATATTGATAACAATATTAGTTAACATATAGTTCTGTTATACCCTTGAGTAATATTCCAGGTTAATTGTTGTAACACCTCCCTATTTTATTTAGCTATGTAAATGGCTATATATTAGTCATGTATTGAGAGTGTGAATAGATTGATGTTATTATTTTGTGTTTATTAATCTTTATATATTCGGTCTCAAGAATATTTGCATGAGATAAATCTTCATATAATCTCTTCCAAATTCTGTTAGTGGTATCAAAGAAGTGTATCTATTAAATTGAATTCTAATATAGAGTGGTAGGGGCAATAAAATTTATTTAATGCATTTATCATGGGTCAATTGTATTATGGAATTAGATCTTGTTAGATTTCAACATTTTATCAAAGGCATGATTGTGATTGGAATTCGTTGTTTCCTTGAATCTCAAAATTATAGCTTTTAACACATCGTTCCAAACCAACAGCTAAATGTGTGTAAAATTCAATATATGTACGTGGTTGTATTGAGAAATCTTGCTACAACAAGGATATTTTTCTTACACGTCATTTCACCAATTGATCAAATCTATTATGATTCTAAACCGTGACCTGGGGTGTTGATAAGAGTAACATTACTTTGGGTATTTTCCTATTTTCATAGTTTTGTTTTTGGATCTTTATTATTCACATTGCATCAGAGTTAGGTGTAGTACTTTTGTTCCACATTTAATTGCAACATGTGTTCAAATCTTGAGATATATAGTGCATCCACATATTTCTATTTTACTGGTCTATCGACATGTAGATCTTGTGAGATGGTGTATATAAAAATTTTCATCTAAGATCCTATCAAAGAATTGTTATGGTGAAATCACAACACACCCGATTTCTTGAAAGTGGATGGTTGAGGAAATCAGTGTGATTCATCAAACATGGATCTTTTCCCAAAGTGTGGGACTTTGTAATCTAGAAAAATCTCTAAATGAAGGTTGGTTCCTATTCCTCTATTCTGATGCATGCATCCAAATTGTAGAGAGATCTAATATAAAATCTAGTTTATCTTGCCAAGAAGACAAGGTTAAGAAGATTAGAAGAAATTAAACCTTAACTAACAGAGGTGATGCACTAAAAGGAATGATGAACACATGTTTTACATGGAGATGGAAACCACAACAAGATTAAGAAGGATGAAAATACACCACAAATCAATCCACTAATGAGAATCCAATAACCATTAAACACAAACCATTAAACATATAATATAATAACCATGCGCAAATAACCAAGATTTAATGAGAGATCAAAGAAAGCAATGAATAGTAGAGAGGGTTGAAATTCATCCATAGACTTGTATTATTGCACCAAATATTTTATACAATGCATTACAATGGACAAGAGTCACAAATGTGCATTACAAATTGAATGGGATGTTTGAACTCCACACATTCACTTACAAACAACAGAAGAAGGGAGGGTGCAAAGAAAAATTATCAAACATTAGAACAATGCCCCTCCTTAAAATATATAGGAAGAATGAGAGAAGGGAGAGAGAAAGAAACTCCAAATATTTCTTTAACCACCCTAAAATGCATTGAATTCACCTACAAAAATGATGGGTGCCACTGCAAAATCCATGCCTCCATGTAATTTGACTTGTTGGAGATGAAAGGAAGCCCATACCTCATCATTTTGGTAGGTGGAAAATCTAAAAACACCCTAAAAAATGGTGGACTATATTTCTTCATTTTTAAATACTTAGGACACTCGAGGGATTTAAAAAAAGTCTTATTTTGTGCAAATCCGAGCTCCTAGTAAAAAGTTATGGCCATCTAAAGATGGGGGTACCATTTTGCAATAAATGTGAGTGGTTGATCTTCTCTTTTCGACTCCAAAATTTCCTCACAACCTCTAAAGTCTAAAATTTTGTACTTTTAGGGAATTTTGACTTTAGAAGTTGATGTTACTATTCATTCAGCTTAAGTCAACAAAACCTTCAAACTATGAAACCCCGAAGTCCAAAATTCAGAGTTTGGGTTTCAAAGTTTGATTTGTGATTTTTTTAACTCGGGGTTGAAGGTTCTGAAATGCTGAAACCCCAAAGTCTGAAATTTTGACTTTGGGTTTCAGACCTTTACATTTTCTAGGGTTTTGTGACTTTGGGGTTCGGGTTTTCGAGACTTCGGGGTATGGGTTTCTGTTGATGTTTGACCCTACTTCCAACTCCAAACTTCTAAAATCCCAAAGTCATAAATTTTGGCTTCAAGTTTTGGACTTTTGGGATTTCATGGATTTTTTCACTGTTCACGTGCTCGCACTCACCAAAACCTCCGAACCTCCAAAATCCCAAAGTCCAAATTTTAGAGTTCGGGGTTTCATACTTTAAGTGCTTCTTTCCACCCAATCCTGAATTTAACCCTAGCCTACCTCCGAATGGCTCTACCTATGAAATCTAAAATTTTAACTTTCAGAGCTTCTTCATTTCTTGATTTCCTCTACAAGTTGCTCAGCTTACTTCAACTTGTTCGACCAACCTCGAAATGCAAGCTCCCATGACTAAATCAATCCCTCCATTTTCTCAGTGTGCAAGGTCATGTTTGTCCAATTTTGCAGGAGGGGAAAAATTGGATAACAAGAATAGAGTGCCAAGTGTGATCCCTTGGTGACTATTGTTGTAGTATGTTCCTATTAGTGAGTTATAATCTTTACAGAGTTAGAAGTTAGTATTTAAGCCTTCATTGATGTAGTGAGCTCCTCTCAGAGTTAGAATATCTTCCACGAGATTATATCGGTTGTGTTTAATACTTCTCCAATTTGGATGCTCTCAAAAAATCCACAAATCCCCTTGATCCACACTAATATGCATTCATATGGTTTAACAATGAACTCTCCAATGATCTTCATATAATGAAATAAATGCTTATGTGGTATGGAAATGTGTCATTAGTTAAGGATTTGGATTTGCATTTAATTCCTTATCAGTTCTCTCAACTAAAATCACCACCTCAAACCGCTTCACTTCCCACTCCAAGTTAAACCCAACTGGTTTTAGTACATTGGTTTTAATACAAAGCTGAAGTTTATTTTTTGTATAGTCATCGGTTTAGTATAATTCGAGTCTTATATTCAAGACGCTAATATTTTTAATATGCTTGCTTTAATGTTTTGATTCGAGAAAAGGTTTTTGTTTTTTTGTGTGTCATAATATAGTCACATGACTAAATTTTAAAGTTTCTCATTTAAACTCATAGTGGTTAATACCACATTTTTTATTTTTAATTATATAAACAAAGTGTTGTTTATATTTGAGTTATCATATAGGTGTCATCAAGTTATATGTCAAATATTGTCTTGTTAGTAATTGTCATTAAGTTGAATAATCATTATGTGTCAAAATGAGTCATTAGGTTCCATAATAGGTCATTACTTCTTGTCATTATTTTAGGGATCGTATGCATTTAACGTCATCATTTTTTCAAAATTCATTGTTCAAATTATAGTCATCTTTTGGAGTCAAAATTTGTGAAAATAATTTGTTTTTTCCTCATGGACGCATTTTCAGTGTTACCCAACATCCGAAAATAAACTTTCTCACATCGTGGGGGTAGATATATAAATAAACCCAATGTAAAATTGTTTAGTTTCATATCTAGATCTGGATGAGTTAGCAACATCATTCACTAGAGGATGGAGACATAGGAGGTTAGGTTGATTAGTGACCTCGCATCGATCACGGATGACGGAGCTGCACCAAGATGTGGTGACATTATGTGTGTGAGTTTTCTTTTTCTTTTAAAATTACGATTTGTTTTAGTAGTGTGTAGTATGATTTTAGAGTTCCTATTTTGTGTTGAATAAGTGAAAAGTTCACATTGAGGGGGGAACATGGTTTCAATGTTCCATTTTCACTTTTCCCTCTTTTCATATATTTGTATTAAGTAAGCATTTTTTCCTACATAATTCCCTGAAGGAAAAACATAGTGGACAAACGAAAGCACAAAGGAAAAGAAACATCATGATATTTGGGTTGTTGGTTGTCCTATAAAACCATCCTTTGTTGAGGTTGTTGGTTTTCCTGTAAAATCATCCTTGTTGAGGTTGTTGGTTATCCTATAAAACCATCCTTGTTGAGGTTGTTGGATGTCCTGTAAAACCATCCTTGTTGAGATTGTTGGATGTACTGTAAAACCATCCTTGTTGAGGTTGTTGGTTGTCTTGAAAACCATCCAGATCATGAGCACGCATGGGCAGCATGCTATGAAAGAGGTGCGATTATTTTTATCCCATGTTTGTACAAAGGGGTGAATATTAAGAAATACATAGTGCTCCATGGTAATTAGTTACCGTATAGTCAAAGAATGCTTACAATTATATCATATATTGATAACAATATTAGTTCGCATATAGTTTTGTTATACCCGTGAATAATATTCTAGGTTAATTGTTGTAACACCTCCCTATTTTCTAGGAGGTTGTTTAGCTATGTAAATGGCTATATATTAGCCATGTATTGAGAGTGTGAATATATTGATATTATTATTTTGTGTTTATTAATCTTTGTATATTTCTCTGTGTATTTGGTCTCATGAATCTTTGCATGAGATAAATATTCATATAATATCTTCCAATTACTATGAAAACATACTTGCTAAAAAAATCTAACCAAAACCAGATGCTCCTATCTATCTTTTTCCAAAGGTTTTTTAAAATATAAAATAATGCTCAAAAAATGGTGGGGACATGACCAACTATCTGCTATGTTTTTTTAATAGAAATAGGAGAACATGTTGGTATTTTAGTTCTTTAACCCACTTAAACTTAGCCATTTAAAAAAATAATAGCTTAGAAACTAGCCTCAAAATGCTATGATTCTTTTTGTAATAACATATTCAAATTTTGAGTGTAACTATTTCAAATAACTCATTCAAGTTGAGGATTTTTATTTTTTAGACAAAATTGTCCACTTAAGACCCCCTTTTGGCCCCCCAGATTGATGCAATTACCCAAGCTTTTCCTAGTAACAAAGTTCATCGAAGGAAGTGCCAAGAAAATTAGACACTAAATTGATTTTTTTTATTAATTCAAGGTTCTAGGGATGTGTGATGACCAAAACTAAGGAACCAATACAAGATGGGGAAACCTGTGGCTTCCTTTATCGAGATCCTTTTTTGACCAAAAGATGACCCGGTTTCAAGGAATGTAAGGATGATAATATATGGCCCAAGTATGAAAGGAGAAAAATGATTAGGCACATGGGCATATGGCACGTGGTTGTGTGTGGAAATACAGCAAAACATGGAATGCCCAAGATAAAATGAAATCAAGTCTTAGTCGCTTTTGCATTTTGAGGCTGAATTTGGACGTGGAGTGTAATGCATGTTTTTATATGAAGACTTGTAGAACATGCGCAGGATATTTTGGGTGAATGGAAGATTAAAAGGCATGCATAGTTTTGGAGTTATTAATATGATTACACTTCAACTATATTATTATATATTCTATTATTAGTGAGCTTGTATTCTCTTGTATTTATCTTGTAAGGGCACATGGCTATTATTAACATGTAGCCTATTTTTGGAAGGTGCATGGGTGGTGAAGGGAAATTCCCACTACCTTTAAATATGTATTGATTTGCACATTTTAGGGATCGGATTATTGTTAGTGTTATGCAGCGAGTTTGTGAGCGCTCATGACTATGGTGATTATACTAAGTATTTATGAAGCTTCTATGTTTTACAATAATTAAAATAATGGATATTTTTTGTTGGATATTTATTTTTGATACATCTATTAATGATTATTGCATGGTAAAGTTAATCTTAATTGTAGTATGAGTTAATCTTGTTTATGATTGAGATCTAGATTTGGTTTATATTATGGAACATGCTTGATAATCTATTATGGATCTGAAATACTTGTACAATCATGCCAACTTCTAGAACAAGATGACATAAAAGAGGAACCTGGTAGCCTTGTGCGCTTCATGAGAGTTCTCAATTTTGTTGAGTGATGTGCTAGTGTGCCTTTGATTGTTGGTGATAAAATCTAGGTTACATTTTGGTTCCATTACTGAGACCTTTTTTCAGTTTTTAGTCAGGATGTTGCATGATGAAAACGTACCAGTTGACCTTAGCCATTATTGAAGAGTGGTTAGATAGAAAATTTAGAGGAAGATTATTCTCACAGATTTAGTATTGGACCTGATTTTAATGCACGCGTGTGGGTTAAACAAAAAATTTATCATGAGTTATATGAGACATTCTTCTACATCTTCCCTATAGATATGTATGAATGGTTGTTTTCTTATGCATCAAAGATGAATTGGATTTTTACACACTTTTTGGATGCAAGAAGAATTTTAGGTTCTTTATGATGCATGTCTAACTCTGACCCACATTGTAGATCATTGGTGGAGTGGAGTTTTTAATATATATATTATGGAGTACACAATTTCTACTTATTCCTATCCATATGTTGTTGAGTTCAAGTTCACGTGTGAAACCAAATGATTATATTTGCATGGTATCCCGTTACCAATTAAGATCTTTATTGTGAATGTGGATTTTCAATAACACCCTATGCCTAGCTAAACATCACCACACATGGGGAAGGATCAGGTTTTCTAAAATATGGTGAATCTAGTGGCATAGATACAAAGAGAAGAAAGGAGGATTAAGTTTAATAAAGCATGCGAGATGGAATTAGAGAAGCAACAAGAAATTTTGGAAAGAATGGTGTTACAGAGGGAGATGGCTCATGAAGGATTTGGAGCTCACATAGAAGAAATGGAGCTAGAGCATCTGGAATTCCCCCTTTTAAGAAATCATGATAGATAACCCTATTTGAATTTGGATGAAGTTATGTCTAAATAAATATTGAGGAATATAGGTGCGTATCTAATCCTACCTAGTGACCTAGCCCTTGCGCTTGGTTCTCCAGCCCATAAGCAATCTAGTGTAGACTTAGGTTAATTTATACAATTTTTGGAGTTAATTAGGTATCTTATTTGTCTATGGCACACAATTGTCATTTTTATTATTTGGAGGTCCATTTCGAGGTATCTTTTCTAGTGTTTCATTAGCATAGAATGTGGGCACATCTTAATCACGTATGTGGGAGATCATTTTATCACAATATTTGGAACACAAGGTAGTGCATCCTCTAGTCCATTTCCTTCTTTAGAGGGTTAGGAATATCATGTGGCTTAGGATCTAACAGATTTGGTGGTTTTGGGGTGGATGAAATACTAAGAGGTCATATAGGTTCTGATACACGGTGGGCACGGTCTCAAGACCCCCAAAAATTTATATGGAAATGTCTCTTTGTCTCCCAAAATACAGATGGATAGAAGATACATCTGAGAACATGTATTTGTGAGATACTATGGTGCTCAAAGGGGATTACAAATCCAGAGCAAGGCAATCCACAAGAACTTATATAGGTGCACACATAGTGATAGGAAATTTGATCCAAACCAGACTTGTGTGGATATAAGTAGTTGTGATGCCTTCTTAAAAGTGTTTTATATAACTAATTTTTATTAGAAGAGCATCGATGTGTTGAATTACATCAGAAAATAGTTAGAGAATGATGCATAATTCAAGACCCTTTTGTCCAAGGTATCTCAAGTCAACATGATCAATGGTTCATTGGTTGTCTAATCATGCCTTTTGAGAACTCTCACACAAGACTTATAAGTATCCAAGTGAGGCACTTGAGGATAGTTCTCACAGGATGAAGTAGTTGTGAGTGTGACACCGGTGGTAGCCCATTTTGGAATGTGCTATAGAAAAATAGTTAGATAAATTATCACTTCAAGGATCAGACATGCGATTTAATTTCTTGTGCAAATTGTTTTACATATTAAGGATAGTTGTCCTAAAAATTGGTGTGTTCCATATGTTGGACTATGAGATCTATCAATATCATGATTTAAGTAGGTGCCCATTTTTATAGCATGTGATAAAAAGAATGTATCATGTACTGATTTATAGTTCTACCACTTACGATATTATATTCACGATAGCATTGATAATCTGGTGTATGTCATACAATTGTTACAAATAATTCTAAGTAAAAAGGTGAGTACCAAGATCATGATCACAATGAAGGATGATTTGATGAAGGCTGTAATAGAGGTTACCATGGATGATTCGAGGCCAAGATCACGACAAAACTGGAAGAATTGAATTACTTCATGGAACATATTATACATTCAGATCCCTTGATCACTACAATTGTGAATGCCCTCAAAATATTATCTATTATTTTTGTAGAAAGAACCATAACTATGAAGAATACATGTACTTATATGAAAACTTGAGTAAGAAGAACAATAGTACAAGAGTGCCTGAATGATTACAGTATAACACATCATGGAAGATCATTGGATGCCAAATTTAGCATTATATCCCGAGTTAGTACCTAAGTTAGTCATTACACACACCGAGGTGGCGTGCATGAGGGAAGTTTCAAGATAAAATATTATCATTACAAAGGAGGAGGTATTACATGTAAAGTATCCAAACCCTATGCATCAGAAGGAAGTTTATCAAGAAACCATGGAGGTGATTAGGAATTTACAGGGTGAGATATAGTGTTTGAAATAACATTTGTAGAAGTTAGATTTGAAGAAAAAAAATGAGCTTCCTTAGATGGATGTTGATGATCTACGAGAGGTTTGCAAGATGATGTGATAAGAAAAAATCATTCCTTTATTGGGGGAATGGTTAAGGGAATAGACACCATACATTGGAGTTGAGTGCAAAATATATTTTGCATGTTAACCTTCCTCTTCATAGTCCGGATTATGAAAAGTAGATCACTTTAAATGCTATTTTGATGGATGGATTTTGAGTAACATTTTCATTGATACAGTGCGAGAAGTCAATGTACTCACTTTAGACACATGCATTTAGATGAGGAGACCACCATTGCAGCCATCTTCGAATGTGTTGTTTATGGAAAATAGACTAAAGACATGCCCATTGGATTTTGAAATATGTTAGTATTACTATTCAAGGGGCCAAGTTTACTGGGGATTTTGAGGTCTTGGAGCTTGCAGAGGTAGACATTTTTCCAGCACTACTTGGTGCCCTCGGTTTTATACAAACAACATTGATATCCACTTCAATAATGGATATATAAGCTTTGAGAAAAGGAAGAGAACATCATGATCCATTTGATAGATGGGAAATCTATACCTTATGTTGAGCCCTTAACTGAAGAATATTTTAAAAAATATGTGTGCAACATCAAAGATCCAAAAGTACTTGAGCCACCAAAGGAAGGAGTTCTCTAGTGGGATGATGCATAGTCCATGAGTGATACTAAAAGTGTTGCATATGACAACTAGGCACATGTAACTTATGAAATGGTTGGATGTGAGGTGAGGAGTGTAGTTACTTGCATAAGTAAACAATTTTATGTTAGGCATTTGGGCAGTAACAAGGTACCAATGTACAATGATGGTGAAGGAAATCCAGAATTGTTCCTTCACATTATAGAAGGTCAATGGATAGATCAATTATAATGAAATAATATGATAGTGTATTCTCTCCATATGAGACATGTGTACCGGTGGATGGTCTATATGGGATAATATTTTTGAGTGGAAAGAAGTGAGACTCACCTTCTTTCTAGGTTTCTCTAGAGAAATGCGCCTACTTAGATATGTGAATTCCATGGTAAGGACCATGTTCGAACCACGCTCAACTATGTGAGAGACTCTAGATAGAGGGGCGGAAGTTTTACCACCTTTTTGTAGGTGCAAAAACTCTACTTCACCTTAGAATGGTTACTTAAGAACATGATATGTCTATGCGGAGTTGAATATAGAGACATGAAATTGAAGAACTTATTGTATGTATGATTCAAACCTTTGACTATTTTTCCATTAAACCCCAAAGTGAATGAAGCATTATAGGTTATGAAGTGCTTAACTATGGAAGATAGTTTAAAGGATTAGGAAGTTATTTAGGAGTTATTAGGTGAGTCAAACCTCAAGGCGGCTTTGAAGAAGAAGAAACCAATGTAGAAAAACTTTTTGCAGATGCCTAGAAAGTGAAAAGAGTAAGATGGTTTATGTCATTGATGTTGAAGAAGTAGATAATTTGGATGTTGAGAATACAAATGGAATGCATGAGGTCCTAAATAGTGCATATAAGTGGGCGCACATGTACCATGAGCTTATGAAAACTAAAAGGGTCAACATTGGGACAAATGTTGAACCTAAGGAAGGCCATTAGTGGAAATTATTGGTCTGACTCAGAGGTTTCTAAGATAATTGAGCTACTATGTGAATTCCACCATGAATTGAAAGGGGTACATGAATCTTTGGGTGAGATGAGAATAATGCTAAAGGAAGGTGTATGCCCTTAGGAAGAGGTCTTATAGGATGAATCTTAATCTTCGTATCAAGGTGAAGGAAGAAATAAATAAGATGATAAATTCTGGAATCATTAAACCCATTGAGGAGTCATAATGGGTTAGCACTATGGTGATCATTATAAAGAAATATGGAATAATTATAAATTGTGTGGATTATAGGGGGTTGAACACTACATGAGCAATAGATCCCTTCCCCACACTATTTATAGAGGAGATTCTGGAAGGTGTTGCAGGGCACAAGATCTACTCCTTCACTGATGGATTTTCCAAATATCATCAAGTTAGGATAGCAGGGATAATTTTAGTGTTGCATGTTCATAACATGGTGAATATTCCATTTTTGAAAAATTTAAAAAGGAAAATTTTCTATCGCAGGTCGCTGACATGTTCACCTAAAAATTATAGTTTAATTTTTTAGGTGTCAATTTCACTACCATTAAAATATCTCCTATATAATCTTTATTTTTCTCTAGGTAGAACACTACTAGCTCACTCATACCACCTAGGGGCATATGTATTATCAAGTACAATAAACATGCGATAGGAGGGCGGAGGCTGTAGATGCGTGACAAAGAGTTTGTTGATGTGTGATAGGGAGAGTTTATTGACGTGTAACAAGGAGATTTTTTGACGTGTGGCAGGAGTGTAGAGGAAGTATACGTGTGACAGAGAGTTTTTTGATGTGCACGACACATTTGTTTTGTTTCATGACTAGATGGTGGAGGATTGCGACAAAGATTTGTTGTCACACGTCAACAAGGTGGTTGATGCGCGATAACAAATCTTATTGCGATGCACGTTAATAACCTTGTTGCTGACGCACTTAAAAGGTCAAGCACGCGTTAAATTGATTTTCAACCACCTTGCCGACGTGTGACAAAAATCTCTATCGCGCTACCCGCATCCCATTAAAAATCAAGTGAAATTTTGATGTCCTTTCATCTTCTTCAGAAACTACTTCCAGGATATTCACTAGGTATTTTCCACCTCTGATTTCTAAGAGGTCTCTTAAAATGAACCCTAGAGGATAGTTAAAGACAATCGAGAAAAGATAACTTTCACCATATAATGGGGAATTTTGCATACACGATTATGACTTTTGGATTAAATAATGCACATGTAATATTTTCATGCATAGTTGTGCAAGCATTCTAGGATTTCATTCATAAGTTATTGTAGGTTTATCTCGATGATTGGATAGTGTATGGGCTAGTAAAAGATCACTATGATAATTTGAGGCTTATGTTTGAGAGATGTAGGCAGTTGAGCATCTCTTTAAACATTAAGAAGTGCATTTTTCTCTACACCTTATGGGACTTTGTTAGGACATATCATCTATAAGGAAGGCTTATTAGTAGATCTTGTTAAGGTTTTTGTTATTTTGGGCCTAGAGGAACCTACTAACCAGAGCAAGGTACATGGATTGTTGAGGCACATAGGATATTATAGGAATTTTATTTAATGTTATGCCAATATTTCTGCACCTAATTGTTGAAGAGTAAAGGAAAGTTTCATTAGGGTGAAGTGAGATAGTGCGCATTTGAAACATTAAAGGAAATGATTACTACAACACCTATTCTTCTCTTTCCTTCATGGACCAAAACTTTTCATGTGCATGTGGACACCTCTGGCATGGCCATTAGCACAATATTAGCCAATCCTAGAGAGGGTATTGTTGACCATCCTATTTTCATTGTAACTAGGAAATTAACATCACTTAATTGAACTATACAACTACATAGCATATGTCATTTTCCATGATCTACATGTTTCATATGTTTCAACAATACTTGTTGGAAACACATTTTATTTTCTATACAGATCACATGGCATTGAAGTACTTGGTGAACAAGCCCATTCTACAGGGGCACATATGATGTTGGTTTCTATTATTCTAGGAATTTGACTTCACGGTGGTGGTTAAGCTAGGCAAGAGCAATTCTGGACCAAACCATTTATCAAGGATTAATATAGGTGATGATAGATAGAGTATTGTGGACACAATGTTCGAATTCCCATCTATTCAGTTAAACCATCCACCTATTGACTTAGAATATATTGTTTTATTTTTATGAATAGGTGTTGCTTTCGAAAGAATGAAGAGTCTAGAGAAGAAGCAACTCGGCCATACATGTTGCACCTTACATTTTTATTAGTGAAAATTTATAAAAACTAGGTAGGGATGAAGTTTTGCATTAGTGTGTACTTGATCATGTGAAGGTATCATGGAGGAGGCTCATGGAGGTATTGTAGGAGGAAATTATGTAGGGGATGCCATTGCATGAAATATTTTACTCAGTGATCTATGGTAAGAAAATTTTCATGAGGATTGCAAAGAATATGGTAAGGCATGTGATCCTTGTCGGTGCCTTGCAAATCCTAGGCATAGAGATGAAATTCCTCTAAGGATAATTACGAGTGCGAGAACCTTTTGATAAGTGGGAAACTTAATTTATGGGTCCTATTTCCCACTCCGCATGTAGGAATGGATTGCACTACATTATAACTTGTACATCTTATCTTATAAAGTGGGCTGAAGTGGTGCCTACAAAGGATCGTATGAAATCTATAACAATAAGGTTCTTATGGGAAAATATCATAAGTAGGTATGGGAGCCCATTGAGTTTGACAAGTCATACGGGTACTCATTTTCTTAATGAAACCATCAAGATACTATTGGTATAATTTATGGTAGCACACCATAAAATAACACCCTACCCCCCTTAGGTCAATGGAACTCGCTGAGGATTTCAATAATATATTGAGCACCACATTAACTAATAGTTGTGATGTTGGAGGAAAGGACTAGGATGATAAATTCTCTGTTGTATTATGGGCATATAGGAAAACCTACAAGAGGTTGAATAATGGCACACCCTTTCAGTTGGGTTTTGGCACGGAGGTCGTTCTACCAAGTAGAACTCATGTTACCTTCTCTACATATTGTGCATGGAGGTGCATGAAAAGGAGGAAGATAAATATGATACTTCACCAGTTGGATAGGTTGATTAACCAAACAAAATAATATGCATGTGGTTCCAAAGCACTTTGGATCCCAAGGACTTGTATGGACAAGAGCTTATGGATGGGGAGATGGTGACAACACACACAAGGAAATAATTATCATGAACAATGCAGACTCATATGGATGATCTTGATTTTGATGTATGTGAAGAGTTTGTGTCTTTTGAAAATTGAAGAAGGTTCCCCATTCATGTCATGTGACTATTGAGCACACTGTCATGTCAAATGAGTAGGTAAGCAATGCCCTGACTAGAGTATCTACTTAAGTTGCGCACCAGAACATTGATAAAGTAACAACCATTAGAGTGCTTTTAGATGATAAAAAGGAAAAGGATACTTTGAAGATTAAATGCCTAAAAGTAGAAAAGTAAAAATATAGGCAACGGTCATTTGATACTCAACATGGTAGAACAAATTTTTGATGAGGTTATGAGAAAGAGGACAGATTTGGATGATAAATTTGGAAAGGATTTCCCATCAAATTTTCATTATTTACACACAATAGTTCACATGATATTGATGAGGGACCATACGCATGTAAAAAACTAAGGATGATGTAGATGAAGCATAAAAGGCTAAGGTAACAATAGTGCACAATATTAAAAGCTATGAGGCCTTGTTGCAGACCTTAAAGGATGAGTTAAAGAAGGCATATTTGGAATTTAACATGTGTGAGGCCCCATATGTTATTATAAAGAAAAGAACCATGGCAGAAGAGGATGAGGTTTAGAAATTAGTAAAGAATGAAACACTTAGATGCGTGGAGAGGGTTATATTGATAACAATAAAGTGTGACGCACGCTTATAAAGCAACGCAGGACCTATACAAGGAGAAAATAAAGGACATTAGGAAATTGATAGCACAAAGAATGAATGTCATGGATTAAATGGTCTCAAGTATGGCCAATGTTCTCATAATGTTTTAGAATGAAGGTGAGAGCATGACCGTTGATGAAATGGAGGTAGTCCTTATAGAAATTTAAGAGAAAACAAATAAAGTGCTAAATGATTGGAATGACTTGGAGGAAAACATCAAAGGAGAATATCCTAAGTTGATTCTTCTTGTATAAGAGTAGGCCATCAAGTATTATTTCATTCTTTGTACATATATTATTTCATTCTTTATTCATTTTCATGGAGACATAAGTTATTGTTGACCATCGTTGGGACCGACAATCAAATTAGTGTGGGGTAATGTTGGGCTGATAAAATATAGCCTAAGTATGGAAGGCGCAAAATGATTGGGTGCACGGGATTAGGGCACGTGGGTGTTTATGGAAATATAGAGGAACATGGAATGACTAAGATAACATGAAATTAGGACTTCGTTTTTTTTATTTTGAGGCTAATTTTGGAAAAGGAGTGCAAAACATGTTTTGTATGAAGACTGAGAATAAGCAAGGCTATTTTGGGTGAATGGAAAATCAATAAACATGCATAGTTTTGGAGCTATTAATAGGATTACACTGTAGTTGTATTATTATATAGTCTATTATTAGTGAGCTTGCAAGATCTTGTATTTATCATGTAAGGGATATTATTATCATGGATGGATTATTAGCATGTAGCCTATTTTGGGAAGGTGCATGGGCGGTAAATGGCAAGTCTCCACTACCTTTAAATATGTATTGTTTTTCACGGTTTAGGGATCGGATTATTTCTAGTGTTATACTACAAGTTTTGAGAATGCATGACTATGGTGATTATACTATGTATGTATGAAGCTTTTGTGTTTTACATGAATTAATATAATTGACCTTTGTGGCTGGATATTGATTGTTGACACATTTGTTAATGATTCTTGCATGGTAAATTTAATCTTAATTTTGGTATGAGTTAATATTGTTTATGATTGAGATCTAGATCTTCTTTATATTATGCAACATGCTTGATTACTTTAATATGGATCTAAAATACTTGTACAATAATGCTAACTTTTAGAACAAGCTAACATAAAAGAGGAACCTAGTACCCTTGCACACTTTTGGTGAGCACTCGGTTATGGAAAATTCATGTGCCAATGCGCCTTGGGCTGTTGGTGATAAAATATATGGTACATTTGCATTTTTTCATCTCTCTCGATGATGTAATGAAGAATTGTTGATTTTGACTTTAAAATGCAATGCCCTAGCCAAGTTATTCTAGGGGATTTCACGAAATATTTGTGCCCTAAACCAAGACAGTATTCGATGCAAGTGGGATTTCACAAAATTGCATGAGCTAGTGTATATGACATTTGTATTTTTGATCTCTCTCCATGATGTAATGAAGACATGAACATAACACCTACAATGCAACCTATATTTCACCAAATATAGCATTGTGACATACTTCCAAAAAATGAATGCAAATTTATTTTAAATTAGGGTTCACCCATAAAGCTATCAACTTTTCCATTATAGTACTTGTATCTATAAGTTTGAAAACCAACATAATATTAATGTTATGTGAAAAAACCTTACATGTAGTCTACATGTACTTGAAAAATTGTTACAAAAATCACACAAAATGATAAAATGAAAATAAGAAAAGGCATAAAAATGAAAACAACCAAAAATATAATAAAAATTAAAATCTTTTTGCTTTTTTTCAATCAAAGAATTATCCTCCTTTCAAACTCCTCAATCAACTTTGAAATGAATTGGAACTCATACTAGCATACATATATGAAAATAAGTTTGTTTGTGGAAGTTTCAAACATAAATTATGAGCAATAAGAGGTAATATTTTATGATTTTCTTTTGGCATACCAAGAGGTCAAATTTTGTTTTGTGTTATCTTTGGTATTTTTATAAAAAAATTAGGTTTAGGGAATATTTTTTCATCACTTTATATCCAATTGTGGAAAAAATGATTAAAAAATTAAAAAAAAGATTTTTCCCAAGGGTTTCCCTCATGTACTTTTGGGTCAATGATCTAGATACACCCATGTTCTTGAGTAAAATATCTTAGTTATACCTATATGAATCTGCAAGTAAATCATGCCTTGAATTTGAACTGGATACAAACTAGGCCAAGACTCAATATAGAATGACCAATACTTAGTATAAGGTGAATCAATAACATAGGTTCTATGATGAGACTCCTTATAAATATATTTATGGTTGTAAATACCAACATTAATGTAAATACTTTCTCTTGGCTCAATTTACTAGATCCCTTCCTATTGATTTATTGAGGTATGACCTATTTGTTTCTTTTATAACTCTTTTGCATGCGCTTGGACTTATCAAACCGAAATTCATTCTTTTTTTTTTTTTTTTTGTGTGTGTGTGTGTGTAGTCACCTACACTAATGAAGAGTGTAGAAGAATCAATTTTGGTGGTTTTATTTTATATTGCTTTGAAATTTTCATTTGTATCTTACTAAAATGTAATGTTTAGAGTTTTGTGAGGCCATATAAGAGGGTTTGAGATTTGTCAATCCATCCTACACTTGTATGTGGATGTTGGATATATCATATCTTTAAGCATCAGAGGTCCAAGTCGAGGGAATGCAATTTTAGTTTAGTCCCCCTCAAACTGTCGATGTTGTTGTTTCTCACCAATGATTTTACAATGATACATATTATCTTGACCAAAATTCCTTTCATGGATTTATGATAAAAGATAATTTTCTCATTTTTGGTAGCCCATGGGGCCTACATTAGTTCATTTACACATGAACTAATTGCATGTTTAAAACATTCTTGCATTATTCTTCATTTAATAAAATTTGAATGCAAAGATATGTTATAATTGATTATACAATGAAATATAAGTGCTTGGAAATTTATTTGATCTTTATATGAAATAAAATGCAAGAGATAGGGTACTTACCTTAATTTTTCTTATCCCAAAGTGAGTCTGGAATGGAGAATGTGATGGAAGAGGATTACATACCATCAAAATCAGGCTCAGAAAAATTCAGAGATGCTCATAATTCCTAGACATGGGCATTTAGGCAAGGATAAGGGCACTTACGGGTGCCTGAGACCTCTGTGGGGGTGCTCAAGTCTTCGAAAAAGGTCAGAACCTAGTTCTAATACTACCACTAGTGTTTCTCCATTTTTCTACTTTGGCCTCCTAATGTATATTGCACTTAGATCTCAAGGTAACTGTAAACCTGTACAAAACTCTCCTACAAAAACCTAAAAAAGTCATCAAATCCTTAAAATGAAAGATGCAAAATGATGGGTCAGAATATCCTTAGCTATCGCAATGGTGAACTTACGACTAAGCACTTCACTACATCTCAAACCCAATGTAGTTCTATGTGCTTGTGTTTCCAATAGTGCTCTAGGTTTCTCTCACACCGATGATGACAAAATAATTGCGGATGAGAGTTAGATAAAATTAAAATGGTGGATGGAATAGAATAAACTCCACATATAATGCAGTGTGTATGTAGAATAATGAACCCCAAATGTCATCCCTTTGATATGTAATAGATAGCCCTTGATACAAATTACCCCCTTATTATGGTATGGTATGTTGTTTTTATATAGGGATCTCTTACATGAATTTTGACACTCATGAATTTAAATGGAGACTAGTACCTCAGGATATGAGTGGGTAAACCTTAAATAATGAATTTAGGTGTCAAAAATAAAATAAATCATATAGAGAACACAAGCACCAAGGATGGAAAGGAACTCCTAGGCGCTAGTGTCTAGTCTCTGGGTGCCATTTTCTAGAGAGAAATAACAAGTGTATGGGGAATGAATGATATGGATCCCTATGATCTGAATATAACTAGGTGTATGAGTGATAAGTGTGAAAGATAGAACAATAGAAACAAGAAAGACAAGAAAATAGGCTATACGGTGGGCCATTAGTGAATAATTTTATTACACAAGATCCATATATAAAATAAAAAACTTGGCGGTGTAGTAAATAGTAATAAGTGTGTGATTTTGTGTCTACATTTTTCCCCCTTTATGCTTATTTGAATGAAAATCATGTACTATAAAGGAAGTAAGGAACATATCTCATGATTTTTGAAGAATCCCTATGGCGGAAGTATGCATGTAGATGTGTGAAGTATGTGCAAATAAAAACATATAGTGTGGCGAACTATAGATCAACATGTCAACCCATGAGGCGTGTAACAAGAGACATGGAACTGTTATTAAGGCACTAAGTGATATTGATGATTTCTATATTGATTGATTGGAGATTTCAATTTTTTTATGGAGATGTGTCGGGGTAAGGAGTGATCGGTTCCCAAGAAATTTCATGTGTGTGAAAAATAAAGGATTTAGGCATCCTACCACAAGAGAAAGAATGTAGGAAGAGAGGTCTAGTTCACTCTCCAACTTTAACTACATTCTCAAATGGTATAGCCATTGTAGATGAAGAAAGATAAGAGTTTGGATCCATTTTTATTTATTTCAATCAAATGTAAATAACCCATATAGGAGTAGTATAGGAAAGGTAGTGATGTTTCACTTCCCCCACTCCATGGGTTTCAACAGAAAGTGTATGAGATGGCTTCCATGTAATGAGAGACATTGGTACTATTATGAGGAGCAATAAGTGAGATTGATCATTTCAATATTGAGTGATTGGAGATTTCAAATTTTTTTCAATGGAGACGTGTCGAGGTAAGGAGTGATCTATTCTAAGACAATTTTGTGTGTTTGAAAAAATGAGGATTTAGGTGTCCTACCACTAGAGGAAGAATGTAGGGAGAGAGGTCTAGTTTCACTCTCCAACTTTAACTACATTCTTAAAAAATGTAGCCATTGCAGATTAGAAAGACATGAGTTTGGATCCATTTTGATTTATTTCGATCAAACGTGAATAACCCATATAGGAGTAGTATAGGAAAGGAAATGATGTTTCACTTTTCCCCACTCCATGGGTGTCACCATAATGTGTATGAGATGGCTTCCATGTTAGGCCATCTAGAAGGAGTGGAAAATGTAGAATAAATTTATATGTTAGGTCATCTAAGAATGTGGTGATATAAATAACAATTTAGGTCATCTAGGAAGATAAATACATTGTGTTTTGTCAATTGTTTGATGTGTTTTAGAATAGTAAAATATTAGTGTTTCCAATGTATGTGGTTGATTTGATTTATTACTCATGGATATATTTTATGTTTTTTTCCCCATATTAGGTCATTAGGGGGAATCACTAGAAAGAGGTGTGAACATAAGAAGAAAAGTTTTGATACTGAGAGAGTTAGAAATGTAAAATGATCGCATAATGGTGTGAGAGGGATTATAGAATGCCCGGTTCAGATGCCTCCCATTTCGGTGAAAGGGGGAGTGATGATGAAAATGAATGTTAGATGAAAGCAAGTGTGTAATGACATAATAGTGAATGCATGATAGGTATTGCAAAAGTGCATGCATATCGGGTTAAAATGATGTCAAGGAGGAATATAATGTTTATGGAATGTGTATGATATGATAGTAGGCGGAATTCTAAAGAGAAAACATAAATGAGAAAGGAAGTGGAGTAGGGATGCTCTAGATATGCTTGAAACCATACGATGTTGATTATTTCAAAGGATAGGTGTAAATAATGATAATAACGTGGTAGGTAATCAGAAGTTACTATATATAGTAATATGAAAAATTGAATGGGCAACTCACTTGATTATTGCATGAGTGTGATTTGAAGCTCTAGGTGTGTGGATATGATTCAAGTGAGAGCACATCGATTGATTCATTTTGAGATGATGGTTGCAATTGTGGCATCAAGTACTACATCCAAGCTAGAAAGTGTGATTTTTTTTCAAAAATTGCCTTGAAATTATTTGTTTTTGACAAAATTTGGAAAAAAAATTATTTTTGATTTTCTAGGTGTTTCAAACATGGGCAAGAGTAGAAAAGAGCTAACTACCTTTGGGACTCCAACACCCAAGTATGGGCGTTAGTCACCTATTCCTGGGTGTTTGCAACCAAAGAAGGGTATTTCTTATCCCAAAGTGCGATAAATATTAAAATTGATGTTTGTTGATGTTATAGGTAGGTGTATTTTCATATATACGAAATGATAATGTTTTGTTTGTTGTTGTTTTGGGGTGTGCAGAGGGATATTCATTCACGAGAGTTTCGTGGTGGCTGTCATTTGAGTATGTTTCCAGAATTTGGGTTGTCAAATGATGAGTGGGATGTTTTAGAATCGTGTGGCCTGTGGAACATAACAAAGATGGGGATGTGCCACATAATATGCCTATGATCACAAATTTTTACAAGATGTGGTGTGCGACATACTTGTAGATTTTTTTCCTAAAAGCGAGATGATGGTGACTTCTGGACATAAATGACATATTGTGCACATGCCTATTATTGGTGAGAGGGTTCAGGTGATGGCTATAGATGATGCTCAAAGAAAGAAAAAGGATGCTAGACGGTACTTTACAGGGACCCAATTTCATACTGAGGTCCACATTAGTCTAGATACTATACCAAGGTAAGGGGTTCCATAATTTGGAAGTTCATTATTGTTGTGATTTCTTCATCGGTTGCAGTGGAGGGTGGTGGTGTAGACATCTTGTATAAGATGCATGACATTTACCATCGGATAGAGAAGGATGGGATGATATATGCATGTGGACGATGTGTATTGTCCGACTTGTATAGATATCTATACTGATTTATGATGTTTGTTAATATGATGTTGTGTTGATTGGGAATCACATCTTGATGTATGATGCATTTATTATTATCGATATATGTGATGTGTGATGTTTTGATCATTGTTTTGTTAATTTTATTTGCAATGCATAGTTTTTGATGTTGAATAATGAATAATTTATGATTAATGTGATTATAGATAGATAAATGATGAGATAGTGTATTTTAAATATGTGCATAGAGTTGTGATTAATGGTAACGTATGTATAGAATGAATGTATAAAAAGAGTGTGAATGAGATGGTTGTTAAAAATTACTTAAGTGTGTGAATATGATGAAGAGGGGGGAGAATAATGATGCCCCTAAGTTTGTGAATGATGAGGTCAATTTATATAAGACCCTAGTAATAATAAAAATCAACAAAAAAGTAAGAGCATGTCATCAGGAAATGATATGAGAGTATATGCTAGATAAATATATCAATATAAATTATAGCGATAAAGACATGGTGAGGTACTCTTATAGTAAAATTTCCCTCAACACTCATGTAAGAACTGTAAGAACATGATTGCATCATCAGGGGGAAGGTGAGAGAATCACCTACAAAATTTCAAGTGGGCAAGGAGGGGTGGAAGCATGTCGTGTAAGCAACATGGGTGTATGAACCAAACTGAATGTCAGATGAGATGGTGTCGATGATGGGTGATGCAATGCTGGGATGCTTGGATTTTGATGGCTTAGGAAACCAATGTGTAGTAGGATCATGATGCATTAGGTGAGATAGAGAGTGTGCATAAATAACAACCTCATCGGTGGTGGATAAATAATAACCCTAGAACTAGATGAAGGAGATAAGTCATGTCGAGTAAGAAATGCTTATGTAAAATTGAATACATATATCTCTTATGAGAGTGAAAACAAATGAAATAACACCCTTATCTTGTAATTATTGTAATATATCATAAAGGGCAAAAATCATTTTATGCGATGCCTATTGATACGATGATAGTTGCGAATAAGGTCGATCATGTTACCATCAAGCAAGCGATGAGGTTGATGATGCTGATTAGAAGGTAAGTGAATCAAACACTTTTCTAAGTAATGCATCCATCACATCTTGAGGTCTAGCGTGATGAAAATGTGTAATGGCTCTCATAAAGGAGCTATAGAAGTTTGAGGTGGTTCCCATGCGGTGAAGGAGATGAAGTATTCTTATGCAATGGAGAATAATAAAATTTCTTGCAAGGTGGAGAAGATGGAGACCTAGGAGGAAGCTCAATAGATGGAAGAGGAGAGGATCTAGATGGTGTAACAATAAGAGAACTAGGAGGGTCTTTGACATGTGCAAAAATGATATCTTGTTCTAAACTCATGAACTTACAAAGATAATAGTTTGAATGATTTACATGTATCATATTGCAAGCATTGTTTTAAAGCAAGAATCAAGCCATGAAAAAATATGAATTTATTTTCAAAGTCAATGGAATGAAAAACTAATCGATGCATGTAAGGATCGAAATGTGAAATGTAATCAATAATGGGTTTTATTTCCTTGATGTAATCTAGGTGAACGATCATATGTGTCTCTAGGGCAATTTCTAAGTATAAAGCATTGAAGGAATGCTTGTTCCATCTCACAAGCGATAGTACTAATAGATCTAAAGGGTAGATGTGTGTACCATTGGAGAGCATCATCAGTAAGACTGTGGTGTAAATATTTTACCAATAATCGATTATTAGAATAAGAAGCCATAGCTAGATGGTAATTATTAAGATGTAAATATGGATTTCCAGTACCATCAAAGCATGAAAATGTAGGCATAATGAAATCCTTAGGGAATGTTGAATTGAGAATATTTTTTCAGAATAGGGTTGCCATGTAAATAATTTTATAGATAGAAGAATAATAGGATTTTCTTTCAAGCATGAGTTATTGGACCTAAGATTGAAATTGGCCAACAACATGCATGAGTGATAATATGTCATATGAAGGAATGGTAGAGGATGTGAATGGTGTATGGAGTGGTTGAAGCTTTCCATTATGAGTGATCATAGGGATGTCAAGAGAAGTAGTAGAAGAAGTCACTATTAAGGGCACACTAGATATAGGTGCCAAAGAAGTAATAGGCGTAAATTAGTAGGACTAACATCCGAAGCATTATTAGGAGGTGAAGTAATAGAAGGATATGAATCATTCATTTTACTAGAGACAAGTTTAGAATAAGATGAAAGAGGAGTAGAAAATTCACATTCAATAGTATGTAAAGAAGTAGAATCATTACTCTAGTATGTGTGTCATCAATATCAGAAAAATATTTAGATGCAAGTATTTCATTAAGCATATCATCAACATATAAAGAATGAGAAGGGAAACTAGATGCGATGCATTATGAGAAACATTTGAAGAAATGGAAGGAGTATGAGATGCAACTATAGAATCATCCCGATTAGCATGAGAAAAACAACATGCACATGTTTATTCTCATCCTATTTTTTAGCTAAAGCATCATCATCAATATTAAGCATAAACCTAATAATAACATCATCTAAGTCTTAGTAGAAATAGAAGAAGGTGGAGTACGACGGACTGAATAACAAAGTCTCGTAACTAGAGAATGCTACTCTTGTCCAAATACAATGCTAATAGTGGAATGATCAAAACTAGTAGGAATGTTACCTTCATTAGTTAACAATTGCCTTTGAGTATAATTTGGAAGAATAGTGTTCAATATAAATCACTAAGGTCATCTATGGTTACTGCATCAAAGATATGATTAATACTCACATGAGGCATGATTAGCCTAGAGGAAAAGAATTATCCTTAGCCATTGGGGTTTTAGTGATCATAGGGAAATGAGTCCTCAAATACCTATGGGTTCACCAAAATGATTTAATAAAATCTGAATATTTTATTAAAATCAATGCAAATATTTGTAATAACTATATATAATGAAATACAAGTGCTCGGAAATTTATTTGATCTTTATATGAAATAAAATGCAAGAGATAGGGCACTTACCTTAATTTCGCTTATCCTGAAGTGAGTCTAGATTGGAGAATATGATGGAACAGGAGCAAATACCATCACAATCAGCTAAGAAAATCCAAAGATGCTCATAATGTGTGGACATAGGCACCTTGTCAAGGATAGGGATGCCTACGGTGTCCGAGACCTCTTTGGGAGCGCTGGAGTCTATAAAAAGGGCTAGAACTTGGTTTTGAACATGCTTGCTAGAGTTTTGCACTTGTTCACCTTTGGTATCCTATAAAACTATACACAAATATCCTCCTGCAAAACCCTCAAAAAGATATCAAATCCTTAAAAGGAAAGATGCTGAATGAGGGTTCACTATCCTAAGCTGTCATAACGGTGAAATTACGAAAGAGCATTGCACTACATCTCAGACCCAATATAATTCTATGTGCTTGTGTGCAATGGTGCTATTAGGTTGATGTTGTGCCAATAATGCCAAGATATCGAACGGTAGCTATATAAAATGAAATGTGTAGATAGAACATAATAAACTCCCCTTCCTATGCAATGTGTATCTAGGGTAACGAGCCCAAGATCTAGTCACTTTGATATGTAGATATATATCCCTTGATCGAAATCACCTACCCTTATTATGGTATGTATGTTGTGTTTATAAAGGGATCTCTTGCTTGAATTCCAACTCTAATGACCTCGACAATGTTAGTACATCGGGATATGAGTGGGAAAAATGAAAACACCGACCTTAAGTGTAAAAAAAGTATCAAACATACAGAGGACACAGATGTCCAGGATGGACAAGAGAGCACTCGGGTCTACATCCATAGTCTTGGGCACTAGTGTCTAGAGACAAATGACGACAATGCAGTGGGGACTAGTTCATAGGGATCCCCGTGATCTCGACTAGAACTTGTTGTATGAGTGACATGTGTGAAAGATAAAAGAATAGAAATGAAGCAAGACAAACACACAGATTATATAGGAGTCATTAGTGAATAGTTTTCTTAAGTAAGATTTATTTATAAAACGCCTACTTGGTGGTACAGTAAATAGTAGTAAGAACGTGATTTTGTGTTTACAGTTCTTGAGTTAGGAGTACTCTCGGTGTGGAAATATTACAATCACATTCATTTTTTCATAATGTGTGTTTTCTATTGGTATATAAGGGATAATTTGATACCATTTTATCATAATGTTGAATGTTGACTTTTTAATATGTTTTTCACACTTTCTAAATAAAGTGATAGAAATGAGCCGACAAAAACGATTGAGATAAAAAATATCTCTTCATATCTATAGAGAACTAATAAAGAAATGGAAATGAGCCAACAAAAAGGGTTGAGATAAAAGCATCTCTCTTTGTATCTATAGAGACCTACATCTTTGTCAACCCCACTCCCAACCTTATTTGAAATGAACTTTGTGGAGGAGTATTGATTTCCCGAAGTAAAGTATTTTTGGGGACATTTACATGACTAAATGAATTGAATTAAAAACTCACATATCAAGTCTATAACTTCAGATAAACTTCTACATTGAGGTAGATATGACCTAGGAAGTAGGTTCTCTCCACATCCTCAGACCCACTTGGGCACGTGCACTCGAGACGTGGGTACTAGTATGGTACCCCTTGGGTACGTCTTGGGGCATGGGTATGTCCTAGGTATGTCCGCACGCGACTGTGCATTCCTTACGCCCAAGACCTACTTGGGAGGTACCTTAAGCAAGCACGTTTTTATTTATTTATTTACTTTTT